>OY482672.1:45309100-46509100 GCA_960531455.1 Urophora cardui | reverse complement strand
CATACGCACATACCCTGCAGTAAAAATCCGCAATGAATCCTTAATGAATCACTGATGCAATTCACCTATGACGAGGAGGCATCATGAGCAATATGTTAGAGCGAGAGCACAGATTGTTCAAAAATCAACAAAGTTGGCTGCGAAAAGAATAACGGAAGAAGTAGAAACGAAATCTCAAACGGCGTCATTTTAATTGCGATTTTATAGTACGTGAAATCGGTGCGGTAAATGTAAAAATATTTTATTTAAGATCTCAAAATCAGCTGCAAATGGTAATAAATAATTTAGAATCATGTACATATATCAAATATGTACGTATTAATGAAATTATTTATGTATTTCAGAATCAAGAATTCAGAAGAGGTGTCCACTGATGAGCCTCCAACTAAACGGTCAGCTGGACTAAAAATGTAATCAAAAAGTCTGGAATGTTCGAATGGGGATGGTCATGGAGTTATTTAAGCTATTTGCTTTATTTATATTTATGTATATAATTGTAACAATACAATAAATAAAAATGTTAAAGCTAAAATGAAAACTGTTATGCCTAACTCATTTTAGCGTTAGCCATAACGTGTTATGGCTAACTCATTTCTACGTTAGCCATAACTTGTTATGTCTAACGTATTTGTTCATTAGCCCTAACGTGGTAAGTCTAACACATTTCCATGTTAGCCCTAACGATTAGAGCTAACATTTTGGTTCGTTATTCCTAACGTGAGTGAGTGAGATATATGTATTCGAATATGCATTTGCTAGAAAGAGATGAAAGTCATATACATGTGCACACGTACAGCGGTGAGTGCGTTAGATTTCTCCCGATGCTAGAACAAAACTAACGCATTCGTTGTATGGCGAACTAACACATTTTTGCGTTATAGCTGTGCGTTATATAACGCGTTATATGACGAGTAGTGTTCCGACTGGGCAGACAGACCATTGACATAACCTCAATTTTGCTAAAATTTTTATTTTATACAAGATTTTTTATCTTACTTTGATATTTTTTGTCATTGTTGGAGTTGCTGGTCCAATCACAAATCTTTCCTAGACGATCGCTTTTGCTGAAAGGCTGATATGGCATATCGCGGAATGTCTCTGGCAATTCGCATGGGCCCCAGCCATTTTCATTGAATTGCACGGTCGGCTTTTCAAAGTGCGGAAATTGTTGCTGTTGACTTGTGTTTATAGTTTCACCCATGATATTCGTATTTGTAAAATGATTTTTACAAAATTTTAACTTTTTTTGTACAAAATTCACTTAACTTTCGCGATATACCGACTAGCTGACTACAAGCGATAGGAAAAGAAAGATTTATGCTAGTGATGGGCGAGTCCGAGATGTTTTATTCGATTCTCTCGATTGTTGAAACATCTCGAATGCTCTCGATGGTTTTCATTCGTATTCGAGTCAAGTCGTAAATGGCCGTCAGTCGAAACAATCGCTAAAACATCTCGGACTCGCCAACGATTCCTCTCGTTTTCAAAGCAACCCTACAACATCTCGGACTCGCTGCAAAAAATACATAATAATTGTTGTTGCCGCTTGAATATTAAAATTGCTTTACAAAATATACAGAGTGGTACAAATCTATTGCCGTTGTTGCTACTCGTAAAATTCATTTGTCTCATAAGCGTCTCACTTCAGAAAATTTATTAATGTTTAAATAATTAATTATTATTATTATGCACGACACTGTTTAGTTGTGATTGCAATAATGCAGCGTCTATGTATAGCATATTTTTCAATTTGGTTAATTTATTTATGTATTTGCCTCACTTCCATTAAAAATCCTACTTTCTTTATCAACAAACCTCATTCAGTTTATTTTATCAACTAAAACATATCATCAAAACAACAGCCGGCCCGCCGACTCGGAACAATCGCAAAACATCTCGCTTGTGTAGTCGAGATGTCATCGAAACAACCTACGACTCGCCGACTCGGAACAATCGCAAAAACATCTCGCTTGTGTAGTCGAGATGTCATCGAAACAACCTCCGACTCGCCAAATCGGAACAATCGCAAAAACATCTCGATTGTGTAGTCGAGGAGCGAGTCAACTTTTGACTCGATTGTGATTTTGCAACGATGGCGATTCTCTCGATTGTCTAAACATCTCGGACTCGCCCATCACTAATTTGTGCAATTAGCAGTATTGCCAGTCATTGAGTAAAAAGGGAAATTTCATAAATATTCAGCGTAGCCATATCGAACTATTTCTTATGAACAAAATATACCACATAGTGCAAAAGCGAATTTTTATAAATATGAATTTTAAGAAAAGTTAGTTTGCACTTGTCCTGAGGCGACCTATAACCATTCGATGTTTCGAATAATTTTTGGAAATCATACCGATGCGGATCTCAACGCACTTCAATTTTCATGCATCAAAGTCAATTCCCAACTAAAGTTATATATTGTCCAAATAGAAAATTCCAATGTTTTGCATACCAAACTGAAAAAAATGAAAGGTATTAATGTCGAAACCAGATACTGAAGATGGCACTAGCCGAAACCGGCTTATAACCAAATCAAACTTGACAAGGGATGACGGAAATTCGTCCCACAATACATCGCAATCCCACCCTGTCGGAAAAGCAAACAACAAAAAAGTATTAATTTCCCTCTCCTCCGGATGTGATTCTCCGATTTAAATAACTTATATTGGTCAAACATTTTACTGTACATTAGCCATACAATAAATATACTTCCCAATGTTTGCATCAAATCCAATTATATTATACAAATCTTTAAATTCAGATCTTTTTTCTTACAATATTGTTTTCATTACTTGAAAAAGCATAAAAATTCCACGATTTTCTGCATCGCATGAAAAAATAGTTTAAATTTCTTTTTTTTTTTTTTTTTTTTGCTTTTTATAAGAGATTATAATTATACATAGAAATATTTTAACATGAAAAAATACAGAGAAAATTATTGAAAATGTATAAGCCGCAGCCGCAGGATAGTTCACTGGGAACACATACATACAAATGCCCCTGCATACTCCCGCAGGCTCCCGCGATGTCTTCGAGCCAGAATTGGCCCGCTGCTGCCTTGAACAGGGCGCGGTAGAAGGGGAAGGATGAACTCTTTGCTTTCTGGAATTGGACATCGGCTCAGCCGGTTTTCTAACGTATTCTTGCTGTGCAGCAGGTGCACTTTGGCCAGTACGGGGTGCTCGTTTCTCCGCCTCTCCGACAGCCATTTTTTGGAAAGCCTGCAGAGAGGGCGAATGTTGGCGTTGCTTTTGTTGTGGTTCTTGCTGGCCGCTGGGTCCCTCCGTATCGAGATGATCACTGTGTTTTCGGAATGTCCTGCTTTCTTCACTGTCATCAATGCTTTTTACATCTTTACTATCTAAAGTGGTTACACCACAACTTATGCCACTTCTACCGTCAGCAGATCTAATAGGTAATAAGAGATACATCATTAATCTAAAATTGGAATTCACACTATTTTCTGTACATATGTATGTATGTGTGAGCTTTACCTATTTTTCTTTCGGACCCGCCTGCGTTGACAAGGTGGTTTCTGAACGTGTTCACTGGCTTCATCCTGATCAAGGCTACATTGATTGCCAGCGCCTAAAGATGAAGCGTCATTTTCTGTTATTCTTTACTAATTCATGAAAATGCTCGACTTAGTAGTAAATGTTCACCTGTAAGACGCACGACCGATGGAACATCCTTACCATCTACTGAGCTCTCGGCTAGTCCTTGCCTTGGTACACACCTCGATATCCAGGTTGCTTTTTCTTCATCCTTGCAGTACACAAAGAGCTCACCTCTCCTGAGGCGTTCGCCATAATCATCTATGATAGTGTCCTGGAGCTTAGACCAATCTTCCTCACCAAGGACCTCGATTGGGTAGTTCGCTGGGAACACGGCTATACAAATGCCCCCGTCCATTCCTTCACCCGATGTTTGAACAAATTTCTGCTTTGCAGCAGGTGCGTTTTGGTCAGTATGGTGCGCCCGCTCTTCCGCCTCTCCAACAGTCATTTTCTGTGAATAATCCGGGGAAGATTGCTGTTGTTGTAGTCCTTGTTGACCGCTGGGTCCGCCTGTGTTAATATGACCACTGTGTTTTGAGGATGTCCTGTTTTCTTCACTGCAGATACATACATGATTAATCTAAAATTGGAAATCACAAAATTTTATGTACATATTAGTGTACTTTACCTATTTTTCCTTCGGACCCGTCTGCGTTGACGGGGTGGCTTCTGAATGTGTTCAGTGGCTTCATCCTCCTCTAGCTTATATTGATTGCCATAGGCCTTTTCTGTAATGTTTAAATTGGTAGGCATATATATTATGTTTCCTATGAAAAATATTAAAGATAATAATTTTAATTAGCACTTTGCGAGCTCACTATTTTGCTTTTTTTTGGGGATCCCATCACAAATCTTTCCGAGAAGAGCGCTTTTGCGGAAAGGCTGATATGGCATATCGCAGAAGGTCTCTGGCAATTCGCATGGGCCCCAGCCATACTCATTAAATTGCACGATCGGCTTTTGAAAGTGCGCAAATTGCTGTTGCTGATACGTATTAATAGCTTCTTCCATGTTAGATGTACATATTTATTAAATCATATTCACAAATATCTAAATTTTACGTATTAAAATTTACTTAGCTTTCTCAACCCAGCGCTCAGCTGATGACACTGAATTACAAAATCCAAATTTTTTTCATATTCATTAGTAAAATCGGTCGCTGATTCCGAAAATCGAGTTCATTTTTAAATCTATGGGAAGTTTTTTGAGATGAAAAGTAACAATATTTATGTATATATGGAATTCGTCAGTTAAAAGTCGAAATTGCTACTTTTGTTCAGTCAAAAAACGATAGTCCAACTTTTCGTCAGCCAAAAGTCGAAATTGCTACTTTTCGTCAGTCAAAAATTGAAAGTGCTAGTTTTCTTCAGAAACAAAAAAGCGGGTGCTAGTTTTCGTATGGTACGGCGAAATATATCCAAATATTTTAACAAAATGTAGACGTGTGATGTAGTAGTGGAGTAGGCACAAGCCCATTTACCAGTAGAATTAAAAATGAACCCAATTTTTTGTTTCAGCGGCCGATTTTACATATAGATAGGATATTGGCGTTCAGAGTAGTTTTGGCTGTAGACTAGTCTAATAAGCGGAGCTTTCGCTGTGAAAGGAAAGCAACGGTAAATTTACAAATCCAGCAGTGTTGCCATTAATTCGAAATTCATAACGAATCGTTAAAATAATGGAATGAAAAGCCGTCCATTTGGGTAAATCCACATAAAAAAAAATTGATTTTTTACCCTTAGGTCCCTTTCTCTATGCGCCGTCACATACATGAAAGTTATTTTTTCTTTTATACATACATACATATATGACAAATGTAAAAATATGTATATTTTATATTTTACTTCGCTTCTTGTATACACGTGTGTGTACATTTGTAAGTACACGTCATTTTCATCGATTAATTATAATACATATGTAATTAACTTCAATACAGTGTGAGTTATACATACATATATTAAAATCAAGGTTGAAAGGATATACCTAAATTTTTTTTTAATTAAACATAGCGTTGGGAAGATTTCGTACAAGTTAGAACTTAAGTAGGTAAGTTAATTTACTTAGAAACCATAACTTCAAGAAAAAATATAATCTGCTCTTCCAAATAAGAAATAATTGTTCATATGCGTGTTTCTGTGAGCAATGTCAATATATCTTAGCAATGTGACAGTGTGATATTAAACTTAGCTAGATATTCTCTACAAAACACTGTGGAAAAGTTATATATAAAATAACGCTGACGCCAACGATCGAACTTCTGCAATCACAAAAAAAGTACAATTTAACTTCATAGCATAACTTGTATGTACATACATATCTAATATCTTTATTACCCCATCAAATGTAACGGATGGCACAAATGATATATCTAATGCATCTGTCAATTCGCCATATTTTTTTAGAATATCTGATGTGCTACGAGTAGATTTGCATTCTTTTACTGCACTCACATCCATTAGCAAATCATCAGCGCACTAACGAGAAAATAAAAAAAAAAATTTAGAATGGTTAAAAATCTATTTAAATATATGTATATCTACAACTCATACCTCATCCAAACTTGCTGCATGCCTTTCCATCAGACATTTTATCAATTTGATTTGTTCTGTTTTTATGGTAATAAGTTCTACTATACAGGCATGCAATGCGTTTCTTTCACACTCACTCTTCCCATGTTGACAAAAAAGCGTAGTTTCATTTGTTGAAGGATCTGTCCAAGACTAAAAATATTTGGCGAATTTTGTAATTGAAAAACAGATGCAGAAGTTAATAGTTTATCAGTTTTTGGTGGAACTATAAATACATATGTAAAGCAATTTTCAGGCCCGCAAATACACATGATTTCTTTTTCAATTAAGTTGAAATAGATATGTATAACAAAAAACCAGACCTCAATTTTAAAATTAATTTATGTATGCACATATGTATGTATGTATATATGTTGAATTTCCATACCGTTACTTTTCCATACGGAACCAATTCTAGATCCGTGTATTTCAGCCATTCATTAATTATCATCGCGTCGTAAAGTTCATTGCATATAAAACTTATGCTATCGGGACAAAGTGTTTCATAGTAAACACCTACTTTCAGTAGTTGATCTGGGGATGAAGTCGGCGAGTCAGGTGCCTGTATTAAAAAATACTGTTGTAAATACATTCTGCAGTTTCATACGATTCTTACAACAAATTAGATTTGATTGAAACGATACATACATTTTTCGAACCCTTGAACTGAAAAAGCTAACAAGAGCGTAAAATAATTCTTCTCGGAGGCGTTTTCCAACTAAAATAAAAGCTGTTTGTATCTAAAATATTATTTTTATGGAGAATATGCAAATTGGAAATTAGAAATTTAACGAAGCAAAATCCAAAGCGGTGGTAGCCTAGTAGAAATGCCATTGGATTACTGACCCCACGAAAAGAGTTCGATGGTAACCATCAAGGGTAATATACATAAGTCTGATGAGGAGATGTGGTTATCTCCCAAATAGATTTATAATTTGTAGGTACCATAAAAAAAATTCTTCAAAATAAAATTTTTCTTTAAAAACTGGCCTAAAAAGTTCAAAAAAGTAGTTATTAAAAATATCGCACACATTTTTTTTAAGTAAAACTGAATTATTCTCTTAAATAAACATTTCTTGCATTTCGATTAAATACTTAATTCCCTTTACACACCAGCGCTTTTACTGCATGCAATAAAAATGAAACATAAAATACAGATAGCATGTTTTTTACGCCTTATAATTGTTTTTATTTATTGTTGATATTTTATTTCCAAACACTTTGGTTTTCTAATTTATTTAGTTTTAATCCTAATGATCACTTTACTTTTCCACAAACGATTTCGAACTGATCGTCGTGTACCACTAATCCAAGCGCCGAATGCTGTTAAATAAAATCTGCTGTTTCAAAATTCATACATACATATGTATGTATGTATGTACGATGTGTATTGTATACGAAAGCATGGGCTGATAACACTGCTCTACAGCCAAAAAATACTCTGAACGCGACCATCCTTTCTATATGTAAAATCGGTCGCTGATTCCGAAAATCGGGTTCATTTTTAATTCTATGGGAAGGTTTTTGAAATATCGGCAATTTACCGTTATTTGGCCAATCAGTCCACTTAATCCTGTATATCTCTTTAACACAGTGAGTTATCTTCCTTAGGGTCACACCAAACGAAAGAAAATTAAATTTCCTTTTCATGGCTCCTATAACATTTTTCTCTAGTTCTTATAGTTTCTGAAATATTGACGATTAAATTTGAATTTTTTCGATTTTTTACGATTTTTTGAAGAAAAAATTTACTTTGTCAGGCAATATCTTTAAAACCAATGATTTCACCTTCGGTTTTACTCCTTTGCGTGAAGCTCCATTCCATTTCCAAAAAAATAAGCTATCAACGAAGAAAATCCATGGTAAACTGGAAAAGTTATAGGCGATCAAGTAAATACAACCAAGTCGCGCAATGCCTCTGCACGGGTACATTCTATGCATATTGTACCAATACCTACACATCTGCAGTAGCAGCACATTGGCAGCGCAGTAGATACAAGCGCGTTTACGGGTATAACATGCATAGAATATACCCGTGCAGAGGCACTGCGCGACTTGGCTGTATTTACTTGATCGCCTATAACTTTTCCATTTTACCATGGATTTTCTTCGTTGATAGCTTATCTTTTTCCCAATAGAATGGAGCTTCACGTAAAAGAGTAAAACCGAAGGTGAAGACATTGGTTTTAAAGATATTGTCTGACAAAGTCAATTTTTTCTTCAAAAAATCGTAAAAAATCGAAAAAATTCAAATTTAATCGTCAATATTTCAGAAACTATACGAGTTAGAGAAAAATGTTATAAAAACCGTAAAAAGGAAATTTAATTTTCTTTCGTTTGGTGTCACCCTAAGGAAGATAACTCACTGTGTTAAAGAGATATACTGGATTAAGTGGACCCATTGGCCAAATAACGGTAAATTGCCGATATCTCAAAAACCTTCCCATAGAATTAAAAATGAACCCGATTTTCGGAATCAGAGACCGATTTTACATATAGATAGGATAGTCACGTCCAAAGTACAGACAAAAAATTTCATTTTGTGATCCAGTGTAATTGATTGAACGAAAGCGTAGTGTGGATGTTTGTATTTCATATAATACATTGTTGAGATTATAACCCGATTGAGTTTTAGGCCGAGCTTCTCTCCCAATTTGAGGCGTGCTCTTTAATTTTTTTCTCTACCAATGCCGGCTCAGAACCGCAAATTTATTTTTTTTGTGAGAAGCTATTCCATTGCAGAATTTTATTCCGATGTTATGCCGGTCCGTGCCTAGCTGTGACCGCCTATTTTACTTTGAAACCCAATATTTCGAATTTAAATAATTAGAAAAATTATTTATCTTAATTTGGTATTCTTCCGAGCACGGTTCGAAACCGGGATCTCTGGTATGGCATTATAATGCTCTATCTACCTACTTCATATGTATAAATTGTCATGTACCTATGTATGTAAGTAAAATGTTCTATTGCATCAAAAGTTATACAAATAAAATACGATACTGAGGCACGAACACATTTACAAGCGTATATATGTACATAGGGGTATGCCCAATTAACATCAGACGAAAAAATCACAAATCTGAGGAAATCTAAATCACAATATGAGTTTCAGCGTACATTCTCAGATAATTACTTAACGTTAGTTATCAACTTAGGTCTACGTTGAGAAAGACTTTAGAATTCCATTCCATGAACGCTTAATTTTGATTAATTTTAGAGCTAACATTTTGGATTTAAAAATGTGCTTGGTAATTAAGAAAAATGTGTATTGGGTATATGCATTAACACAGTAAGCGTCATACGCGTTGGAAACAGACAATGGAAGCCTTTGTTTTTTTTTTTTGTTTTTAAATTTATTCACGTTAAAGTCAATATCAGAACGTTATACATTTTCATAATGAGTAATTTAAGAAGTTTAAGCTATTAATATAAACTAATTAATTACATATTTCATAGCTAAACATTAAAAAAATCGAAACGCATTGCAAAACTTTTTGGGTAACTAAACAAATAAAATGAAAGCAATATGTCTATAGACATACCATATACTATGAACCAGACCTGGGTAATATCAAGTACCAGTACGACTTGTGACAAGTACATTTTAAAAGAATTGTACTAGTACTAGTACTTGCATTCCCAAATTTTCAAGTACTAGTACAAGTACAAGTACAAAGAATTGAAAAAGAATTGAATTTTTAGCAAATACTTCAAAGTAAATGAAAATAATTGAATGTACTTGAAGAGAATTGAAAAATGTACTTGAACCGATTTTTCAATTCTTTTAAATTCTTTCAAGTACTTGAACAGAATTGAAAAATCGGTTCAAGTACATTTTTCAATTCTTTTCAAGTACATTCAAATCTTTTCAATTACTTTGAAGTATTTGCTAAAAATTCAATTATTTTTCAATTCTTTGTACTTGTACTTGTACCAGTACTTGAATATTCTGAAAGTACTTGGTACGGACTCATTACTTCAAGATCAAAATATAAAGTATTTAAGTACGTAATAGTCCAATTACTACTCAGTATTCAGGGCCGGCCCGAGGGTTTTCAGCGCCCTGTTCAAAAAAATTTTTGGCGCCCCCTCCCATTTTTTTACTAATTTTCAAGTAGCATCTATTTTTTAGTGGGATAATTAATTTAATTATTTAATTAATCATTCTATCACATCATTCTGTAATGCAATATGATCTTTAAAGTATTTTACTTCAAACAACTTCAAATTACAATACAATTGTTGAAAAATACAAATAAAAATTGACCATTATTCACGAAAAATGTTTTTTTCTTGCTTTTTGATTGGCGAAATTCTCTAGTACTTTAGAGAAATTCATGTCCTCAACCATTTCGTTCTCAATGGATAGCATTGCTAAGGAGTTCAAATTTTCTTGGCTCATCGTAGTTCGCAGAAACGTCTTGATTAATTTCAACTTCGAAAAACTTCGCTCACCACTCGCGACTGATACTGGTGTTGTCAGCAAAATCCTTAGCGCAATCCATATGTTAGGGTAGAGATCTTCCAATTTATTTTTAGTGATGAAAGTCAAAGCACCCAATGGAGTTGATTCAGAATTATTGATATAATTCTTGAAAGTTTTCAATTCGAAAAAAAAAACCGCTTCCATCAATATCAGATTCTCCTTCGACTGTCAGAGTTTCTTGGAGGTCGAGGCAATTCTTCTTCAAGGTTTCTTCATTGGAAGAAAGATTTTCAATTTTGTAGAGAAATCCCCATATTTTAGCTTGTTGACTTAATTGCTGAAATCTTTCGCGAACAGCATCAAGCATCGGATTAAAAAACTCTATTTCAAATCGTTTTTCCGGACCTTTCAACGAAATCGGATCGTCTCTACTTTCATAGTCAAATTGTCTTTTGATATATCTCACTCTTTTTGTTTCAGGGAATTTTGGCTCGACACCCAAAATTTTTGCAAGCTCAGTCGCATTAGCATTAGCTTTTTTCAAGCCATTTTCTTTGTAATCCTCTAAAAATGTTGCACATCTTTCCATCAACTCCACACTTTGAATGATATTAGCATCACGATTTTGCATGAATTTGCTGACAACATTGATTTCTCTTTCTCAGCTTTACGTTTTTTGTTTTGAGCACCAGAAAGTTTTTTTTTGTGTTGCTTGACATCTTCTGTAAACTATTTTGATTCTGTAAAAAATCGAAGGGAAAAATCCAAAAACGTTCAACAAATTCATTAATTATTAGCTGTGATTCCTTACACCAAAATCAGAGAGTTGCAAGTTTTAGTCAGACGATTTTTTGCTGACTACTTCTGTAAAAACTGTCAAGCGATCAGCTGTTTGGAAATTTACTTCCCTGCAGGAACAGTGGCACTCATTTCAGGCAACATTTTTCATATTTTTATCAGCGCGTTGAGAGCTGTGTGAAAAAAATTATTCAAGCGTTCACTAATTTCTTGTAGGGATGTGAATGTTTGTATGCGTGTGTGCGGAAATTGACAGTTTGTACATTTTTTACTAGAAAGCAATCCCGTACCCTTTGGTGTTGCTCTCGCACTGAGACGGATTTTTTTACTTTGACAGTTTTACTAGTTTTGGTCCGAAAAGTAAGGGATCAGCACCTGGTTTCTGTATCTTTTTAACGAAGTTCGTTACATAAAAATCGTTAATTTTGACACAATTTTCTGTACAAAATTTGTCAAAATCGATGTTAACGACAATAAAGAATTTCGTTAAAAAGATACAGAAACCAAGTGCAGAGCTAATATTAAGTAAAATATTGCTTTACACTATACCTTGAACTTGATAAAAATTACCAATTGCTTCGCATTGTAATAGGTTTCCACAGAAAATGACAACAAATTGAGGCAATGACAACTCTAATCATATAACATCATAAAATAATATAACCTGTTTACGCCGTGTTCTCTCAAGTCGAGTTGTTTTATTATCCTTATACGCTATTGGCGCGCAGCTTCGGCTTCTCCGGAAATGGACGAATGTTACTAAAAATGAAAAACGTGAAAAATATCTAGCAATGCATTCAATGTCATCGGGTTCTCTAGAGATTCAGCGAGTTTTATTTATTTTTGTGTTACGGAAAAGCTTAAATCTAAATTATTCATATTATCGAAGTTCCTTTTTATACTTCAGCAATTATCAAAGATTTATCAAATTTTGAAAAAAGCTCTGGCATCAAATCAGGGGAGCTAAAATCGCTGCAAATCTTTGGCGCCCCCTGGGATGAGGCGCCCTGTTCAAATGAACGGGTTGAACACCCCTCGAGCCGGCACTGTCAGTATTACCCAGGTATGCTATGACACACGTGAATATTTATGGCTAACGCAATTAGTATGTGTTGTAATATGTTAGAGAATGCATAGATTCTTTGTATTATCCAGAAACTTGACAATTTACCTACGTACATAGATACATAAGTATGTATAAGCTGACACATGAACTTTTTCAGAAAGCCAGCTTTGACAGCCCTGCTGTTGAATTTAACATCTTTTCTTCTTGACAGAGGAAAATCAAAATCTTTATAAGCCACAACATTTGAACTGTTTAATACTTTGATCAGACATGCTCTTAATTTATTATTAAAAAACCTTTCAGCAATTAAAAGTCATAATTATAATTATAATTTTGTTGAGATAATGAACACGCACGGAACAGCCCGGTTAAATTGAAGTAGAGGAGAAAAATACACATAATTTTTTCAATTCCTGGGCTGTATCGGAATATACCGTGCACTCAACCAGGGTACCACTCATCAAACGCTCATTCTGTCATTCACTTTAACGCTTAATTGACTCAATTAATTTTACATATCTGAACACAATTATGTTCTTCTAAATAATTGATCAAACTTTCTCGTGCAGCCTCACTGTTATGTTTATAGCAAAACGACAAATGTCAGATCAAAGCAACTCTACATTTTGTTTTTCGCCAATTTTTATTCTTCCTTCTTTTGTCAAAAAAGTAAAACGTGCATTTCACAAGGCAAGGATTAATTGATCGCTCTGTGTGATTGAATAAACGGAATTCTACATCATTTAATGGAAAAGAATCCTTCCATGGCGCCAACCGAAGCGACAGAAGTGCCAAAAGAAGCAGAGGTACCTGCTGTGGCTCAAAAAAAGAATGCAGTAAAGAAGACTCCATTGGGCGATTTCGACTCAATCGAAGATTTTACAAAGGTGAGCAATTTTAAATTGAAACCATATTTTTTTTTATTACTATTCCATCATTCTTTTTTTAGAATGGCCTTGCCGAAATTGTGGAGGCGACAAAGGCGGTTAATTCGTTTCCGCAGGGATCAGCGCGGGATCTCTACTGCGCTTACCCTACTTTCGGTCGCGTTGTGGACGAGCAATCGCATCGCATTTTGGGGCTAATATCCAAAGTATTGAAATGGCAAAATGTGAAGGGCAATATACAGCGGTAAGCAAAATATATCAAGTGCTGTGGACACTTAATTTTTTATACTGTATATACATAAAAATTTGCACTCAAATTTACAGCCGGCAACAAGATGAACAATTCGAAATGCTATTGGAGTGTAATGACGCCATGATGGAACGTTTGAATAACAATCTAGACGAGTTGGCTGGCATTAAAAAGAATCCCCAAACAATTGTTGTTGAATCACATTTAAATGTTTCACCTCGCGTGGCCAAATCTGGCTCAGGCGCGGGCAGTTGGAATTTGAAAAAGAACGAAGCCACATCGCCAATAGCTGCGCGCTTAATTACAGCGAAAAACATAGCGAGGCCACAGTTGAAATTCAAAGTTGCTGTAGATAATAGTGCTTTAACGCCATTCATACCGAGACTAAAGGACAAGCCGAACTCTTTGAAACCGCTAGCCGTACTACCAGAATATGACGAGAGTGGTAATATAGCGAGGTTAGTATAAATTAATACTCTTGTTTGTGCAAAGTATTAATTTGATGGCATTATTTATGTATTTTTTTTTTTTTTTTATTAAATTGAAGTTATTTACATCCATATGAATTTGAGCTAATGAAATGGGAAGTGCCCAACACGCAATTGAAGCGCAGAAATCCGGTCATACCAGCAAAAATGGACGAAACAGAAATGCTTTATGTTGATACTGTGGATAAATTAAACGTGGCCATTGAAGAGTTGAGACAACAACATGAAATTGCCATCGACGTTGAACATCATTCGTATCGCACCTTCCAGGGTTTCACTTGCCTTGTACAAATATCAACTCGCCACAAGGATTATCTATTCGATGCGCTGGAGTTGCGCGATGAAATGCATGCACTTAATGTCGTATTCACGGATCCAAAAATTATTAAAATCTTCCATGGCGCCGATATGGACATTGAATGGTTACAGCGTGATCTTTCACTCTACATTGTGAACATGTTTGATACACATCAAGCAGCAAAGGCACTTAACTATGCACGTTTATCGTTGTCATATTTACTTAAGCACTATTGCAACATCGACGTGGATAAGACATTCCAATTGGCCGATTGGCGTATACGTCCACTGCCACAAGAATTGATCGCCTATGCACGTCAAGATACACATTACCTAATATACATATTCGATCGCATAACAAATGATTTGCTGGAGGCGGGCAATCAACAATCAAATCTGTTGCGCAATATTTATCAGCGAAGTACAGAAATCTGTAAGAAGCGTTATGTTAAACCACACGTAACAGCCGATTCACATATGGATTTGTATCGCAAGTCGAAGCGTGTCTTCGACAATCGGCAATTGTATGCGTTGCGTGAGATCTTCCAATGGCGTGACACGATTGCACGACAAGAGGATGAAAGCTATGGCTATGTATTGCCCAATCACATGCTGTTGCAAATATCGGAAAGTTTGCCACGTGAAATGCAAGGAATATTGGCGTGTTGCAATCCAATACCGCCGCTGGTGCGACAAAATTTACACGTGCTGCATCAGATTGTGCTGCGTGCGCGCGAGCAGCCCTTGGTGAAGGTGAGTTCATCGATGATGATTGGGAAAATCACGGAAAAAAATATAGTTTATATTAATATTAATATTTTTTATTTATTTTACTTTTTTTCACCTTTAAAGCCTGTGTTAGCAACAGAAACTATACATCGTGTTGCTGGCACGCATACAAAGGATTATAACAGTAAACTGTACTGTCCGCACGATCTTTCACACAATGAAGAGTTTCGTGATGATTTGCCAACGTTGTTGAATTTCCGCAACAATCCCACACTACCGTCGCCCGCTAAGCAAAATGTGAAAATGGCGAAACCTAAGTTGAGCATTTATGAAACGCCCGAGCAGTCAGATGAGGTGAGTGTAGTGAAATTAAAATTATATTCAAATGCATTAAAGCGACGTTTACTAACAGCAGATAAGAAAAATTACTGATTTGCTTAATAAGTGGAAAACTTGGTATAAATTTATTTATTCAATCGGACTGTGACTTTGGAACCGAGCGGACGGTTCCCTATCCCTTAATTGTGTCTGTGTTATTAAAGTGTATTGTGCTTTCAATTAAATTTTTGTGCTGTACTTATATATAGGTGAGAGACTTTGGTTATTTTAGTTTTATTAAATAATTTCAAATTCCAAAAGAAAGAAGGTGCAAGGTGTCTTTAAAGGCACCTAAAATTTCCTTAAATATGACGTCGACGCCTCCGGCCCGATGGTCGGCGGCGTCAGATGATAGTTTCATGGAAGAGGAGTTGAACGACTCCGGTAAGCGAGCTAAGATTGAGGCTATCGAAAATGTAACGGGCTTCTATGAGTTTGGAGAGAGAGGTATGATGAGGTACTCCTCATCAAACCAAATCAATGACTCAGCTTTTACCCAGGAACATCGTGGCGGCAATATCACAGATTTTGGCGCCAAATTTTCTTTTGACACGAATGCTCTCGCAGAAAATTCTAGCATAATCGCAGATAACTGCATTAAGCAGACAGACTGCAATAACAAAGAGTATGACGCCAAAAAAAGTGACGAAATACAAGCAAAGTCAAAATCAGACAGTGGTGGCAAAAATAATGTCTCCATCCCAATTTGTTTGTACCCTACTAATTTCAAGGGAGAAATTTTTGTTCTTGTTGACGGCTCTAAAAATGAAAACCTGGCAAAAGAAAAATATAACAATGGTCTGGACTTCTTTAATCAATTTAAAGACTTGAAAATAAAGGACATTAAGGAGATTTACACACTAGGTAGAACTCTCTTTAAAATTATTTTCAAAAATACATTTTCAGCAAACAATTTTATTACTAATGACAAAATCTTAAAAAGAAATTTAAGACCTTTCATTCCACGAACTGCCTTTGAGATTTTTGGTGTTGTCAGAGGTGTACCAATCAATTACACTGAAGATGACTTCGTCAAATTTGCCTCATCTTCATCCTCCATAAATATTTTGTCTGCCAGGCGTTTTAATCGCCTCAACCACGAAAGCCAAAAATATGAACCCACCACCACGTTAAAAGTTGGTTTTGAGGGTAAAAATATACCGCAATATGTGTTTTATAACTTTAACAGACTTCCTGTAAAGTACTTTATTCCACCACTTAGACAATGTGAGAAATGTGGTCGAGTTGGCCACACTGACTTTTCATGTAAAGCCAAACGACGTTGCTGCATGTGCGGTAAAAATGATTGCACTAATGCCAATTGTACAACCAACTCCTGCATTCTTTGTGGTGAAATGGGCCACTCGTCTAAAGACAGAAAATCCTGCCCACAATGGGAAAAGGAGGCAAAAATACTAAAAATAAAAACAATCAAAAAGTTGTCGAGAAAAGAGGTCCTAGAGACGTACTTTCCCAGATCTAATAATAGGTTCAATCTTCTAGAAAATGATGACGAATTCCCTGCCATTAATAATAACAATTCTGACAACACTACTGATGCTGACACAAATGTCAATAAAGTTTTGGTCAACAGATCTTATAGTTCAGTTACCAGGAAGGGCAATTCTAAATCCCTATCACGTCCTATCCCTCACCCCTCCCCACCACAAACATATAAACCCAAAAATAGAATTCAGCATACCCCAGTATACGAGCTCCCTGAATATCAAAAAGGGATTGTCTCAAACTTTGAAAAACTCATTTCAGAATTATTCAAAATCACAAATAGCTTAGCAATACAAATCAATAGTCCAAATATTAAAGATAAAATTATAAGCCTAAAGGGCCAGTTCAATTCACTTTTAGCACTTTCTGATTCTCAGCAAATAAATAATAATTCTAATCAATCTAACAATGAAAATCTTGCAATATAACTGCCAATCACTTAAAGCAAATTTAGATACTATTGAATTCTATTTAAATAAATATAATTACGATTTTGCCGGCTTCAGTGAAACCTTTCTTTCACGCAATAATTCCCATCGTAAATTTATTAATTACAAACTTTGTAAAAAATTCCGAAATGATGGCTATGGAGGTGTTGCCATTGCCATCAAGCACAACATTAAATTTCAAAAAATCGAGTACAATTCCGCTTTTGATATTCTAATTATCCAGACAACCAACCTTAACCCTAATATTGTCATCTGTTGCACATATTTCCCTCCCAATCTCAATACCAGTTCCTTTTCCAGTGAAATGTCAATTTTAATAAATTTCCTAGAAACCTTCAGCAATGTATTTTTAATCGGGGATTTCAATGCAAGATCTACCACCTGGGGTGACTACATTGATTCCAGCAAAGGCAAGCATCTATCCCAATTAATTCAATATTCCAATTTTCTTAATCTTAATGATGGTACCTATACCTTCCAAAAAGACCTACGTTCTGACCATGGCTCCGTTCTAGATCTAGCTTTTATTAACTCTAACCTTTCTTGCCAGTGGAAAGTTGATCTCACCAGAATAGGCGGCAGTCATCACTACCCCATCACAATTGAAAGTCAAGACATCAATATTAATATCACGAGATTTCTTTCCAAAAAGAAACTTATGTCATCATTAAATGATCTAGAATGTGAGACCTCCTTAAGCGATTTTGAAAACCGGGTTGGCGAAGAAATCAAAGCAGCCACATATACAATTACCAATAACAACGTTCCCAAAGCTTGGTGGAACGATGAAGTAAATAAAGCTTATAGATTTCTAATTATTGCCTTTCGTAAATCCAAAACAGTCCCCAGTCCCGAAAACTTTGAAAATCTTATCAAATTAAAAAAAGAATGGAAAAAGACAGTTAAAAAAGCCAAGAGAGAAAACTTCAATAAAAAAATTGAAGAGTTAGATCTGAGCAAAGGCAGGGAAGCTTGGAAGTTTGTAAAATCTCTCAGAGGCAATCCTAATGCCAACCCTAATACCTTTTGGAGTGACAACCTTAATCAACAATTTTTGGATCTTCTAAAAAATCAAATTCCCAATCAGTCCACTACCTATGTCCCTAACATCACAGTCCCACCTAATCCTGAACGATCCCTATCCTTTGAAGAAATCAAAACAACAATTGTCAACAAAAAGAAAAATTCAGCGGGTGGTGCTGATGGTATAACCTACTCCATGATCAGAGCCTTACCTGACATCACATTAAACAATCTTAAAACAATTATCAATGATATTTTTTTATCCAACCAAATCCCTAACCACTGGAGAACAATAAAAATAGTTCCTATCCCCAAAAAGAATGTCGACCTATCAGAAGTTCACAATTATAGACCCATTTCCTTGATTCCTGTCCTTCCTAAAATTATTAATTCATGCATCAAAAATAGGATTTCTAATTTTCTCGAAAACAACAATATCATACCCGATAATTCATTCGCTTATAGACCTAATAAATCATGCTCTAAATGTCTAAACCATATTTTACATCAGATTAGCATATACAAGAAGGAAAAAAAACATGTTCTTTTATGCTCCACAGATATTTCCAACGCTTATAACTGTGTCGACCTAACAATATTAAAAAATCTGCTTTTTGAATTTAAAATAGAAGAATTGTACATTGAATGGATAATTAACTTCTTTTCATCTAGATTTCTCAAGCTTGGCAATCAGAGCACTCACGTTAACAATGGCTTACCTCAAGGCAGCCCACTCTCCCCCATGCTCTTTAATATATACACGGCTAAATTACACAACTGCAGTGTCAACAACACCCACATATTTCAATTCGCTGATGACTTTTTCTTTGTATCTGCAGCAAACAACTTATCGGATGCCAAATGTAATTTACAACAAACACTCAATAATTTTGCTTCTAGCTGTTCTTCACTAAACCTTACTTTCAACCCAAATAAAACACAATTTGTACATATGAACAAAGGTCCCAGAAAGGTGATTGACCTATACATTGACGGTCAATCCATCAAACAAATTTCCAACATCTCAATACTTGGCAGAATAATCAATTGCTCGTCCACAGTCAACAACCATTACAATTCTATAGTTCAGAAATCATCCGCCAACATTAACCTGTTCAAAATGCTCACAAACATCAAATCAGGTCTTCATCCACAAAAAGCCATAAATATTTACAAAACATTAGTCCGATCTAAAGTCGAGTATTGTTACACAACTATGTCCCACAGTCCTAGTTCGTCCATCAGAAAAATTACCACACTCCAAAATAAATTTTTAAGAAGATCCCTAGGAGTCACCCCTTCCACACCTATTCCACTTTTGTATGCCCTTGCAAATGAGATTCCCCCAGCCGAAAGATCCACTTGGCTCACCGCCAAAGAACTCACAAAAATTTTCGCCTTCGATGATCCAATTAAATCCGCAATAACCAATAATCCAAATACTAAATCCAGCTACACAACTGTTTACAACTTATTTTCCACCATATTTGACAAAATTGATAAAGTCAACCCCTATCTCACCCCTCCCAAATCTAACTTAACAATAATTGAAAACCTCTTCCCTGGTAAAAAAGCAAACCTTTCAGAATTAAGTATTCAAGCCAACTTTTCCCAAATTCTTAATAACTACAAAAATAAATTTTTTAATATCATTTTCACAGATACATCATTACACGACTCCTGCACTGGTTGTGGCATCTTTGATCACACCTCAAATACCGAACACAGTTTTCATTTCAATTTTAAATCTTCGTCAGTTTTTGGGGAACTATCAGCTATTAACGAAGCAATTGTAATTGCAATTAACAAAGAATATAACAATTTGGTAATTTTCACGGACAGCCTTGGATCTTGCCAAGCGCTTAAAAATCCTAAACCTACCAATAGTATTGCGTACAAAATTCATAATCTTATTTCCAATCACACATTCTATAACATACACATTGTCTGGATTCCCAGTCACAAGGGAATCACAGGCAATGAAAAAGCTGATGATATAGCCAAAAGAGCAATCTCAAATAGTCCAATCAAAGATTACTCGTTAACCATCGACGAAGCCAATAAAATTATTAAAAATTACATCTATGACAAATGGTATCAGGAATTCCTTGACTACTCCGTCACAAATCCTAATCTCTTTGCCACAACATTTCCCTCCAGAAAGAGCCACCCCTGGTTTAGAGGCAGTCTTTTCCCCACCACTGAAATCAAAACCTTAAATAGAATATTCACGGGTCACACATATGACAAACAATATCTACGTAAAATCAAAGCAATTAACTCCACACGATGTTCCTGTGGTCAAACTGATAACTACTATCATCAAGTTTTTCTTTGTAGCAACTTCAATTCCATTAGAAATAGATACGATATTTTTAAACATAACCATAGCTTCGAAGATATTTTCCGAGGCAACAACATAACCAAGATCTCTCAACTTGTCAGTTTTTTACAAAATTGTAAAACAAAATTTTAAATTTTTATAAAATATATGTTTATATTAATCATTTTTACACGTTAGTAATAACCTTTTATTATTGTAAATGTTTTCTTATTAACAACTTATAATAACACTTATTGTTTAATTCCACTTACTCCCTTCCGTATTTTCCCTCTTAAATGTTACCTTTCTAAACATTCCCTTCTATGTTCATTTCCTACCTGACTTGACTTAAACGAATATTTTGACTACACTAAAATATACAAATAAAACCATAATTACACACGAAGTGCTATCACCCATTTGTGCATTTCACTATTTGCACCTGTCGTTGATCATTCATCTACACCAATCATCACACATATTGAATATATCCACAATTTCATCAATATTTGGAAAAATGGACACATAACTGGACTCACATCCTTTCGTTTTTTACACATCTCCATCATTAAAATCATTTGACAAATGATACATATCATAAAGCTTACAGGTCAAATGTAATTATTGCAGCTTCAATAGACTGGCAGCTACAATTCAGGATATTATACCAATTCATGTTTCATCAACATATCGGAAAAATCGCAGTAGCTGAAATCCCAATAAATGGACTCTAATCTACTTCATAAAGTGAATTTTCTCATGAGGTCATACTTTTTCAACTAATTGTATGTACTTTCATGAAATCGTTAGCCCGCATGTGCTGAACATTGCTATTATCACAGTCACCGAGATATAATTGGCGTTATGAGGACTTGATGTCCCGGCCATTCTTCAAACCACAAAAAAAAAAAAAAAAATGCATTAAAGAATAAATACTTAATGATTTTATTACAGGATGAAAATCAAAGAAAGCAAAAGCATTTACTGTGCAGCATTAAGTTCGTAAGTCCATATCAGCGTTATTTGGCTGTATTGCCTTTGGTGGAGAAGGAAAAGGCCGAGGAAGCGGCGCGCATTGAAGCTGAAAATAAGAAACGTCAATTATGCCCGAATGCAAAGACACTAAACACTGCAAAAGAGGTAACTATATACATACATACATATATCCACATGCATGAATCAATCTTAAAATTCCTTAATTGCATTGCTTGCAGGCGCCAGTGAAATCAGAACCTGCTGATGATTACGAATTGCCCATAAAAGAGATGCTGAAACGTGCGCATAGAGAGGCCATCGAAAAGAAGCAGCAATCCGATGAAACAGATGAACCGAAAGCGAAGCGCTTCAAAAACGAAACTCCAAATGATGATAAATTGAAATTTGTAAATTTACCGCCAACTAAAAAAGAACAGCGACAAGCTAATAAAAAAAGTGCGCCACAAAATACAACCACCACCACCCCAACACAAAAGCCAGCTCAAGCAGCGAACGCAAGCGTGCACGCCGCTAAGAATTCTGTGCAATCAATAAGTGATGATGATGATGATGGCGCTGCTAATGATTCGGATAGTGCGCCTGAAGAGGCGCCATCGACTTCAGCGCAAGCACAAGCGCATACACAGCAAGCGCGTGAGCGGGAACAAAGGCAACAGCCGCAACTAAAACGAAGTTTCAAAAAGAAATTCAAAAATAAGAATAAGAAAAATCGCCAGAAAAGTTTTCAATCATCTGATAAACCCATCATCGCAGATATTAAGAATTTCGATTATAAAAATGTCGATTTCAAAAAGTTTCAAGGCGGTGCGCAACGCGCCAAAGGCATGGAGTTGAAGCCAGAATTTCATGGAAAGGTAAGCTGTAGTAGACAAATTTATGTTGAAAAGTTTTCAAATTGATTTTTTCTTTTGCTTTTGTGCTTGCAGAGTAATTCAAATAAGGCGAATAATAAGAAGTTTAATAAATTATTTACATTTAGCAATGTGAAAGGTAAAAAATAGTAAAATTGACTTTATTAGGAATCCGTAGCACCGATTGCTATACAGCATATTCAACTACAGCACACATACATACATGCATATGTAAACAATCTAAACACATTTTGAGTATATGAAATAAGACCTTCAGCGCACTAACGGACTAACACACAAAATTAACCATGCTCAATTAATGACATTAATAGCAAGTTTGAAGCATGAGGTTTTATGGCTTTATTCCATATTCAATAATAGTTAGCGGCGCTTAAGCCGTATTGCATTTTACAGTTTTACTTATAAAAAAAAAAAAAAAAATCCAGTTTTTATTTAACATTTATCTCAACTGAAAAAATTTGGGCTTAGTCCGTTATTGCGCTCAAGGCCTAAAATAACATTGAAATACATTAAAAATTACATAAACCAAAAATTGTTTTTTTTCCTAATAATCTGCGGTTTGTTGAACTATATGGCCTAAGCTTATCTATATATATATAAAAATCAAGCCCATTTCTTTGTCGCCGGCTTTCGCCCAAACGCGTGGAGGGATTTTGACCAAATTTACACACCAGCTTAGTACCTTGGCCTAGATGGTTTATATACATATTTTTTTCAAATCCGGAAGGCAGTTCCCGAGATATAGGTCAAAAGGTCAAAACAAGGATCCGGCTTTCCCCTGAATATTTTTGCACGATATTGGTATCAAATGAAAGGTATTGAGCAGAGAATTTACATAGATTAGTACTCATTGTGATTCCTAGGTCGGGTCTCCAGATATGGGTCAAGCGTGGACCCGGATGACCCTCGAATGTTTCTGAGCGATATTGTTATCAAATGAAAAGTCTTGATGAGGACTTCAGCACAGTACCATTATAATTGTGATGCCTAGCCCGGGTCTCCAGATATAGGTCACAACGTGGACCCGGATGACCCTCGGATGTTTTTGAGCGATATTGGTATCAAAGGAAAGGTCTTGATGAGGACTTAAACATAGAACTATTTTATTTGTGATGCTTAGGATGGGTTCCCAAATATGGGTCAAAACGTGGACCCGGATGAGCCCGGAAAATTTCTCAGTGATATTGGTATCAAATGAAGGGTTTTGAGCAGGGATTTTACATAGAAATGAACTCTTTACGATCCCTAGGTCGGGTCCCAAGGTGTGGGTCAACACGCGGATCCGGACAACACCGGGATATTTCTCAGGGATATTCGTACCAAATGAAAAGTGCTGAGCAGGGCCTTTATACAGAGATGAACTGATTATGATTCCTAGGTCTGGTCCCTAAATGTGGGTCAAAACGTGGACCGGGATGGCCCCGGAAAATTTCTGAACGATATTGGTGTCAATTTAAAGGCAGAGCTTTTACATAGAGATGAACTCATTATGATTCCTAGGTCAGGTCCCCAGATGTGGGTCAAAATGTGGATCCGGATGGCCCCGGATAATTTCTCAGTGATATTGTTAATTAATCACGGCGCATGATGATTCCTAGGTGGGATCCCAAGGTATGGGTCAATATGTGGACCCGGATAACACCGGGATATATCTTAGGGATATTGGTACCAAATGAAAGGTGTTGAGCGGACTCCCATGTAGGGCCGTACCCATTACGATTTCTTGGTCAAGTCTCCAGATACCGTACCCATTATGGTTCTTAGGTCAAGCTCCCAGATGTGGGTCAATAAGTGGACCCGGATGAGCCCGGGATGCTTCTGAGCAATACTGATATAAAATGGAAGTGTTGACCGGGTCTGCTATATATATATGAAGAGGATGGGGAGAGAGAGAATAAGACAGGGAATTAGAGAAGGAATAACAGGGGGGATAAAGACAGAAAAGGAGAGGTAAGAGAGAGCGGTAGTGAACGGGAAGCGGAAATGTGATCGGAAGGAAAAAGAAAACGGAAATGAAAGGAAAGATAAATGGAAAGGGAAAGAGAAAGAAAAAAGTAGAGGGAAAGGCAGTTGGAGACTAATACGAAGAAAAATGGGATAAGAACATGAAGTGGGTAAACTTTTGAAAATATCAATTTTTTCCTTCACTTTTTTAAACTTATCTGAATTGTGTTGAGCTCTGGAGCCCGAGGTAATTTCGGTTTCTACTTCCAACATATTTCAAAGTGTGCCGTTTTTCGCTTCAAGTTCCTATAATAGGAAGTGGGCCAAAGCAAAGCTTGGCCATGTACAGCTAGTAATACATACTTATAAGTTTGTGTAAAGTTATACTAAAGTGCAGTGGTGCGCGAATACTTTGCGTTAGGTTGGTTGGTTTCTAAACGATAATTTAACTACGTAATTTTAAGGCACACATCTAAAGACTAGAATGAAATTAAAAAAATAAAATAGAATATTGATTTTCTTATGCATAAGTTTTTGTGAATGCTAATGAAGGGTTTTCGGTTACTTTCACTTTTTTAATAATCCATATATTTTCAGCGTAATTTATTTTAATCGTGTATTTAGCAAATTTAATGCATTTTGCGCTTTTACAAAAAAAATTCACCACAGTGTGGTGAAAAACATTTGTTAATGAACAAACTCACCACACCGTGTTGAAAATTTTTGAAACGTTTTATAATGCTCAAAAACTTATTAACCTAACTTGTTCTCTCATATTTTCCTACACCAGTGACTGCGTACACTGGGTTCGATGTTTGGCAAGACATTTTTTTTAATCGATATATTTTCAGCTTCATTTATTTCAAACGTGAAACTGGCAAATTTAATGCATTTTACAATCTTCAAAGAAATTCACCATTGTGTGGTGAAAAACATTTGTTAATCAACAAACTCACCACACCATGTTGAATGTCTTTAAACATTTTATAATGCTCAAAAACTTGTTAAATTGTTCTATCATATTTTTCTACATTTTCGCATACGCATACGCCTTCGTTCGTTTGAAAATTTAAAATTTAGGTATTACAATTTTTTTTTATAAAAAAATTTACCATACTTTTTTGATCGAGTATACAACTATTCTTAGCATTTAATATCTATAATACTATACTACGATATGTGTTTACAATAGATTCGGTAATTATAATTGGAAAATAAAATCCGTATAATATACATATGTACATATATACAACTTTGTTAATAAATAATGTAACCTAAAAAATAAAAAAATAAAAAAAAAAAAAAGAAAACAAAAAAAAACCACTATAGTTGCTTAAACATTTTATCACCTTCCCTGTCCATGCAATACTCCACCACAGCGTAGACCACAAGTAAACGCCGCTCAACGCCACGTTTATGTTTGTCGGTGATAAGCGGCGCAAGTGGATCATGCTTGGAAAGACGATCAATGAGTTCGGTGAGTGTGCCACCAGAAAATACTTGCAGCCGATCCCATGTGTTTTTGCGTATTCTGCAAAAATAAGTGCGTTTAATTTGATAAATTATAAATTTGGTTTTGTTTGACTCACAAGCAGCACTGATAGAGCGGCGCCAAAATATCTAAATGATCCTTGTTTGGATTGCCAAAAGCTTTGCCATTATCAATAAGCACTAAACGCTCCTCACGCGTCTCATAATGATGCCGATCGCCATTTTGTATGAGATAATCAAAAATTGCTGCATCTATTAGATCCAATAAGCGTATGGTTTCCATTTTATCTTTGAGTGGCCTAAGCAAAATTAAATGTTTTTATAATTGTGATTAATAGTAAAGCTTTTTTTTTTAATAATTGTGATTGATAGTAAAGCTTTTTTTAATAATTGTGATTAATAGTAAAGCTTTTTTTTAATAATTGTGATTAATCGTAAAACTTTTTTTTTTAAATTGTGATTAATAGTAAAGATTTTTTTGGCTAGAGTTTCGACGTCGATATCCACTTTTTGAAAATGCGAAATAATGGCAATTTCACCACGAAAATCAGTTGGAATGTGACTAAAATGCAAGTTCTAGCTTTAATTTAACTAAATAAATCATTTTCACAGATTTTTTAATTACACAATTCATGTAATTTATTGTTAAATTCACCCTTCCCAAAAGCAAAATTTCATGTGGGAAAATTGATTCAACTGCCTTTGGAACGATACTGTTTATACAAGTTTTCACTTTTATAACTTTTAATTACATTTAAACTTCGATTTTATTTATATTTTCGGGAGAATTTTACGTTTTTATTATAAAAAACTCGCTTTTATTAATTTGTTTACATTTTTTCACTAACCGCGACGAGTTATGTGTGCTTCTGTGTTTCTGACTACATGCAGGGTTGTATTATACAGTACTTTTTGTGTTGCCATATCGAGGTAAGTAAGTAAGAAAAAGGCATGTAAATATGAAAATTTTTAATAACAAATCGCGCGGTGTACTACGCAGAAGGACATCACCGTGGCGGTAGCCACGGTTGGGCAGTATGTCCGGACTTTGGTGGCGTAGCCCAGGGTTATTTTAAATAAGCGCGGCCGAAGGCCGCCAACGCATAAAAGTTTTTGATAATTTTTATTTAAAAATACCAAAATTTAATAACAAATCGCGCGGTGTACTACGCAGAAGGACATCACCGTGGCGGTAGCCACGGTTGGGCAGTATGTCCGGACTTTGGTGGCGTAGCCCAGGTTTATTTTAAATAAGCGCGGCCGAAGGCCGCCAACGCAGAAAAGTTTTTGATAATTTTTATTTAAATTTGGTGTTACACCATTTTTCCCCCAAACGGCAACACCCAACACAACACCCAACGGCAACCATGGCGAGTGTTCGGTGAAATTCATATGGGAAATATCGGAACTTTAACGACGTATATCTCGGGAGCCATAGGCCTCCGGAGGGTGGGGTCTTCAGTTTTGTGATCCCCTCCGCCCCCCCCCCCCCTACCCCCCTAAAAAAAACCGTTTTTTTCTAGCCGGGGTATCGACGTCTAAAATTTTACCTTTTTAATAATTGTTATGATTAATAGTAAAGCTTTCAGCATAACTACATTTGTACTCACTTGCAATAATTCATATCATCCTCCCACGGTGCACGTTTATCATCCTTGTAGGTGCGCTGCCAAGGCGAGCGACGCTTTGCCAGCGCACCTGGCACAATATATATTAGCACACCCTCTATGTTATTGTTCTCATCACCGCATACCGTTTCCTCTTCGTTGCAATAATGACATTTGCCAAAAAGGCAATATTGCTCAGTACCATTCTCATTTTCACCACTAATTGTCATGGAGTTCTTTAGCTCGCTATCACCTTTATAATAAATGTCGGTTTTCAAATTTACCACGCGCCCCACTACAATTGGCGTCCATCGCAGATCCAACACTGCGCCCAAATAGAAAGCGTACACCTCGGCTGTATGACGATCTTTGCCAGCATATACGGCTCCATCGATCACAGCATCACGTTCATACCATTGCGGTTTGAATATCACTTTTTGTTTATGCGCTAAACGTACGAGTAGCTTGAGTTGTGTGCCACGCGCCAAATTTGTCACTTTGGTGATGGGTTCAAGGCGTAGCGTTTGTAGCAGTTGACCCATTGAGGGATCGTACTGTGGATAGATTTCGTTATCTTGTGGCCACTGGCAGGAAAAAAAGATGCTTATTGGTGTATACAATAACTCACTCTTGTTAACGCATTACTTACCCAATTGGCTATATCCCACAGCACCGATGCATTCTCATATGGCGCTGGTTTATAGTTTTTCAACAATTTATTACGATACATAAACAAACGTGGATTACGATTTAAATATGCCGGATGCAATTCGCGTATCTTTTGCCTTATCATATTCTCCAGCGCGCGTGTGCTACTCACATGTGGCAGTTCTTCGATGTTGAGGTAGTACATAAAATAGAAATTGGCGCCAACTACTACAACAATAAGGCTAACTAAAGCAATAACAATGCCAACGGTGCGCTTGTTTGCCGCCATTTGGTTGCATGTGGTGATTTAACAAAGAGTTGCTCACGTTGATTTTTGTTGTGGTGGTTTTGCTAGTGGTGAGTGAAATGTTACTCATACGCCATGGTGTTACTACATGAAAACTAATTGATATGTGTATGGAAAACATACATACTTTTATTTAGCATACAAAATCTCGTAATAAATCTCATGAAATGCTTGCACTAGCGCTCGCAGTCAGCTCTTTCAAGTTCATTACGTTCTTATCGAGCGCAAGCAATCGTATTGCATTGGCGGCAATTTGTCAGCAATTTATTTTTATGGTATTCAGTGGCGTCTAGCCAAATGCACCAACAAAAACAATTAGAAAAAAAAAACAAATATAAGAACAAGCAACTCAATTAATTGCCTAAAAATGCCAAAATTGATTGCAGAATGTTTCTATGTCTTTTATGTTTGCGTTTCGTTTTGTTTGGCTTTCGTTTACATTACATCAGCATCTGTTGCTGTTGTCTGAGCGTCATCATCATTATACTCTTCAGCATCGCCAGCATTATCAGTACCATCATCATCACGATCGTCTTCGGCGCGTTGACAGCGTCATAAAATGCGAAATACGCCGGCAGCTGCTGTTGTTGGTTGTTGTGTTTTGTTTTGGTTCTGTTTTATTTTGGCTTTATTTTGTTTTGTGAGCGATGCGTCGCTTCCTCGTCGATGACAAACTCATCAAAATTTCGCTCGCTAATAACGTGGACAATAGCGTTGTGCGTTTTTTTTGCAACTGTTTGACTCCTAGAAAAAATATTTTAGGTTTTATTGTGTTTTTCTTGCACTCAATGCACATTCAAATATCTATAGAAATAAATCCGAAGGATCAAATGTTGCAACTAATTTTTTTAATTCAATTTTAATTTGGCGTAGGTATAGCCCGCAACTATTGGCCTTATATAGTATGTATGTACATACATGTACGTAATGCATAGTTAAATACTTGCATATTTATTTTGGTAGTGCATAGGTATGTATGTAAATATTTTACATTTTGTAGCGGGTATAATTTATAAGCAAACATGCTTTAATATTTTGATAAACTATTATAATTAGTTGCTCCCGAAGCGTTTTAGCTTTTTGATTTTCTGTATTTGCATGCGTCGCCCATTGTTTTATGCTTGTAAGGCTATTTAGCACAGTAATTTGAAAAGGTTTTGTGTCAAATTTAGAATGAAGGTACTACGTCTCGTTCTTTTTTATATGAGACTCGTACGTACATACATTGATTCTGAGAAGGATTTGCATGGATGAATGACCTCGTAGTTATGTTGCACAAACTACAGATTCACACACAATCACCAACCACACTCATTTACATATGTTCTTACTTAAGCTTTTGGGTAATTTTTTTGTAGATAACACAACGCTATTTTACACATTAAAAAGTTGTTGAAGAAGTGCAATATCACCATTGAAGAACACAATGAATCGAGTCTGCAAGAAAAAACAAATTATATAATAACGCAAACGAAAATTTTAATATTACTTGCATACCAATTTAAAATTCATATCTTTTGCCAAATAACTCGCATAATAATCATAAATTCTCACTTAACAAATTACTTTTCACACGTGTAACTTCGGTTGTCGTTAATCTGGCACGCCCTTGAAGAATATCAAAACTTTCAAACTGCCTTAATAATTGCGCACTCGTTTGATGTATTAGACCTTTTTCAAGCATTCAAATTCGTAGCAATGTTTATAAAAACGTCTCGATGCGTTCACATTTAGAGCACTTCTGTGGCGGCAGCAGCAACGAACCAACGATGATTTTGAATTTGTAATACATACATATGTACTAGTGGATGGGGTATAGGACGAAACGCTCTATGGGCCGCATATACATACTAGGCAGTTATTTGCCTTTGCTCATCTGTTTGGCTTGTGCTCGTTTAGCTGTTCGCTCGATTGTCGTCGACGTTTACGTTTGGCTTTGATTTTGAAATAACTCATTAATTATGATGGCACTTGAATTTCAATTAAAATGCAAAAATGGTCACCAAAATTGCATGTAAACGTACCTACAAACGTGTATCATCCATCCTCTCTGCAAGACAAAAGACAAGAATATGTTTTATACACGCATGAACAGCTGCGTTAGAAATGTACAATTAAATGTATGCATATGTATGTACGTATACCCAGTGTTATTTATTTATAATAATTGTTTCTAGTACAAACTTTCTACACATAAGTATTTAACTTAAGATTAAGGTTTTCGAGACTAGAACCTGTGGAATATAAGGGATTACTTCGATATATAAAGTTCAAACATACATACCTACTTTTTTCTACTACTACTACTACTTGTTTTTCAATAAATTATTTTCCACTAGATATCTCTAATTGGCACAGCGTTGTAGTCTAATGCAGGACGGGATTGTCAGGAGAATAAGTCCTGAATCTTAGGTGATGAAGCTTTAATATCTTTTCCAATACCGGTCGCAAAAAGAAACTCTTGGTCCGAAATAGCACTTACCCAAATCAAATTAAAATTGATAAAAAAAAATAAATTTGGTGCTAGCCACTAAAAAATTGCATTTATACACATAGGCGTTTCGGACCGAATGTTCGCACGATTTTTTGAAGTTTTGAGGCAGAAATATCGCGAAATATTGTATCGTTTTATAATAAAAGGAAAGATTTAGGCCACAGCTAATGATTTAAGTATGTTAGCGACAGAAATTTAGTTTAATGCCTGTTTTAGCCACTTAAACTGCGTTCCGGACGCTACAAAAAAAATGGACGTGTTTTTGTAGCGTCCGGAACGTAGTTTAAATCTTTCCTTTTATCATAAAACGATACAATATTTCGCGATATTTATGTCTCAAAAGTTCAAAAAATCGTGCGAACATTCGATCCGAAACGCCCAGGGAATGCCCATATGTAAGTACCAAAATGTTTGGGAACACATCACAAAAGAAAATACGTATTTGGGTATTTGACTAATGCAATGACAACTAGCTATTGGCAGTATTATTAGTATTTATTGCTCACTTAGAATGTTCTTGTTGTAGCGACACTAAGCATTTGGATGCAGCCATTTGGTTGGTCATAGAATATGTATATATAAGCCATTTCTATGCGGACCGTGTATAAATCTACTTGTTGTTGTAGCTCTGTAAAATGCAAATGTAAGAAAATGTATTTAGTTAATTTAAAAACAGATTTTCTCTCGCCATTCTTACAATTTCCAAGATTACCCACTACGCTGACAAAACCGGCGGCAATGATTCGAAGAGACTTGCGTGCGCCATAAATGTTAAATGCACTCACCGAATTATTTGACAAAAAATAAAGTCATGTGGTTTGATTATATGTATTTCTTTTCGTTTTTGTTTCTAAATATAATTTGTTTATATACGAGAATATTTGTTTGCCGCTTTGGACGAGGAAATCGTGTGAAAATGCGAAAAAAATTTGTAAACATTCGCTTTGATGGCACATGTCAGACGGTCAATATATATTGATGAAATCCGTGGATCGCGATTCATATTGACAGTGTAGCATCGAGTATTGATGGATCGCGATCCTGGATCGCGAATTTTTAGAAATTTTGCGATCCGCGATCCGGATCGCAATATTGACAATATGGATTGACTGTGTAGCATGAAAATTTTGCGATCCATCAAAATGCATGTATTTTTAGAAATTTTGAAATCCGCGATCTGGATCGCAATATTGGCAATAAACGAATTGAAAGTGAAAGTGTGAAAAGGACGGAAGTAAAATATTTTGAATCTCAGAGCGAGAAAAATATCGCAATATTCATATTGAACGTGTAGCACCAGTTTGGGATTCATCAAACCATCAATATGAATCGCGATTCAAATATCGCGATTCATATTGACAGTCTGACATCTCCCGATCAGCTGTTCATTGCTGTTGGTGTTGCCACACTGCAATGTGGAAGTATTTCCAGTGTTGGTAAACTAGTTTAAACTTGATGGCGTTTTTTATTTTAAGGCTTTGTGTGAATTGATAGAAAAGTACGCAGGCAAGGCAAATTCATTATGGCAGGGCGAATTCGGCAATATTCGCCTCGATTTGCTTGAAGTTTTTGTCCAGCAGATTGTTAAACTCAAAGTAAAATTTTTCTTTGTTTGACATTCTCCTGTATTCTTCTGTACATGGCGAGTTAAAAACGAGAAAAAGAAGAAGTCAGCTGTTCACGTACCATTACCATATGAATGAATTTGCCTTGTACGCAGGCTAGTAAAAATTTGACAGTTGTGAGGTCAATAAAATTTATCTAGCCCCAGGGGCTAGGTAAAATTTTGACAAGAAACAAGAACAAGAGTCGAATTGCAACTATACTTTTTGTATAATTGTTTGTTGTTATTGTGTGAGTTTCTAATACAAAGCTGCTCCGCAACTATTGAGGGTTTGTCTTAGAAACGCACTGTTGAGTAGTTCCGCTCAGCTCAACAGTTGGTAACTTTTCGCCATTTTTTCCATCACAAATTTTGTTCGCTACTTGAGCTCAACATGTTGTGTAAATCCAAACAGCTGATAAATTCATCAAGCCGTTTCTAAGATGTAACTGTTTAAGGGCCTTTTCACATTACTCGGTACGACTTCGGATCGACAGTTTTTCCTCGGTATTTTCATCTTACCGAAACGGGTCCGCGTTGCAGTGTTTTTCACACTTGTGGAAAACAAATATGAAAAATGAAAATATAAAATTTTAAAATTCAACAAATTACTCAATAATAAAAATAATGTCTTTCAGTGAACACGAAGGTATTATAGCTTGCAAAATTTATAGCCGAAACGAGATTTTCACTGACTTTATTCTTCTTCTTTTATTACGCCGCAAAAATGTCTGCAGTAATTCCTTAAATTTTACTGACCGGTCTTACCGCGTTGCGGTGTACCGAAATTAATCCGCTCCGATTTCATGTATGCAACACTAGTGTGAAAGTGCCAATTGAAATACATGTGATCGGTAAGCTTTCGGTATACTTTCGGTAAAAAACAAAAAATGTCGATCCGATACCGCACCGAGTAATGTGAAAGCGCTCTAACTCAACTGCTACACAACTGTTGGCAATTGTTCACAGGGATGCCAGTTTTGGACTTTTCCTACCAAAACTGGTTGGTTTTATTCCTTTTGGTAGGTTGGTAGGACGATTTGAATTTTGGTAGGTTTTTGCTTTCGTTCAACTAACATCACTTATTTGGTACATTTGGTCACTTTGTCATAACACTGTTGAGAAAACGTGTCTTCTCAGTAGAGTTTTGTCACAAAACTCTGCTAAATAGAAACGTTTTCTTTGAGCTTCAAGTACACTTGCCCCCACGAATACAACTGGAGGAGATTGAAAACAGAAAGGCATCTGACATTTTACACTATATGAAGCAAGCAAGGTTGTTCGTCTACATGGTGTGTAATAAAGAGCTCCATGTGGTATCACAACAGGCCTACCTAGGTAGTAAATGTGTTTGCTGTACCAAGTGGAAACAATGTCCGCTATTTCCCTCAATAAATCTTCTTACGCTTCTTTCAGGATCAGTTGCTTGCCCTCATTATTCCTCAAATGTTGTTCCACAAAATGTAAATCCTGATTTCCTCCGCACTGGACGAACGGTGGAGCCACTAATACCCAATCCAACCTTGTCTGAATATCATTTAACGCCAACTCAAGTTTTTGTTTATCTGGAAACTGCTGCTTCATCCTCTTTCCATCAGATTTTTATCACCCATTCTAAGATTAATTGAAATTTGTACAAATATTAAACTTAACACTAAAGTTTTCAAAATAAAAAATAAAAAAATAAAATAGCTTTTTTTTAATTTTAAGCGGTAAAAAACAAAAGTGTCCGGTTACTGCAGGGTGGTCGGTTATTGGCACAGTTACCCTAAATGAATTCGTTGAATATGGTTAAATCTCACATTAACAAAAAAAAGAAAAAAAAAATTGGTAGGCTTGAAGCCATTTTGGTAGGTTTTTGGTAGGAAAAAAATTTTCTTAGTGGCATCCCTGACTGTTGAGCTCAACAGTTGCGGAGCAGCTTTGTCTTAGAAACTCACCCATTGATTAGTAGTAAATAGTGATGGCAACACTACGCGTCACAGTCTTAAAATTAGCGCCTTTTGTTTACTTTTGTTTACTTTGGTTTTTATTAAAATATAGTATTTAATGGTACAATATTGCAACTTTTTGTGTGTTATTTAGTAAACTAGCAAATACCCGTTGCTTCGCAATGACGAATAATAGTTAATGTAAGTTAAGTCAAATCAATTCAATTCAATTCAATTCAATTCAAGTCAAGTCAAGGTAAGTCAAGTCAAGTCAAATCAAATCAAGCCAAGCCAAGCCAAGCCAAGTCAAGTCAAGTCAAGTCAAGTCAAGTCAAGTCAAGTCAAGTCAAGTCAAGTCAAGTCAAGTCAAGTCAAGTCAAGTCAAGTCAAGTCAAGGCAAGGCAAGTCAAACCAATTCAAGTCAAGTCAAATCAAGTCAAGTTCAGTTAAGTTAAATTATTCCGGGGTTATCTGGGTCCACTTAATGACCCGGTCTAGGCATCACAATGAAAATAGCTCTATGTTGAAGCCGTTCCCAATACCCTTCATTTGATACCAATATCTCACAAAAACATCCGATCCCGCATTTTGGCCCATATCTGGGGACCCGGCGTAGGAATCACAATTAAAAGACCTCTACGTTGAGGTCCAGATCAAGACCTTCCATTAGATACCAATATCGCTCAGACACATTCCGGAGTGATCCAGATCCACGTTTTGACCCATATATGGGGACCCGGCCCAGGAATAACTATAAAAATAATTCTGTGCTAAGTTCCTGATCAAGATATTTCATTTGATACCCATATCGCTCAGAAACATTCGATGGTCAGCCGAGTCTAAGTTTTGATCCATATCTGGGGACCCGGCCTGGGAATCACTATTAAAAGACCTGCACGTTGACGTCCAGATCAAGACCTTCCATTAGATACTCGTACCAATATCGCTCAGACACATTCCGGAGTGATCCAGATCCACGTTTTGACCCATATATGGGGACCCGGCCCACGAATAACTATAAAAATAATTCTGTGCTAAATTCCTGATCAAGATCTTTCATTTTATACCCATTTCGCTCAGAAAAATTCGATGGTCAGCCGAGTCTACGTTTTGATCCATATCTGGGGACCCGGCCTGGGAATCACTATTAAAAGACCTCTACGTTGAAGTCCAGATCAAGACCTTCCATTCGATACCAATATCGCTCAGATACATTCCGCAATAATCCAGATCCACGTCTTTAACCCATATCAGAAGACCCGGCATGGAAATCATAATGAAAGTAGGCCTGTGTTAAAGCTCTGCTCAACACCTTTCATTTGATACCAATATCGTTCAAAAACATTCCGGAGTCGTTCGGGTTCACATTTTAGCCCATATTTGGGGAGGATGTGTAGGCATCACAATGAAAAAAACTCTATGTTGAAGTCCTGCTCAACACCTTTCATTTGATACCAATATCGCACGTGTAGGTGCAAACACATCTATAACACTAACAGAAACAAAAACATGAATAAATTTTACAACATGGATATATGTAAGGCCGTCTCCTCTTATATGGACCAAACAATAAAGTCCACCGTACGGCCCCCTTATGATTTCTTTTTCGAAAAAATTTCTGGAAAAATATTTATTTTTTTTTGACGCCGCTAGATGTCGCTAAAATTAATTTTTTCATACCTTCGGAATTTATGTTCCGGATGATACACCAATTTCTATGGCTTGAGAGGAAGGTTTTAACCAGACCTGGGTAATATCAAGTACCAGTACGACTTGTGACAAGTACATTTTAAAAGAATTGTACTAGTACTGGTACTTGCATTCCCAAATTTTCAAGTACTAGTACAAGTACAAGTACAAGGAATTGAAAAAGAATTGAAGTTTTAGCAAATATTTCAAAGTAATTGAAAATAATTGAATGTATTGAAAAATCGGTTCAAGTACATTTTTCAATTCTTTTCAAGTACATTCAATTCTTATCAATTACTTTGAAGTATTTGCTAAAACTTCAATTCTTTGTACTTGTACTGTTACTAGTACTTAAATATTCTGAAAGTACTTAGTACGGACTCATTACTTCAAGATCAAAATATAAAGTATTTAAGTACAGTTGTGTTCAAAATAATAATAGTGCTATTAAATCAATGTGCAACTTACTAATAAAAAGTTTATTTTAACTTCTTTTTGGTTAAAATTGGGTACAAAAGTAGCATAGACATTCATTTCACGTATCACAAGAGTTTTACGGTGTTAAGTTGCAAGATAACCGATTTATAAAGACAAAGGTAAAACAACTCAAAAATTCCTTGTTCAAAAAAAATAATAGTATTTTTATTCTAGTTTAGATAAATATTTAAAAAAAGGTAAAATTAAAAAATTTAGAATATACAAAGTAAAGTAGTGTTTAATATTAGTTCGTGAAACCATCATTGCCTAAAAACACCTTACAGCGACGCGGCATAAAATCGACTAATCCTTCACAGCATTTCTTGGGTATTTTTTCTCAACAATTCTTTCCTACTTCCCAAAGTTCACGATTATTGGCTGGTTTCCCATTTCTTTATGTCGCCCCATAAGTTTTCTATAGCATTGAGTTCGGTTGATTGTGCAGGACAGGACATTACCTCAATTCCTTTGAACTCCTTGCCTAGCCTACTCGTATGTTTTGGGTCCTTATTCTGATGGAAGGTTAATTCCAGAGAAATTTTGTATTCCGCATAAGGCAGCAGAGTGTTCTGAAAAATTATCACATAGGCACGTTGATCCATGGTGGTGTCAATACGATCTATGGGCCCAAGACCATAAAAAATAAAACATGCTCAAACTGATGGCGTTTTCTTTTCTGGAAATAATGTTGCCCTGTTTGATTTTCTTCGCCATTTCGTAAGTTTGTCTGGTCCTTTCACCAAATATTGACCTCTAACTAAGTAAGAGGGCACCTTTATCTACAAATTCAGCCATTTTATAGAAAGTCAGGATACGTAATTAGATAATTGGGATATAGGAGGGCAACATTTTTTCGTAGAAAAGAAAACGCCATAATATTTTCAGCCCACCATGTTTAACCTTTTTGGTTGTGTATCTAGGCTTGTATTCAGTATTCGGTGGACGACGGACATACTGTTGAGAACCTGTGCCTCGAAAAAAGGAGGGACGAAAGCAAGAAATCAACTAAACGTTGTGAGTTGAAAATATTAGTTTGAGTGTGTTTTACTTTTTATGGTGTTGGGCCCATAGATCGTATTGACACCACCATGGAGCAACGTGCCTGCTTGGGTATTTTGGAGAACACTATGCTGCCTTATGCGGAATACAAAATTTCTCTGGAATGAACCTTCCATCAGGATAATGACCCAAAACATACGAGCCGGCTAGGCAAGGAGTTCAAAGGAATTGTGGTAATATCCTGTGCTGAGCAATCAACCGAACTCAATGCTATAGAAAACTTGTGGGGCGACATAAAGAAATGGGAAACCAGCCAATAATCGTGAACTTTGGGAAGTAGGAAAGAATAGTTCAGAAAAAATACCCAAGAAACGCTGTGAAGGATTAGTCGATTTTATGCCGCGTCGCTGTAATGTGTTTTTGGACAATGATGGTTTCACGAACTAATATTAAACACTACTTTACTTTGTATATTCTAAATTTTTTGATTTTACCTTTTTTTAAATATTTATCTAAACTAGAATAAAAATACTATTATTTTTTGAACAAGGAATTTTTGAGTTGTTTTACCTTTGTCTTTATAAATCGGTTATCTTGCAACTTAACACCGTAAGACTTTTGTGACGCGTGAAATGAATCTCTATGCTACTTTTGTACCCAATTTTAACCAAAAAGAAACTAAAATAAATTTTTTAGAAGAAAGTTGCACATTGATTTCATAGCACTATTATTATTTTGAACACAGCTGTACGTAATAGTCCAATTACTACTCAGTATTACCCAGGTATGGTTTTAACTTCACAATTGTATTAACCCTATGTGCGCCATTGGGGTCACTTCCACCCAGTACTTAGTTTATACTAAGTTAATGTAATTTTTTTTTGCCGGCAGGTCAAACGTCGTCAAAAAACATTAATCTTTTGCAAAAGAAATATTTCTATCGATTCAGTAGAACTGTAAATAAAGCACATCTAACATTCGCTCGCTTCATGTGGCCTTTTAGGTTCATTTTACAGAGATTTTTTCTGAGCAGACCTCTACAAAAATTTTATGGTGACTAATAATAGAACATTTTTGAAGAACATACGGTGAACTTTTTTTTGCGATACGCTCTAATGTACATATCGCATTCTAAATTATAAAGTGACATAACTCAAAATTTTTGAAATCGAGTTTTTTGCATAAACGGGTGCACAGAACTTATCTCTAGAGATTGACAAGAAAAAACTTTCTTAAGTGTCTTTTTTGACCGAAAAATAACCATTGTACGTGGCCTTTTGCCATACGATTGCTTGTAAAGAAAAAAGTTTTTTGGCTCTCCTGAAAATTTTTGAATTTTGAGTTGTGTCTTTTTATGATTTAGGGTGCGATATGTACATATATAGGTATGTACATACATACATATCGTCTCGTCGTTTAAAGTTCATAATCGCATAAGCGAAATTTCATAACCGCATAATCGGCACTTGTACCAAAAATAAAATTTGCCAATAATTCAAATTGTTCCTACTTTTATACGAAGTTGATGCTTTAGTTAACAAAATGATCTACATAACTATTTAAATTTAAGTTTGTACGCAGAAATAAGTTTGAAATGAAGCAGTTTTAAGCTATCCAGTAAAATTAATTTTCATTTACTTCAAGAATGTCATAACGTGGGATATGCTCTTATGAACTTTAAATGGCGATATGTATGATGTATAATTATTTTTTTTTTTGGTTTTAGAGTTGCTTTGGTATAATTATTTTATAGCTGTCGTTGGCCTAACACCTACAGACATGCATACGTATGTAGATTAGATGAGTTTTTTTTGTATGGGATTCTTTAAACCTTCTCAGATCCTCCCTCCGGCACCGGAATATGAAAATAGGATGTTCTAGAGTAAGTAAACTGAAAAAAAAATTTCACTTTTCCAAAAACTGGATGGAGCTACACCGAAAACCGCGAAAATTCCCAGAATTTCAAGGTATGTTTAGATTTATGTCTGAAAAAAGTTAGGATTTTGCCGAGAAATAAAATTTATATCCATCCGTACGTAGAATTAACCGCTAAATCGAATGGCGTATTCTGTTTTTTGGTACACTACCCAGTGAAGGTAATACCGCGGTCTAAAGTGGTCATTTTCTTTTTTTTCTCATGAATCTTCAACTTCTTGCCCTATACTCTTCCCGAAATTATTTTTTAACTAAATCACACGGTAGGCTGCGTTATTTAATGCGCTTTCCAGAAATGTATAGCTATTAAAAATCGAATAAAATTTGGATGAGTTCATCAAGTTTAAATGAAGTAAAGTCGGGTATAAAAGGGTAACATATATTAAAATTCCTTAAATTTTTTAACAATTTTGCTCTTGAAGGCGGTTTTTTGGGTTTTAAGTGATAGTTTTATGTGGATGGATAACTCCACAAATGCAAAAAAAATAGAAAGGCCGAGACCGCGGATAACGGACAAAAAGTTGAGCCGGATGGTGCCAAAACATTTGTGGGCAATATGGGTATCAAAATAAAGATTTTACCTAGGACTTTAATGTAAAGTCAATCCATTTTGCTGTGTCCACCGTTTCGACACATATAAGTCAAAAATTAGACTCAAATGTCGCCGATATCCTTTAAAATATTCTGTAGTCATCCTGGACCACTTATTCGCCAGTATATCAGAAATTGGCTAAGAAATTGGCATGTAATAAGTTCCATATGCAAGCCCTAGTTAAGACCTTTAATTTGATACCAATATTGCCCAATAATATTTTGGCGCCATCCGGGGCCACGGTTTTTTCCGCTATCCACGGTCTCGATCTTCCAAATTTTTTTTTACATTTGTGGAGTTATCCAACAAAATAAAACAATCACTAATAACCCAAAAAACCGTCTTCAAGAGCAAAATTTAAAAAAAAAATTGAGAAATTTTAAGGTATGTTACCCTTTTATACCCGACTTTACTTCACTTAAACTTGATGAACTCATCCAAATATTATTCGATTTTTAATAGCTATACATTTCTGGAAAGCGCATTAAGGTACCCCGAAATAAGTCCCAAATGAAATAAGTCCCAATGAAATAACTCCCAATGAAATAAGTCCCAATAAAAATGAAATAACTCCCAACTTTTAGAAATGAAATAACTCCCAAAGAAGGAAATGAAATAAGTCCCAATATTTGGGGCTTATTTCATAATGAGGCCCCAACTCTGAAAAAATATGAAATAACTCCCAAATGAAATAAGTCCCAGAAATATGAAATAACTCCCAAATGAAATAAATTCCAAGAAATATGAAATATCTCCCAAAAAGTACTACGCAGAAGGACATCTATCGCGCGATTTTTATTTCCAATTTTTGGTTTTTTTTAAATATGGTGTTTGTTTTATTGGAAAAAGCGCCGCAGGCGAAAAATTGGAATAAAAAATCGCGCGATTTTTAATTCCAATTTTTCGTTTTTTTTTAATATGGGGTTTGGCCCGCGGGCGTTATTTCCACGGGCGTTATTTCACTGCACCGAACACTTTTCTGCGTTGGCGGCCTTCGGCCGCGCTTATAAAAAATAACCCTGGGCTACGCCATCCGTCCGGACGTGTGCCCTAACCGTGGCTACCGCCACGGTGAAGTCCTTCTGCGTGGTACACCCTTCAGCGGCGGCGATAAAAATGTAAGTATACAAATTTCGGCCTTTTTCGGTCATTTTCCTCATTTCGACAGTTTTTAATTCGATCTTTTAAGATTCGACATTTTTTCCGATTTATCGTACGGATCCCGGCTTTCGGTTACTTTATAACGTTACAAAAACGTCGAAGCTTGTTAAATTGCAATTTTAAGAGAAATGAAATAACTCCCAAGAAATATGAAATAACTCCCAATGCATTTTTAAGAGAAATGAAATAAGTCCCAACAAATATGAAATAACTCCCAAAGCTGGAAAATAATGAAATAATTCCCAACGGAATTTCGTTGGGAGTTATTTCATTTGGGAGTTATTTCATTATGAAATAAGTCCCAACAAAATATTATGAAATAAGTCCCAATGCATTGGGAGTTATTTCATTATGAAATAAGTCCCAATTTGTATGGAAAATATTTGGGAGTTATTTCATTTTTTTTTTGGGACTTATTTCATTTGGGACTTATTTCGGGGTACCCCAAAGGGTACCGCGCATTAAATAACGCAGCCTACCGTGTGATTTAGTTAAAAAATAACGTTCGCTTTCGGGAAGAGTATAGGGCAAGAAGTTGAAGATTCATGGGAAAAAAAAGAAAATGGTCACTTTAGGCCGCGTTATTACCTTCCCTGGGTAGTGTACCAAAAAACTGAATATGCCATTCGATTTAGCGGTTAATTCTTCGTATGGGTGGGTATCAATTTTTTTTCTTGTGCAAAATCCTAACTTTTTTCAGACATAAATCTAAACATACCTTGAAATTCTGGGAATTTGCGCGGTTTTCGGTGTAGCTCCATCCAGTTTTTGGAAAAGTGAAATTTTCTTTTCAGTTTACTCACTCTAAAACATCCTATTTTCATATTCCGGTGCCGCAGAGAATATCTAAAAAAAAAACTCATCTAATGTAGATATGTAAATACGAACATCCTTTTTCGCTTAGGTGACGTGTGCTGCAATTAATAGACTAGAAAAGTTAAGTCTACCTCCTGACACTTCCAAACGAACGAACATACATATGTACTAATTTTAATGCCATATATTTACACGCAAACCCAAGCAAAAAAACTTTAAATAATTATAAACAAATAGCCAGAGACAGGCACTTAAAAGTACTCATAAAATATGCACGAAGCTCGCGCATTTAAATTTTCACTAAACACGAGAAGGTATCTCGCATACTGTTAAATACAAAGTCACAATTTAACTTGTGTGTATGAACCTAAATAAAAAGTTTTGTTTCGAAAAGCTTTTGCATTGGAATACCAGCTGCAAAAAATTAAACCCAAACAATGGGCCGTATTAATAAAAACCAAGCAAATGCTTTTACTCAAGATTTTAAAAATTTGACAATAATTGGTATGAACCAAATTTCAAAATTTGAGTAAAAGGTCTGAAATCTTAAAGCCTATATGACACTACGTTTTTTTCTTGGTTTTTTAGGTTTGAAAAACCCACCGAAAGTCAAAATACAAAAACAATTCGCCTGTAGGTTGAAGAGGGACAAATACTGCCCTCAACATTAATGGACTTGACATTTAGTTGACGACTGAACGAAAATAAAAAATAATAAAAATTAAATTTGAACAATTTTAAAAATTTAAATTTCAATAAAAATTAAATAAAAACAAAAGAATGAAAATTAAATGGGAAGATGATTACATATTCCACATTATAAATAAGGTCCACAATGCCGAATATATATGGAATCATACGCTACCGTCTTTTAAATTAAAATATAAAAAGCAACAATTTTGGCTGGACTTGGTAGCCGAATTAAATTCGCTATTTCCGGCAAATGTTCCTTTTGAATATGGTGAGATTGGATAAGTAAAACTAGTTTTAGTTAAAGTAAGTATTTACATATTTGGTTTTCTAATATTTAGACGAAGTAACACGTAAATGGCACAACATGCTTGGCTTTTATTAATATGGCCCAATAATGCTTATTTTTTAATGAAACAAAATTTTAAAACCCTTTTTTAATAAAAAAAAAAAACATAAAGCAGTGATTTTTTATCATAAAAAACTCATATATTTTTGCTCAATATTTAGCAATAAATAATACACAAAGTTCGTGAGAAAGTCATAAAATACGAATAGATTTTATGGCTGCCAAAGTATTATGGCTTGACGCTTCGCACATTACCTCGAGCGTTAGAAATGCGGGGCGCTCTTATGGCCATCAAATTTAATCCAATCATGTACTCCAGTTAATGTAAGTATGTGATGTATGAATTTAGTAGGCATTAAACCGCGCCATATGCGCCATTATTTTGTCGTGCTCGATATACATATTTACATTAAGGTGGTCTAAACAAAATTAAAACCCAACAAATCATAGCAGAACAAGGCTATTTTTATTCTATTATTCCTCAAACAATATGTATTCCCTTTTATAATGATAAAAAATATCTTTCTTGTCCATTAAAGACTTTGCAAAAAATTATGTATGTATCATCACAAATTTGGAGGCATTTGCGCGAACCCTAAATTTTAATACATATATTAAGGAAAAATTTTCGGTATAGATTTCGGTAGTACAGTCGCATGAAATGCGGATTGCGGGAGAGCTTTACTTTCTTCAATTTTGGACCACCCCAATGTACACACATACATACATATACATATTTCATGAGTGGTTTATTATCAATCGAGATGCAGACACATCGATTTGTCTGGAGAAATGATATCACTTTATAGATATGTACATATATGCACGGAGAAAACTATATTGATGTCACATCCATATTTATGGATAATCCTGTCTGATCCATAAACTATGGATGTCATATCCATATTTTTGTATATGTTACAAATTTTTTTTGGTTGTATCACCCATTATATGGATATGACATCCATAGTTTATGGATCAGACAGGATTATCCATAATTATGGATGTGACATCAATATAGTTTTTTCCGTGTGCATTAAGGTGGAGTGAAATCATATGGAGATTTTTTTTTGTTCTTTTTTTGAACGTACCAGCAATGAAAATTTGCCTTTATACGAGTTAATGAACCCCACAAAATTTTATGGCGATAGGATGACGTTTTGAACTGCCCCCAGCCCCGCAAAGTTGAAAGCAATAAGCACGATCTGGTACAAATATGAAATTTTGAAAATTATAAAATCAAAAAACGAAGTATGAGGATTGATAAAGATGGCTAAGCTGAGTATTAAAGTGAAATTTTTTTTTTTTGGAAACAACAACAACAAAAGTTATTAAAGGTCAAAAATTATATTATGCATTTTTTTACATTGCAGTTACTTAAAAAATACTGAACCGATTTCAAATATTTTTATACCATTCGATAGGTATTTTGATTCCCTTTAATTTGGTATACATTTTGTATATGAAAAGTAAGGGGGGTAAAAGGAGGTTTGACCCCCGCAGGGGGGTATTATGGAACCCACATAAAATGTATATCAAACTAAACGGAATGAAAATACCTATCGAATGGTATAAAAATATTCGAAATCGGTTCAGCAGTTTTTAAGTAATTGCAATTAAAAAAGCATAATATAAACTTTGACCTTTGATAACTTTTGCTGTTGCTGTTTCCAAAAAAAAAATCACTTTAATACTCAACTTAGCCATGTTTATCAATCCTCATACTTCGTTTTTTGATTTTATAATTTTAGAAATTTAACATTTGTACCAGATCGTGCTATTTTTTCAACTTTGTGGGGCTGGGGGCACCTCTAAACATGCGAGTAGGTCAATAAAATTTTACAGGCATATTACTGGGCTAGAAAGGTGCCGTTCTGGCTTTGGAACAAATTGAATTTCCAAAAAAAAAATGTTTCCCTCCACTTTAATATGCATGTAGGTACATTTAGTATGTAAAAATTGTACCTATGTACATGTTTTTTAAGTTAATTTTAATGTATATGGAGTAAAACGTGACTGTAAAATTGCAGTAGTTTCGTGGCATTTGTGCTGCGTTCATTTTGATAAAAATAAATTAATTGAAATAACACTTGTGTATTTTTGACTCAATTTGGATTTAGAAAAAAAATTATCTTCTGTTCTGAAAATTGGCGCTCTATGAATATGGATTAAACAAACAAAAGATAAGAGAAAATAATTGGCTATTTCTCAAAAAGAAAAAAAAAAAAAGAAAAACTTCTGTCTAATCAATTTGGCAAGAAACTTCACTAAGTATGTAGGTAACGTATACGCCATGTCGACCTAAGCTAACAAGAAAACGAGATCACGTGATTATAATCACATCAGTCTCACTTTAGTACCTAAAAAAAATGTTTTCGTTGCTGTCTACATAATACTATGTACATTGTCAAATGGTGTGAAACAAATAAACACATATCGTCGGTGATACTGCAAAACGTGCTATGTCGCCGTGACTAAATTTTTGAGGAAGGAGAAAAAACTATATATATTTCTACTTTTCGCGGTGTTTTTTACATTTTTATAGTATATATAAAAGCGAAGTTATATATAAAAGCAAAATCTATGTGATTGACAAAAGTGTAAAAAGGTTATTTAGGTGTATTCACGAAGAAGTGAAAAGTGACATGGAACGTATTGCAGTATCATCGACGATATGTAGATATGTGTGTACATCCATATTCAACCCTACAAAACTCTCTTAAGCTACATACATATATGCATTTTGGGCTAATCGTAAACCCATCTATAAATATGGGTAAATGCACATACATATGTATATATGTGCATACCCTGCAGTAAATTTGTTTCACTGCTGAAGGATCAGTGATGATTCTTTGTTGAATATTCATCACTGCCGTCATAACTCAGTATATTTTTATTTGTTTTTATTTTTTTTTTCTGAGGAAAGCAAACCATTTATATGAAAAATTCATCAGTCTTTATATGAAAGTATTCACTGATGCCTCCTCGTCATAGGTGAATTGTAGCAGTGATTCATTAAGGATTCATTGCGGATTTTTACTGCAGGGTATAAATGTATTGAAGTAAGTCGTGTGATGTACATAAATGTGTTTGTAAATATTACAATCGTCAACGCAAACGTACCTAGTCATCAACGTGATGCGGCGAAAAATCAAATCATAAACAAACGCCCACGCGCGACAAAGCGTTAGAGTAAAAGCTCGCGAACACGAGGTAATTATTTACGTATGTATGCAGATACATGTGTATAAATATATGTATGTGTATGTGTTCTCAAAGTGGAGCTTTTTTATTTTGTTGGTGGTAAGCTTAAGAGAGTATTTTAGAAGCAATGAAAGAGAGATAATAATTGATTTCACCCCTCTTTTAGCACCTACAACATCCCCTTTATTGTACGTACACTCCATTGTGCACACAAATCGATTGTTTGTTGGTTTTGCAAAGAAGCAACAGTTAACTGCAACTTGTGTGAATACACAAATACCCAACAAATTTTTGGGGTAACTGTTGAGTTAACAAAAAAAGTAAAAAAAATAGCAATAAAATACAATTCTGCCACCATATACCCAGATTTTGCTTCAGTGCCTAATGCTATGTATGTAATGAAAGGCTATGCGGCCTTTACACGGGTCGATTTTTGTCGACTGGGAAATCGACTGAAAAATCGACTAGGCAGAAGTTGAACGCAACTCTACCTTGAGCAAGTCGATTTTTGTCGAATGAGCTATTTACACGGATCGATTTTGGTTGAAGGAAAAAAAATCGACTAGGAAATCGACCCGTGTAAGGGCCGCATAATAGGTAATGGGCACTGAATTAAGGAACTGATGTAGCAGTTTCATGTTTTCTGCCAGCAAAGAAATTAAATTTGTTTTAGAAAACATTAAATTGTAAGATCTCATATTAATAATAGGGATTTTTAAACTTTTGGCAAGTAACAGCTAACTTTTTTAACCATAAAGCCATGTCTTATATACTTTTCTATCCATTAACAAACAAAATACTCATTTAAGAGTTAACATGCAATGAATCATCCTGTACATATGTATGTATGTATATTCCATATGTATAGGTTTAAGTTTAATGGTCAACTGCGCTTCTGACATCAAATTATCGACCACCCGGAATGCTCACTTATACAAACATCAAAAAATAAACAGCTATAAGAAGAAGAGAAGAAAAAGCCAATGCCTCTCTTTGCTGGGGGGGCAATATTCCCGTTCTACTCTCTGCTGGTGTTGCGCAGGACCAAAAGCGCGCGGGTTATTTTCCCGTATGTGTTTGTGTGTATGTATGTCATTAGGGCTAACGGGAAAATACAAACACTTACATACATACATATGTATACATACATATATACGTGTATATATATTAAAGGAAATAAAAAAACTACCTAAGTGTAGTTATGAGCTCAAAAGAGAGCAACAGTTGTATCTAGATGAGTATGCACGGATATGCATTTACATACATATGTATGTAGTATGTATAGACGTGCTCGTAATTCATCCAGGCGACTACTGCGCTTCTGTGGAGGACTATTTAGTAGGACACTCGGCACCCAAAGTGGTGTGTTACCAAAGTTTGCGCGGATGTATTTTACGTGTACTTTACGTTTAACGATTGGATAGCCAGTGCCCGGATTGTTTATTAACGTATGTACAAGAGTCAGTTCGGAACATGTCGCTGTTGTGTGCGAGCAGGTGCGCGGATTGAATTGCGAAAATATTTTGTATGCGTGCGTATGAAAAAAATATCACTCATGTATATCTGTGTATGTATAAACACAAATTAATATATATACATACACGTACATATGTACATATCAAAAGAAAACAACCCAGTTAAGATGAAGTGCAATTCAAGCTGAGTGTGTGATACGTTTTCGTGTACATACAAACATACATACTATGTGCGTGAAAAACGTGTAAAAATATTTCAAAGAATATATTTATGTACCTATGTATGTATATATTTGATTAAATTAAAATAAAAGTTTAGTTATTGTGAAAGACAAAAAAAAAATTATAATAAATATAATAATAACACAAATACTTGCTAAATTGAAAAATATCAAAAACTACAAAAAATTAAGTAAAATCGTATCTATTTTGTTGCAAAATTTTAATTATCAATATCATTTGTCATATAGAAAAAACTTCCTCATTCCTCATTCACATTAAGGAACCTAAACGCAGTAAATATCTTTGCAGATTTCTTTGTATCTAATTTTGTTTCAGATGAAGTAGAACTTGGTGCAGAGCGCTCAAATGTTAGTCCTGCTTGTGCTCAACCTCCTTCCTTCACTCTTGGTTTCTTAGCCATTTGTGACGAAGAGATTGTTAGCGGCATAAATAACCTTAAACCATCTACAGGTACCGACCTGTATGGTATATCAGTTAGTCTGCTGAAAAATTGTCCTACTTTAGTTGAGCCATTGAAACACATTTTCAATAAATCGCTCGAATCTGGAACTTTTGTTGATGACTGGAAGATTTCTTCCATCTGTCCCAGTCATAAAAGTGGGAATAAATGCGATGTACACAACTATAGACCAATCTCCAAGTTAACAACTATTTCCAAGCTCTTCGAGAGTGTGGTGATGTCAAAAATTTGGTTTAACATCAAGCAATTCATCATTCCTAATCAACATGGTTTTGTAGCAGGCAGATCTATAGTCACTAATTTAGCGGTTTTCACCGACGACTGTTTTGAAGCTTTCTCTATAGGTCACCAAGTTGACACAATCTCCACAGACTTTTCCAAAGCCTCCGATAGGATATCACATTCCATCTTAATTGCCAAACTCTCGCATTTTGGTTTCAATTCGGGTCTCCTCACATGGTTTAAGTCATATCTAATTAATAGAAAAAGTTCGGTTGTCGTAGATGGAGTCCACTCCAAAGCAATAACCTGCACATCAGGTGTGCCGCAAGGCAGCATTTTGGAACCTTTGCTTTTCATTTTGTATGTCAATGATATATCTCTATGTTTTTCAAGAGTAAAGTTTTTGATGTACGCAGATGATCTAAAAATCTACCATATAATTAAAGAGCAAAATGATTATATCACCCTCCAGGAAGAGTTGGATAAATTTCACACTTGGTGTAAGCTTAACCAACTCAACCTTAATGTTAGTAAATGTCACCAAGTAACATACTCAAAGCTTCAGAAGCCCATTGAAACCTCATATCGTATATGTGGTACTGCTTTAGCTCGGTTTAGCGAGGTGAAAGATCTTGGTGTCTTCTTTGATGCAAAGTTTTTATTCGTCACGCACATAAATTATATTATCTCAAGCTCGCTTTCAATGCTCGCTTTTATTCGTCGAAATAGTAAATGTTTCAATAATCCGTATACTCATAAAACTTTATATTCAGCATATGTCCGCTCCAAACTGGAGTATGCTACTTTCATTTGGAGACCGTATCATCAGATACATATTAATCGGTTGGAATCAGTTCAGAAAAAATTTATGAGATATGCACTGTTACCTCTCAATTTCTCTGAACCGGTCCCATCATACCTATCACGCTGCCAGCTAATCGAGTTAATTAAAAGACCACAGGAAGCGAAAAACTTATACTCCTCGGAATGTGATTTATTTTCCGTTCTACTGAATCGATTGAAATACTTCTTTTGCAAAAGATTAATATTTTTTGACGACGTTTAACATGCCGGTGGTGGTATAAACTAAATACTGGGTGAAAGTGACCCCAATGGCGTACATAGGGTTAATACAATTATGAATTAGAAACCCTCCTCTCAAGCCAAAGGGATCGGTGTATCAAACTTAGGGATCGGACCATAAATACCGAAGATATGAAAAAACGAATTTTAGCGACATCTAGCGGCGTCCAAAAAAAAATGTTTTTCCAGAAATGTTTTCGAAGAAGAAATCATATGGGGGAGGGGGGCTTACGGCGAATTTTTTTTTAGCGATACGCTCTAATGTACATATATGCATAATGCACCCATTTTAATTCAGTTTTTCATGTGTTTTCGCTTACAGCAATTTAATATGCACGAACAAAAGCAGACACAAAACCGTATAATCCGACTACATCCATACATACAAGCGCATGTACATTAGACCGGGGCGATTTACTAACCTATATCGTGGCATCGAAATTGGGATTCCCCTTATTTTTCTGAGTAGAAAACTCTTCAACTAGATTTACCTAAAATTAAATTTTTTTCGAAATTTCATTTTTATGGACCAAGACGGATTTTTGAAAATCAAAAATTGACAAAAATCGACAAAAAAATCATTCTTGTTCAACTCTAAAAAAACTCAATGTTACTCATACGCCATAGCGTACTGCAAGCAAAAAAACAGTTCAAATGCCACAGGTCTACGTTTTGGGGTATAACTCTCTAATTTTTGCAGCTAAAATTCTGAGCTGGTGCATTTATTGTATACAAAGCGCTGTCAGCGAAAATCATCAATATCGGATGACTATAACATAGAGATCCCATGTCATAATTTTGGGCTAAAGAAAAAAGGGTGCATTCTATGTAGTTCTCCCATACCGTGAGCTAAATTATAATTTTAAAAAACATTGTTACTACACTCAAAAAAAAAAAAAAAATTACTCAGATTATGGAAAAATGGGAATGATTCGGCGCTAAAGACATATTTCCATATTTTGATGTACAATTTTCTTTAAAACGTGGTTTTCATTCCTTGATTTGAAGAAAATCGTACATCAAAATATGGAAATATGTCTTTAGCGCCGAATCATTCCCACTTTTCCATAATCTGAGTAAGTTGTTTTTTCAGTGTATATTAATTTTGTTTATCTTTAAGTAATTTGCAAGAAAATGAAAGATATATTATACACAGTAAGAGATAATTGCGAAAATATGCGATTTTGGGCATTCAGCCTCTATAACCCGAAATCGAGTTATATCTCGAAAGCGACTCATCCGATTTTAATTCTGGTTTCATATCTGCATTCAGAATAAAATGTTTATTCAACTTGATGCACATATTGGGCTGGTTATTATTTTTTTTTTCGATTTTTGTCGAAGAGTTTTCTGCTCAGAAAAATGAGAGCAATCCCAATTTCGATGGCACAATATCGATTAATTTCCCTCCATACAAATCGTCCCGGCCTAATGTGCTTTTTTATGCCCTGTAGAGAAAATCTCTAATTCAGAGCTAGTTCGTTTCTAATGCATTTGTCGACATTTTTAGTGCGCGTTGCACCCGAGCAACTGGCAATTTTTATCCTTTGTACTAAGTACGTTTTCAATCGCTCCGAACTAAGTAGTGCTAAATTCTGCAGCTCACACTAATTCGTTTATTGGCACTATTTCGATAGTTCTGAACTACTTACAAGTTCCTAAAAATACTACAGTTTAAATCTGTCATTGAAGTGCAACATTTGATATACTTCATAGAAGTGGCACGATATGGTCTCAGCTGCTAGGGTGATTGCTTTTTAGTCTGGTGGCTTCGGTTCGAGCTCCAATAGAGGTGGTACAAATTTTTAAAATTATTTTTATCAAGCAAAAATTTTTCAAGTCGAGTCCACTAGTATTCTTTTCGCGGGACTCGCTCGAACATTTAATTTCATATAAAGATATGCTTGTACATATGTATGTATATCAAATGCTTCATTATCTAACACTCTGAAAATTGCAGAAATGTGCAAAAAAATAAATTTTTGTTTACCGTTTCGAAACATTACACAAATTAAAGAATGTCTTGCAATGTTCACTCAGTTGGTGTCTTCCGAGCTACTGAGGGTCTAACCACAAGTTAAATACTGGTTTGTTGACCCATTTTCTATAGTTCTGAACTAGAAATTTTGCTCACTAGTTGTTGATTTCCCTACAGGGTATGTTAAACTTGTGGCAAGAAAACTTTTTAGGCAGACAATTGGGCGAGTGTATGCAAATACATACACACATATGTACATATTATTGTGTATTGCCGCGCACACTAATTACACTGCTCTACAGCCAAAAAATACTCTGAACGCGACCATCCTTTCTATATGTAAAATCGGTCGCTGATTCCGAAAATCATAACATGCATAGAACCGAAGGTGAAGACATTGGTTTTAAAGATATTGTCTGACAAAGTCAACTTTTTCTTCAAAAAATCGTAAAAAATCGAAAAAATTCAAATTTAATCGTCAATATTTCAGAAACTATACGAGTTAGAGAAAAATGTTATAGGAACCGTAAAAAGGAAATTTAATTTTCTTTCGTTTGGTGTCACCCTAAGGAAGATAACTCACTGTGTTAAAGAGATATACTGGATTAAGTGGACCCATTGGCCAAATAACGGTAAATTGCCGATATCTCAAAAACCTTCCCATAGAATTAAAAATGAACCCGATTTTCGGAATCAGAGACCGATTTTACATATAGATAGGATAGTCACGTCCAAAGTACAGACAAAAAATTTCATTTTGTGATCCAGTGTTATTATCAAATGAAGTACACCTGGTTTTCCTCTTGGTCCTGCTGCTTTTGCGCCTGTTGATTGTGATGATGTTGCTGCTGTTTGTAAGGAAAACTTTTTTTCTTTTCGTAAAATGCCGACAATGTCTCTAAAGTTTGGCTTTTGCTGTTCTTTTTTTTCTTGTTCTTGTTGTGGAGACTGTTGCTTCCCTTTTCTGGCATGCAAGCATGCTTGTATGTATGTATGTATGAATATGTAACCTGCAAAATGGTGAGGCTTATAGCTGAAGCATAAACTGTTAAACTGGATAATACTGGCAGCGTTGCTTGCTGTTATGCACTTATTCTCTCTTCTCCAAACGTTTTAATACTTAATTTTTTGTTATGCGCTCATACATATCTCAAATAGAGAGAGAGGGAACTGAGAAAAGACTGTACAATATGTGGCGAGCGTAAAAATTGCGTATTATCGAAGACTGCCGCTTAGAAAAAATACATACTCAGTTTATTTTCAACCGACATGCAATCAAGTGTTTGGTTAAGTGCGCACTCTTATCTCACTCCGCTATATACCTACATACATGTACATTAGGCATATAACAAATTTTGACGAAAAATTTGGCATACCACCACGTGCTGGCAAATATTGTACAAGTAATGAATATCACTTTTTTAGGTGATTTCGGTTCAAAAACGTTCCACGCAAAAATGGATTTCTAAAAAAAGTCAGATTTTTTTTAATTTTTTTAATATTTTTATTTTTACATTTTTGTCAATTGTTATATGAAATAAGTTTTAAGTTTAAAGTATGTGATGATTTACACAATGGTAAAATGTCTTGCACAATTTTAATTGCACGCTCTGCGCAGATGTACAAAACTTTTTTTGCTTTTTTCAGCAGTTCTGATAAAAAAGTAATTTCGTTTTGCGCGGAACTTTTTTTGCAATTTCGCAAAAAAAAAAAATACTGGAGTTCATACTTTTTTATGCTCTATTCGACTATGGTATGCCGTTTTTCATATGTGCAAAAATTGTAAAAAGTTATATGCCTAATGTATATGTACTTATATATAAATGTATGAATAATAACGTTTCAACCTTAGCAGAATATATTTTTTATTATTAAATAAGCCGCAATGCTGAAGTTGCGCAAAAAATGTGAATTATCCAGCTAAACAAAATACACCTTTTCATTATTCCTTATAATAAGGCATTTTAGTACCACAGAAGGCCTATTATCAGCAATTCTCTAAGCCTTATTATCATGGCGGATAAGTCTTGGAAATAAGATTTCCTCTCGGAGAGAGATAGAGTAGCTATTACAAGCTGATGATATCAACACAGGAAAGTCAGCCTTATTTTAAGCCTTTGCAAATGCAACTTTTTTCGCTTAGAATTTTCAGATATTATTTCGTAAGCCTTTAAATTTTCTGGAATAAACCTGAAAAAAGGCGTAGATTTTTTGGAGTGTAGTTACCTGAAAAATGTGTGTTTGGCTCAATGTCTGGGCTAAATTCTCTCATATAAGTATGTATCTATATATGTACATAAATGCATATGTATATTTTTTCAAAAATTTACTCATCTCTCATATTACATTACTCGCACTTCGACAGGTGAGTGGTTGCATTTAGATTCATATGCAATATATTTTTTCTTAAGTCGTTTTAGTTTTACTTGACAGATGCAAGGGCTAAGCAAACTAAAAAACTCTAGACATTTTGTCAACACAGTACGCTTTTAAATTTCTTTAAACTCGATTAGTTTAGTTTAACTCGGTATTCACCTCAATGAAATTGAAAATAAAGAGAATGAAAAAATTGAACTCCCTACAGTGAATGCCAAACGTGTTCGATATTTGTGTGTTTTGCTTCGCTGATGGCAAATTAAGGATATTAGAGATTTAGAACAATTTTTCTACAATAAAATAAATCCAAATAAGCAAACACTGCTTGCACGAATGTCCTTTAGTACATTTAGTGATGGGTTTACACCTGGGTATTTACCCATTGCTGGGTTTTTACCAGGGACTTGTAACGCGTTTCGGTTTCGGTTTCTGTTACACAGCTAAGTAACGAAACAGAAACAGAAACAAAACCTCTTTGTAACAAAAGTCGTAACAAAACTCCGAAACGTTTCCAGCAGAAACAAAACCTCTAACGAAACTAAATTAATTTTGTTCCTTGTAACAGAAACAGAAACGAAACTCCTTTGTAACAAAAGTCGTAACAAAACTCCGAAACGTTTCCAGCAGAAACAAAACCTGTAACGAAACTAAATTAATTTTGTTCCTTGTAACAAAATCCGTAACGAAACTAAATCCGTAACGAAACTAAATTAATTTTTGTTTCTCAGAAACAAAATTAATTTCGTTTCTCAGTATCAGAAACAAAATTAATTTTGTTCCTTGCAACAAAAACAAAGCCAGAAACGAAATTAATTTCGTTTCTCAGTATCAGAAACAAAATTAATTTTGTTCCTTGCAACAAAAACAAAACCAGAAACAAAATTAATTTTGTTTCTCAGTAGAAAAACTATATTTGCAGAACATTAGGATGGACTTGTTATTTTTAGGTATATGTATAATATACATACATATATATGTATGTCTGTGGTAACCAACTAAAGTATGGATTAAGACACTTACATTTTTTAAATATTATCGTAAGGGACATTTATTCAAATACGCTTATAAAAATTGAGAGCGAAATACCAGTAAAAAACAGTGAAAAAAAACAAAAAAATGCTCTCCTGTAAAATTTGCTTTTGTCCCTTACGATAAAGTCGCACAAAGGGGTCGATATGAAGAAAAATACAACTGGGTGACTATTAGGGTTGTCTTTTTTAATTTTTTTAAATGATATATAAAAACGCTTCATATGCATAGAACAACGGATTGTGAAATGTATACATTAATTGTTATCAAGAAATATTTAATTTTCTAATAATAGCTCATTCAGACTACTTTGTAGTGCAATTTCTTCATCATCATGATTTTTATAAGACGTCGAAGCAGTACAGGATGCTTTGGCGGGTGTAATATCGTTTCGTATGGATAATGGGATATCCGACTTGCGTTTTCTTAATGTATTCCTGGCGATTTTTGCTTTGAATTTTTCATTGCACCTGATAACTAATATATCATTTAATATATCCGATTTCATATTCGTCCTTAGTGAGTATTACTATTTCAAAGAGATCTCGATTATCACCCACAAGGTTGACTTTTACCCAGTATCATATTAAATTTATTACACTATTGTAACAAAAATTGGCTATAATAAATAACAAACGATGCTCGCCCTATGCGAGTGAAAATTCTTTGGCATTTGGAAATGTTTATATAATTTGAAATTTCACAGCTTTTGCATGTCTACATCTACTTCCACACTTACCTCTACCTTCTAATCTACCTCTACCACGGAACCAACTAAAAGAACTTAACCCGACCTCTGTTCAAATCCAAAAATATCTTAAGTGAAGTTAAAAAATGTGTATTTGCTTAATTAATCAAGTATTATTACATTTCTGTCAATCTATAATTTCTCGCAGCCAATTATAGTCCGAAACAAGTTTCTAATAGGTATTAGTTAATAAAGCAAATTATAAGGGTTTTTTTTTTAATTTCGCCTTAGTAAATTTTGACATATTGTCCTAACTCCAGTTGAGTTAAAAAAAAAGGAAACGTGAGTAAGAAGTACTCATGAACATTGATGTGTAATCAGTTTCGAAATAGGACTTTTATTCCCTTTCCCTTATTCCTTTTTCACTGGTTTTCTATCGATTAAAATGCGACTATCGTTTTTATAATTTTTTGTTGCCATTGTCACTGCTACATTTTGTTGTTTTGTTTGTTTTGGTGTTTGGTTTTTGATTTTTAATTTTTGATTTTTGATTTCTGATTTTGATTTGTTTTGTTTTGTTTTGCTCAGAAACATGCAAGATCATTCGGATCCACGTTTGACCCATATCTCGGGGCTCCGCGTAGAAGGCCAGCTCAAAACCTTTCATTAGATACCAATATTACTCAGAAACACACAAGATCATCCGGGTCCTCGTTTTGACCCATATCTCGCGACCCGACCTAGGTATCATAAAGAATAGGGCTCCCTGTAGAAGCCCTGCCCAAAACTTTTCATTAGCTACGCGTAAACTTTACCTGTTTTTCGAAATTACTCGTAGCTACAGCAAAGATGTTAACACATCAAAATGCCACAGGTATACATATATATATTATATACCTAAAAATAATAAGTCCATCCTAATGTACGGCAAATAGTATTATAAAATTTTTTATAGTTTTGCCACTGAGAAACAAAATTAATTTCGTTTCTGGCTTTGTTTTTGTTGCAAGGAACAAAATTAATTTTGTTTCTGATACTGAGAAACGAAATTAATTTCGTTTCTGGCTTTGTTTTTGTTGCAAGGAACAAAATTAATTTTGTTTCTGATACTGAGAAACGAAATTAATTTTGTTTCTGAGAAACAAAAATTAATTTAGTTTCGTTACGGATTTAGTTTCGTTACGGATTTTGTTACAAGGAACAAAATTAATTTAGTTTCGTTACAGGTTTTGTTTCTGCTGGAAACGTTTCGGAGTTTTGTTACGACTTTTGTTACAAAGGAGTTTTGTTTCTGTTTCTGTTTCTGTTACAAGGAACAAAATTAATTTAGTTTCGTTACAGGTTTTGTTACTTATTGTAACGTTACAATCTTTTGGTTTCGAATTTAGTTTCTATCCTTTAATGTTTCTTGGAACAGAAACGCCAGAAACGAGAGTTTCGTTTCGTTACGAGTTTTGTTACAAGTCCCTGGTTTTTACCCATTTATACCCAATTTCATACCCGGGTATTTACCTAATTGTGGGTAAATACTTATTTGAATACCGAATACTCGTTGTTACGTAGCGTAAGGTAAATTTGGACATTTTCGAATTTATTTTGATAGCTATTTATCACAGGAAATTATTGAAATCATGAAGGAATACGGTGAACAAAAGTTGTTCGTGTTAATTGGTGACAATGCTGCAAATATACAAAAGGCGTTCAAAATAGTAAAAGAAACTCACCCGAATGTTGTGCCTGTGGGTTGGGTAGCACACAGCCTTTATTTAATTTGTCAGGACTTTTTAAAATGCGATACCTTACAGTAGAATTGCTCATCTGTTATAAATACTAACAGCAACTTTAGCTAGAATTGTGCAAGAAAAAGAAATCGGTGAACAATTAAAATACCACCGAAAACAAGGTGGGAAAGTTATTTCTATTCAATACAGAGTGTAATAAAAACTAAAGATTTTAGCAGTTCATGAACAAATTAATCTACAAGCCTATATAAAATCACAGCAACTTAGTGAAATCTTTTGGGAGCAATTACATTTACGCTCAAACATATTTGGTTGCATTACAGAATGGATTTGTAAGCTGCAATCCAATGGATATAATATACACAAAGTATATTTCGCGTTCAATGAAATTAAAAATAAAGCTTGATTGGAGTTTGGAAGTGATCTTGATCCGTCTGAGGAGGCAGGTGCATTGGAATTCATTCACAAAATGTCACAGGCGCTAAACATAACAAATTTTGCCAAAATTGACTTCTGGGTAAAAACTTTTGCCTGGAGCTGTTTGGATGAGATTTCTCCATTAACTTGGTGGAAAGGTATTTGTGACAGCACGCAATTAAGCAGATTAACTGTTCACCACATTCAGCAGAAAATACGCACTCCACTCAATTCGAAAATGCCATTAATTATTCACTAGAAGGTATTCAAGACGACATCCCTTGAACTTCAACGGGAATCACGCACTCTACTCGATATGAGTTTTTATCGGATACTAATAGCGAAAGCGATTATGATTAAATTCATGTATAATTTCATTTGTAACTAAAAATCTATTTCATACCAAAAAAATTAAATTCTTTCTTAATTCTGGTTTATACCCACATTTTAGGTAAATACCCAGGTACTTGGGTAAATACTTGGGTATTTACCGGTAAATATCCAATTTACCATTTGGGTATTTACCCCTGTCCCATCACTAAGTACATTGCCTTGCGAGCCCAAAAAATGTGGCAATTCGTCTGCAAAACATTTTAACTGCCGGCTGGTTGAAAATTACAGACAGCAAGAACAGCAAAAAATAAAATGGAATTCGCCCAAAGTCATTAACTGCTTTGAAATGCGCCAACTACCTTTATCTGATTTTTTTTTTTTCTTATCGAGGAAGGCAATAGTGCGCTCAGCATACAGTATTCTTTGCATATATTAGTTTTGTTCGTTTACGGATATTTTTTGATGTTTTTCGAAAACTTTTAAAAACAAACACTTTGTCGCCGTTTTTTTACGCCAAATCTCCAACAGAAGAGAACCAACTGAGAGAGAAAACTGACATTTCATTTTGTGAGAAGCTGTTGAATTCTGTTGGACACAACAGCTGACTTGAATTTTTGCAAGTAACAAGATTTGCAAAATATACAAATCAATTATAAAATTGGAAAAATACACTAAATTGGCAACAAATATGGATAAATTAAATATGCAAAATAAGTTACATACTTTTTGCGAAGTATTTATATGCATATTATGTACCTTAGTAAATTGTAATATCCTTTGCGGGAATATATATTAACGGGACCGCTGTGGTGCAGTGGGGAGTGGTGTGGCGGACAGTGGCTAGTCTGCCATACCAGAGGTCATGGGTTGGATCCCCAACCTGGATAGAGGGAAAATTTGTATATAATGATCCACGATCCGATAACAATTAATTTTCCAGAGGGTAGGGGTGGTCTCACAGATCACAAAAAACAAAGTACTACCCTCCGGACGCTTATAGTTCAGGAGACATTCCTTGTTAAATTAATGTATGTATGTGTAGAACATCTTTCTGCGTTGGCGGCTTTTGGCCGCGCTTCAATAAAATTACCCTCAGCCGGCAGAATTATCTTTCTGGATTAATATCCATGGAGCAATCCACAGTTGTTTTGTATAGAACACCTTTTGCCTTCAGCCGCGCTTTACAAAAATAACCCTCAGCCGGTAGAATTCTATTTCTGGAGAACTTTAATATTATAATTTAATAATAGTTGAAAGTGTTAAGATAAGATGAATTATCAAAAACGGAATATTTCCTGAAAGTTTCACTGAGCCTGGATAGACAACAAATTCTAACTAAAACCCAATTATCCGGATTTTAAAAATAGCAGCCACTCTAGGCAGTGGGTGGCACACCCTCCGAGAATAGTTCTGCAGTGGGTCGGCTTCAGTATAATGCGCCCGCCGTATTTATTTTCAAACCACTGGAACTTTCGGGAAATCTTCTATGGATGTCAATTTTACTAATTATAACACTCCCGATCGCTCCGCAGATATAATTCGATCGAATTGGCTGGGGCTATTTTTTTTAAAGCGCGGCCAAATGCCGCCAACGCAAAAGTTTGTTCTACTCAAAAGTACTGTGGATCGGTCCATAGAGGGTTATTTTTTTAAAGCATGGCCAGGGCCGGGTGCATTAAATTGAAATCTCTTCTGCGGGGCAGCAGACGCGAAGACATACTGCGGTGGAAAACAGTATGGACATGGGTACAAAGAAAAGCAATTGTTAGTGTGATAATCATTACAATGAAATCCTATTTATTAGATAGTAACAGCGAACCCCAGCGGGTTAGGGGGTCTAGAATATACCCGTTGTAAGGAATGCCTGTCGTAAGACGCTAATAAAATCCACCGGCCTAGAAGGTTGATTATGGCCAGAAAAAATCGTTCGCACGACAGTCGGGCTAGTGTCAGAAGAGACTAGTACCCGAGCGACCGGATTTATCCGGCAAAGGACTGTCACATCCCCTACACTCCCCAAAACCTTCGGGGAGTGTCTTGGTGGCTACAACCACAACAACATGAAGTTAATTGTATTGAAGATACATACATACATATGTGCATATATCTCCACTGTTTTCAGGCAGAATTGTAAATCCATTAGCATTTATATAGAACAAACAGTGCCGATTTATTGTAAAAGAGAGTTCCGGATGCATTTCCGAACTTCAAAAAACCTTTTTGCGAGCCTATGCGAACGATTTTTAGATTGAGGAGGTTATCGCGAGGTGACAAAAGACTGACCAAAACGAAACCCAAAACGAATCAAAAGAAATTAAATAAGAAAAAAAACTATGTTTTATTTTATTATTTTTATGTTATATGTACATATATACATAATTAACAGCAATAATTTCCACCAATTTTATTATCATTTTAATTTTAATCCTTTTTATCCTTTGAATTTGGGGCTTGTGAATGTAAATAAAAATCAGCTGTTTGCCAAAGCTGTTGAACTCTGCAAATTTTGTGTTCGTTTACCTCTTACGATATTTTTCTCTTGTGAGAGGATAGGTGACATTTTTCTCCAACACCTGGCTGTTGGAGGCTGCTGAGTAAATGCTGTTGGAGAAAGTACGCGAACAAAGCTATTATGTAGGTATGTCTTGCTCGCTGTGTGCTAGTAAAAATCTGACACATATACATATATGAGTACCGAGAAGCTTACGATTTGCCATTCTCTCTTTCACTTTGACTTTGTGCCTCTCAATACCACTACCATTTTCTGCTACTTAACAGAAAGCTACTACTTTTTTTTTTATAATTTTGTGTGTGTGTGTTGACTGGATATTTATTTGGGGTAGTCGTTGTTTGATTTGATTCATTGCAAGTAGAATAAATATTAAACGACACATAGGCCCGGTTTCACCAACCGGTCTCAACTTAGTTAAGCCGATTTTTTTACGTTTTCAGTTTCACCATGCAACTAAGCTAAGTCACAAGTTAGTCAGCTTTTACCTTGACTAAAACTAAACTAAGAATTTGAGTCGCTTTAGCAAATTCCACTACCAAAAGAGCGGATATGACAAAAAATGAGCAAATACAGCAACCAAAACAACCAAAAAACCCAGTATTCGCCATAAAAGGTTGGTTACAAAGCTATTTTCTTAGACTATTTGGTGAAACCCAAAAGTAAGTTAGCCTCAAATCTGGGCTAAACTAAGTCAAAACTTAGTTTTAGCTTTAGTCACGTTGGTGAAACCGGGCCATAAGCTTGGCAAATAGCATAATTGCTTATGTATATATGTAAATAAATACATGTACTTTCATAGGATGGCAGATAAATGCCGTTATTTTCTGTTTTTATAATTTATCTGCAGAACCGAAAATGTTTTAAAACAATTATTTATGTATGTGTGTATGTATTATTTAATACATTCTTTTGGTTCCTCAAAAAAATTATTATTTCTAACGATTCCTGATTTCATAATACTAAACTTTATGTACATATCGCACCCTAAATCATAAAGGGGCACGACTCAAAATTTTTCGAAATCGATTTTTTTCATAAACGGGTATACGCAACATATCTCGTAGATTGCCAAAAAAAAACTTTTGAATAACTGTCTCTTTCGACCGAAAAAAACCATTATACCTGGCCCTTTGCCATACGATTGCTTGTAATGAAAAAAAAGTTTTTTGGCTCTCCTGAAAATTTTTGAATTTTGAGTTGTGCCCCTTTATGATTTAGGGTGCGATATATACATATACATATGTATGTATCTCTATGTACATGTGCACATAAATACATATGTATAGTTGCAAAAGAGCAACAGGCAGTGGCGAAACAATAAATTTGCCAGCAAACAATGCAAGTGATAAAAATTGGCTGCATATTCATACTGATTTGTGTGTGTGTGTGTACGAGTAAGGAAAACGCTCAAAAAAGCCATTGCACGAGATCGGCAAGGACCTTTTGCTTTTGCTTTACATCGGCACATTTGCTAGCAGCATAACGGTATCAGCTGTCGTCGTGATAGGTTCTATTTCGCGCTTCTGACGTGAAAACTTAAGAAAAAAATAGAATTTTCGTTATTTTATAAAAACGTAACGTTCTAATATACACACTTACAAAATTTTGTCTTCATTCGGGCTGCCAGTGTGTTTAACTCCGCCTTTAGTTGGTTCTGCCGGCTGGAGGGTTAAAGTAGAATGCAAACACGTGAATACGTGTCGTTTTTCTCGTTCTTGATATTCTCTGGAGTGATTATTATTTTAGATGAATTTTCTAAGTAAAAGTTACAATTTTTTCGAATATAAAAATGTTAAGTTGAAGAAGAATTAAACGGTGCGCGATAAAACGAAAATTTGACAAAGAAGTCGTGTTCAAAAAAACAGTAAATTAAACTAGATTTCTGGTGCAGTTGACTTGGCATAAATATATGTACATATGTATGTATGTACCTTTTAGCTTTGCAAAAAATTTATGGCTTTAATGTGGCGAAAGAGAAAAGTAATAAACTTCAATAAATGAGGTGGGTTTATAATAAATTTGTTCAAAAAATTACACGCACGTGTGCTTGTAAGTGTATATGCGTGTGTGTGTGTGTGTGTGAAAAATTTGAAAGTCATAAATAAGAAAGTGTCATTAAATGCAAAGTCGAACAAGTGGCAAAACTTTCTGCTTTAGCAGAAATACAAATTGAGAAGGCGAAAGGCTAAGGTAAAATTAAGTTCATATTGCACCTTGAAGTAGGCAACGATTTATTTATTAGCAAATAAAGTGGGGAAAAGCATATTTCAAGGGCCAGTCGTTATTTTTTTATGTTTACCTTCCATAATTTTCATACCCTTTCTCTTGCTAGGAATTTATATCTTTTTTGCGACACAAGTATGTATTGTATATATTTCTTTAAATGCTATTTAAAATATTCAATCAAAACCACTCAATCCAAAAACCAAACCATACATGATTGGCTTTAAAAACGTGGAAGAAAAAATACATACAAAAAAATCTGCAATTATAAATTCTGAGTCAAGCAAAAATTCAACATAAGATCTTGAAGCATTATTTTTAACTTGCTTCGAATGTATGCACATAAAGTAGATACTGAATGGAAAAATAAATCAAAAGAAATTCAGTCTCTAATTTTTATTAATAAAATGTGTGCTCAACAAGGGAATTGCAACATCTTATGTTGAGCAATAAGAAACGTAACGTTATTTCAATTTGTGCATTTAAGTGGAATTATTAAATTTCCTGCTTTCGTAAGCGAAAATCGACTTACATACATACATACATATTCTATTTTCTTTTTGGATGCTAGACATACATACATATGTACATACATAAATGTGTTTTTACATATGTATGTATGTGTACATGTGTATATAAATCAGACTTTTTGATGCATACTAAGTAAGTAAGTAGACACAAATATATCCATACATATATAAATACATATCTAAGAGATTTCGCTTAAGCTTTCCCAAGCTACCCTAAGCATTTCTATATTTTTGTTGGAAATCGTAATCATTTGCTGCTGAATATTATACATATTATGTATGTACATAAGTAGATCTATAAAGGTTAAACTATTTGGAAATAATTACACTACTCGACAAATTTTGATCAACTTTAACCACCAAAAATGAAATAATACTTTTCTAAAGCAAAATTTTACGCTGATTCCGAATATCATCTCAATTTTTTTGTGGCAGACCCAGTTTTTGAGATATTGGTAAAAATGTGGAAAAAGCCATATATGCAAGACATTGCATCACATAAGTGCATCAAAAAGTTTTATTAGACATCGTGGCGATTTGACATCTAGGAAGTTCTGGTAGAGGGAGCTCCAACAAACATTTTTAGCCTTCACACTCCAAAATTGGTCAAGTAGTTTGGTTAAAATGGCAAAAATAATGAAAAAAAATTGAAAAAAATCGAATTTTTTTAAAGAAATTTCAGATTCGACTGTCCTAAAATCAGAAAAATTGTATGGGGGACAAAAACTTAGCCCCCCTATCCTATAGAGAATTTAATTGTGAACATTTTAAGACTAATTGTGTGATAATCGGATGTACCATTTTTATTATTGAAAGACCTTAACCAAAAATTTTCCGGAAGAGTAAAATTTCAACAACAAACTTGGGTTTATTCATTAAACTTTATTAAGGACTAATACTCAAGATTATTATATTCCATTTATTACGTGTTTTGAAGTGCACAATGTCTCTCAGAACAGCGATTAATAGGAAAAAAAATTAATTGAATAAAAAATATGTGCATTTCACGATTTTAAAGAGAGGATAAATAATGAGCGATGTTAGTAAGTACTTTTGACTACTCTTTTGTGATTTTCTGCATTTGTTACATGTATGATTGTCCAAAAAATAGTCTCCCATCATATCCTCGTACCAAGACCCTTGATATCGCCATTCAAAAACTATTAACTCTCTCACCCTGTTCATCACTTTCAGCACCTAAGTTTATAGGAAATTATGAAAATGTGAAGGAATTTTAGGCGGCATATTAAAATCTTTTGCAATGAAGTAACTTTTTGTTACCTAGAAATCCACAAACAGTTTGTTAAAAACTGCAAGCAGTAAGAAAAAGCACCCGATCTATCGTGAAATAGTTAGAACTGTTGTTCTGTTTGTGGATTTCTAGACAACAAAAAGCTGCTTTATTTCAAAACTATATAGCAAGGAAAGTAATATGCCGCCTAAAATTCATTTCTAGCATTCACATCTTGATAATTTCCCTACAAGCTTAGGTGCTGAAAGTGATAAACAGGCTGAGAGATTTCATAAGGACTTAATAGTTTTTGAATAGCGATATCAAGGGTGTTGGTACGAGGATATGATGGGAGACTATTTTTTGGACAATCATACGTGTAATAAATGCAGAAAATCACAAAAGAGTAGTCAAAAGTACTTACTAACATCGCTCATTATTTATCCTCTCTTTAAAATGGCGAAATGCAGATATTTTTTTATTCAATTAATTTTTTTTCCTATTAATCGCTATTCTGAGAGACATTGTGGACTTCAAAACACGTAATAAATGGAATAAAATAATCTTGAGTATTAGTCCTTAATAAACTTTAATGAATAAACCCAAGTTTGTTGTTGAAATTTTACTCTTCCGGAAAATTTTTGGTTAAGGTCTTTCTATAAAAATAGGTAAATATAAAAAATGGTACATCCGATTATTGCGCAATTAGTCTTAAAATGTTCACAATTAAATTCTCTATAGGATAGGGGGGCTAACTTTTTTTCGAATTTTTTTTTCATCATTTTTGCCATTTTAATCAAACTACTTGACCAATTTTGGAGTGTGAAGGCAAAAAATGTTTGTTGGAGCTCCCTCTACCTTCACTTCCTAGATGTCAAATCGCCACGATGTCTAATAAAACTTTTTGATGCACTTATGTGATGCAATGTCTTGCATATATGGCCTTTTCCACATTTTTACCAATATCTCAAAAACTGGGTCTGCCACAAAAAAATGGAGATGATATTCGGAATCAGCGTAAAATTTCGCTTTAGAAAAGTATTATTTTATTCTTGGTGATTTTTGGTGTCGAGTAGTGTTATTTGACTTTTGGGGAAAATGTTATGGGAGTAGTTTAACTTTTTTATAAATAGACCTACCTATGTCTGTATATAAAATGGGAAAGCTTACTAAGCAGTGGTTATTTTCGAAAGAAGAAAGCCTGCAAGTTCTTTTTCCAAAAGACAAATTATGCATTATGTAGGCAAAAAACACGCAACCTAAGTTTTTGGCCATAAACTACTATGGCGTTTTTCGGATTAACTAGCTCCAAATTTTGAGTTATTTAGAAAGAAAGTTTCAGTCCTCTCATACAAATTTGTTAAATCTCACTACCATGCAATGGGATGACGGGACGTATGAGTAACAATTAACAGTTAAAAAAGGTTAAGGAAAAGGAAAAATTTATGTATATGAAAAATAGAGTTCAAATGCATTTTATATTGAGAGCCGAGGGTATTTCTGCCATGAAAATGCTTTTCACAAAAAATGCATTCGCCGTTCGGTGCCGGCATAAAACTGTAGGTGCACCCAATTAGCAAGAAAAACAAGAATTAAGGAGCACGCCTCGAATTGGGAAGAGAAGTTCGGCCTTAAAACTCGTCAGAGTTATATCAGCGCCGTTGCATTATATTATTATAATCGCCTTTACAACAGTAACAATTTTTTTTAAAAATATTCAAAACCTGAGCAAAGAAAAATTAACACTTTGAGCTCTGAAACTCCTTACCTAAATATCCTTCTCAAAATTTGGAGCTAATCCGGATTTTCTGAAAAAATTAAGTTGACTTGGTTTCGCAATTTGGCTTTGATAAATCAAATGCTTACACTGCTATAATTTAATTATTTTTTGTATCATTTAAATTTTTCCATCATTTTTTGGTTGATATTTTACCATAAGCCGAAATATTTAATATGACTACTGCAAAACTTTCACATAGAAGTTCTTCCTTATTAAGCTACATACAACAGAATTTTCTGAGCGTATAAGAAAGAATTTTCCAGTTAGATGCTGAAACTTTAGATTTTTACGCATTTTGTTAATAAGAAGTTTTTCCTTTGTATAACTAACCACAAATATGCTGATAATTAATGTGAATGAATCATAGTGATAACGAACTTTTACTTTTCATACCAGAAACTTTCATAAAAGTGTAAATTCATTTTCGGTTATGAGATAGTTTGCACGTGTTATCCTCTTTATACTTTACGCCCTTTCAAAGGGTTCGACCGCTGGGCTGCATGCATAACTAGCAGAAGTTTATAACATTTTTTATGGTTACTTACTTCATGACCAGAAATATATATATTTACTTATATTACGCTTGGTATGTGTGTATATGAGGACGTGCACGTAAGACATTTTGTGTTGTTGTTTTGTTCTGACAAATGCACGTGTGCCCCATACATATGTATATATTACTAATTTCCTGCCAAATGTTATGTACAGCTTTAATCTGTTTTAGTAAGATTGTCTAAATTTCATTAGTTTATACGTTTTTTTTCTTTTAACTAAAAGCACAACTACGTATAATCCAATTAAAAATCTACTAAAAACACTGCATTCAAGTTACACATACACACATCACGCTGTAGGGAAAATCTCTAGTTCCGAACTAGGTCGCTTCTAGTGCATTTTTTGCAACTATTAGTGCAAGCTAAATCTCTTTTGCATGTTATCAACTGGCGATTTTAACACCGCGATGTCCTTGGCGGTGTCAATTTTCACCCACTGCACTACGTTTTCGATAGTACCGAACTAGTACTAAATTCTATATTTTGAACTAGTTTGTTTTTTTGGCATAATTACGATAGTTCTGAACTAGCTGCAAGTTCCTGAAAATTCTACAGTTTGACATCTGTGCAGAATTTGACACACTTTATGCAAGTGGCTCGATAGCACAGCGGCTAACGCGTCTGACCTTGAATCAGGCGATCACTATTCGATTCCTATCGCTATCAATAATTTTTTTTAATTGTTTTTTTTTTTATTGAATAAATATAAAAAATATTTAAAAATTAAACAATTAAGAAAAACTAGAGTGCTGCCTACTGTCGAAATTCGACAGTTTTCGAGATGTTTTCTTATGACTGAGGTGCAACTATAGTTTTTGTATAATTGTTTGTTGTTATTGTCACTGTTACTATTTTATTGTTGTTCCTGTTGATGCTGCTCCTTTTGTTGCTTTCCTTTCCAACCAATTTTCATGAAAATTTGCGCAGTTCTATTTGAGAGCAATACCTTTCTAATAGTGTTCTTAATTTTAAAATCGGTTCAGTAGTTTCGACGGAAACGATGGAACAAAATTTGGTGACAGGTAACAAGGTTGGGAAATAAGGTCAATTGACATTATTGCGTTTTTGGAAAACGCAATAAGGTCAACGAAAATTTGGAAATAAAATAATTGACCTTATTTCCCAATCCAAATGGAAATAATGTCAACTATGCTTAAAACTTGTTCATTCATGAAAATATTTGCTGAGTTCTTCTGCAAACCCGTTATGACTGACGAAAATCTTACTGCGGATTGTGATGCAAGTATGTCAGACGCAAGCGGGGAGGAAGACAATAATGAAGGCATCCATTTCAGCCAGACAAATGCCATTTTAAATTGTATCCTCTGTACCGAAACCCCTTGCGATACGGTATTATTTCCATGCAGCCATTTTAAGCTTTGTGCTGAATGCTTTTCAAAAATTGGGCAAAATGCCGCTCGTGTAAAGTGCCCTGTTCTCTGCCCCTACTGCAGACAAGTTGTTGCCAACACAGCAAAAATATTTCAATAAATTATATAATAATGTAAAGTATGTTAAATATCTAGTTATACAAAAATTTAAATAAAAATGTATATAAAAACTATGTCTACTTGCCTTATCCTGCAGCATGGCAAAAAAGTAGGAAAAATTAAAATTTGGAATTAAAAATCGCGCGATTTTTTATTCCAAATTTTCGCCTGCGGCGCTTAACTTTTCTAATAACAGCAGCGACGCGAACCGACACGGACCGATGCGAAGCTAAATGCTCGAAAACGCAATAATGTCAATTGACCTTATTTCCCAACCGGGTGGGAAATAAGGTCAATTGACCTTATTTCCATTGACCTTGTTACCTGTCACCCAAAATTTATGTTAGCGTATTAATAATATAGATACCTCAATGAACTTTCTTAAAATAACTGTAAAAACCCGTATTGTTGTTGTTGTCGTTGCTACTTTTCTTCTTAATTCCTCTACGTAAATAAATTTTCTTAAAATAACGGTAAAAAACCTTACTGTTGTTGTTATCGTTGTTTCTAGTCTTCCTAATTGCTTCTTTCTATTTCTCGATGTTCCTTTTCCCCCTTTCTTTCTTACTTTTTCTTTTTTATTCTACTTATTTCGTCTATTTCTTTTTGTTATAGTGCTTCTTCTCATTGTCACTGCTAATATGTTGTTGTTGTTGTTTGTAGATATTGTTTTTGTTTGTAGATGTTGTTGTTGCTGTTATATTTGGTGTGGTGTTGTTGTTGTTACTCGCCCTACTAATTCTTCTAACTACATACATACATACATATGTACAATATATGTACATAATTGTCTTATATTATTTCTACTTTATTTATTATTTCTTATCCTACTTATTCCTTGCCATTATTTTTTTGTTGTAGTAATTTTGCTACCTTTTTACGTTTCTACTTCTTTGAAACTACACACCACATCCAGCCAAACATGTTCAGAATTGCGTGGTTTGGTGAAAACGCAGGTACATATGCTTGCGCATTGAGACAGCTCTGTTGTGTTCAAAAGCATGCAACAACAACCACACGGGAATTTTCCAACGACGATTGTGGGCGCATTTTCCAACCCTACTCCCTATATAAAATTCCTCACTAACCATCTGAGAATTGCAGAAAGGTATAAAGCAGACGGCAATTGAACGAACGAAAAATGTAGAATTTTCGTCACTTCGAAATTGCATACAAATCAAAGTTTGTTTTGTAATGGTCACTCAATTCACTCCTTCTGAACGTGCGAGGGTCTAACTACAATTACGCTAGTTCCGTTTTGACACATTTTCGCTAGTTCGGAACTAGAAATTTTGTGCACTAGTTATTGAGTTACCTGCGGGGCAGTTTAGTTAATATGTTGGTATTCATGTGTGTGTGTTCCATGAAATTAGGGTTTATTTAATTGTTGACTACAAAGTTGCCAGTTGTAGTCAAATTTTTTCAAATGCTTTGGTCGTAATTCTCAATTAGTGACGTTTTACGCATTTGATGAATATTTGTGTGCGGCAAGTCGTAAAATTTAGAGTTGCTAAAATTTGTAATTTATTTCTTTTCGTTTTAGTTCTTAGTTTGCAAATTGCAATTCACTTTTTTTACTTTTTAAGCTTGCTACAATTGCTAAAAAACAAATGCAGACGAAGTGTGAGTTAAATAATCACATTTTTTCCACGTCGAAAATTACTTGCTTTTAAAATAAATGTAGGTCTTCTCGGAAGTAAAAAGTTAAGGAAAACAAAATACCTAAAGCAAAAATTATAAACTCTCCTAAACATTAAATACTAAAAGAAAATGGTAAGGTTGCAAATTCCCTACAAAATAATCATCATCGGTTTTATAACGAAACCGCTTTTCATGTAGAAGTTAATTGTGTAAAAGTGATTAGTTAATTACACGCCTTATTTCAATGTATACGCCCTCTATCTCCTCCAGCAACCCTTACACTTCACACTTAAAACACTCTTACAATGTGGCTGTCTTTCACTTGCCTACCGCAAATCCCACCTAATACGAACAGATGTTCATTAGGTACAAAACTTTCTTATGAAAACATACTTACACTTACATCTTCATTACAATAATAAAATTACGAAAAAGGTGTAGTGAATGTTGTAAAGAAGAACAGAAGAGGGCGCAGATGTAAAGAAAAGTACATACATATACATACATATGATATAAAACAGAAGGATATAAAAAAAAAGAAATGAGGAAAAGTTGAAGCTGATGATGTCGATGATGGTACTTACAGCGAAATACTTTCCTCAACTGAGATCTTGGAATTCGCGCTTGCTTACAGGTGCTCGGTTTGCAGTGGCGGTTGAAAATTATCGATAAATGTTGACTATGCATAGGCAGATATTTATTAATAGCATGGAGTTCCTGCGATGCCAGAGGTCTCCGGTTCAAACCCCAGCTCGAGCAAACACCAAAAATTTTTTCTAATTTTTTTAAGAGCAGCGGTCACCCCTCGGCAGTGGGCGGCATAGCCTCCGAGAGTATTTCTGACATGAAAAAGCTTCTCACAAAAATTGCATTCGCCGTTCGGAGCCGGCATAAAACTTTAGGTCAACCCAAATAGTAGGAGAAACAAAAAGGAGCACACCTCGAATTGGGAGAGAAGCTCGGGTTCCTCTGTTGATCGAAAGTTTTATATTTACAGAAAAGTTCTTTGGAAACAATGTTAATTAATTGTTGCATAACAGCGTTGTGTGATTCATAGTGATCAGAAAAAAGTTAGAAAAGTGTGGTAGAATACATCCTTCATTACTGATAAAATCTAACGAAAAATTTGAATTCTCTTGGTGTTTTTAGTAAGCATTGGATCGATTGAATTAAGAAAGAACGAAAAATACTCATCTTGTTCGATATCTTTTACGAAAATCTATAAATTTTACAGTGTTAAGTGTTGACAGATAATTTAAAATCGCTTTAAGTCAAAGGCATTGTTCTAATAAACTCTGACTAAAAGTGTATATAGCATCTAGCAATATGCAACATCATCAATATATCGATAACACTATCGATATCGAAATTCTGCCTTTTTCACTGCATGTGTATGTATGTGCATAATCCACAAAAACTTTTGCGTGTAGTGCAATGCACGTGTAGGCGCATCCACTATTCATTGGTCGTGATCCCCATTTGCTTTTTTGCTTTTTTTTGCTTTTTACACTTACGTTTTGCACTTTAAATTGACGCGTCGACGCACGTAATACGTAATCGTTGCTTGTCAACGAGGAAAATACATACATACATACACGCATACATATACAGATATGCATGTGCATGCACTTTCTCTCTTTTGCATTAAAGGAAGTGGAAGTACTAGCAAAAGGAGGGGACTTATAATAGAAGGCTGCACGAATGGATTCGAAACGGCCAACAAAATATTCGCGTACCTACACTCAAATAAATTTTGGTATAAATTTTAAACTTTTTTGGTCGATATATAGGACACGACCGCAAAATTATTAAAATTTAAACTTTGAAAAGTTTAAAAGATTTTTCAACTTTTAAGGTTTCGATTTCATTCCAAATTATAATTTATTTTAAAACTTTCAAAAGTTTAAAATTTAAACCTTTATTTGGTTTAAATTAAAAAAAAAATGTCTGCTACAAAATACTCTTCATGCTTTTCCCTATTGTATCTTCTTTCCTATCCTTTTTTCTCCTTTTCTCCCATATTGTTCTCCCCCCAACATCCCTTTAATCCTTTTCCATATTGTGCCTTTTTCCTATCCTCTTCTTTTCCTTTTCTTCCTTCTTCATTTTATCTGTTTCCATAATTATTTTGTGTTTGTTTGTTTCTCCATTCATTCATTCAAATTATCTAATAACTATAAATGAGCTTTTTATATTGTTCATTTCTTGAAAAAGCAAGCTGGAATTTCAAATCCAAAATTAAAATTTTTTTGTTGAAACCAAATTTTACGGCCAATGAAAGTTTAAAATTTAAACCTTAAAAGTTTAAATGAGAAAAAGTGTAAGATTTAAACCAAAAAAGTATGAAATTTATTCCAAAAAATACTTTGAAATATTTGAACTTTTGTAAGTTTGAATTTTAAACCAAAAAGGAATAAGAAACTTTTAAACTTTCGAATGTTCAAGATTTAACCCAAAAAAGTTTTAAATTTCTTTCAAACCAAATCAAAGTTTAAAAAATATTCCAATATTTATAACAGTGTACTTGTTTCTGTCGTTTTAGAATAAACGCAAGTAGAGCACAACCATAAACAGAACCAATACAATTACTTATTCGTAGCGACAATTACATGACCTTAAAAAGGTTCTGCAAATAGTGTACACTACTTGCGAATACTTCATAAACACAGATCCAGACGTTGTGTTCAGCAAAATTACGCTGCTAGTGTGAGTGTGTGTATGTGCATATGCATACACACTAGGGCGGGTCGATTGGTAGGGGCCAAAAAAAAATTAATAGACACATCGCAATTATAAAAATTTGGGTAATTTCAAGCTTTTTTGCCCAAGAAACCATATGTCTAAAATAAATTTCGAACCAGAGCTTTTTACGATCTACATATTTCCAACTGTTCTATATATTTTAAAATAACTCGGTAACCAATACTTCGATTCTTTTGATTTTTTCGGCATTAGTTAGGAAACTTATTTGGCATATTAAGGTGGTTTTATGAAGGAAATAAAGTTCTCCCGAAATTCGCGGAACAACCTGATTTTCATGCGAATATAATACGGAAATCTATACCTAAAATTTTTTCGTTAAAATATATTAAAATTTAGAGGTCGTGCAAATGCCTCCAAATTTCTTTCTCCTTTTATATCAGTGATGATACATAATTTTTTTCAAAGTCCTTAATGAACAAGAAAAACATTTCTTATCATTAAAAAATGGAACATATGTTTGTTGGGCTTTTAATTTTTAGTCCACCTTAATGCCATATGCACATTAAATAAACAAACAAACCAAAGAAGCAATAAGGTTTTGCGAATACTTCATAACATTGTTATTATTATGTTCTATTCTATCGTGGCGAATAGTGTACACTAATCGCTCCAACAGAGCAAATAGAAATAGTATTTGTATTCCAAATGAAAAGTATGGGTTATATTCGTATCTGCATTGAAATTGTGCTGTGACTAATTGTACAATGCATAGAGTATTCGAAAATATAGAAGAGGCAAATGGTATTGTGCAGAGGTCTAACTTATAATTTCTTTCATCTTCTTTACAATATTGTACACATGCGTTCTATTTTAAAGAGGAAATGCATATCGCACGTTTTATGCAATAGGGATTTAACTCAAAAAATTTTTTTTTTGGGAAAACGCAAATAAAGTTTTATAATTTCAAATAGTTTCCTCCTACGGCTAAATACAAAATCACTTCTATTTCCGCCATTTTTATCTTTTGAGTATTTTATAAGACTAGACTTAAAGGCACTAACCAGTTATTGAAATATATGGCAAAATCCCAGACATCGAAAATTTCGAGTTAAATCCCGGGCAATTTATTCTAAGAATTGAACCTAAACCTTGGTGCATGAAAAAATGTCCGCTCAAGGGAGGTGTCCGCCTATGAGAGGCGTCCGTTAGGAGAGGTTTCTCTGTAAATGAATAGCGCTTTCTAATAGTTATAGTTATCAATCATTAGTACTTAGTATTAGCATTTTATTATAACATACTTAATACTTCTATTTGCAAAGGGAAAAGCATGATCAGATCATTTGGCTCTGGATGCTTAGCCGTTCTTGTTAAGTGTCTTTCTGTAGTTTTGCTTGCCTTGAAAGTACGCTACTGAAGCGTTTTGCGTACAGTTATTGCACTAATTGTTATGGTTCATTTTTAATTAAATAGAATTTTTAAAGTGATCTTGTTCATTCAAAATTTCACACACACATTTATGCCATACGAAACCTAGAATGCAATCCAAGTTAAGCGAAGAGTTCAGTTATCGGCTCTCAGCTATAACATTGACTCTAGCAACAAAAACAATTAGGAGAATCAGGTTTTCTTTAGATTTGCTTTTTATAATAACGTCAACAATTCACAGAGTCTATTTCGAACAAACGGACGTATAAAAGCATCACTATAGATCATTATAATGTAAATATGAAGGCGTTCGGTGAAGCAGTGAAGGGGAAGATAGTGCGACAATGAGAGAAGCAGAGGAGAACAAGCTAGAGTGAAGTTACATATTTCTAGTTGGAAACCGGATGGAGGGAGCATGAAGAGAAAAATGCAAAAAAAAAGTATTTTTTATTTTTAAGTGTGAAAATAAACCGACGCTGAGATCAATGCAAGAGCGACTCTCATCCAATCATTCCTTTTTTCCTTATCTTGGCAGGGAAGAGTGGATGCATGACTTTCCTAGGACATCGCAATGAACAAAAGATCGTGTATGCTGGAATGTATAGATCAGAGATCCCCAAAACTCTAACTGCAGCAGTGTTAGTAACTGCAGCAGTATTAGTGAAAAACGACTAGTTGAGTGCCCAGCTACTACCGTCGCATCGTTCAGTAGCTTGCGGGCAAGCAAAAAGACAACAACGTGTACGCATATATTTTTCGCTTTTATGCGCTGCTATACCACGTCGCACAATGAAAACGAAGTATGCGTGTACGTTCGTATGAAAACGAAGTATGCGTGTACGTTGTTATCTTTTTGCTTGCCCGCAAGCAACTGAATCGTCGCACGGTCGTAGATGGTCACCTAACTTTTGCGCTCTTACTACGACAAAACGAGAGAGTATAACAATCTGTGTGAGTTGAGCGTTGCACCTCAGTGCTATGAAACGAAGACCCCTGGTATAGATCATATGGCCTTTATATGCATATATAGATGAGCATACATAACTTTTCCAACTGGGAAAATCATGCATTGACGATTTTTTTTCATTTCCAATTCATATGCTCCAATAAACTCATGAATTTATCATACACTTAACTCTCTCTTTTTGAATGCATAAAAAGAAATTTCTTTTTCACAATTACGAAATAGATTGATTGCATTTATTATGATTCTTAGTGCTTTCATAATTTTTTTTATGACACATTTTTTTCAAAATCTTTTTTTACCAATAGAAATGCACATAGTTATGTACATATGTATATTGGTTAGTGGTAATAACTAGGGAAGCTAAAAATATGCACGAAAAATTTCAAAATATGCATGCTAGTATGCCCGAAAAATAACTGAAATATGGTCGTAGATATGCACGAAAAAATCTCATTATATGCATATATGCATAAAAAATACCTGAAATATGCTCAAAAAATGTATGTATGTATTTCATTTCAAGCTTAGATTTTTTTAACGAATTTTGCAAAATAATAATAATATAAGAACTGAAACGTACAATTATGTAAATCAGTGTTTGATTTCCCTATGCACGAGTGCGAGAGCTTTTTATATCTTTCACAACGACAGCCGCACACCGACGAGTCAAAGCACTTCGTTCACGCACAGAAATTTTGCAAATTTCTATTCAGTCAACATTGAGCTGTTGAGCTAGCAGGTTGTGTTGCTCGAACAGTCTCTGAATGCTTGTAAATGATTGTGTGTTGGGGGTGGTTTTTTTTATTTGTTTTTTTTACGTAATATATTTATTAGGAATCATGATTTTGCATTTCGTCTCATATTTTTTTATTTTATTTTTTTTGTTTGTGGTTTTTTGTGAAGTTAATAATAAAAATACTATCCATTTGTAATTTAAAAATTTTAGTTTTCGACAATGATTGGGTTTCTTTTGAGTGTAGCCAAGAGCTTTTGTGCTTTTAACACATGCTCAATGTTTGAAAGTATTAGTGTGAAAATCCCTGATGTAAATACATGAGATCTTTTTACAAAGCAAACGAAACCATTCCATTAATATTGCGCAGGGTTGCATTGAACTATCGTATGCTTTACTATATTTTCCAGTGTGAATTTTTGCTGTTTTCCGAGAAAAAGCTCTTGTATGGGAAAACAATTAATATTGACCGTGTCCCAGATCAATAGTTAAATAGCCTTGTTTTGTATGTATACGCAACTATCTGAATTAACCACAGATAAGATGTTGCCAGCTAATATTTTTCGATATTGCTCGATTAAGTGCCAAAATATACCAAAATAAGCACGAAATGCATTTTGACCATAAATATGTATTTCAGGTATAAATATGCATTTGCATACGCAATATGCACTTGCATATTTTTAGCTTCCCTAGTAATAACATAAAATATTTACAATGAACACGTACGCAATAATTCTAGTGAGCAAAAAGTTGGAAAACAAAAATTATTTACATACATACATATACTATATATATATATATATATATATATATATATATATATATATATATATATATATATATATAGCATGTCAGAACACACAACAAACATACGTATGTATATTTTAAAATGTCACTGAATGTTATAAACCCATTTCATTCATTGATTTTTTTTAACTAGTTGGCGACATCATCTATTTAAAAGTTTATGGCTCTTTGCTGGAAGCAGCGAAATCGATTACTTCCTTGAAGGAATCTAAATTGCCTTGTATCTGTCATCACTTTTCTTACACTCATCAATCATATTTTTACTGGGTTTTTACGATATCACGAAATGCATGTGTGCGCTGCTAGCGATTTTTTATACTCAGCTGTACTAGTACACAGAGTATTATAGCTTTAATCACATAACGGTGGATTGTAACAGAATGAAATAATCGAGATAGATATAGACTTATATATATCAAAATGATCAGGGTGAAAAGAGAAATCGATTGAGCCATGTCCGTCCGTCCGTCCGTCTGTCCATCCGTCCGTCTGTAAACACTCTAACTCGCGCAAAAATTGAGATATTTTGATAAAATTTGAAATGTAAGTTGGGATCGACTCTGGGACTGTTGGTATTGAAAATAGGCGAAATCGGACCATGACCACGCCCACTTTTCCTATATAGAAAAAATCGGAAATTTGGTATCTCAGTTACTATTAAAGCTAGAATGATGAAATTTTACCCACGTGTTGAGCTCAGGCCCCTATGAAGAAATTTTATGAAATTTTGGAAAATGGGCGCTGCCACGCCCACTTATTAAGGGTCAAACGTGGAAAGGTTTATATGTCATAACTCAGAAACCATTGGAGATATATAGATAAAATTTGGTATGCGTGATTTACTACTTAGGCAAACATTTTGATGGAAATTTGTTAAAATCAGTTGACGGCCACGCCCACTTTTATATATGTGAACTATAAAGGGGCCTAATAATAACATTTTAAGCGATATCTCTGTCAAATATAAAGATATATCATTGAAATTTTATGGAAGCAGTCCACCTGCGGACATAAAACGAAAAACACAAAAATGTTGGAAAATGGGCGGTGCCACGCCCACTTATTAAGGGGCAAATATTGAAAGTTTTATAAGCTATAACTCAGAAACCGTTAAAGATATATCTATGAAATTTGGTACGCATGATATATTTACTTAGGCAAATGTGTGGACGAAAAATTACCAAAATCGGTTGACGACCACACCCACTTTTATATAAAGTGGCCTAATAAAAACATTTTAAGCGATATCTTTGTCAAATATAAAGATAATTCATTGAAATTTTGTGACATGAGTTCCACAATAGACCGGAAACATAAAATAGACAAATTTTGGAAAATGGGCGTGGCACCGCCTCCTTTTGGACAAAGGGATATACGAGATTTCTTAGCCTTTAACTCGACAAATAATTGAGATATTATGACGAAACTTGGTTTATACACTTTTATAACTTGTGTTAATAGACTCGCAAAAATTTATTGAAATCGGTTTATGACCACGCCTACTTTTTAACAGATATTTCTGGAACACTCTTTGGGAATGTGTAACGTGACATCTTTGTAACTAGAAGTCGTAAAGGAATGAATTTTTGCACAAAGAATAATATTGATATGCTTAGTTGGATGACTGATAAAAATTTAGAAAATGGGCGTGGCTACGCCCACTTTATGCAGCACTCGCTTTATATAAAGTACACCGTGTTTCCATCAAACGCAAACAAACAATGAAAGCATACAGCTGAGTATCTAATGTTCGATTTGTAATTCTGCAAAGCAAATGTTGGTGATACCAGATTATTTAGAATATCGACGTATCCTATGATATTTGAATAAATTCTCCTTGTGTGGGTCATATACGAGGTAGCTTGGATACCGGCTGTTGGAAAGTGGGGACTGTGTACGTGCCAAAACCTAATAAGCAGATACATTTATAACAGGGCTGCTCACCTCATAGGCACTCAAAGCACAATTGTTTTTGTTTTGTTCCGAATCATAGGCACAGATACATATTTTCACTTCAAATATGAAAATAAAATTTTCTTTGCACTCCCATAAGCACTCAGATATAAAAAAATTTTATATGTATGTGCCTATGATTCATATTGAATGTGCAGAGCAAAGGCACTTTCTATAGGAGCTCGAGCACTGCCATAAGAAATCGAAATTTACAATAACAAATGTGTAATGAAAAAAAAATTCAAAAAATGAAAGCACTGTAAAAAATTTGTATTAAAAAAATTTCCACATAAAAAATAAAAAAAATTTGTATGCATGTGATACTACCATTTGAAAATAAATTCTAAAATAATATTTTATTGGAATTCATAAAAAAATTTAAATGAGCGAAAATATTTTTCAGTGCATATACAAAATTTGTAGATGTATTGAGTTTTGTACTTTCAATACGAGAGCGTTGAGCAGCCCTGATTTATAATATAAATATAAATTTTATATGCATATTCTTATTGTTTGTAAAAAAATTTACTTATATATGTACATATTATACCTATGTACATAAGTATGTACGAGTATATAACATTACCCAGTAGTTCGACTCAGCCAATGCAGCACTTGCGAATTCGTTGTGCTGCACAGCGAGAATAAAAACTTGCTTTATTTGTCTATTCAATTTTACAAAACTATGTCATTGCATGTATCGGGCTCTTGCTTTGTCATGAGCTAGAAATGCTGATTGCATTACGGTTGATAGAAAATCTTAAATTAATCCTTAAAGTTTAGGTGTTTTTTCGAACGAGGTAGGTAATTCATTGCCAACTACAGGGACAAGTATCGTTGGCTTTAAAAGGCTCCGAGATGTTTTGCCGGTGGTTTCAATGGACTACAATTCGTGCCTGTACTCGACTACGACAGAAAATCATTAAGAAACATCGATAAAATGAAACAAAATATCTCGGTGTCGTCAACGTCGCATTAACAATCGCTAGTAAATGGTTAGGTGTGAAATCGATGTCCTGTAAAAAATGCGACTAATTCGGGATGTGTCCGATATCACTCGCAAGGGAGCATGCTACTATTACAATTTGTGGCCTCTTTATATGGAATGAAGTGTTCCCTTTTGTTTGAGCGTGTCCTATTGGGAGACTGATAATTATAAAAAGGTACAATAATAATAATTATTATTATTGCACCTTTTTATACCTGAACTTTGATGCCAATCGGATATCGAATGAAAGTTGTACCATTTTATACCCGAACAAAAGCATATTTCGAAGTTCGTTTATAACCTTTTGAGTACAATTGTCAACAATTAGTCTACATTTGACACCTCTAGGTACAATTGAGGAGTAATTGTAGCCAATTGTACCCGAAAGAGAGCGAAAAAATGAATCCGGGATAAATCTCTTTCGAGACTAATCGCACAATTTTTTACATGGTATCTTATGGCCAGCATTTGATGCCATCAGAACTACTGGGTACTGGCATATACACAAGTGTCGAACGAAATCATCTGGGTTTTCACGAATTTCTTTCGCTATAGGTTCATCGATTGGATTAAGCCAATTTGTGTACATACATACATATGTATAACATAATGTGGGTATATATATTTAAATGTAAGTGTTCTTTTGCTTTAGTTACATATACGCACATGTATGAGTGTCAAGTTAGCGAGGCACCTCTGGCAGATCGGATCCGGAGGGGGTGCATAATTAGTCCCTAATAAATCCCTAATTAATCCCGCAAAAATTAATTTTTTCCCTCAAATATTTATGGATTTTTTGTACCCGTGTACCCTAATGAAATTTTGTGATATCGAAATCGGACTTGTGGCATAATTTGTCTCTAATTAATCCCTAATTAATGACACTAAAATTAATTTTTTTCCTCAACTGCTTCTCGGATTTTGGGGTGCCTCGCTAACTTGACATGTCAACTTAGCGAGGCACCCTATAAAAACGTCTTAGACATGAGATATCGAAATCCGGCTTGTGGCTAAATTAATCCCTAAACAATGACGCAGAAATTAATTTTTTTGTTCAAATATTTTTCGAGTTTTTTACCAAAGTATGTCCGTGTCAAGTTAGCGAGGCACCCTAATAAAATTTTGAGATATCGAAAATGGACTTGTGGTAGAATTAGTCACTAATTAATCCCGCAAAAATTAATTTTTTCCCGCAAATATTTATGGGTTTTTTGTACCCAAGTATGTCCGCGTCACCTTACCGAAACACCCTAATGAAATTTTGAGATATCGAAATCGGGCTTGTGGCTAAATTAATCCCTAATTAATTCCTAAACAATGAGGCAAAAATTAATTTTTTTCCTGAAATTTTTTTGGTTGTTTTTGTACCCAAGTATGATATCGAAATCGGCATGTCAACTTAGCGAGGCACCCAAAAATTCCAAGAAGCAGTTGAGGAAAAAAAATTATTTGTGTTTCATTAATTAGTGATTAATTAGGGACAAATTATGCCACAAGTCCGATTTCGATATAATAAAATTTCATTAGGGTGTTTCTCTAAGGTGACACGGACATACTTGGGTACAAGAAAACCAAAAAAATTTCAGGGAAAAATTAATTTTTGCGTCATTGTTTAGGGATTAATTTAGCCACAAGCCCGATTTCGATATCTCATGTCTAAGACGTTTTTACAGGGTGCCTCGCTAAGTTGACATGTCAAGTTAGCGAGGCACCCCAAAATTCCAAGAAGCAGTTGAGGAAAAAAGTTAATTTTTGTGTCATTAATTAGGGATTAATTAGGGACAAATTATGCCACAAGTCCGATTTCGATATCACAAAATTTCATTAGGGTGTTTCGCTAAGGTGACGCGGACATACTTGGGTACAAAAAAACTAAAAAATTTCAGGGAAAAATAAATTTTTGCGTCATTGTTTAGGGATTAATTTAGCCACAAGCCCGATTTCGATATCTCATGTCTAAGACGATTTTATAGGGTGCCTCGTTAAGTTGACATGTCAAGTTAGCGAGGCACCCCAAAATTCCGAGAAGTAGTTGAGGAAAAAAATTAATTTTTGTGTCATTAATTAGGGATTAATTAGAGACAAATTATGCCACAAGTCCGATTTCGATATCACAAAATTTCATTAGGGTGTTTCGGTAAGGTGACGCGGACATACTTGGGTACAAAAAAACCAAAAAAATTTCAGGGAAAAAATTAATTTTTGCGTCATTGTTTAGGGATTAATTTAGCCACAAGCCCGATTTCGATATCTCATGTCTAAGACGAGAAGCAGTTGAGGAAAAAAATTAATTTTTGTGTCATTAATTAGGGATTAATTAGAGACAAATTATGCCACAAGTCCGATTTCGATATCACAAAATTTAATTAGGGTGTTTCGGAAAGGTGACGCGGACATACTTGGGTACAAAAAAAACATAAATATTTGAGGGAAAAAATTAATTTTTGTGTCATTAATTGGGGATTAATTAGGGACAAATTATGCCACAAGTCCGATTTCGATATCACAAAATTTCATTAGGGTGTTTCGCTAAGGTGACGCGGACATACTTGGGTACAAAAAAACCAAAAAAATTTCAGGGAAAAAATTAATTTTTCCGTCATTGTTTAGGGATTAATTCGGGATTAATTTAGCCACAAGCCCGATTTCGATATCTCATGTCTAAGACGTTTTTATAGGGTGCCTCGCTAAGTTGACATGTCAAGTTAGCGAGGCACCCCAAAATTCCGAGAAGCAGTTGAGGAAAAAAAATTAATTTTTGTGTCATTAATTAGGGATTAATTAGAGACAAATTATGCCACAAGTCCGATTTCGATATCACAAAATTTCATTAGGGTCTTTCGGTAAGGTGATATGGATATACCTGGGTACAAAAAATCCATAAATATTTGAGGGAAAAAATTAATTTTTGCGGGATTAATTAGGGATTAATTAGTGACTAATTGTACCACAAGTCCGATTTCGATATCTCAAAGTTTTATTAGGGTGCCTCGCTAACTTGACACGGACATACTTTGGTAAAAAACTCGAAAAATATTTGAACAAAAAAATTAATTTTTGCGGGATTAATTAGGGATTAATTAGGGACTAATTAAGCCACAAACCCGATTCCGATATCTCATGTCTAAGACAGTTTTTACAGGGTGCCTCGCTAACTTGATATCAAGTTAGCGAGGCACCCCAAAATTCCGGGAAGCAGTTGAGGGAAAAAATTAATTTTTGCGGGATTAATTAGGGACTAATTATGCACCCCCTCCGGATCCGATCTGCCAGGGGTGCCTCGCTAACTTGACACTCATCGCACATGTATATATGTATACACACATACATATAATATTTAATATTTTGTACCATGTGTTCCAAATTTCTGCTGCATTTATTTCACTTACTTTTTGTTGTTGCTGGGTAAGAAAATCTATGTCGAAAAAATCTTATATATTATTGTATTGCCTGCAGTTATACGCTCGATTTGGTATGAATTTATTTATATATTGATAAGCGAGCATATTTTTATTAAATAAGCATTGCGGTAATTGGCTAAAGTTTTTTGCATAATATAAATTATTTGCTTTTTGTTTGAATATAATAATTTAACGAGAACGTAGTTAACTTTACATTTTATTGCGCGGTTGAAATCACTAAATCAATTTTGTAGGTAAAAATTTGTCAGCCGTAATCAAGATTTATTGGCATAGGACGTTATTGACGAAAATTCTGAAAAAGGGTGATCTTTTAGTCAGGCGTAGATATATATGCAAGTATGCACGTATTCATACATGTTCAAACATGTTGCTCTTTTTTATTTTGTCTATTTTTCGCGGTGTTGTAGAAAATAACAACAACGACAACTTCGTTTTTACGGCAGCTGAATTTATGTAGACTATTACGTATAGGTAAATCGTGCATACCGAAAATATACCTTTTCAAGCTGCACTTCTGAAATTTCCAAGTATATTTCAGAAATTTTCAAAGTGAAATGTATATAAAATTTGTGAAACATACTTGGAATTTTCCGAAATACTACAACTTGAAAAGTTGTAGAACAACATATTTAGTGTACTTGGAAGGCCTTGAGATATTTTCTTTAATACTTCTTGGCACTTGTTTACACCTTTTTGCATTCTGACCACTTTTTAATTAATTTCTTTTTATACAAAAGAAATAAAAACTTTTATTAAAAACACATGCATACATAAATTCCGTTGCCCTGAGTTAAATGTTTATGTTTAAGTAATAAAATCTTAATAGAAAAATATACTATTTTCAGAAGCAATCAACGTACAAATTAAACGCGGTAAAATTAAATAGAAATTTCCAATACATTACACTTAATTGAACAAGATGAAAGAAGTCGGCAGCAACACTGCCGGGCCGGGCCGGCTTATCAAATCATACTCAGGCACAAATACTAAATGTTTACTTAGCAAATTAAGTGAGAAAAAAGACTAGTCGTGATGGGGAAATATGTGTGGGGGTAGTGTTTAAGCGCTGCTGAACTTATTTCCATGAATTTTCTGGTGACTTTCAGAGTAGATATATTTCAAAAGGTAAACAAACGGCTAATAAATATGAATGCTTTTCAAGCGATTTAACAATATTTGAGAATACTCGTATTGAAGTTGGTCAATGCGAGCAGACTACTTGTATGGAAAACAATTTGATGTCTCGATTCTTCTTAGCGTTAACGAAACAATTTCTTATTAAAATCATAAAAGTGAGTTTAAGTAGAGTGAATATTCCCACATGCTTGTGGATAAGTGGTACCATAACATAACAGCTTTTAATAAACATCAAAACAAAACAAAAAAAAAATTAATGCGAAAAGTTTTGTGCATAAATCATTGGCTTACTTGGCAGATTTCAGCAATACTGCGAAATGCAAAAAAAATTGAATAAATAAGATTATATAAATGTTATTTGAAGCACATAAATCCTTAAATGCCATTGAATGCGAAATTTGATATACATACATACATACATACTAAGTAACTTACATATGTTCTATTAGAAGACAAATTTACAAAAGTAATACATACATACTCAGAACACTTCAGCAATTGAACCAAACCTGCACCAAATTTCTGCGAACCGTAGTGACGCGATGAATTTAAAACCATTTGCACATTAAGCGCCATCTAAGGTAACTTAATATTATAAAACACATATGTTTCCAGGAAAAAAAAGAAAAATGACAACAAAAATCAAGCAATAACAAAAAATAAAACGAAAAAGTACGAAAGTAATGCAAAGAGTAATGGTAATGGTAATAAGTGCTGAATGCAATGACATACCGACACGGAAATTTCCTAGAAAACTGAAACAAGAAAATCTAGGGGAAGTTAAGGAAACCTAGCAGTAAAGCAACATACACACAAACACAAACATAATGAAGCCAACAAAACAAAAGCAGAGCATATTGTCACTTGTTAAAAGTGGGTTTACCACGTTATCCCCAAAATCAAAATCCCCAAATCAAAATCCCCAAATCAAAATCCCCAAATCAAAATCCCCAAAATCAAAATCCTTAAAATCAAAATCCCCAAACACAAAATCCCCGCGATTTCTAACCTAATTTTAATTTATTTCACACAGAATATGAGAATTCTACATTGGACATTATTTCTCAAACTGAAACTCAAAAGAATTGTATACGTGATGATTTCACAAATGTTTATTAATAAATTCATCTCAATAACTTATGATTACATATTTACATAGGGTTGGGTACGAAATGTCGAAAAAAAATATCGAAATAATGTCAAATTAATGATGTGTAAAATGTGCGCGAGTAGAAAATTTTTTGCATTGGAATAAAACGTATAGAGCAATCCACAGTACTTTTGAGTAGAAAACCTTTTTGCACTGGCGGCCTTCCGCCGCGCTTATAAAAAATAACCCTGGGCTACGCCATCCAAGTCCGGTCGTGTGCCATAACCGTGGCGGTGATGTCCTTATGCGTAGTACACATTTCAGCGCAAGCGGCCTTCGCCTTTATTTATTCATTTCATTTATTTAGATGAACATATTTTTTATAAAATATGGAATCTCTTAGATACCCTGTAGGGCGCATTATATCGAAGCCGACCCACCTACCGAAAATAAAGAAAAAACACGCCAAGTATTTGTCCACATATTCTACATTTTTCGACATTTTGCGACTTTTTTATTTCGGTAAATTAAAATTCGACATTTTTTCGACATTATTAGCGAGAACTCCATGAATTAGCGAATGGAGTACTCCGAATTTTTGCAGGGATATATATGTATTTTATATGTATGTATACATATATGTTATTACGTATCAGAGCTCAGATAAGACTCGGCATGCGGTTTTTTAAATATGATCTTCATCGTTGTTTATTTAGTCATCTTTTGGGGATTTTGTGACGCTATCCCCGAAAAAATGTGGGGATTTCGTGTTTGGGGATTTTGATTTTAAGGATTTTGATTTTGGGGATTTTGATTTTGGGGATTTTTTTTTTTGGGGATTTTGTGCGTTGGGGATTTTGTTTTTTGGGGATTATGTGGCACTCCCGTTAAAAGTTCCTACACTCTCGCCCCAGTAGCAGCGCTTGTTATTTTTGAAGGCGTTAAGCGGATTAAATTCACCACAGAGCTTTATGAACTCACATGCGTGCGAAAAAATCTTATTCTAAAAATTTAAAAGCATCTCAGTTAAGTAGGACTATCAAAAAAAGGTCATCAATTTCGTGGACGCCAGTTAATGTGATTAGTTCGTTGAATTGCTCAATAAACTGTCAAACACCCGCAGCTGTGCCGCTATCACATTTTTTATTGGCCATCACTGTTGCGGAGATGAGAAGAATAATTTTTATAATACCAATTAGAATGATGATATCGTTAACTAACAAAGATCGTAATAAAGTTATAAAAACGGGGGTGATTGATGTGTTAGAAATATATATGTACGTACTATATGTGCCAGTGGCGGCCTTAGCATAAATTGGCTGGGTAAGCCTATGTATGGTAGTGCTGGAAAAACATCGATGTTTACGAGTATCGATATTTTCGATATTTTTGAGAAAAAACATCGATATTATCGATATATCGACCTTTATATTAGAGCTCTAGATACCCGGGTATCGAACAATTCGAAAAGATCGAATTTGTCTGAGGCTCGTTTGTTGTTAAAATGCCCGTACAAACATTCGAGCATTCGAGCTTACAGACAAAAAATTTGTATCAGGAAAACAAAAATAAAAAAAATACATATGAAGACAACAAAAAAAAAAAATAAACAAACGAAAAATACAAACTTCAAATGCCCGCATTGTTCAAATTCCCGTGCAAACATACGGGTAATAAACAAACAAACAAGTGTTCGAAAATTTGAACAGCATTTGTTCGGGCTACTCGAAAATGTTCAAAAAAAATCGAGAGCTCTACTTTATATAATAATAATACAATGGCGCTATTATAACTCTGGCGAGTTTTATGGCCGAGCTGCTCTCCCAATTCGAGGTGTGCTCCCTTTCGTTTTTCCTACTAATTGGGTGGACCTACAGTTTTATGCCGGCTCCGAACGGCGAATGCATTTTTTGTGAGAAGCATTTTCATGGCAGAAATACACTCGGAGGGTATGCCGCCCACTGCCGAGAGGTGACCGCTGCTCTTAAAAACCCCAATAATTGGATTTTTACTAATTAGAAAAATTGTTTTGGTGTTTTGCTCGGACCGTGATTTGAACCCAAGACCTCTGACGTAGCAGGCGAGCACCCTACCCACTGCACCACAAACCTTAATTTAACATATCTATATATAACAGCTTTATTTTTCGAAATGTTTGCATTCATTATTGTGCCCTGAATTGAACGAGAGTGACAGTCATTTATATTACTCTAAAAATTAACTAAATAAACATTTAAACTAAATATTTCAATTTAGTATCAACAGAAATCTTTTTTGAAAAGGGTATTCAATAATCAAAAAAAAAAAAAAACAAAAAAGGTAAATTCTATTCCAGTCAGAAAGAGTAGGTATCAATTACAGTGGTTCACTGAAATATTTCGCATTTAAGTTATTTAAAAAACCATGTTAAAGACTAAAAGGTTTGAAATAGACAAATTAATAACGCATTCTAAATACCTTTTACACTCAGAGAAAATAAATCAAAAATAAAATTTTTATTTTTATAATGCACGTTTTCAACCAAGCCATTTTATTTTAAAAATGAAATTTTTTAAATTAAAAATGAAATTTTTGGAATTAAAATGTATTTGGGATTTAAAAAGAAAATGTTTAAATTAAAAATAAAAATGAATGAAAAAAAAACATAAGTTTTTGGTTCAAAATCTCATAGTGCTTAAAATTGAAATAAAAATTTTTAAATTTAAAATGTTTTTTCTTGATTTTGCAATTCTACAATGAACATTTAAAAAAATGTTCGTATTTACATTGCTTTTAAACACAGGAATTTCTACATAGGAATCAAATTTTTAAAAAATCTCCAAATTTGGGGAATTACCCACAAAACGGCAATGCTGCCTTTTACCAGCTTCTTTCCGCGTTTATCAGTGATGGATCCATGACCGTCGATATATCGAATATCGGAAAAAAATATCGATATATCGAAAAAGTTCAAAAACATCGATGAATCCATATTATATCGATATCGCTTCCAGCACTAATGTATGGTGCATAGTCATTTGGCATTTATGTGAATTATCTACAAAAGCAGAGGAGAAATTGTTATTAGAATCATTTGGGAAGAGTTCAACTGAATGGATTGCTGTCGCCAAACTTATAAGAGAAATCTCTGAATCTCACACGAAAGCGCAGAGCTATTTTTTAATTTCCTTACACCGACGCCAATTTCAACAGTAGCAATAAGAGAATATCTAAAAACTTGGGTGCTTTAGCTTAACTTTTAAGCGGTGTTTGAGAAAGTGAAGTCGACTTAGCAAAAGTCGTGAAAACTATGATTTTATTTGATTTGATTTCAATTTTCGTTACTTTTTAAAATTACGCTATGGCCTGATTTTAATATTGTGCTGATTTCAAAGTACTCAAAATTAACAGTCGCCAAATATCAAAATAAACACTCAGGGAAAAAACTGTATGCAAACGTGCTTAAAATAAAGATATTTAAAAGTGATGTAAATACGAATATTTTTTTTTTTTTAAATGTTCACTGTAAAATTTTAAAAACAAGAAAATGCATTTTAAATTCAAAAATGTTTTTTTTTTTGTTATTTTAAGCCCTATGCGATTTTGAACCTAAAACTTTCGTTTTTATTACATTCTATTCCATTTATAATTTAAATCTACTTATATTTGTTTTTAAATCCAAAATACATTTTAATTTCAAAAATTTCGTTTTTAATTTAGAGAAGGAGAGAAAAAAAGCTATGTAAATCTGTTTTGAAAGTCTTATAAAAGCCCATGTTTGTAAATCTGTTTTGAAAGCCTATAAACGCATATGTATGGAACTGTTAAAGCATGCTTACAAGCCAAGGTTTTGCTGTGATTGGCTGTGTACAAATAAAATGCACATGAATGTTGTAAACGTAAAATAACCAGAATGTAAAAGAAATTCGTAAAATGAAAGGAACAAAAACATTTAGGCAAGCCGAGATTTTCGGCGTCCGCCACTGATATATACCTAGCTACATACATATCGTCGTTTAAAGTGCATTTTTGCGTAAGAGGTATTTTCATTTTCGAGTAAGGGACATTTTTGCCAAAAATGAGATTTTCCAACCCTGAGTTCCTGACGCTCAGCTCTATCGATCCATACCAAAACTTTGCAATTCTAACAACAAAAACGCATAATAACGGTAAATTTCATAATCGCTTATGAAGAGTATTGTTAAAATTTGGCAGCATTACCGCGTATAATTTCAGTTCATTCATACAAGCGAAGTTATATGTCATTAGATAAATAAATTAAATGGCCAATTTATATGAAAGGGAGCAAAAGTTAAATATTTTAAACAAATAATGTCAGGTAAATATCAAGCAGGTATTATTTTAAACAAATTAAATGAAGTTTCTAATTGGTAAGCTCTGATACTACGTTTTTTTGCTACAATCTTTACAATTTTCCCAACCAAATTATGACTAAAGGTATCAAAAATTAAAAAAACAAAACAAGAAAGGAAGCCTCAGTTCGAGTGGAGCCAAATATTGTAGGCTTTCATAGTTTTTTTACGTTTGCTGGAAACACGGTGCAATCTATATAAAGCCCGTGCCGCATAAAGTGGGCGCAGCCACGCCCATTTTGAAAATTCGTATCAATAATCCGACTAAACGTATAAATATTCTTGTTATTATAAAATTCCATCCCTTTATGACTTTTATTTACAGAGATGTCACGTTACAAATTTCTGAAGGGCATTCGAGAAATATTTTTACTAAAAAGTAGGCGTGGTCATAAACTGATTTCACTAAAATTTTGCACATATACTACCGCAAGTGGTAGAAATAAGTCCACCAATTTTCGCCATAATATCTCAATTATTTGTCGAGTTATGGGCTCCGAAATCTCGTAGATTCCTTTGTCTAATAAGAGCGGTGCCACGCCCATTTTCCAAAATTTTTCTGTTTATGGTCTTCTATCTATCGTGGTACAGTAGACGCTCACACATTAGAACCACTTTGTTTTTAGGGTGATTCTAATTTCTGAAAAATTATAATTCCTGGACGTTTTTTTTTTTTTGTTTCAATAAAACCTTAAAATTTAGGTCAATTTGCATTGAAAAACTACAATGAAATTTTGTCTTATTCAATTTTATTCCCAAAAACGAGAAAACAAACATATAGATATGCCTGTATACGAAATTTCATAAAAATATTTAAATCTGTGTATTATTACAGCTGTGTATAAAAATTAATTTATTACATTGCGATAAAAACATGTTTTTTGTCGGCCAGGATTCTTATGCGAAAATTTATAAGACATTCAAGTCAGGTTATAAACCAGATTGAACACGGATGTTCGTAATCCAATCCACAAGTCACCTAAAAATTACAAAAAGTAAATATCAAGATTTAAAACACTTAAAACAAGTGATGCCCTACGATTGTCATAGCTTTTATGCCAATTTACCACATTTACCTTACGACTTCTCCAGCAATGTGTAAACAAAATTACGTTTTCTTAATTAAAAATATTAATTTTAGCTTTAAATTTAATATAAGTTTAAGTTTTGTTACTTTTTTTCTTTATAAAATACTAAAAAAAAGAATTTTATTGAACATTTTGCCATTTCATAACCGCTTGTGCGTGATTTTTGGGCCAAATAAAAATTGCACAACCGCACATAAAAAAAAGAGTCCTCATAATTCAATTTGTTTCTTTTTCTACACTAAGTTGATGTTTTAGCTAACAAACTGATCTACGTAACTATTTAAATTTAAGTTTGTACGCAGAAAGAAGTAACGGTTTTGAAATGAAACAGTTTTTTTGCTCTCCTGTAAAATTCAACCAATGTCCGCTACTCGAAAATGAAAATACCTCTTACGCAAAAATGCACTTTAAACGACGATATGCAAAAATAGTGAGTGAGTTCTATAAAAACAGGCGTATTTTTCGAAATGTTTCCACCCTTAAAATTCTAAAAAAAATCCCTACGCAAGGTTACGATAACAATAATCGCGTGACAAGTTCCTACAACTTTTCTTCGAATCTTCTAAATCATCTTATGAATTGGGCAGAGCAAATTTAATTAACAAACGAAACGCGTATTCCCAAAACTGTCCTGTTGTTTATCATCTTTTAATTAAAACTTTTATAAAGAATCGATTAAAATAATCAATTTAATTGAAAACGTGTCAACAGCTAATCGTATTAAAATACAAATGCGCTGTTTATACTTAACATTAACTTATCTACGTATTTACATAAGTACATATTTCGCTAATCCACTGAGTTCAACGGCCTGTTGATTCGATTGGTTTTCCTTAAACAACAACAACTTTTTTGCCATTGATCCGATTAATCATCGTAAGTAAAACTATTTAAGTACAAACAAAATGAACAAACTGTTGAGTCATGCTGTCGTTTCTATTATTCTACGCAAATAAGCTTATGCTGCTGCAGATGAAGAGTTCGGCATTATCATGCACAAAATTAGCATTCTGAAAGTCAACTCAATTTAATATTATAACGAGGCACTTTGCAGGGAGTAGGATAAGCGAATATGCGCATCCTCATTCTTCCATGGGTGTGTATGTACATTCACTAAATTGTATACGAGGTACGACCATTAAGTGCTTGAAGTCTTAGTATAACGGGTATGGTTTTCGTGAAGATTCGTTTAGATCTATGGAACATTAGGCTGTGTGGCAAAGGCTTGTGCCACATATCAAGGGTTCTTTTATGGGGAGGTTTCTTATTTTTATTGTCATTTGAAGTACTTTGAACTTATTGTCCTCTTGTGTGTTGTTTTGTTTATGTCGGTTTTAGGTTTTCTGTCCTCTTTTCGGTATAATAGCTTAAGCGGTTCAAATAATGTATCTGATGCGGTGTTTATTTGTTCATTTATTATTTTACCTACGAATGTCTTCTGTTTGTATATCTCCATATTTTCTAATACGTTAAGTCGTTTTCCCTTATGTTGTATGTGGAGAATTTTAGCTGTTTTTCCTATTTTCATTGGTGTACATTTGTTTTCTGCCATGTGGTTGGCGAAATTTGATTCCACTGTCGTTGATGATTTCCTTATTTTCTTATTGTAATCTCTTACGTGTTCTCGATATCTCGTCTTGACTTGGCGTCCTGTTTGTCCTATATAACTGTTTTGGCATTCGCAAGTCAATTTGTATACGCCTTGTTTGTCAAAGAGGTCTTCCTTGTTAATGTTGTTTCGTAGAAGTTTTTCCATGCTGTTCCTCGTTTTAAATGCTGCATTAATGTTATAATTTTGGAAAACTTTAGCCAACTTGTAAGATGTTGCTCCGGTATATGATAAGACTGCCCATTTCTTCTCTACCTTTTCTTTGTTTTCCGATTTCTTTGAGGTTATGTTTTTCTGTATTTTCTTCACCAAACTTTTTTGATATCCGTTGTTCTCCGCGATTGTGTATATTGTGCTGAGTTCCTTGTTGTAAGCTTCCTTTTCTAACGGGGTCCGTTCAAGTCTTGTTAATAAATGTCTGAAAGCGGCGTTCTTGTGTTGTTGAGGATGGCTAGATTTATTGTGTATTACTGTATCCGTTGCTGTGGGTTTTCTGTATATTTCGTAAGTAAATTTGTTAGTCTCTTTGTTTATTTTAATTGTGAGGTCTAAGTAGTTGATTTTTCCATTTTTCTCTGCATCCATGGTGAATTTTATATTTTTGTGTTGGCCGTTGAGGTATTCCAAAATTTTTTCTTCTTTATTTTCCGTTATGAGGCAGATGATGTCGTCTACATACCTGGCATAAAAGTTTACTCCCAGATTTTTCGCCAGTTCTTCCATGTAACTTTCCTCCAAATGTTGCATAAATACTTCCATAAGGATGGCTGATGTGGGGTTACCCATAATTCTGGTTCAGGGTTACTTTCAGTGTGTTTACGATCTCTGTTGCAATGTCTCTGTTCGTTTTTTCTGTCAATATTTTAGTTAGAGTTTTTAGTGTTTCTGTCAGTGGTATCGAAGGGTATAGGTCTTTCACGTCAAACGATACCAGTTTCGAGTCCTTAGGTACGTTCAGGTTGTTCAGTTTTTCGACTAGTTCCGTCGTGTTTTTGATTGTGTATTTATTGGACAGGTCCAGTGTCTCGGTTAGTAGCTTATTTAGATGTTTTGATAGTCTATATCCTGGTGCCGATTTATGGTTTACTATTGGTCGCATAGGTGTTCCTGCTTTGTGGATTTTAGGTAGTGCGATCAGTGACGGGGCCGATGGATTCATTGCCGTGAGAGTGTAGGCTATCTTGTTGTCTACTATATTTTTTGCCTGTTTTATTGCACGCTTTATTCCCATTTGGTATTCATCCGTTGGGTCCTTCCTCATCACTCGGCAGCCCATTTCTTTGATGAGTTGGCCTGTTTTTGTGGTGTATACCTCTTCGTCCATTAGCACCGTTGTATTTCCTTTATCTGCTTTTGTTGCTATTATTTTATTCTCTCTTAGTTTTTTCCTCAATTCTTTTACCGTTTTATATTCATTTTCTACCATTTTCTTTCCATCAGCTTTTATGCTCTTTTCGATTATGCGTCTGCATAAATGCCTTGCGTGCTCCTGTTCCTCGTTTGGTATTAGTGATATGGCCACCTCCGTGTCCGCAATGGTGTTCTCCACGTCTTTTTTCCTATCGTAGCTTTCGATGTTGTATTTCAAACCTTTTTGTAGTAGCTGTGTTTCCTTGGCGTTGATTGGAAGATTTGTTAAGTTAACAAATCTTGGATGGAAAGGTGTTTTTTCCTGCTGTGGGCCTTTTTTGTTGTTGTTTTGTTTTGTGTCAAGGTCGTCCAGTTTTTTGTTGAGTTTTTTATACTTGTTTTCCATGGCTCCTTTGATCTCTTCCTTTATTGCATCTAACGTTTCCAGAAGGGAACTGACTGGAATGATTCCCATCAGCTCCAGATGGATGCGTAGTAATTCCTGATTCATGCGCTCCTTCTTTGCGTATTGGTTCCTGATCTCGCATCTAATGAAGCTGTTCTCCGCTTTCCTTATAATTTTGCGTTTATCCTCGTTTTTCATTTTGTGTCCTATTTGCGCGTATTTTGGAATGATCATTCCAGCTTCATTAGATGCGAGATCAGGAACCAATACGCAAAGAAGGAGCGCATGAATCAGGAATTACTACGCATCCATCTGGAGCTGATGGGAATCATTCCAGTCAGTTCCCTTCTGGAAACGTTAGATGCAATAAAGGAAGAGATCAAAGGAGCCATGGAAAACAAGTATAAAAAACTCAACAAAAAACTGGACGACCTTGACACAAAACAAAACAACAACAAAAAAGGCCCACAGCAGGAAAAAACACCTTTCCATCCAAGATTTGTTAACTTAACAAATCTTCCAATCAACGCCAAGGAAACACAGCTACTACAAAAAGGTTTGAAATACAACATCGAAAGCTACGATAGGAAAAAAGACGTGGAGAACACCATTGCGGACACGGAGGTGGCCATATCACTAATACCAAACGAGGAACAGGAGCACGCAAGGCATTTATGCAGACGCATAATCGAAAAGAGCATAAAAGCTGATGGAAAGAAAATGGTAGAAAATGAATATAAAACGGTAAAAGAATTGAGGAAAAAACTAAGAGAGAATAAAATAATAGCAACAAAAGCAGACAAAGGAAATACAACGGTGCTAATGGACGAAGAGGTATACACCACAAAAACAGGCCAACTCATCAAAGAAATGGGCTGCCGAGTGATGAGGAAGGACCCAACGGATGAATACCAAATGGGAATAAAGCGTGCAATAAAACAGGCAAAAAATATAGTAGACAACAAGATAGCCTACACTCTCACGGCAATGAATCCATCGGCCCCGTCACTGATCGCACTACCTAAAATCCACAAAGCAGGAACACCTATGCGACCAATAGTAAACCATAAATCGGCACCAGGATATAGACTATCAAAACATCTAAATAAGCTACTAACCGAGACACTGGACCTGTCCAATAAATACACAATCAAAAACACGACGGAACTAGTCGAAAAACTGAACAACCTGAACGTACCTAAGGACTCGAAACTGGTATCGTTTGACGTGAAAGACCTATACCCTTCGATACCACTGACAGAAACACTAAAAACTCTAACTAAAATATTGACAGAAAAAACGAACAGATACATTGCAACAGAGATCGTAAACACACTGAAAGTAACCCTGGACCAGAATTATTTCAAATTTGACAATAAAATATACAGACAAACTCACGGACTGGGAATGGGTAACCCCACATCAGCCATCCTTATGGAAGTATTTATGCAACATTTGGAGGAAAGTTATATGGAAGAACTGGCGAAAAATCTGGGAGTAAACTTTTATGCCAGGTATGTAGACGACATCATCTGCCTCATAACGGAAAATAAAGAAGAAAAAATTTTGGAATACCTCAACGGCCAACACAAAAATATAAAATTCACCATGGATGCAGAGAAAAATGGAAAAATCAACTACTTAGACCTCACAATTAAAATAAACAAAGAGACTAACAAATTTACTTACGAAATATACAGAAAACCCACAGCAACGGATACAGTAATACACAATAAATCTAGCCATCCTCAACAACACAAGAACGCCGCTTTCAGACATTTATTAACAAGACTTGAACGGACCCCGTTAGAAAAGGAAGCTTACAACAAGGAACTCAGCACAATATACACAATCGCGGAGAACAACGGATATCAAAAAAGTTTGGTGAAGAAAATACAGAAAAACATAACCTCAAAGAAATCGGAAAACAAAGAAAAGGTAGAGAAGAAATGGGCAGTCTTATCATATACCGGAGCAACATCTTACAAGTTGGCTAAAGTTTTCCAAAATTATAACATTAATGCAGCATTTAAAACGAGGAACAGCATGGAAAAACTTCTACGAAACAACATTAACAAGGAAGACCTCTTTGACAAACAAGGCGTATACAAATTGACTTGCGAATGCCAAAACAGTTATATAGGACAAACAGGACGCCAAGTCAAGACGAGATATCGAGAACACGTAAGAGATTACAATAAGAAAATAAGGAAATCATCAACGACAGTGGAATCAAATTTCGCCAACCACATGGCAGAAAACAAATGTACACCAATGAAAATAGGAAAAACAGCTAAAATTCTCCACATACAACATAAGGGAAAACGACTTAACGTATTAGAAAATATGGAGATATACAAACAGAAGACATTCGTAGGTAAAATAATAAATGAACAAATAAACACCGCATCAGATACATTATTTGAACCGCTTAAGCTATTATACCGAAAAGAGGACAGAAAACCTAAAACCGACATAAACAAAACAACACACAAGAGGACAATAACGGACTTTTACCTGCCTGTTTAATGAGGATACAAAAAATAGATTTACATACCTAAACGCACAGACTCGCACGCACGCACGTATGCACGTCGCCCGAACGCACGAATGCACGAACACACGAACACATCACACGAACACGAAGTACGTGACCAAACGATGGAAGTCAGTTACTATAAGTACTATCGAACTTACACAAAATAACTCAGAACGAAAAAAGACACTGAAGATGGCGCATATTAGCCGAAACCGGTTTGTCTCCAAACCAAACTTGACAAGGGATGACGGAGGATCGTTCCACAATATATCATATTCCTACCCTGTCGGAAAAACAAGCAATCATAAAGTATTTCATAAAAATGGCGTTGCTAGCCTAGAATTTCACTGACATGTTTTATGATCAATAGTTTACACTTTTCCGTTTCTCGTCTACCTAAACTCAAAACTCTCAAGGGAAAAGTGATTTTCACCGTGATCAGTTCATCTACACTATTTTTTCACTTGAAAGTTATTCTTTAGATAATACTTAAAAACATTTTTCAAAAAATTTTGGAGAGGGAAAAATTTGGTATAACAGTTATTAATATTTTATCGAAAACAACCAAATTTTTTCTGTAAATTTTATTTAATTAAATATAAAAATATAATTTGAGGTATTCATTGATTCAAAACATAAAATATATACATACCTGCATGCGATTTTATTTTTTTATAAATAAATATACGTATTGTATGTACATATGTATATCCATCCCTATGCATCATATCTAAGCTTAGAACGACGCCAAACGTCATTACATTATTTTATTTTAATCAATTATAATAATTAAACGTTCTGCTTTAATAACAATAACATATATACATATGTTTAGTTTTAAGGTTAAGATTGTACCGCCTCCAACTTAATGAAATAAAGGATAAAATAGCTCCAGCATAGCTAAGAATAAAATTTTGAAGCTGTTATGTACCAAGTATAGGTTCAAGATTTTTTAATTTTGGAAGCCTTTTTAGATATTTGCATGATTATATTTTTTTACTACCTAGTCTGAGACAAGAAAAAATTTAAATACTACCTGCTCTATGAACTCGTTAAATATGTATACGCAAAATACGCAAAATATTAATATGCTTATAATAAAAAACGAAAATTCCATTTATACCTGGTATGTTCATACATACATACATATGTATGTAAGTATGTTCATATATACATATTTACATATGTGTATCAGCTATACAAAATTATACAAAACCATAAGGATATGTACCTACATACGTACATACAAATGTAAATATACATACATATGTACATACATCTATGCATATCTCACTACAATTTAATTTTGTCAATAAATCAAAAAAACCTACCTAAAAGCATATTCAATGAATGTTAATGTAGCCCAAATAACACCATCTGCATGCGTATGAAATTTTTACATTCTCATTTACATTTACAAAGCATGTTCTGCCTGCACATCAATAAATTTTCGAAAACTTGCTTAAGTATCCGAGAACTTCATCTGGTATCCGAACATTTGTGCTAACAACATCGAACATTGGCGTGCAGCATTGAGATAGAAATGCTTAATTCTCGGTGCTGAAGCAAAATTTCACGCCACTGAAGTACTTCACTGTTCGAACACTTCGAAAACCATACATGTCGAGATGTCTTGCGCAGCTCTTTAATGTTTTATATAGCCATCGCGCGTGAATTTGAGTGAACTTGCGAAAAGTATTTTTGATTTTAATCATAGTCACTTTATTCCTTTTGACAGTCTGTAGAAAGAAAAATCTCTAAAATGGGAAAGGAATGGGAGTTTTTTTTTTTGAAAAAAAAAAAAAAATTGCAACTTTTTCCATTTGTAGTTTTTTGTTCAATGAATAACTCTTGCCCACAAGTGTTACTTTGTAAGTGATTCTTTGGAAAAGTAAAAAGTAGTGAAGATGCTCCGACCCACAAAGTATCTCCCCATTGCATTAAAAAAAACAGGTGGAGAATGAATTGGGCTTCCCTTGGTGTTTCTAATTGCCGCCACTTATGACGCTTTTTATTCCACCCAGCCAATTTCCAGAAGAAGAAACGCAAATTAAGAAGAAAAGAAGGTGTGCAGGGGATAGTGACTAATGTCTGTATTTCAAAATGATTTTGGGACAAAATTCTGGCAAAAACTAAAAAAAAATTCTGGGCGACTTAATAATTGCGAGTCAAAATTCTGTATTCCAAAATTCTGGATGGACATAATGATGAAGGGTCATAATCCTGGAAAGTAAAATTCTGGTTTCCAAATAATTTTGGACAAAAATTCTGGTTGTTTTTATTATTGAAAATAAGGCACTCATATTCTGATTTTTAAGAAACAAATGTGTACCTAATTCGATTTCCGATTATGTATATATTTGGAATGAAAAATCGCTGAAGGGTGTACTACGCAGAATGACATCACCGTGGCGGTAGCTACGGTTAGGGCACACGTCCGGACGGATGGCGTAGCCCAGGGTTATTTTTTATAAGCGCGGCCGAAGGCCCCCAACGCAGAAAAGTGTTCTGCGCAAAAGCACTGTGGACCGGGCCATAGATATTACTCCGGAAAGAATTCCTTCCCAAAAGTGAGGTTAAGGACGGCATTTTTTGCAACTTTAAATGCCTATAGTTCGGACCCCTGAACTGTACCGACTTCAGATATAGGATCGGGGGGCGTTGCCACGCCCCCCTATAAAATTGGCCCGGCGCGGTTAACTTAGTAAACAGCTGATTATTGAATTTTGTCTACTATAATTATCCCTTTTAAAGAGTGTTGACTTCTGTAAAATAAATCTTTATTATAGAAACATGTTGCCAACAACATTTTGACAGGCAAATGCATTTTTGTTGACATAAAAGAGGGTGACATGAAACAATAATGGAGTTTTTACATGAAATAGGGTGACATTGGATCGTTATCAAAAGTGTGGCTTTATGTCTCATTTTCGGGAAAAAATTTATGACGTTAAGTCCCATTTATTTATTTAATGGCCCGCGGGCGTTATTTCCACGGGCGTTATTTCACTGCACCGTGTAATTCAAATACAATTTCCGATTTTTCAATACATAATTTTGAAAAACAGAATTTTGACTTTACAGAGTTTTTGTATACAGAATTATGAAAAACAGAATTTTGAAAACGGCATTTTGATATTCAGTATTTTGTAACACAGAATTTTGAATCCAGAATTTTGGAAACAGAATTTTCAATGCAGAATTTTGTCTCATAATCATTTTCTGGCCAACCCGGTGTGCAGATATAACACTGTGATCTCCTTACCATGATCTTCTTAGTTGCAAAAAGCAATAATTAAAATAAAGTAATATATGCATATAGTAATTACTTTCGCTCGCCGTACAATTTACATCAATTGCCGGAGCAAAAGTAAATGTTCAAAGGCGCGATAAAAACGGCAGCATACCCAACGTCATAAATACTTGTACTGCTTTAGCAGCTGTTGCATTAACAACGACCAACGGAAATATTGGCCAACCAATTTGTAAGCCAATTTTTTTGCATTTAATTGGACACCAGCAGCAGAAGCTGTATATCGGATGCATTTCCAGTGCACAGCGTGCCGCGTGCCGCGTGCAGCATTTGGCTTCAGTGGCTTTGTTTTAACGTTGCTTGTATTTACCGTTGTTTCTTTACTTGTTTTACTGTTATTTTTTCACTTGCTTTACTGTTTTTTTCTTTGCTTTCAATGTTTATTTTTCCGCTCGCACCACATGCGTCGGTTATCCGCGTATACGCTTTCAACTTACCCTATCCTGCTGAAATATCAATGAGCTTGCATGGCTGGCGGATTGGCTGGTGGATTGGCTGGTGGACTGGTAAACCGTGCTGACTACTTGAAATCGCATTTGTTCGGCTTTTTTTTTATCCTTTTTTGTTTGTTTTTATTTTTTTTTTTCTGCATCACTTCCGCTATAATCATTGCAACGGATACATTTGTCGGCTGCTTATGGTTTCCTTTATTTTATGCGCGCTCTGTGATTTGGCTTATGGTGCTGCAACTAATGCTGACATTGACATATTGCGCTTTGGTTGGTTGTGTTCATTTGTTTGACCGGATAACAGCAATCAGTGTGTTGTAATGATGATACCAACCGGAAATTGATCGACGGTGATTTGTTTAAAGCTTGTAACTTCACTATAAATATGTTCATATACATATATCGCACCCTAAATCACTTCTATACTAATTATATAAAATTGATTGTATGGAAAATGTATGTAACGCGATAACTCAAAAAGTACTGGACCGATTTTAATAATTCTTTTTTTAAAATGTCACAAATGGTAAATTCTCGAGAACCATGTACTTTTTTTTGCGCATTTCTGAGACTTTAATACCTTTTTCCCGGTTTTAAATTTCGAAAAACTCAAAAAAGCGCAAGCATAGACAGATTCGTTTGGTCATTTGCCGTGTTCAGTGGAGGCGTCGCAGTCATGCCAGGCAGCGCAGCGCAGACGACTCATATGTTTGTTTTTGCACGGTTGGTTGTTTGGCTCGGTGGCAATCAAAAACCTGTTTATGCATGCATAGTATGCTATAACTCAAGAACGCCTGCACCTATACCTACGATATTGGCATCAAATGAAAGGTCTTGAGCAGGACTTCTACATAGAGTTATTTTCATTGTGATGCCTAGACAGCCTCCACAGTCTGGGTAAGAATGTGGACCCAGATGACTCCGGAATGTTTTTGAACGATATTGGTATGGAATTAAAGGTATTGAGCAGGGCTTTAACACAGACCAATTTTCATTATGATTTCCATGCCGGGTCTCCTGATATGGATCAAAAGGTGGATCTGGATGACGTCGGGATGTGTCTGAGCGATATTGGTATCGAATGAAAGGTCTTGATCTGGACTTCAATATAGAGCTCTTTTAATAGTGATGCCTAGGCCGGGTCTCCAGATAAGGGTCAACAGGTGGACCGGATGACCCTCGAATATTTCTGAGCTATATTGTTACCAAATGAATGATCTTGATGAGGAGTTCGACGTAGAATTATGTTATTTGTGATGCCCGGGCCGGGTCTCCAAATATGGGTCAAAATGTGACCCCGGATTAAGCCGGAATATTTCGGAGCAATATTAGTATGAAATGAAAGGTTTTGAACAAGGCTTTTACATGGAGTTCTATTCATAATGATTCCTAGGCCGGGTCTCCAGATATGGGTCAAAACGAGGACCCGGAATGTTTCTGAACAATATTGGTATCGAATGAAAGGCCTTGATCAGGACATCAACACAAAACTCTTTTAATTGTGATTCCTAGGCCGGGTCCCCCGATATGGCTCAGAATCCGGACCCGGCTGTTTTTGAGCGATATTGGTATCAAATGAAGTGTTGGGAACGAGCTGTAGTGATGGCTAGACAAGGTCATCAAGTGGACCCAGATAACCCCGGAATAATTTAACTTAACTTAACTTAACTTAACTTAACTTGACTTGACTTGACTTGACTTGACTTGACTTGACTTGACTTGACTTGACTTGACTTGACTTGACTTGACTTGACTTGACTTGACTTGACTTGACTTGACTTGACTCGACTTCGCTTGACTTGACTTGACTTGACTTGACTTGACTTGATTTTAATTGACTTGACTTGACTTGACTTGACTTGACTTGACTTGACTTGAATTGACTTGACTTTGATTAACTATTATTCCTCATTGCGAAGCAACGGGTATTTGCTAGTATATATATATATATCATTAGGTCACTTTAACTTAAAATTTAAGAGAGCCAAAAAACTTTTTTCTTTTTTATAGGCAATGATATGGGAAAAGTCCACACATAATAGTTATTTTCCAGTTAAAAAAGACTCTGATGGAAAAGATTTTTTGGCAGTCGCTAGATATATATCCTGTGTACCGATTTATGGTAGAAATCCGATTTTGAAAAATTTTGAGTTATGTCAGTTTATGATTTAGGGTACGATATGTACATTACGCACATTTTTGATATTATCGGCTCATTTAAGCATAGATTAATAAGCCAAAAGTGTGATGTAAGGTTGGTTTGGATGCGTTTATTATTAGTCTTCAGTTCTATTTGTTTTCAGTTCATAAGCTACCCGATAATCTACATATCTGTGGACATTTGGAAAAGCAACGTAAGTCTAAATTCGCAATTTTACAGGAGAGCAAAAACAAGTTTTGCAAGTGCACAGAGTCTTTCTATCATATATTTTCATAGGAGTAAGAGCGTGGCATGATAAAAAAATCTTCTCTTTTTCATTTTAAAGTAAATTTTTATTTCTTGGCGTAACGGTTTTTATTTAAATGGATTTCAAATAAAATAAGTGCCTTTTCCAAATTATGTTTTGAAAAATTTAGCTTCTTTTTTCAAATTGATTTTCATCAAAATTTTATAGAATTTTAGCCTCCTAATTGGAATTAAGTTCATTTGGCAAACTGAAATATGATAGAAAATCGAATTAAGTTACTAATTAGGTTGGTTTTTCAAAAGCATATTGAAAAAGAAAAAATATGCCACCTAAATTAAATAAGGTTCTATTTTCAAGAAGAATTCTTGCAATTTTTCTTATCACTTCTATCTCATCTTAAGTTAAATGGCTTAGGCAAATACATATGTGAAAAATATGGACTTAAGATGATTTTCGATTCATCATATCTCCTGAACCCGAAATGATATCACAACACCGATTAAACAGAAGGAAGCGTATTTTAAAGTGTATCTTTATGATAAAAAAAGCTGAAAATGCACTTAGGTCGACTTAGGTTGTTCTTTCAAATGTCCACAGATATAGTACAGCAAGTTTCTTCAAGCTTAATCTCTAGATCCATTTGGGCATTCTTGCAGCATGTATGAATGTGCCTCTATTTAAGCAGAGGTTACGAAAAAGGAAAATCTAGATGACAATACCAATTTCTGCAATAATTGATCGCAATTATCCTTCATAATAAGTCAAGTACACAAATATACATACAAAAGTATAAGAGAGGACGACGAGCTAGTGCAAACTAAATAATCTTTCACAAAAAATGCAAAATTATTTGTTGGCAGAGATATAAATATGCAAAATAAATTGTGATAAGATGAAGCTGAACAAGAATAATTGCGCACATTATTTTATGCAAATTTATTTTTAAAAGCATTTTGCTAGCGAGAATTACTTACATAGATAAATAAGTGAATAGCTAGGTATATATGTATATGTTATATATGTATATATCTATGTCCGTAAGCAGTGTTGCCACTGAAAAAAAATTTTACCGACCAAATTACCGCCCAAATCCGCCAAAAAAGGCCCAAAAATCAGAAGTCAACTTAAAATGGAATTACATATTTATTTTTAAATACATATGTACATACTAAGTAATCTTGACTCCCACTCATTTAACTCAGAACTGACACTAGACTGTCGCCGATCTCTAAAGGAGATGACCAAACAGACCTGTCTGCACCTCGTGTAGGTCCCGGGACATAGGGATATCAATGGCAATTGTAGGGCGGATTAACTTGCGAGGCAGGGCACTACCGAGCAGGTTCTTCCATAAGGCATAGGTATGCCTTAGCCACAAACATGCTAATTCTTAAACAGCATGTCTATAAACTAGCAAGCGATATATGGCAACAGAAGCCAGTATGTCGAACATCAAGGCAAATCTGGCAGAAATGGGTTCACAAGCGATCCCATCAAATAAGTACTCTAAGTAGAGATGACATCTCGAACCTTGTGGTGGTACTCACAGGACACTGCCTCATCGGGAAACACGCAGAGAGGCTAGGTGCACCCTACCGCAGATGCTGCATAAGCTGGAAAGATGATGAGGCGAGGAGACAATCGAACACCTCATCTGCCACTGCTTTGCTCGGCTCTTAACAGCGGCAGACAACGCTTTCTTTGGACTTCCTTCCTGGATAGCCTATGCAAAGTCACTAAAAAGAACTAGTTCACTGAAGAGAGCGCTCAACAAAGTGAACTAAATTTCCCAACTCTAATAGATATGCGAATAGTGTGTTTCGCTAAAAATAAAAGAACTTTACACGGGAAAGATAAAATGTTTAGAGTCCGAGAAATTGCACCCACTAAAAATATTCATATTACAAATAGGACCAAAATTGATTTTAGCCGCCCAACAGCCCAAAGTAAATTTATCGGACCAGATTTGGTCCGAAAGGCTCAATTTCGGCATCACTGTCCGTAAGTTCAGTTCGAGCATAACATTCAATACACAACCACTCAGCTCAGACTGCCCGAGAAACATGAATTACCATGAAAAAAGTATGCGCTGAGAAATGCTTTAAATAAAATTTATTTCTAGTTTTCTCTTCGTTGTTTGCAGGAGTTGGCATTTACTATAATGAAGCAATGGTAGCTCCTAAAAGGGGTTAAAGTCACAGTTTATTAAGGGTAGATACTAAAGTCACTGTTTATTAAGGATAGAGACCAACTTCAACAATACGAATGTAAAATCAAAGTAAGACGTTGTCTTATGAACCTTAAGTTGGCATTAAAAATTGCACAGAATTCTTAACGAGAACTCATTGAATAAAATGGAATCTAATAAAGAGAATCTATTTAAAAAGCAATTTCATTCATGTATCTCACTTTTTCTCAATCAAGAAGGGCCTTTAAATTGTAGTTTAATTTATTAAGCCTCCTCTTATTTAGAGTATTTTACAAGATCCACTGACCTGCGAAACACCCAAAACATAAGAACAAATAGCCAACTAAATAACCAAAGAACCAAAGAGCGAACAAACCAACCGAAACTGCAAACCACATACATACATATATTCGAGTAAATAGTATGCGATGCAACAGTTTGCAATCAAATTAATTCCACTCGAACAACTGTTGTTCCACAAGATTTATTGCAACTCATGTCACATGCATGCATATAGATACATATATACATCGTCCATAGCATACTGACACCTATGCATACATATCCATTCCGAACATCCATTCATGCAACCATACATATATAAATACCCTGCAAAAAATATTGCAGTACTCCACAATGGAGTGGTCCAATTAAACTGGCAAACGTCATTGGACTGGACCACATACTCCATTATATACCATGTACAATTATGGACCACATACTCCATTATATACCATGTACAATTATGGACCACGTACTTGATATGGGGATGTATTGCACTATATTTATACCTTTCATGAGAATGAAATGGTATTATAATTTAGTGCCAAAAAATTTTTGTCGAAAGTACCAGAAGAAAGCGTGGGGGACCCACCAAAATATATACCGATATGATCAGAATCACGAGCTGAGTCGATTAAGCCATGTCCGTCTGTCCGTCTGTCCGTCTGTCCGTCCGTCCGTCTGTGTGAACGCAAACTAGTCCCTCAGTTTTTGAGATATCTGAATGAAATTCGGAATACAGGTATGTTGTTATATGCAGCTGATCATTTGTCGGAACCGGCCGAATCGGACCACTATAACATATAGAAAACAACCGATTATTCAGATATACATGAAATTTTTGGAAGTAATTTGTGCATAACTTCCCCATTTAAACAGCTAAGGACATGAAACTTTGAAGTAGACGTGCCCATTTTGGCCCAAACAAGGTAACCGAAAATTGTCTAGATCGGACCACTATAACATATAGTTCCACAACATCCGATTATTCAGATATACACATTTTGGTGTATAACTCCCCCATTTTAACAGCTAACGGCGTGAAATTTTGAAGTATTTGTACCCATATGGGCCAAACAGGGTTACCGAAAATTGTCAAGATCGGACCACTATAACATATAGCTCCCATACAACCGATTGTTCAGATATGGACATTTTGGTGTATAACTCCTCCATTTTAACAGCTAACGGCGTGAAATTTTGAAGTATTTGTACCCATATGGGCCCAAACGGGATTACCGAAAATTGTCAAGATCGGACCACTATAACATATAGCTCCCATACAACCGATTGTTCATATATGCACATTTTGGTGTATAACTCCTCCATTTAAATAGTAAAGACACCATTTTTTCTAATAAATCTTTCCATAAATAACCCACAGAATTAAAATTATAAATTAAACTTAATCCGGCTATGTACATATATAGGTAACTTTTCATTTCCCCACTCATGAAAGGTATGAAGTCTTCGGTACGGCCGAAGACAGCCGCGCTTTTACTTGTTTTTATATGAAAGTGGTCCATTGTGGAGTACTGGACTGCTGCCGACTGCTCTGTGGAGTACACGGAATTTTTGCAGCGCAACTAAACCAACACCTACGGCTACTGCCTTCCTTCGTCATGCTGCACTTAATGCAAAATCACGCAACCGTAAGGATGACCGAATAAGCTTTTTCCTCTAAATAATGTCAGTATATTAAGAGAAAGTGATTGTTGTTGTTACTGTTGTTTTTGGTGTTGCTTATATGGTTGTTGTTGGTGCCATCATCTTTGTCTTTCAACGCCGCATATTTGTATAAAGTATAGAAATTGTTTGCTGCTTGTTGCTTCGTTGCTTGGATGCAATGTTTCGAAAAGGCCAAGATGCATAAATAGTTACATGTTTATGTAGATGTTTATGTACGTATGTATGTATGTGTGTGTGAAGATATCTATTTGAGTGTATATGTATATGAGTGGCAAATTTGCCTAATGGACAAATATTAATGTCGATGTTATAGCAAAATTTTTCTATGGAATACATCAAGGGTTCTGCATAAGTATGTATTTTCGTATATACATACATACATAAATGTATGTGTAGAAAAGCGATAGTTTTAGTTAATTCAGAAACCGTAAGACTTACGTAATTCATCATGATTTTATTTATGGAAAAATTGTAGAGAAGTTATATTTTTCTTTTTTTTTATTCAAAAAGTTAAGTCCGTTTAACAAGTTAAGGCAATCTAATATTTTGATCTTACTTAACTCAGCTAAACTTTTGCCAAAACTTTCAATATTTGCCGTCTCTGTTTTGTTACTTTGGAAGATGCCAAATTTCAGATGAGATTACTTACATATACATACGTGCATACATATGTATGTGTGCTTGTTCGTATATGCCTGCATGCTGCAGCTTATTATAAGGCCAATGAATTGAACAATGTTCCGCAGCAATCTACTATAAGTTGCGAGTTGAGTATCAAAGGATAGTTAGTAGAATCGTGATGATGGAAATTTGATGCAATTCAAAGCAAATTGCTATGGCGAATAGTATCGCATACAAACCAGTATATGCATACATATGTATGTATGAATGTACATTAGGGTGGTCCTTAAAATCAAATTGGTGATTTTCTTCGGTCTCACCCCCTAGATCGGTGAAAGCATAGTCAAAGATGTTACATAACAATTTTAGTCCCGTTGGGAGATGTTTACGGGGTGTCGCACATGGTCGAAGTTCATATTAGCATATCTGATCCCCGTGTGACACCACTTAACCATCTCCGATCGGGTCCAAAATTTATATTTGGTATCCCTGAGTGCAAGACTATCGGTTTTGGACATTAGATATACAAAAAGATGTGTTTTTTTTTCAGTCTCCATAGAGTTTTTGAAATCTGACCTCTGTGCTACACGACTTAACCGTCTCCGATCGGGACAAAAGTTTATATGTGGTATCTTCGACTATATTAGCATCGACCTAGGATATGAGGTTGAAGAAATATGATATAAAATTTATTCCGCATACATTTGCGGACCGCCTTAATGTACATACATTTACATATATAAACACATATAAACTTGTACACAGATTTTGATTTGATAGAAACCTAAGTACGAAAGTACGTATGCACTTAAATTTACTTAAACAATTTTTGAAGATACTAAACTAAATTAATTACTTAGGTAATCTAAAATAATTTTGGATGTCGAACGAAGAACAGTTAGTTTAGTTGAGCAACTGAGAATCTATTTCAATATATACTTGAAATTTGGCATTTTTCCTGTTGCTTGGAAAGAATCCTTCATTATTCCTTTACATAAAAGCGGTATTAGATCTTCAATTGAAAATTATCGAGGCATAGCAAAATTGTCTGTTATCCCAAAACTGTTTGAGTCGATTATTAGTAACCAGATAAAAAACTCGATTGAGTCATTGATTGTGAACTCTCAGCATGGTTTCTGTAGGGGTAAATCAACCATCACTAACCTTCTGGAATTTACAACAAGTGTTTCTAGTGGGTTTAGGGAAAATGCTAAAACGGATATTATTTATACTGACTTTAGTAAAGCCTTTGACAAGGTTAATCACAATTTATTTATCCACAAGCTTCAACTACTGGGTTTTCAACCTATCCTCCTAAACTGGATTTCTTCTTACATTTCTAACAGAACACAAAGAGTTGTTTATAAGAATGCCTATTCATTTAGTATTTATGTGTCCTCTGGGGTTCCGCAGGGCAGCCATCTCGGACCGACTCTGTTCTTGTTGTTCATTAATGACATCTCTTGTGCTATAAATTATTCTATTCTGCGTACGATGATGTGAAACTTTTCAGGTCCTACACCTCAGCGGAGGAAAGATCGCTCCTTCAAAATGATTTAAACGGTTTGGTTACGTGGTGCAATATAAATCTTATGCCACTAAATCTAAATAAATGTAAATTTATGTGCTTTTCGCGGAGTAATGTCGAACCCATAGCTTACGCCATTAATAATCATGATCTGGAGCGAGTTTATGAGTTTGTCGACTTAGGTGTAAGATTCGATTATAAACTTAATTTCAACCTTCACATCAACGTCATGATAAATAAAGCTAAAAGTGTTCTAGCGTTTGTAAAACGTTGGTCTAAGGAATTTAGTGACCCCTACGTAACTAAAGCCCTTTTCACAACTTTAGTAAGACCGACACTAGAATACGCATCTACAATCTGGAATCCGAGTTACAAAATTCATTCTGATCGACTTGAATCGATTCAAAAACAATTTTTACTTTTTGCATTAAGAAATTTGAATTGGAACCCTCATTGCAATCTTCCCTCGTACACTAGTCGCTTAAAGCTTATTAACCTTCCAACTTTAGCTAGTCGTAGGGAAACTCTGGGTGTAATATTCGTAACGAAACTGCTGAAGGGATCAATAAATAGTCCATTTCTTCTTTCTGAAATAAGTTTAAACATTCCTGCCCGTCCATCAAGACATTACCAGCCCATATTTTTAACCCTAATCCTCTAAAGTGAGCCTCTCAGTCTGACTTTAAAGTTTAAAAGCGAATAATTCCTAAACCAAAAAAGCTTTTTGCTTGAAATTTTGGGTATTCCTCCATTTGTGTTCATAAATTATGAAATAATGTTGATCTTTGGGCTATTTATTTATTTTAACCATTTTTTTGCAATCGTATAAAATTGTAACGAAAAACCGAAAGTGAGCCTCAAAGACTCACCTTAAGTATCTTTATCGTAATAAGCTTACATTTCTAGAATTCAACTAAATTTTGAATCCGTTGTTTACAAGGTTTCTCCAGTGAGGTTTTTGCATTGTTAACTCACCATACTTCCCCCGGATTTTGGTGAATTCGTCGTATTTCACCATAGATCTATAGATCATATTTATTTTATTTATTTATTTAAAAAGAGGTTGCATTTTAAGACTACGAGGTCTTTTACAATACAGTGACAAAGTGGAAAAATACAATTGGTTTTCTTATAAATCTAAGTTTTCTTATACCTAAGGAATTCTTAATCTAAATATAGTACATATAGTGCAAAAAATTATATTAATAAGGAGAGAACATTTGATTAAGCACATATGTATGTTTACGGAATGTACATATATGTATATATAAGGAAAAGTAGTAAAAGATAAAAGAAAAGAAAATAAAATAGAATAGAATAGGAGGGAAAAGCAAGACATGAAAGCTATGCAATTGTCAATCACAACCATCACGTACCCGCAAAATAATTAAGTATTTTCTTCCTGTAATTTCCCCGATTTATCATTCACTTAATTGAGTCAGGAATGGAGTTCCAAAGCCTCACTGCATTAACGAAAAATAGCCTCGAAGATGCCAGAAATGAATACTTAGGAATAATTAGGTTGCGATGTCTACAAGACCTTGTAATTTTTCATATAAATACTTAGGTGTCTGGAATTCAATAAGCTTATATATATACATACAATTTTTTGCTGCAAGATAGTCAAAGATGCTGCAACCAAGGATTTTGTTTCTCCATAGAGACATGTGGTCATATTTTTTTAGGCCATACACATAACGCGTAACATTATTAAACAAAACATCCATTTTGTTATGCGAGATACTGTCAAGTTTACTGTACACGAGCTCAGAATATGTCAAGTGGGGCAAAATAAGTTGTACAGCCAATTTTCGTCTAGTTTCCAAAGGCGTAAATGACGCTGTCATCCTCAACCTACGCAGAACACAATACACATTACTGACAACTTTATTAATATGATCGGAACACCTCAACACGGAGTTAACAACAAATCCCAGATTTGTAACCTTTTCAGTGAACAAAAGGGCATTGTTACCAACAAAAAGTCTTGGAATATCTTCCACATGCACTAAACTTTTACTAATAGGCAACACATACGACTTTGCGGCATTTAAACAAAGAAGATTCCTATTTGCCCATTCCGAAATTGCAGACAAATCGCTATTTATTTTAAAACACATATCCTCAACGAGACCAACTCGACTAGATAGGTAAACTTGAACATCATCAGCATAAGCATGAACATTGACATACTGACATACAGAGAATACATCATTAACAAAGAGGCTAAACAGAAGCGGACCGAGTACAGATCCTTGCGGCACACCAGAGGAAACAATGCACGATTTGGACGAGGTTGATTTACATAGCACCTTTTGGGTTCTCCCAGTAAGATAGCTAGACATAAATTTAACGGAGTCATCAGAAAATCCAAAGTACTTTTCAAGCTTTTCACAAAGTAGATCATGATTTACAAGATCAAATGCCTTAGAAAAATCTAGGAGGCAGAGGAGTGTTAAATCACCATTGTCAAATTGTATTCTCACGTCGTCAAGTATTTTTAACATAGCTGTAGCACAGCTATGCTTTGGTCTAAATCCCGACTGTAAAGATGATAACAGACTATTTGTTTGAACAAAGGATGAAATTTGTTCTGCCATCAGGGATTCACATACTTTCGAAAAAACGGGTAAAATGCTTATTGGCCGGTAATCACTAGGTTCAGAGGCATTACTTTTTTTGGCAACGGGGATAATAATCGCCCTTTTCCATTCAGTTGGAAAACATGACGTTGTGAAACAATGATTAACAATATGAGTGACAGTTCCAAGAATGAAAGGTAGGACAAGTTTAACGAACTTCAAATATATACCATCATCACCAACTGCATTCGATTTGATACCCATTATAGCGTTCAAGACTTCTACCTCAGTTACTCCTATAAAATTAAATTTATCTGTCAGTGCAGCATTAGTATTTTCAATCGTAATTTTTCCTCTGTTGTTTTGTCTGGCACATGCACTTAAGAAATAATCACTAAGAATATTAGGATCTATATTACACTCAGATTTGACTTTACCATGTACATTAAGGTCTTTAAGGTTGCGCCATAAAACTTTCGATGGTAACGAAGCGTTAAGTTTGGAGCTACAGTACCGCCGTTTGGCCTGTCTGGTAATGGCAGTAGTCTTATTCCGAGCATTTTTGTATTGCGACCAAGCAAATTCAGTTTTGGCTAGCTTCCATTTTGTATAAAGCCTGTTACGATTTTTTATAGCTGACCTAACTTTAATATTGTACCATGGGCAAGTGCTATTAATTGCCCGAACAGTACGAAGTGGAACGTAAGCATCAAATACTTTGGTCAGCATATTATTTAAAAAAGACAGTTTTTCATCTACAGTCTCGAAATACCAACATTCATGCCAGTTAAGGCTAGACAGTTCTACATACAGATCACTAACATTTAGAGACTCAAAATCACGATACATAAATGATACACTGTCACCAGAACAGCTAAACGAAACATCAAGCGCACAAAATATGAGGTCGTGATCTGAAATAAAACCTATTTGGTCATACATATGGACATGTTCAAGACTAGACGTAATAACAAGATCTAACAAGCTTGGATTCGCATTTTGTGCATATCTTGTTGGCACAAGTCTGTTCACTACATCAAGACCTGCAGAAGATACATGATTTAGGAGTTTATCAGCATACGCATCTTTTAACAATAGGTTAACATTGAAATCACCACACACGACAAAACGCTCATAATCAATCAAGAACAAGGATAACTCTGCAAAAAACGAATCTAACACACAAACTCGATGAGGATTATATACACAAGAGACTAGAATTTTATTAACATTATCCGAAACTTCAGCAATAACAAACTCTGTAGCAGTGTTATTCGACTTAGCTAAGGTTTTAATTTTTAGAGCATTTTTACAATATATTGCAACCCCTCCTCCTTTCTTTCCTGTTCGGTCGGCACGAATAAGGTTGAAATTTGGAATACAATAATAAAAATCAGAAACGTCGGGATTAAACCATGTTTCAGAGACACAAATAACATCAATATCACACTTTTCAAAGACATTTCTAACGTAATCCAGTTTGTCATTATTAAGGCTCCTTGCATTAAAGTGCACCACCTTTATACCCTTTGTCTGCTTACATAAAACATTTATTAAAACCTTGTGACTTTCGTCAATGCAGGAGGCAGATATGCTATACTGGTTTAAATTCATAGCATTGGGATAAACCAAGGGAAACTACAAGAAGTGTACAACATATTAAAAATTTTAACAATATTAAAAATTTTAACGCATGAGTGTATATGTTGGATGTAAAACTGACACGCATATTCATAAATACATTTATAGATGAGAGCAAGAGTAGTTGAAAAGTAAGAAACGAATAGTAAATAAAGAGCATCAGTGAATACTCATAAAAAAACATTAAACAAAAGAGAACAAGGAGAACATATAAATATAAACATATTTTAAAATTAAAACTATGACAAATATACATATTTATCTGCACGCGCGGTCGATTATATTATTAAGCTCAAGCTTGCTTGTTACTAGGCTGGGCTCATCATTCGGCTTAATTTTTACAAAAATTTTTCCTCGGATAGAGAATACTGCTGCCAATTTTTTGCTCCGCCTTAGTTCGGAGGCATACGACATTACGAGCCCGTGCACAATTGGCTTTGTCTGCTCCAACTTTGATAGAAAAAACCTTAAAGCAAAGCGAAATTTCAGATGCTTGCTACAAGTAACACTTTGACAATTTCCACCTCTTTTCTTTGCTTTAATTTATAAACCTGATTTTTGGTAAAATATTTGGGGAATTAGCTTTTTTCTGCTTATTCGAATGTTATTTTTTACTTTTCTCTGTTCACTTCTCACGAAATTGCGTGAAATCGCTAAATTAAGTGTAGCTATACAAACATACACACACACACACACAAGGGGAGATGTTTGTCAAAGTGTAAAAAAGTTGAAAGATGGCTAACTTTATACCTTGCTTTACTCGCTTCACCTCAATTGTGAACATGTCCCTTTGAAAAGCACATGCTGAACGAAACTGTCAAAGCAAAACTCTGAAGCAAAGCGAGGTAGAAGTCAATTGTGCACGGGCTCTACATCCCGCATTTTTTTAGGAAGACTCTCATGCAAATATATACTGCCGTAACCGGGCACATCAATGTCAGAGAGCGCAAGTGACCTCTTTTTCATCTTACAAAAGCCTGCTATCGATTTTAAGAGCAAACCTCGATCATGCGAAGAGTACAGCTTGACAACTATTGGGCACTTATCATTACTTTTATTGTTATTATTATTGACGCTCTTAATTCTAAAAGCATCACGCAGTGGGGGTGGGTTTAGCTGAACTGCATCGCAAATCTTACGAAAAACATCAGGCAAGCATTCACCTACAGTTTTTGGTAATCCATTTATAAGTAGATCCGTAGAAACTGCGCTACTTTCAAGAGCACATAACTGAGCTTGAGCAGAAGCTAACTCGTTGCGAAGTGAGACAACTTCATTGCATGCACTCTCAACTTCAGTTACTCGCCTGTCAATAGCTGCTAGTGATATTTTTATGTTCACCGTTTCAGCAGCCAGCTCACTTATTCTCTCCATTAGCCTCTCTTCCGACTCTTTCGCTATCGATGTCATCTGCTGGAGTATGGAATCTCTCATCTCATCAATTTTCCTCTCCATTTTCTCAAAAAATGCTGACGCTGACGTTGCAGTGAGAGGAGTTTTGGGGGGGATGCATGTTTTCTCAAAGTAGTCTTGCGGTCTGTCATACCTGCTGTTTTGTTGGTTTAGGATGGTTTGTTTTTGTTGGTTTATTTTTATTTATTTTTCTCTATTTGCTTTTTAGTTTTTTGCTTTTCGATCAAACGTTTTGCTTTTAGTAAATAATCTTCTAGCTAATAGCACACAACAGACCGTCACTTTAGCAGCTTGCGTTAAATTAAATTATATTATAAATTATTTAATTTTATTTATGTATACTACTTTATTTCCGCGGGAAAATGTAATTATTCAGGAGCGCCACAAAACACGTCTTACTCAACCAACATATGTATGTTTATATGATGATGTATGTTCATATGATGTCATAAAATTATGGAGAACGGTAAAGTGAGCAATATCAAAACCATTAAAATCTTATCATTTTCTGTTTACTGAGATTCTAAATTACGGAAAAGATGCGTTCAGATAGAGAAACGAACGATCGTCTGCTTTTATGCGTCAGTAATTTCACCACGAACGTCGCGTTTCAAACTTTTAAATTTGATCGCGGAAAATATATATTAGGGGCGATCATATGAAAAATTTATTCATATTCATTTGATTCGTAATTTTTCTCATTGTGTGCACAAAAACAAATTTATAACAGATGTAATAAAACCATTTGTAATGAACATTCAATAACTACAAAAATGTGTGAAAATTGCAGTTCATTAATATACCCTAATTTATGAAATTACATTTTTTACCTTTATATACTAAAAAAATTGTCATAAACCGTTATAAGAATGTGTAAAAATGATTCTGCATTCATAACTGCATAAATAAAAATAAAAAACAAATACCAAAATAATATGTTTCAAAATTTCCCCATAGGTGAGCCTCAGAGTCTCACTTTCGGTTTTACGTAACTTTTCAAAATTCGGTGATTAGGGTTAAAACAATGTAAAACTAATTTTGAATTAAATGAGCCATTCCGATATCTATGCAAAAGTTTTAACACATACTCTACCTACTTTGACATCTCTGACTCTCTATCCATTATAAGGAAAACTCTTCTTTCAATTCTTAACAAATAACAATTTGTCTACTAGATATAGTTTCCTTCTACTAATTTAGGATAATATGTATTTTATTGTTAACTAAGTAATTGCTTCTAAGTGTATATATAAACTTATGTATGTGTAATCAGCTGATGAATTTCTATTCTGTAGCTGAGCAGCATAAGAACTCGACGTTTAACAAACTCCAGCCACTCAACACCTTGGCAAAATTAAAAAAATATATATCCGTGCGTCATGCGGATTGCGCCCCTCGCGACGGTCGGGCGGGATATGGAGGGTAAACCGTTGGGAATTATTATTAAATTATTATTATATACATATGTATGTATGTATATATATCGTCGTGTAAGGTTCAAACCCGCGTATCGACCAAATAAAATACCGCGGAAGTGACGTTTTTGAAAAAAAAAAAAAAAAATGACGTTTTCCCGAAAAAAACATTCCTAGAGTCCATCCCCATCCATTCATAGAAGAATTTTGACATTCGGATAACGCGTCAAGATCGCCAAAACTTCAACTTTCCTCTCACATTTCCTAGAGCAGACTGCAAACTGGCGTTCAGCATACTAACAGGGTACTGTCTCACACCATATCATGCATTGAAAATGGGACTGGAGCGGAGTCAGACGTGTGCGGCATGCAACGAATGCGATGCTGTTGGAACTCTGGAACATCTTCTCTACCAATTCCCAGCGTTTGTCAGGCTCCGCCTTATCTGTCTCGCTTCTGCACACTTCTCGTCCCTAGAGGCTATTGCTAATCAGGAAATGGACAAAATGCTACAACTTTCGAAGTTCTGCATTCCAAGTTGAATATAACGCCTCCAATACGCGGTGAGTGATCACTGTATTCTCGCCAATCTAACCTAACCTAACCTAGCACCCTTAATTTTCAGCCTTCTGAAACTTTTACATATTTTTTTTGTGAAAAATCGAGTAAGCAAAATGGCAAAGTGTGATATTGTCTTTCAATATTGCTGGCGGTTATAAAGTTATAGAAAAGTTTTATTATGTTGTCAATGTTCAATGGCATCAGTTTATAGACACACACACATACAATCTGCTTTTTTATTTTTTCTCATATTTTTTATTTCTGTGAATATTACTGACAATATCGTGTAATTTAAAAAAAAAAAAGAAAATAATAAAATTGTGCAACGCCGCAAGTGTTAAATTTGCTGCAAACAATATTTTCACAACTTTCTTGCGCTGTAAGTGTGTATGTATGTGTGTGTAGACAAGCGCTTCTCCGATCAATATACATACATACAAGAGCTAAAAGTTTTCCGTTTTTTGCTGCAATCGGCAAAAATAGAATTTTTAATGCACAGTGCGCCAAAAGTGAGCAAAAAACAGTGGAAAATCTTGTAACATTTTATAGCTAAAGCATAAATAAAAAAATGTTTGCAATGAAACCTGAACAAGGCATGCAAGTTTTTATTGTTAAAATTTGTATGATTAAGTAAAAGTAAAGTCTATCAATTCTTTACGCTCAATCTACTTTTGAGCATTGTTTATATGAAAACGTTGCACTGTGTTGGCGCTGAAAGTAATACATTTTAAATCATATTTTCACAATTTCCAGTTGCCTTGTTATTGATAAGCATATCTTCGCAATATTATATTATACACATCAACACTTATCTATACATAACATATAAACAGCAACAGCAACAACAGAAACAAACGGCGGTGGTGGACAAAAGATTTATGTGAAGAAAATTTATCACAAAGTTGACTGGCAATACATAACTGTGAATATTTCTACATACATTCTTATTTATAATATATAGCTGAACTTTCAAAATTTACATATCAGTTGCTAAGATAGAGTTTTTTTTTTGCACTGTACGAATGGTGACAAAAAATATAACTATGCGCGTCATTGCCAGATATTCATTTATATACTTAAATTTATAACACTGTGAAACAGCACTTTTCGTGGGAGGAATAATTTCTACACAGAGCGAAAGACCATAAGTAATAATAATATAATACAATGGCGCTATTATAACTCTGACGAGTTTTATGGCCGAGCTTCTCTCCCAATTCGAGGTGTGCTCCTTTTTATTTTTCCTACTAATTGGGTGGACTTACAGTTTTATGCCGGCTCCGAACGGCGAATGCATTTTTTGTGAGAAGCTTTTTCATGGTAGAAATACACTCGGAGGGTATGCCGCCCACTGTCGAGAGGTGACCGCTGCTCTTAAAAAAACCCCATAATTGGATTTTTACTAATTAGAAAAATTTTGTTTGGTGTTTTGCTCGGACTGTGGTTTGAATCCGAGACCTCTGGCATAGCAGGCGAGCACTCTACTGCACCACAGCGGCCATAAAAGACCATAAGTGCCATATAGTAAAAACGCCAAACCGTTTTGTTCACTGAAGTCAAATTTTTTTTTATTGCCATTTTAAAGTTGCGAAATTTTTTCTGAGTGATTTTTAAATAAAGCAAAAAAGGGTTAAAATACATATTGTATAGAAATATGTTGTTAGAAAACATAGAGTAAAATTGTGCGAGCTTTAATTTCGTAGAATATATTAATCTGCTAAAATCTCCGCGAAGAAGTCGTTTTGACCATTTTATTTTGAAAGTCCGAAAAAATAGTATTTTGAAGCTCGATAGAGGGTTAAAAGGTTCTAGAAAATTATTCGCCATAAAATTTCACATTTGTACAAGGAACCCAAAAGATCACACCCCCATTACTATATGGATATGGGTCTTTCGTTTTGTGTAGGATTTTTTCCGACCCCAGAGAACAACACTCAATTTGGGTCACAGTGTAACATTTGAGAAAGAATTTTTTCGAAAATCAAAAAATAAAAAACTAGTTGACCCGCCAAACGTTCTTCTGCCTAAAATTTAGTCCTATAAAGCTTAAAGAAAAAGTCCTTGTTTACCGCGTTGCTAAGAATTATCTTAGAATCCATAGTAATGAATGCGAATACTAAAAAAGTATCTGTATAAAAGTTATATAAATACGTATGTATATTAGGGTGGGCGATTTGTATGGAGGAAAATTAATCGATACCGCGCCATCGAAATTCGGATTACTCTCATTTTTCTGAGTAGACAACTCCTCCACGACATTTGTCTAAAATTAATTTTGATGTTCCGGAATTTGATTTTTATGAACCAAGACAGATTTTTCAACATACAAATTAGGCAAAAATCGGCAAAAAAATATCCAGGCCAATGTGCATATCGAGTTGAAGCAGAATTTTATGCTGAATCCAGAGATGAAATTAGAATTAAAATCGGATGATGCGTTTTCGAGTTATAGCCTGATTTCCGGTTATGGACGCTGAATGCCCAAAATCGCATACTTTTATTATTATCTCTTGATGTGTACAATATATCTTAAATTTGTTTGCGAATTTCTTAAAGATAAGTCAATGCAATATAGGAACAGTATTTTAAAATATTAATCTATCTTCCGGTATAGGAAAACTAGAACGCACTCTTTTTTCCTTGGCCAAAACTCGCGGTATGGGTGCTCTATGTTGTAGTCATCCGATACCGATGATTTTCGCCGACAGCGCTTTGTGTACAATAAATGCTCTAAATACAAAATTTCAGAATTTTAGCTGCAAAAAGTGAAGAGTTATACCCCAAAACGTAGACATATGCCGTTTGGGACTTGTTTTTTTTTACTTTACTCAACTCTAAAAAAAACTCAAGGTTACTCATACGCCATAGCGTACTATTGGAAGCAAAACACAAATTTCAGAAGCATAAGTCTACTTTTTAGGGAATAACTCTTCAATTTGTGCAGCTAAAATTATGAAATTTTGGATTTGGAGCATTTATTGTGCACAAAGCGCTGTCGGCGAAAATCATCGGTATCGGATGACTACAACATAGAGAACCCATACCGCGAATTTTGGCCAAGGAAAAAAGAGTGCATTCTAGTTTTCCTATACCGGAAGATAAATTAATATTTCAAAATACTGTTCCTATATTTTATTGACTTATCTTTAAGAAATTCGCAAACAAATTTAAGATATATTGTACACAGCAAGAGATAATCGCGAAAATATGCGATTTTCGGCATTCAGCCTCCATAACCGGAAATTAAGCTATATCTCGAAAACGGATCATCCGATTTTTAGTCTGATTTCATCTCCGGATTCAGCACGAAATTCTGCTTCAATTCGATGTGCACATTGACCTGGATATTTTGGGCCGATTTTTGCCCAATTTTTATTTTCAAAAATGAGTCTTGATCCATAAAAACCAAATTCCGGAACATCAAAATTAAATTTAGACAAATGTCGTGGAGGAGTTTTCTATTTAGAAAAAGGAGAGGAATCCGAATTTCGATAGCGCGATATAGGTTAGTAAATCGCCCCACCCTAATGTATATTAGCCGCGGAAAACCCCCTTATCCCTATCCCTCTCAAATCAAATTGGAGGTCTTTATCGGGGTTATATTAAATTTATTTTCATTGATATGTCTTGTTTCGATAATTCCAGCGTTTCTTAGTACCAAAAATTTTTGGGGGTGCGCGCCCCCATTTCTAATATTTCCAAATTTCTACCAGAAGTTTTGCATTGATTCCGTTTAACCTGCCACCAGGTTTTGATATTCTACGAAATATATTTCCAGAGATATTCAGCATGAGATTAAGTTTGTATTGGAGTTGCCACGCCACCGTTTCCAATGGCTCCCATTTTTTCTCGTAAGTATGGTACTGATATTGTTTATCTCCATACCAGCTTACAGGGTCCTAGCATGAACACTTCCAGATATATTCAACATAAAAGACTATGTTTGTAAGGGAGGTGCAACGCCGCTTTTCTAGTAGCTCCCATTTTTTTCTTGTAAGTGTTGCACAGTTATTATTTATGTCATATATATAGAACACACAAAAGACAGTTTTTATTGAAAATTGAACAAAAAGGCGAAAAAATAAGAAGTATTAGGGTGCGAACAGAGTGGGTGCTGATGCCGAGCCGAGCCGAGTCGAGCTTATTGACACTTATTTTCATGCGAGAAGAAAATTTGTCTATAACACAGCGAATGCGAGAATCAGCGTTGAAATTCTGTTTATTCCATGTGTTTTGCTTTTATGTCATTTAGTATTGTTGTTCATTTGTGTTTATAAAATTGCTGTACACGGTAATGGATTCATCTGATGAAGAGTATTTTGCGTCTCCTAGTGTGATTAATGCAATTATTAACACAAAGGAATTTGGAAACATCCAATTACACTAAAAAGAAATGAATTTGGTGAATTTCATCACTTATATAAAGATTTAAGGAAATATCCAGCTAAATTTCATTAAAAAAACCATTAAAAAACACGACTGCACACTAAAAATTAAACATCAATAATGCAAAAAAAGCGTGAAAAACGCTTTGAAACTGTTTTTCTCGCACTCATCGGCTTTGCTCTCTGCTCTTGTCGGCGTTCACTGTGTTATACACAAGCTTATTTGTATTGACTTTTATGTAACCAGTTTTATCGCATTGACAATCTCGGCTCGGCTTTCAGCGCTCACTCTGTTCGCACCCTTAGAGGCAAGCAGACAGGTTACTCATACGCCATGTCGCATAAAATTTTTTTCTGAAGATTTAACTCCAATACAATTATTTGTTTAATTCTTGTGGTTGATGGTAATTCAAATATATTTTAGCACTTATTGGTTACTTACTTATTTTACTCTATTCATGACTATCCTTTATACCTTTTTATGTATTTTTATTTAATAAGCGCATTTGTACGAACATTGCGAAATAAATAAATCTTATATTAAAAAAAAAAATTAGATATATAGTTATTATTATTGTTACCAATTTTTGGTTTTATATACGCATATGGAAGAATATTTAGCTTTCCCCAAGATTTTCTTTAAAATCATGGTTTAGGCCGATTTAACCAGACAATCGTACTGCAGCAAATTATCATATTTTGGTGCTCATCTTTAATGCATTAAATTTCATATAGAGTTTCGCACATTTTTGATAGCTTCAAGCTATCAATCATTCCATACAAAATTGAATAATATACATACATACAATTATCAATTTTCACCACAAAACGAAGGAAACAAAACTATTTTTTAACTGATGTAAACTTTATTTTACGGAATAAAATACTTAAAGAGGAAACAAAAACAACAAAGGCAACCTTGAAAATATTTGTGAAAGACATCTTTTATGGATGAAAACAATTGCGCGATGAAGTCAACAGAAAAAAAGAAACTAATCAAAGTAGAGCAAACGGAATAGAGTCTGTTAATAAAAGAAAAAAATAAAATAAAAGGAAAGGAAATGTCACAATCTTGCATATTTATGTGTGTGTGTTAGTGTAGCTAGACAGTTAGTGATGCAAACAATTGGCTGACACCACTGCGTGCACACATACATACATACATATCTACATACACACGTGTGTATACAAAGTAGTGTCCGACCGAATATTCGGCCAAGCTTCGGTATTCGGCCTATTCGGCTGGAATTTTTTATTCGGCTTCGGCTTCGGCCTTCGGCTGAAAAAGGCCGAATAATTGAGGCCGAATAATGGATTTGTTTAATAAAAAAAGACTGGATTTTACGAATTTTTGATTTTTATGAGCGACAGAAAATCGTAACTTCCAGTAATATTTTTTTGTTATTGAACAGGCCTAAGATTCCGAACAATAACTTACGCTAATTACACTGGATCACAAAATGAAAAATGTGTTTTTTTTGTGATAGTGAAGAATCTTTGGATGAATCAATTACTTTGGATTCCAGTGACCTCTGGGCATCCCATGATAAATCTGTAAAAGATTGCGCACGCAAAGCAAAAACTAATATAAGTCTTGAAGTGGAATTAAGCGAATACTTACATCAACCACGTGTTCTTCGTAGTGTTAAATACATATATTCCATTATTGGCATTCCTCAAATTTTTTTAATTTAAAAAGGTGGCAAAAAAATATTTAACTGCTCCTCCAATGAGTGTGGCGAGCGAGCAATTATTTAGTACAGCTGGTCAACCATACACCGATAGACGGTCAAATCTCTTGGGAGAAAATGCAGATAAACTCTTTTTTTTGGCGTACAACATAAAGCTTTTGAACTTTAAGTATTGAATTTTATTTGCCTACATTGTTAAAATGTTATTAACATAGCTAAAGACTGAATTTTTTTATTTTTGTTTACAACTATGTACATATGTATGTATTTTATTAAATAAAAAAATCTCAAACTTAAGTATATATTTTATGTGAATTTAAATGAGCTATTGGCCATTTTTTTTAATGAAGAAAAATTGAAAAAATTTTTTTGGTAGAAGTTATGGATCCATTTCGGAGACCACCACATCCCCTCATCAGACTTCTTCAAGCGGCCTCAACCGAGAATCGAACTTAAGTCGTTCGATTGGTAGTCCATTGTCTATACCATTGAGCTACCACCGCCGTCAGCTTTGTTTCGCTTAAATTTAAATTTTCCTTCCATTACAATCCACATACCAACAACAGTAGCTTAATGACACTCTGCCTTTGCTACCTAGTATGTTTATATGTTTCTTATTTTGGTATTCGGCTTCGGCTTCGGTTTTTGGCCGAATAAAAGATTATGCCGAATATTCCGCTACGGCTTCGGCTTCGGCCTAAAATTCCAGCTTCGGTCGGACACTAATACAAAGCCATCAAGTGAAGCGAAAATTTCCATCAACATGGTTTGTCACTCATACGACATGGCGATCGGTACACGGTACACATTCATTGCATGTGGCGTTGTGCAAGTGTATGTATGTATGTATGTTTGAGTGTTTGTGTCATTTTCTAATGCATTGTTGGCGCTTTTGAAACTTTTTTGGCTTTTGTTGTCATTCACTCACTTTTTGCTGGTTTGGTGGTTACACTTGTTGCTCGATTTATGTATCTGCAACATTGCTGTTGTTTGTTGTACACACTTGCTGCTGTTTTTGTTTTTTCTGCTGTCCTTGTTCTTTTTTTGATTCTGTGTTTGTTGTTTTTGCTTCTTTCATTGTTGTTTTTGCTTCTTTCATTGTTGCATTTGTGGTCGTGCTAGCCAAACTCCGTCACAAATGTTAAACAATAGCCATTGGTAGTGACAGTGTTTGACAAGTGTGAAAATGGCGGCGTGAAATTACATACGTACATATGTACATACATTAATACATACATATATAATTGTGAATAATTCCGTGAGATTTATGCAAAGATAAAAGAAAACACTTGTTAGGGACGTTGTAATACGTAAGTATAAAATTCGTGGAATTTTATTTTGATATTAAAATGTACAAAAACAAGGTTCTTAAAAGTAGATAAAATGTTAACTTACGTTAATGTAGATATTGACGAGGTGTCGCTGCAGCTGGTTGACGTTAGAATAGCAAGCTGTATAGTTTAATTTGTGCAACGAAGTCAAAGAAAAAGAAAATTTATTGTAGTTAACGGTGGCCGTTAATTCAGCCACTCGTTACTAATAATTGCACATTAGGGCGGTCATGTTTTTCTTGGGTTTAGGCTGGTAGCCTATTGCACGTATTGCAGTGATATTTATACATATGTATATATTTCTACAAAATAGAATGTAATAGATCGAAAGTGCTGATATATGTACACTTATCTTCGGATCGTTGCCAAGTCTGAATATTTCAAAAATTTGGTATCATCAAGTTTTTTATAAAAAAAAAAATACATCGAAATTTGCAAGTTTAATTAAATATGTTAGTGTGCTTATGTCGTGGTCAAACAAAAAAAAAAAGATTTACTTAGCTTTTTAATTAATAAGTTACCACTGATGTTTGAGCACATTCTACTAATGCAGCTACATGTGTAAGGGTGCCGTCATAAACGGTAAACAATGTAGCATATGCATGTACTTCAATACAATTGCACATCCTCACATCCACCTACAGTTGACATTAAAAGCGTCGGCGAGCCAAGCAAACAAGTTGTTGTTGTCGCAACATCACAATATAGGTCAACTTACATATGCTGCTTTTTGCTTTGTTGTCTTATTGTGTTTTGGTTTTTTTTGTTTGTGTTGTTGTGGTTGTTGATTTTGTTGTTGTTGTTGTTGCATACTATTTTTAATCCTCATTGTTTTGCCTTTAGCAGGTTTATGTTTAACGACTTTTATTCTTACGTTCTTGTGACTAACAGACAAAGTTACGTATGTACAAATGTATGTGTGGGCGTACATATTTATAACCCTTAAACCCTCGAGGTAACGGTGATTTGTATGCATTAAAAAGGCACAAGACAAAAAAATAAATTTTAAATACAAAAAATTTTACATACATATGTATGTCTGTGCGCAGTTAAATCACAAAAAGCAAAATAAACATAAAAAGCCTTTTTTATTTTTGTAAGGATTTACACTTGAAACCATAAATATGTTAAGGCCATATGTTAAGGCGGTGATAAATTTTTAAAAGAGCGTTTTGTGTTGTTATTAATGAGTTTGTTTAAGAATTTTTTATACACAGGAACCAAAAAAAAGTCCACCGTACGCCCCCGTATATGATGTGTTTTTGGAAAACATTTCCGGATTTTATGTGAATTTTAAATGAGCTATAGGCCAGTTTTTAATTAAAGAAAATTGAAAAAATTTTTTTGGTAGAAGTTATGGATCCATTTCGGAGACCACCACATCCCCTTTCCGGATTTTTTTTTTTGATGCCGCTAGATGTTGCCCAAATACGTTTTTTCATATCTTCGGCATTTATAGTCCGATCTCTCAGTTTAAACAACGATGTCTTAGCCTTGCAAGTGCGGCTTATATTGAATTATTAACCCCATGTGCGCCATTTGGGCCGCTACCACCCAGTACTTAGTTTATACCACCCTAATGTACAGTTTTTATGCCGGCATGTGAAACGTAGTCAAAAATCATTAATCTTTTGAAAATAAGTATTTCGATCGCTTCAACAGAACACGAAATAAAACACATTTAACATTCCGAGGAATAAATGTGTTTTTTTGGTTAATTTTACAAAGATTTTTTCTGAGGCGACCCCTACTAAAATTTTATGGTGAATAATTTCCTAATTCACCACCACCGGCCCTTAAAGTGTTAGGTTTTTTTTACTGAAATATCTGATAACAAAAAACATGTGAACTTTATATCTGCAAGGAAGAAAATATTCATTCATTTTTCATGATTTTTGTTTCACACCAAAAAGTTTGATCTCAGCATTGCTTTTATCTTTTCACATAATTAAGTTTCTTAATGGAGATATCCATATGCATATCATATAATAAATGTGAATACATACATATATGTATGCATATAGCAATTTTGTGGAATAGTTTAATCGATGTTATAATTACTTTTATGGCAAACGAAGTTGTTAATAAAGTCAAAATAATACTTTAAGTTAGACAAATGCATGTGAATATGTATGCTGCAGCTATGTATGTATATGCCCTGCAAAAAATGCGACTAATCCGGGATACATCCGGGATCACTCGCAAAGGAGCCTGCGCCTACTCCCTTTTTGTATCTCTTTATATGGAATGAAGTGTTCCTTTTTATTTGAGCATGTCCTATGGAGAGACTAATTGTACCCTTTTATACCTGAACGAGTACGAAAGTAGAGAACTCCACTTTGATGCCAATGGGATACCAAATGGAAGTTGTACCCTTTTATAGTGTATGTACATACATATACTTAATTGCAAAAACAAAAATGCAATTACAAAAGCATAATTCAAAATTCGTTTATAACCTTTTGAATAAAATTGTCACCAATTACTCTACATTTTTACCGTTCCGGGAACAATTGGGAGTAATTGTAGCCAAGTGTACCCGAAAGAGAGTTGTGCGGGACAAATCTCTTTCGAGACTAAACGCACTATTTTTTGTAGGGTGCATACATATGTCATATGTATTTGTGTATGTCATCCCTGCAAAAAAGTTTTGCTTATTGTTGACAAATCAGGTCAAAAAAGGAGTACGCTGGCAACGCTGCTTCTGTTATGCACTCACACTGTCTGCTCCTAACTTTCTGAAACTTACCTAGGCTTTATTTCGCATGGCGGATAAGACTTTGGAATAAGTTGTGCTCTCAGAGAGAGAGAGAGTACTTCTTATGGCCTGATGACATCACTGGAAATGATGACAACACTGGAAATTCAGCCTTATTTTAAGCCTTACGCCATTCAAATTTGCTACCATCATAATTTTCAGGCCTTTCGTAAGCCTTTAAGTCTGCTGTTGTAATTCTTAAATAAGGCTTAGATATTTTTGGTGGGTTGGTAAATGAATACTTTTCTCGCAGACATTTTTCAATGCAAAATACATAGACACATGCACACATTTCTGCATGCACCCTGCAAAAAATGCGATCACTCCGGGATACATCCGGGACAACTCGCAAGGGAGCATGCGATTACTACGCATTTGTATCTCTTTATATGGGTTGAAGTGTTCTCTTTTGTTTGAGCATGTCCTATGAAGAGACTAATTGTACCCAGTTTGTACCCGAACGCGTAGCAAAAGCGCACAATTGTACCCGTTTTGTACCCGAACAGGTAGCAAATGCGACACATCCATTTGTGCGACTAATTGTACCCGTTTGATACCCTTTCGGGTACAATTCGTCTACAATTAGTATACATATGTACCCGTTCGGGTACAATTGGGAACAATTGTAGACTAATTGTACCCGAAAGAGAGCGCTCCCGGACAAATCTTTTTAGAGACTCGTCGCACACTTTTTTACAGGGCATAAGTGCACATGTACTTGTATGATAACTTTTATGCACTGACTTACATATGTATATACATACATAAATACATGTATATATGTATATGTATTTACATATGTGTACGTGCGTGTTAGCAAAAGTCCAGCATAAGCTATAGAATGGATTAAATATTTTACGCTCTTGAGTTTTTTCTACATGCGTATGTATTTCTTGTGTGTGTTTTTTTGTTTTGTTTTTTTTTTTTTTTTTGATTTTGCAGTAGACTTTTTGTTTTCCAATTTGCTTTTACTTGTACAAAGTGGTTTGCTTGCATTTCAAAAGTTAAATTATTTTGTTTTACCTTCTTTTGCTGCAAGTTATTTGTATTGTTATTTTATGGAAAAGCAAAAGGTTTTTTAAGAATTAAAATGAAAGTGGAAATGAATTGAACTACACTTATTTATGCGAAAGAATTAGTTTCTTTAAAGACCTAACAACTATTTAACTATCTCTTGTTTGTTTTCTTTTGCAAACTTAAGCAAAAATAATCTATTCCATTGGGAATTTTAAAGCAGTTATATTTAAAGCTTGAATATTATACAACATCGCGTGAAAACCTGAACCTTTTTCAAAGCTGAATCCTTTCACAAAAATGTAAATATTTACAGAGTCGGCTGCGACACATTCCCTTATTTGTCCCTTCATAAACCTCATGGAACATTAGGAATAATTGAATAATTTTATGTCTTGCAAAGCGTGCGCTAGATACTAGTCTATAGTATATCTATACTAATCTATACTATCTATACTAATTATATAAAATTGATTGTATGGAAAATGTATGTAACGCGATAACTCAAAAAGTACTGGACCGATTTTAATAATTCTTTTTTTAAAATATCACAAATGGTAAATTCTCGACAACTATTTACTTTTTTTTGCGCATTTCTAAGACGTTAATACCTTTTTCCCGGTTTTAAATTTCGAAAAACTCAAAAAAGCGCAAGCATAGACAAATTCGTTTGGTCATTTGCCTCGTTCAGTGGAGGCGTCGCAGTCGTGCCAGGCAGCGCAGCGCAGACGACTCATATATTTGTTTTTGCACGGTTTGTTGTTTGTCTCGGTGGCAATAAAAAACCTGTTTACACGTGCATACTATGCTATAACTCAAGAACGCCTGCACCTACACGTGCGATGTTGGTATCAAATGAAAGGTGTTGAGCAGGACTTCAACATAGAGTTATTATCATTGTAATGCCTAGACATCATCCCCAGTCTGGGTAAGAATGTGGGGCCAGATAACTCCGGAATGATTTTGAACGATATTGGTATGAAATTAAAGGTATTTAGCAGGGCTTTAACCAGACCTATTTTGATTGTGATTTCCATACCGGGTCTCCTGATATGGGTCAAAACGTGGATCTGCATGACGTCGGAATGTGTGAGCGATATTGGTATCGAATGGAAGGTCTTGATCTGGACTTCAATATAGAGTTATTTTAATAGTTATGCCTAGGCCGGGTCTCCAGATAAGGGTCAACAGGTGGACCGGATGACCCTCGAATATTTCTGAGCGATATTGCTACCAAATTAAAGGTCTTGATGAGGACTTCGACGTAGAATTATTTTATTTGTGATGCCTCGGCCGGGTCCCCTAATATGGGTCAAAATGTGACCCCGGATTAACCCAAAATGTTTCGGAGCAATATTGGTATGAAATGAAAGGTTTTGAACAAGGCTTTTACATGGAGTTCTATTCATAATGATTCCTAGACCGGGTCCCCAGATATGGGTCAAAATGCGGACCCGGCTGTTTTTGAGCTATATTGGTATGAAATGAAAAGTGTTGGGAATGGCTTCAACATCGAGCTGTAGTAATGGCTAGACAAGGTCATCAAGTGGACCCAGATAACCCCGGAATAACTTAACTTAACTTGTCTTGACTTGAGTTGACTTGACTTGACTTGACGTGACTTGGCTTGACTTGACTTGGCTTGGCTTGACTTGACTTGACTTGATTTGATTTGACTTGACTTGACTTGACTTGACTTGACTTGACTTGACTTGACTTGACTTGACTTGACTTGAATTGACTTGATTTGAGTTGACTTGACTTGATTTGAGTTGACTTGACTTGACGGGACTTGACTTGACTTGATTTGAGTTGACTTGACTTGATTTGAGTTGACTTGACTTGACGGGACTTGACTTGACTTGACTTGACTTGCCTTGACTTGAATTGGCTTGAGTTGACTTGACTTGATTTGAGTTGACTTGACTTGACTTGACTTGAATTGGCTTGAGTTGACTTGACTTGATTTGAGTTGAGTTGACTTGACTTTGATTAACTATTATTCCTCATTGCGAAGCAACGGGTATTTGCTAGTTAAAAATAAATAAGGTAAAACAATGACCTTAACCAAATGCACTTCCTCACTCTGACACTCATGGATTATTGAAATTGAAAAGCAATTCCTTTTTGATTTAACTATTAAATTCTATGAAAAAAAAGCTTGCGTAAAATCTCTTATGCAAAGCAAATATAAAAGCTATTTTTAAGCTAAAAGTTACTATATGTATGTATGTATGATTTATATCACTATAAAATTACAAAAATGTAAATTCCCTCTGTGCCACTTCCCTAGAATGGCCTTCTCAATTGGCTGCGTTTTTATTTTTTTTTTATTTTGCTGTCACTCAAAATCCTATTAACTGTCACTGATCCCATTTTGTAATCCAATATTTGTATAAACTTATATTCATTCTAAGCCACAGCAAATATATGCGCGTACTTAAATATATTCATAAATTGATTTATATTGATGTGTATGTGGGCGCGTAATATTATTTTCATTTCATATTACCATATACTACTTACAGATTTACCTACTCCCAGTGTAGGCGATAGGTGCCATTAAATTCAAATCAATAATAAATATTCTTTGACATTTCGAGCAAGTGTGAGAAAGCAAGCATTTGCCACATTTTAAAATTTCAATTGCTCAAACTTAAACTCAAACGACTTTTTAATTGTCTGTCGGTCTGTCTGTCTATTGTGTTTATGTGTATTTAGTGTGTGTGAATGGGCAATATTGTGGGAGATATTAATTTACATGTTTACTCAGTACTAATACTTTTGATTTCAATGGATTTTTTAAAAAGGACAATATGTAAAATTTTGGTTCAATATTGACTTTGTATGGATTAAATTAAAATATGAAAGGCGAAAGATTAAAATTCTGATAAATTTAATTTTGAAGCAGTGCCTGTTAGATAAGACAAAGACAACCAGTGTGGTTGCCGAATCCGATTGCCGTGAAAATCGGAATTGAAATGTAAAAATTTACATTTGTACCAAATTAAAACAGTTTAAAGCATATTATGTGGGATTTAATCTGTTTCAGTTTCAGTTTCGAATTAGATTTATTACAGTTTGCAGCTCTTACAAATGCCAAACCAGTCTCTGCATTACAGCTGTAAATTTTTCATATATTTTGATTCCGATTTTCACAGTAATCGGAATCTGTAGTTGCACTGCATAATGAGAAGCTCAATACCACCTAAATTATTGAATCTCCCATTTACAGATGGTCTTCCTGACATGTAGTTTGGCTAGCCGACTTGCCATGGTTGGCTTCATGCGCAAAAACTCATTCCAATAACTGTTTGTTTCTTGCCCCTAGAATCTTCAGCACTGCTGTAGACACTTGTATGCAAGTTCTGGTGTGATTCTGTAGCACTGCAGAGCTTTAACCAATTTTACTGTTTAATGGAATGGTGATATTCTTGGAGGACCACGTAGGCAATTTCTGCCACAAATTGCTATTGCATAACTCTGTGGTTAAGAGAAAGTGGCGTAGTTACACCAAGTAGATATGTATATACAATTTAGCTTTTAGCTTTTAATCATAAAAAGCTTAAAATCAAGAACAAGAAAAAGAAAAAAAAAATAAATAAACCCCAGTTTAATTAAATTTTAAATAATTAATTAATTTAATGATTCTTGAGGTTAACCGTCGCGTAGCATTGCCTTGTTGCTACTCATTACTCAAGCACATAAGTGCAACATGTTACTCATACGCCACGTTGAGCACGTTGACACGTGTCAAGCTTAAATGACGCGCATAAACTCGCATGCAATACAAATATTTCACTTCTTTTATGCGCTTATACTGGATTATAGCAGAGGCGGTCGCTTCATACAAGCCGAGAAGCCCGGCTTGCGTACACATTTTCGTTCATTTCATACGAAGTTCTTTAAAATCTGGTTATTTTACATTTTAAATGTGTTTACTACTTAATTTCTCAATAATATAGCCCCCACTGTAACATGCCCCTAAAAGCCTGCTAAGAAAATAGCGCAAATATACCACCAATCCACCTCACAATGTGTATTTTGTTTGTACAGCCAATCACACCACAGTGAGCATGCTTCAACGTTTCCACACATTAGCTTTTACCTGGCTTTCAAAACAGAATAACATAGCTTGTTTTCTCGATTTCGCTAAGGAGAAACCAATTGCTTATTTTCAGACTTAAATTGAAAAAAAATTAACAAAGCCCTTTCTTTATTTTTCACATCAAATTTGTATGCGAATATGAAGCTGGCTTCGGCAATCAAAAGTTCAGTATTCACAGCCATATGCATATTTGATTTGATTTTCGTTTGCCTGTAGGTACATACTTATGCACATAATTTCTTACATCTGCATGTGCATGCAAACATAAATATCAAATACCAGATTATAAAAGGGTTGATTGTGATTTTTGGCGACTATTGGCACAATATCAAGATAATTTTAAAAAGCGGTGGAAATCAAATTGGACCTCAGTTTTTCAAACACTAAAGCACCCATTTTTTAGGCAATAAGCAAATACACTTGATACTGCTGAAATTTCCGTCGGTATAAGGAAACTAAAAATACCTCTGCGCATTCGTGTAAGATTTCCCTAGCGTACGTTTTTATATTTAAGAATTATGTAAATACGAAATTTTTTATTTTAAAAATGTTCAGAGTAAAATTGCAAAATCAAGAAAAAACAATTTTAATTTAAAAATGTTTATTTTTATTTTAAGCACTATGAGATTTTGAAGGAAAAACTTTCGTTTTTATGCAATTAATTTTAATTTTTAATTTAAACATGTTTCTTTTTAAATCCTAAATACATTTTAATTTAAAAAATTTAATTTCTAATTTAAAAATTTCCATTTATAAAATAAAAATGTCTGGGTTTAAAACGTGCATTATAAAAATAAAAATTTTATTTTTGATTCCTTTTCTCTGAGTATACAAACAAAAAAATTTGTATCAGGAAAATAAAAATAAAAAATACATATGAAAAAACAAAAACAAAAATAAACGAGAAAAAACGATCTTCAAATACCCGAATTGTTCAAATGCCCATACAAACATACGCGTAATAAACAAACAAACGAGCGTTCGAGCATTGAAAAGCATTTATTCGGGCCACTCGAAAATGTTAAAAAGAAATCGAGAACTCTAAATCAAAGTCAATGACGGAACGCAATCAGACTTTTAAATAATACAGCAAAGGAAATTACATAAATGGCTAATGGTTATGCTTCACACATAGGCTTGCCCAGGCAATTTATGCTAGGTCCGCCACTGGATTATAGGTACATACATATAGCAATCAGAGCCAATTAATTGGCATAGTATGTAGCAGAGAAAAAAATGGAAATGATGGATATTAAGTAAATACAAAATGAAATTTTTCAGTAATTCGTATGAACAACCAGTGGGGGTTTGTTTCACTTTGGGTTTTGGAAAGTTACATAGAGGAAGGGCGACGAAGAGGTGTTACAAATGAAATAATAATAAGCGAGTAAGGAAAATATTTAATTAAAAAGCTGTAGTTGATATCGTAGCAGATGATGTGGGTATTTTATTTGTTAAAAATATATGTATGTATGTATATTTTATTAATATTTTTAAACCGTATGAATATAATAATATTTCAATTAATCTCACTTTTTTTTTTACTTTTTCATTGCAGAAAGTTTCAAATTTGTGCTTGCGGATTACGTGAATCATAATAATGTTATCGCTGATATCAAGTAATAAACTTTGAATTAATGCAACAGAGCCATATGTGACGAAGTGCTATTGGAATTTAAGTAGCGTGTACGAAGCAATGTATAAGCTGAAAGTAAAGCAATTAAGAAGGTGAAAGGACCGTGAATTTTGTTTGAAGAATTACGTACATTATTTTCGTATATCCATGGTATGGTATTATAACTTTGACCCAAAGCAACGAAGTAGGCGAAATTGTAATATACTGGCGCGGATATAACTCTAACGACTTTTGAGGCCAAGCCTCTCTTACACTTCAACGCGTGTTCCTTAATTTTTGGTTTTTACTACGAAATTGGCTGAACCTACAGTTTTATGCTGGCTCCGAAAGGAGAATGCATTTTTGTGAGCAGCTTTTTCATGGCAAAACTACGCTTGGAGAGAGTATGCCGTCAACTCTCGAGACGTGGAATGGAATGAATTTGTGGTAGGCCGGGAAATCTGAGTCTTTCCCAAGCACTCCGGCATATTTGCCCATTGTATTTAAGGACTTTAGAAATAATCAGGGAAATTGGGGGAAAAGGTGAGATATTGGAATCAGATTTTTAATAAACCTTAGAAATTTGTCAAGTGGTAGAGAATGTACATTGTACATCCGCCAATGTGCAATCTTAGTTTAGCGAAAGCCGGACAGGTGCAGAGAAAATGCTCTGTGCCATCGTCGTCGTCCTCCTCCTCCAGACAATTGTAAGCATAATGAGCTCTCGATGACGCCTATGGTGGTCATGTGGTGTACCCATGAATTGTGTCCTGTAATCAACCCCGCAAGGGCTCGAAGCTCCCTCCTTCTCTGCACTCTTAGGTTTTTTTCAGAAAGCACTTTATAGGAATCTGTAGCGTTCCAGCGTCCCCTTTGAGTTTCCCTCATGTGGTTCCTGATTTAATTCATAGCTCCTGCTATACTTGGCCGTATGATTGGTTGCGGTGCAGTTGGGCGTTAAGCGTTAAGCCGTTCCGCAATTTTCCAATTAATTGGTCAATTAGTTACTTTGAACACCGCAGTGTCCGGGTAAACACATAAGTTGAAGTTTGTTCCATTTTGTTACGGAGTCAAGCTTCAACTTACATACAATTATCCATTCATTCATTTTAGAGAGGTGTGACCGGTATTTTTAAGAACCAAATAATTGGATTTTAATCAGTTACAAAAATAATTAAATTATGTAGAGTTGTTCATGTTCAAGATCTCTTCTTGTAACACTACGGACTTAACTAATCTAAGCTGACTTAACCTAACCTAACCTAACCTAACCTGACGTAACCTAACCTAACCTAACCTAACCGAACCTGACCTAACCGAACCTAACCTAACCTGACCTAACCTAACCTAACCTAACCTAACCTAACCTAACCTAACCTGACCTAACCGAACCTAACCTAACCTGACTTAACCTAACCTAACTTAACCTTACCTAACCTAACCTAACCTAACCCTTTTACTTGCGCGAAAAGCCTTTTATTATTATTTAATTTTTCTTTAACTACAATTTTCAAATGTCACTAAATGTAGCAAAACTTCAGGCTTGAGAAAAAAATTTAAGAATGAGCAATTAAGATAAAGAAAAATAAGTGGCAGGAAGAAATTATAAAAAAATACTAACTTAATAAAAGCTACGTTTAAAAGAGCTATAACAACAACAAATAAAAGTGAAAAATATGCAACATAAAAAATATTATAAATAAAGTAGTAGGCACAACATTGTGAATAGTAAAAGAAGCAAAAGGAGCAAAAGGAGTGAAAGAAGCGAAAAAAGAGAAGACGAGAGAAAACGACTGCACTACAAGTCGTGGAAGTGAGCAAGCAGTAAACAACAATTGCACAAAATACATATATTTATGTATGTATGTATGTATGTATGTGAAATAATAAAAGCACCGCCCAACCAACCACCAATCCACCTGCAAACGCAGCAACGAGAGCAACTGCAGAGCGTCGCCAAGTGTTTTTGCATGTTGCAGTGAAATTTTAGTGTCATTTGTATTGGCTTTTGTTGCTGTTGCTTAAATTTCATTTTCGTTTCCATTTCCATTCTAACAGCCTTCGCACACGCACGCACATACACACACACACACAAATAGCCAACGTACAGAACGAACGTATATAAATATTATGTCAAGCGGGCGTAGTGCACGTCTACCACCCACACCCAACATTGTCGCCGCTGGCGGCGCACCCACAACAAACGCGAATAAACTGCCGCGTGGAGGCATAAGCGCTGCTGCTACGCTAAACGAACCGAATAGCAACAATGTTGTGCTGCCGCCAAATCCATATGGTCACATTAAGAATAATTTGAGCAATAATAGTAGCAATGGTATATGCGGTGGAGTCGGTGGCATTGGCGTTGGCGGCGGTAGTGTCCTTGCTGGCGGCGTTGGCGGTGTTGGTGGCATGCCCATAATGAGCGGCACAAATATGACAACAAGAGGCGGTGGCGGCGGTGGCGGCGGCGGTGGTGGTGGCATGATGCCCATACCCGGTTATACGAATGTGATTAGTGGTGGTGGCCATGGCGGTCATGGCGGCCATGGTGTCGGTGTTTGTGGTGTTGGTAATTTAACAAGAACCATTGATGCGGCCACCGAAGGCATACCCTGTGAAACTATCGATGCGCTCGGTCCCGAATTGGCTGTGGCCACATCGCAAGTGCTGGAAAATTTATCGGAGAATGAACGTAAAATGATTATCGAAGTGCTGAATCGGGATGAAAATGTGCGACAACGCGATGCGACGCGTATAATGTGAGTACATTAATATATACTAGTATGTACATACATATACATATCAGACCTGTTATTTAATGATTAAAAATTTTAATGATTATTAATTAAAGCATGTTTTGTTGTTGTAACTATTTAATGAGTGTCCGCTGTGGTGCAGTGGGTAGAGTGCTCGCCTGCTATGCCAGAGGTCTCGGGTTCAAACCACGGTCCGAGCCAAACAAATTTTTGTAATTAGTAAAAATCCAATTATTGGGTTTTTTAAGAGCAGCGGTCACCTCTCGGCAGTGGGCGGCATACCCTCCGAGAGTATTTCTGCCATGAAAAAGCTTCTCACAAAAAATGCATTCGCCGTTCGGAGCCGGCATAAAACTGTAGGTCCACCCAATTAGTAGGAAAAACAAAAAGGAGCACACCTCGAATTGGGAGAGAAGCTCGGCCATAAAACTCGACAGAGTTATAATAGTGCCATTGTATTATATTATTATATTTAATGATTAATTACGATTATTTTCACCTTTTTAATGATTAAAAGTGAATTAAATTATATAAAAAAATAATTAATCGATTAATTATTTTTAATTGCACAATTATTTAGATTATTTTCAATTATTTTTAATTGCATGATTAACGCAATTACTTGATTATTTTCAATTATTTTTGATTTTTTTTAATTGCATGATTAATACAATTATATGATTATTTCAAATTATCTATGATTTTTTTAATTGCATGATTAATTAATTAATCGATTAATTATTTTTAATTTTTTGTTTCTTTTCAAATTTGTTTGTGAACAAAACATACATACATATATTCATACATACATATGCACGTGCATACATACATGTGCTGAGAGTATGCTGTGCGTTTAAACCCGTATCGGATGAGGCCGCACTAGTAATTGCCAGTCCATGCTGCTGACGCAGTTCCTATCTCTACACGGTTGTTTCAAGGCCCATCTCTTTCGCTTTAAGCACGAGTCGAACCTAACGTGCGATCACTGCGGGAGGCAAGCAATAGACGATGCATACCACGTATTCTTTGAGTGTGCAAGATTTTACGAATCTAGAAACAAGTTCCGTAGAATATTTGGAGGAGACTATACACCTGAGTCGTTCGTGAAGCATATGCTAGAAAGCAAGCCAAAATGGACTGCAGCGAGTGATGTAATAGCACACACCATGAAAACACTAAGAAGCCTAGAGAGAATACAGCGAGGCAGTGGCGACTAAATTAGCACTAATTGTATCCCTCTAATCATAGGCACCTCAAGTGGAACGGATACGTAAGTACAGGAGCTCGGCCTCCTGTATCCGTTATTGCGCGTGGTACGGAGCTTTGGCCTCCGCAGACCACGTAACAGTGACCTCTTCTTCTTCTTGATTGGCGCTTAACCGTCTAGACGATTCTGGCCGAGTCCAACAGAGCGCGCCAATTGCTTCTGTTTCGTGCAGCATGGCGCCACTTGGGAACACCTAGGGAGGCAGCATCGCTGTCCACCTGATTTTCCCAACGCAGTGGAGGTCTCCCTTTTCTTTTGCGTTCAGCGGGTTTCGATAGAAATGCTTTCTTGGCCGGAGCGCCTTCGTCCATTCTCACGACATGACCTGCCCAACGCAGCCGCTGGATCTTTATTCGCTGAACAATGTCGATGTCTGTGTAAGGCTCGTACAGCTCATCGTTAACTCTCCGTCGATACTCGCCCACGCCAACGCGCAAAGGTCCATAAATCTTACGAAGAACTTTTCTCTCGAATACTCCAAGTGCCATCTCATCTGATTTTGAAATTGTCCATGCTTCTGCGCCGTACATGAGGACTGGAACGATGAGCGTCCTGTAGAGTGTGATTTTTGTTTGTCGAGAGAGGACTTTACTTTTCAGTTGCCTACTTAGTCCGAAGTAGCATTTATTGGCAAGCGTGATTTTTCGTTGGATCTCCGTGCTGACATCATTCTTGGTGTTAATGCTGGTTCCCAGATAGACGAAGTCCTTAACAGTTTCGAATTTGTAGCTATCAACATTGACGTGGCTGCCAAGGCGTGCTGTTTCTTTGTGTGATGACAGGAGGTACTTCGTCTTGTCCTCGTTGACCGCCAAACCCATTTTCTTAGCCTCTTTATCCAGCTTGGAGAAGGCAGAACATACGGCGCGCGTGTTAGTGCCAATGATGTCGATGTCATCGGCGTACGCCAGCAGTTGCACACTCTTGTGATATAAGATGCTTCCTGTATGGTTAAGTTCTGCAGCTCGTATTATCTTTTCCAGCATCAAATTGAAGAAGTCGCACGAAAGAGAGTCACCTTGTCTGAAACCTCGTTTGGTCTCGAACGGCTCGGAGAGGTCCTTCCCAATTCTGACGGAGCTGGTGGTGTTAGTCAATGTCATTTGGCATAGCCGTATAAGTTTAGCAGGGAAACCAAATTCAGACATTGCGGCATACAGGCAATTCCTATTCGTGCTATCAAAAGCGGCTTTAAAATCGACAAAGAGATGGTGTGTGTCGGATCCTTTTTCATGGGTTTTTTCCAATATTTGTCGTATTGTGAAGATCTGGTCGATGGTAGATTTACCAGGTCTGAAGCCACACTGATAAGGTCCAATCAGCTTGTTGACGGTGGGCTTCAGTCTTTCGCACAATACACTTGCTAAGACCTTATATGCGATATTCAGGAGGCTTATCCCACGATAATTGGCGCGTACTGTGGAGTCTCCTTTTTTGTGGATTGGGCAGAGCTCACTTAAGTTCCAATCGTCGGGCATGCGCTCGTCCGACCATATTCTGCATAGGAGTTGATGCATGCTCCTTATCAACTCTTCGCCACCATGTTTGAATAGCTCGGCTGGCAAGCCGTCAGCGCCCGGGGCCTTGTTATTCTTAAGCCTAGATACTGCTATTCGCACTTCGTCATGATCAGGTGGTGGAACATGCCTACCATCATCTGCTATTGGGGATTCGGGTCGTACATCTTCTCCTTCCGCACTTTCACTGTTGCCATTATCTAGCAAGGAGGAGAAGTGATCCCTCCACAACTTAAGTATGCTCTGGGCATCAGTTACCAGATCACCGTTATCATTCCGGCAGGAATTTGCCCCGGTCTTGAAACCTTCAGTCATCCGCCTGATTTTTTGATAGAATTTTCGAGCATCGTTCCTACCCGCCAGCATCTCAAGCTCTTCACACTCGCGCCTTTCAGCCTCCCTTTTCTTCTTTCGAAAAAGGCGCCTCTCTTCCTTCTTCGCCGTTCGATAACGCTCCCATACGCTTCGCGTTGCGCCCGCACACAATGTAGCCCTGTAGGCGGCGTTCTTTCTTTCCGAGGCATCGCGACATTCCTTGTCGTACCAGGTTTTTTTGTGGGCTCGCATGTATCCTATAGATTCCTCAGCGGCGATACGAAGTGAACGAGCGATGTGTTCCCATTCCTCAGATACATCGTTTGGTGAAGGGTTGCTCTCAGAGAGCAGGAGTGAGAGCCGAGTGGTGTATTCATTGGCTATCTGCGTCATGTGCAGCCTTTCGACTTCAAACTTTCCTTGCTCTCCTGCTGGCACATTCTTTGCTGCACAGAGGCGGGTGCGTACCTTGGCTGCTACAAGATAGTGGTCGGAGTCGACATTGGGACCACGGATTGTGCGCACATCTAGGATGCTGGAGCTGTGTCTGCCGTCGATCATGACGTGATCAATTTGATTTCGCGTTTTTCGATCAGGAGACAGCCATGTGGCTTGGTGTATTTTTTTGTGCTGGAATCTGGTACTGCTAATGACCATGTTTCGTGACCCGGCGAAGTCGATCAGCCTCGTCCCATTGGGACTGGTTACGTCGTGGAGACTGAATTTTCCGACTGTGCTGCCAAAGATACCTTCCTTACCCACCCTGGAATTAAAATCGCCAAGCACAATCTTAATGTCGTGACGGGGGCAGCGGTCGTAGGCATGCTCTAACTGCTCATAGAAAGTGTCTTTGATCGCATCGTCCTTCTCTTCCGTCGGGGCGTGGGCGCAGATAAGAGATATGTTGAAAAATCTCGCTTTGATGCGGATGGTGGCTAGACGCTCGTTCACTGGCGTGAACGACAGTACTCGGCGGCTGAGTCTCTTTCCCACCACAAAACCAACACCAAATATACGCTCCTCTGCATGGCCACTGTAATATATATCGCAAGGCCCACATTTCTTCTTGCCTTGCCCCTTCCACCGCATCTCTTGTATGGCGGTGATGTCAGCTTTCACTCTTTCGAGGACATCAACCAGCTGGGCAGAGGCACCTTCCCAATTAAGGGTCCGGACGTTCCAGGAGCTTACCCTCAAATCATAGTCCTTTAAACGTTTGCCGTGGTTGTCATCAGAAAGGGGTGGTCTCATCCGAGGCTTTGTTGTTGTTTTCATTGGATAGGATTTTTACGTGGTGGGTCCCAAGCCCGACGCACAACCCGCCCTGCGGGAGTTGTATATTGTTACACGTTTATATAGCGAGCCGCTTGCTCCAAGACAGACGCCCGCTCGCAGCCGCACCTTCTGGTGAACAGACGCTGCAGTTATTCCCCTCAACAAGCCCTTAAACCGAATATGTCGGAGTGGCCTTGTCGAGTTGTCGCCTTCTCACTTTAGTTCACCACCAAACGGGTGTTCGGTGGCTATCCAGAGGACACTGCGCGGTAGTCGTGAGCTGCTTGCTCCGCATGCAAAAGAATCGCTCTGGCCACCCCCAGGTGGATGGCAGTCAGAAGCTTTCCCCACTTACGTGGACTTTTACACACGAAGCCATCCTCAGTGACCACTTTTGTAAAAAATAAATGGGTGAAGCCTTTTAAGGCAGACTGAGGGCAATAACGCGACCATTACGGACTTTCGAGCCTGGTGCTCAACCCACCACCCGATGGTAGCCTGACGGCAGTACCGGGGTGTTCGGTACGATGACAGTAGAACGTTTAGTGCGGTTAGAGTCCCGCACTGAAAGGGTAAAGGCTTTCGATGCTTCCTCCTCGTTAAAAAAAAAAAAATATATATATATGTATACACATACATACATGTGTACATGCATACATACATACACACATTCATGCACGCATACAAACACACATACATGTAAACAGGATGTTGTAGGATAACTAAGCTGATTTTTGTTTTTTTTTTAGACAATACCTACATTAAAAATCTCAATTCTGATCTAGATCGTGTTAACAAGTGGGCCTGCGACAATGGGTTACTTCTAAATCCAAGTAAATCACAATGTATCGTGATTTATAAGAAGAATTTAAGCTTGATGATTGCAGCATAGTTAAACTAAACAACAACGTCATAAATTTTGTGGACACTGCCAAGAACTTGGGAATTACCTTCAACAGAACCCTGTCGTGGAACAATCACATCTTCTATGCAATAGGGAAGGTATTTGGCATGCTCCGTTCTTTATGGGCTGTACAACATTCTACCCCAGTGAAAATTCGACTTTTGTTAGCTAAGGCTTTTTTGTTACCTACATACCTATGTACATACCTACACATACCTATTTTCAAAAATAATTTAAAATAATCATATTAAAGAAAATAATCGCACAATTGAAAATAATCGAGCAATTAAAAATAATCATACAATTAAAAAAATTTTGGCAATTAAAAATAATCAAACAATTAAAAATAATTGGGCAATTAAAAATAATCATGCGATTAAAAAAAATTATGTGATTATATGATTATTTCCGATTATTTTTTTAATGGTTAGTAATCATGATTTTTTTTAATTTAATCGATTATTAATTGTCCGCTTAATGTAAGACAATTAAAATAATCATTAAAATTAAAAAATCCAAAAAAATTAATCATTATTAATTTTAATCGGAATTTAACAGGTCTGATACATATGTAGGTTTGTATTTATAATACGAGCAATGAGTAAATATTTAGTAGATATTTATGTATGTATTCCACTTTGATGCAATATTTATTGAGTGTATTGCTTTCGAAAAGTACACATATGTGTTTAGTAAAGTGGCCTATATGAAGGCATTGAATATTACATACTATGTATATATATGGCTGAGCACAATTGTGGTATGGCATGCTCACTGGCCACCCTACTTAGATACCGATTATATTGAAAATTGTAGGACATAGAAAGCTTAAAAGGTAATAAGGATAATTTAGCACAAGGAGTGAAAAGCTGATTTAAATTTTGTAAGATTAGGCTAGGTTGGCCAGGATAAAGTAATACCTCACATATACCACATATTCGCTGCCATGGTCGCTTTGATTGCCATCTGGCTGTTGATGAATATGTTTATACGAAAGTTTGAGGACGTTAGTTTCGCCGCTTTTGAAGCAACGCCTAAAAGATACTGCAGTAGTCCGGGAGTCTAAGGGTGTATTGTATCCCAAGCTCCGGACAAAACACTGCATGTGCAATAGGACGTTATTGAAACAATTTTTGAAATAGGATGATCTTTTACTCAGCCGTCGATATCTATTGTATTTTTTGGTTTTATATTCTCACTAATTTCATACAAAAACTCATGACGCTTGTTACTTGCCATTTGATTGTTTGAATTGATTATACAAGTGATTGAAATGTGATAACCTTGTTCTTAAGTATCTATGCTTTTCGAACAGCATTTAATTATTTATATACATAAACATTAATAAAGTTGAAACGAAATTAATTCTGATGACATGAAATGTAAGCACAAAAAACCTCTTACTCACTATATGATTTATTAGAAAATATTTGTCAAAAAAGCACACACATTCAAACTTTTTTTATCAACTAAAGTCTACAATTACAAAAATAATCACTAAAAATACAAAAGTACAATAGAGTACAATAAATTTACCATTTTAATAATTCATACATTAAATGTTTAAAGGAAAAAACAGCATTTTAAAATCAAAAATAAAGTTGTTGTTTTCATAATGCACGTTTTAAATCAAACCATTTTTGTTTTAACAATTTTTAAATTAACAAGTAAGGAAGCCTAAGTTCGAGTGGAATCGAACATTAGATACTCAGCTGTATGCCTTCATTGTTTGTTTGCGTTTGATGGAAACACGGTGTACTTTATATAAAGCGAGTGCTGCATAAAGTGGGCGTAGCCACGCCCATTTTCAAAATTTGTATCAGTCATCCAACTAAACATATGAGTATTATTCTTTGTGCAACATTACATTCCTTTATGACTTCTAGTTACAAAGATGCCACGTTACAAATTCCTAAAGGGTGTTCCAAAAATATCTTTGTTAAAATGTGGGCGTGGTTATAAACCGACTTCAAAGTGTCTATTAACACAAGATATATAAGTTTATAAACCAATTTTCGTCATAATATCTCAATTATTTGTCGAGTTACGGGCTCCGAAAACTCGTAGATTACTTTGTCTAAAAAGAGGCGGTGCCACGCCCATTTTCCAAAATTTTTATATTTTTAGTTTCCGGTATATTGTGGAACTCACGCCACAAAATTTCAATGAATTATCTTTATATTTGACAAAGATATCGCTTAAAATGTTTTTATTAGGCCCCTTTATAGTTCCCATATATAAAAATGGGCGTGTTCGTCAACCGATCTCGCTAAAATTTTCAGCATGTATTACCACACGTTACGAAAGTGTATGCACCAAGTTTCGTCATAATACATCAATTATTTGTCGAGTTATAGGCTCCCAAATATCGTATATTCCTGCTTCTAAAAGGAGGCGGTGCCACGCCCATCTTCCAAAATTTTTGTGTTTTTTCTTTTATGTCCTTAGTTGGAATCCTGCCATAAAATTTCAATGATATATCTTTATATTTGACAAAGATATCGCTTAAAATATTTTTATTAGGTCACTTTATAATACCCATGTATAAAAGTGGGCGTGGTCGTCAACCGATTTCGGAAATTTTTCGTCCAAATATTTGACTAAGTAAGTGTATCACGCGTACCAAATTTTATCGATATATCTTCAACGGTTTCTGAGTTATGACTCATAAAACTTTCAATGTTTGACCCTTAATAAGTGGGCGTAGCCTCGCCCATTTTCCAAAATTTTTGAGTTTTTTGTTTTATATCCGCAGTTGGACTCCTGCTACAAAATTTCAGTGATATATCTTCATATTTGACAGAAATGTCGCTTAAAATGTTTTTATTAGGTCACTTTATAATTCACATATATAAAAGTGGGCGTGGCCGTCAACCGATTTTGACAATTTTCCGTCAAAATGTTTGACTAAGTAAATAGCGCATACCAAATTTCATCGATATATCTGTTACGGTTTCTGAGTTATGGATTATAAAACTTTCAACTTATTGACCCTTAATAAGTGGGCGTGGCACCGCCCATTTTCCAAAATTTCATGAAATTTCTTCATAAGAGCCTGAGCTCAATACATGGGTGAAATTTCATCGCTCCAGCTATATTAGTGGCTGAGATACCAAATTTCCGATTTTTTCTATATAAGAAAAGTGGGCGTGGTCATGGTCCGATTTCGCCCATTTTCAATACCAACCGTCTCGATACCAACTTTCATTTCAAATTTCATCAAAATATCTCAATTTTTGCGCGAGTTAGAGTGTTTACAGGCGGACGGACGGACGGACAGACGGACAGACGGACATGGCTCAATCGATTTCTCTTTTCTATATCTATCTCGATTATTTCATTCTGTTACAATCCACCGTTATGAAATCAAAATTATAGCACTCTGTGTACTAGTACAGCTGAGTATAAAAATGAAATTTTTAATTAAGAATGAAATTTTTGAAGTAAAAATGCATTTTGGATTTAAAAAGATACATACTTAAATTAAAAATGAAAATTAATGTTGATTCAAAAACTGGCTCTTTGTTCAAAATTTTTTTGTGAGAAATCCAACAAAAACAATAATGAGAATCAATTTTTTTAAATTTTGTTTTTACCAAGGACGGAAAATAATTATTATTTTTTAAATTTTGACCAAAAAAATCAGTATGTTCCCACTATCACAAAATTAATTTAAATATACCACTATATTTATCTCTGTATAATCTGCGGCTATCTGCAATGATTTTTATTTTAAGAGTTTTATCCATAAAAATCGAAAGTAATAATTACAGCCTGAGTTTTATTTTTTCGATCGAAAGTAATTATTATTATGTAATTTTAATTTTTTTGATCGCTAATAAGTATTATTCTTGGATTTTAATTTTTTTACTCAAGCATAATTATTATTTCTTGATTTTTACTTTTTGCATCAAAAATAATAATTATATTTGATTTTTATTTTTTCCCTTATGGCATAATGATTATGTGTAATTTTAATTTTTTTTACTCAAGAATAAAAATTATGGTCTGATTTTTATTTTATTATTCATAAAATAAAACTCAAAACGTCATACAGCCTAAGCTATAAGCTAGTTTTACATATGAGCATATTGCCGTGGCGTATACGTAACATTTTTGAATGAATTTTAAAGCAAATTACATGCATACTTCAACACCTTTTTTCCACCATTTATAACAAAATTTCCAAAGATTTATCTACGGAAGTAGTTAGAGGAGACTAGAAGGTCTGTGCGTGCAAAATGTTAAGTCAAAAATCCTAATGGTTCAGGCTGTATGACGTTTTGAGTTTTATTTTATGAATAATAAAATAAAAATCAGACCATAATTTTTATTCTTGAGTAAAAAAAATAAAAATTACACATAATCATTATGCCATAAGGGAAAAAATAAAAATCAAATATAATTATTATTTTTGATGCAAAAAGTAAAAATCAAGAAATAATAATTATGCTTGAGTAAAAAAATTAAAATCCAAGAATAATACTTATTAGCGATCAAAAAAATTAAAATTACATAATAATAATTACTTTCGATCGAAAAAATAACACTTACAAAATAATAATTATTTTTAATCAGAAAAATATAAATCGAAGAATAATGATTATACGGTGATTTATATTATTTCGCTTATAATGATTACCGTCCCTGGTTTTTACAATGGTTCATATAATTCATGGATTCTTTTTTAGGAAAAGGGGAGTATAAATAGGTTACTACAATTCAATATAATGTTTAATGTTCCACTATGTGATGGCGTTGGATTGAATTTCAGGTTGATGTCATGGTTCGAATCCGGAGGATAATATAAAACAAAAAAGAAGAAAAAGGAGAATAAGGAGATTAAGAAATAAAGATAGCAAACAGTTAAGGCGAAGTAGAAAAGAAGATGTGAAGCTATATTTTTGTAGTTGGGACTCGGATTGAGAGAAGACGAAGAGAATGCCGTTGGATACAATTTCGAATACGGAAGAGAAAATGATATAGAGAACTCTGCAGCGTTTTTTTTTCTCATAGTGCTTAAAATAAAAGTAAAAATTTTTAAATTGAAAATGTTTTTTTCTTGAATTAAAAATTTTACAATGAACATTTTTAAAATAAAAATGTTGGCATTTACATCACTTTTAAATACGTTTTTGCCCATTTTAAGCACGTTTTCATATGTTTTTATAATTTTTTTCCCTGAGTGTATACCTTTGCCTTTGAAAATTATATATATTTTTTTTTAAGCAACTGTATTGCGTATTAGATTTCCACTTTACACAGAAAAAAGTGTCACACAAAAAAAGGGTCATACCAAAAAGTTAGAAGTCACATGTTACATGCAATAAATGTTTTGTGCCATATTATGAGTATATGTGTGCAGATGTACAAATGTAAAACCTTTTGAGGTCATAAAACAGGGCTGCTCAACGCTCTTGTATTGAAAGTACAAAACTCAATACATCCACAAATTTTGTATATGCACTGAAAAATTTTTTTTGCTCATTTACATTTTTTTATGAATTCCAATAAAATATTATTTTAGAATTTATTTTCAAATGGTAGTATCACATACATACAAATAATTTTTATTTTTTATATGAAAATTTTTTGAATACAAATTTTTCACAGTGCTTTCATTTTTTGAATTTTTTTTTCATTACACATTTGTTATTGTAAATTTCGATTTCTTACGGCAGTGCTCGAGCTCCTATACAAAGTGCTTTTGCTCTGCACATTCAATATGAATCATAGGCACATACATATAAATTTTTTTTGATATCTGAGTGCTTATGGGAGTGCACAGAAAATTTTATTTTCATATTTCAAGTGCAAATATGTATCTGTGCCTATGATTCGGAACTAAACAAAAACAATTGTGCTTTGAGTGCCTATGAGTTGAGCAGCCCTGTCATAAAAAAATACTCATACCACAATAATAAATGTCCACTTACCGTCATCAAATAAAAATGACAACCAAAAATTATGTAAATTGGACTATGAATGCGATTTGTGATTTTTGGGTTTATGTTTCCCTACCTCTTATACTACATACATATGTATGTACACAGAAATATGTGTTTGAGTTTGGCAGCAGATGAGGGAAATGGGCAAAGAGAGGAAGTGAACAATAATGCGAAGCAGTTTGATGGTGAATCAAATTTTGTAAATTAAAAGTAAACTGTTGTTGTTTAGAAGTTGCTACCCTTAACTTTTAAAGCAACATTTTTTTTTGATACGAGGGCAGTCGAGTAAAAAAAGTGCTGGCGTAATATGAAGAAACGCTAAACTTAACCTACTATCGCTCCAGACAATACTCCCTTGGAAACAATGGACAATGTGTCACTTCTCTTTGGAGATGAGATTAGACAGGCTAAGTCTACAAGTTTTAATATAAAGCAGTTGTTGTAGGAGAGTAAAATAAATGAGCGATAACATAAATGAGTCCTACATACTACTGAATAATTCGAACTACACCTTTTCAAGTCCATAATGAGAATATGTAAGATCGTATTGAGAAAAAGTTGAAAATGAGAAAACCGAAATTCAAATTGGAAAATATAAATTCATATTGGGAATATATAAGTTGATATTGAGAAATATAAATTCGTATTGAGAACGTGTAATTTCAAATTGGGAAATGTAAGTTCAAAACAAACCTGTTAAATAATGATTATTAATCGTAATGATTACCGGCTTGATTGATTATTTTTTCAACTCTCCAATTAATGATTGATTACCCATTGTTTTCAAATTTTAATGATTATTTTGCAATTACCATTAAAAAAAATCATAAAAAATCAAAAAAAAAAAGAAAACTAATCATAAAAAATCAAAAATAATCAAAAAAAATTATTTTGATTGTTTTTGATTATTTTTGATTATTTATGATTTTTTTTGATTTTTTATGATTTTTTTTGATTTTTTTTGATTTTTTTTAATTTTTATCAATATCATTTAAAGAAATATGCACATTTGTACGTATGCAGGTATGTATATAGCCTTTTAAGGCAGACTCACGACGGTAGCTTGATGTAGTACCGGGGGGTTCGATACGATGAGCGTAGGTGGTGTAGTGCGGTTAAAGTCCCACACTAACAGGATAAGGGCTCTATATGCTTCCTCCTCGTATATTTGTGCAGAGAGGCATACACATTTATACATATCTTACAAGCTTGGAATTATTGTTAATTTGTCATTGACCGTACATGGTACGATGCACGTTTATATCAAATTATTTATCTTTATGAAAAATTGTTTAAAGTGGCCAAATCAAACATTTTAGTGTAACATTCGCTGTTGTACTAACTCATAAATTGGGCTTCAATACAGAAGTTCTCGTAGTTAGGTATACATCTGCATTTCCGCTCAAAGTTATAACACCATTTCATATGAGTATAAAAAGAAGGGTATAAAAACTTTGTTATAATTGTACTCTATGTTAGTCAATCAAATGTGCTTAGAGTTTTACTTTAAAATATACGTATGTATGTATGTACATTAGAGCGTATCGCAAAAAAAAGTTCGCCGTGCGATCAGTGATGGAGCAGATGGATTCATTGCTGTGAGAGTGTAGGCTACTTTGCTGTCTCTTATATTTTTCGCTTGTTTTATTGCACGCTTTATTGCCATTTGGTATTCTTCCGTTGGGTCTTTTCTCTTCACTCGGCAGCCCATTTCTTTGATTAGTTGACCTGTTTTTGCGGTGTATTCCTCTTCCTCCATTAGCACAGTTGTATTTCCTTTGTCTGTTTCACACTTCATCAATTTTTTCAAAAAAGGAAAAATTCTTAATTTCATATAAGTTGTATTTATTGGTTCATCATACGCCATACCGTTTCAGCCCTAGTTATTGCCCTATTGTATTCTTTTAAAAGGCAGAAATATTACGTACTTACCTTCCAACATTGTTCCTCAAATAGGATTATTTGGGAATTTGTATTCGTCTTCGCATGCCTACTACATAATAAAGAAGTAGACGATTTGCTATGTTGCAAATAGATTTACGTAAAGATAATCTCTGTCATAATCAGAATTCTTTATTCGTTCTTCCCTGTCCTTATACTGAACCTAGAAATGAATCTTCCCCAGGTGTAGGAAGGGTTTGTATCCGTATCTAGTACGAAAAACTTCGAACGAGCCAAGGTCTATACAAATTTTGTACTTCTAAATTTGTCGACATTTTAATTAGGGCAGTTGTCGCTGTAGAATACACAATGACTTGGATACACCTGTCCCCATATTTACTGCAGGGTTACGTACTTTAATAGTTATGCGTTGACATACATTTGTACAAACAAACTTTATGCCTCTCTGACCAAACATACATGCCTACCTGAATATTTATGTGTATGCGTATCCAAATTTCTTTACAACAATATTGAAAAAAATCAAACAAAATAAAAAAAAATCATAAAAAATCAAAAAAAATCAAAAATAATCATAAAAAATCAAAAATAATCAAAAACAAGCAAAAAAAATTATTTTGATTATTTTTGATTATTTTTGATTTTTTATGATTATTTTTGATTTTTTTTTTGATTTTTTTGATTTTTTTTTATTTTTGTTGATTTTTTTTGATTTTTTTTAATGGTAATCATTAAAATTACTTTTTTTTCTGCAAAAGAATTAAAATAATGATTACCAATTAAAAAACAAAACAATTTAATTGATTACTAATCCTAATCGGAATTTAACAGGTCTGGTTCAAAATGAGAAAAAAAAAGCATTGATTCGTAAGACTTATTTGCTTAGCGACTTATGTGCCTATAAATACGCATGTATATACATATTTGTATTAGCACATGTGTGCTCTTTATATCTCAGTTAAAGTTTGCTTTTAATATTAAACGAAAAAATGCACAACGAAGCATAACCGCAAATGTCGATTTATGTGTATTGTCACAGCTTATTGCTGTTTTTTTTCTTGTCGAGATGGCTCGAGGCAGCTGAGAATAGATTACGCGCATACATCATGAAATAATATTTGCTAGCATTCGCTGGCAACGGATTGATTTTTCGCTAAACGCCCATACTTCTCTATATAGCAATAATAATAGGCTGGCGCGATTATATCTAACTCTAACGTATTAAATTTTTGATATGCTATTTAATTTTTCTTTTACCTCAGTGGGACCGACGGTTTTATGACAACTTTAAATGACATCCTTGGGATTAATTTTTCATGTAAAAAGAGGAAGCCTGAATTTAACTGTCCGAAGTTTTACACACTCGTAGCTATATCACTGAATTTATCACTGAACTAGTCTATTTCAAGCAACTGCGAGTATATATTTTACCTTGTAAACACTGACATTCTATTCTAATATTTCACTGACGATACATGTATGTATTATATTTATGACATGTGTAGGTATGTAGGAAAAAAGAGAAACCCTCAAAAGCCTCCAACATTTTCAGGCAACATCACCCAAAATTTATTAGTACATGTGTCAACTTTTTTCTGTTGCGCGCTTTCACTTCAATATGCCAACCAAAACCCAAAGGGAATTCAAACGCAACAATCAATATACATACAGACTAGGAATATACTTACATATGTGTACGTACATATGTACAAAGAAAAACATAGTCAAACTTTAGCACATACAAGTGTATGTATGTACATACATACATATCGTCGCCTGAGAAAACGAATGTCGTATGTAGCAAAACATAGTTTCGAGAAAATCGACTTTGAAGTTTAAATTGGAAATTCTCAAAAACTGTACAACCGATTTTTCTGTTATTTGGACGAGCTGTAGAGAGTATTATATATTTTGACTTGCAATTTGCAAAAGTTGGATATCTTTAAAATTATGGGAGATAAACGACTTTTCATTCAGTATGCATTTGTCGTATGTGACGTCTGAGCACCAATACCTGATTATGATAGCACATACGACAAAAATTCTTCTCTTTTTTCAAACCGGAATGGTTATGAGGCTCACATTTTTAAACGGTTTTATTTAGCTCACCCCGTTTGTTTTATTATTTATTATTTATTCTTTATTCTTGGGTCAAATTTAGTAATTCAAATTTCACCCTCTTCCTGTCAACCGATTAATCTGAAATTTTGCACACATGTATAACCCCGATGACAATGCAATATTATGAAAAAAAAATTCCGATAGGTGGCGGGTGGGTCGCTATATTTACAAAAATCGCATCGCGTATTACTACCTTGAAAAGAAATATTTTCTTAAAAAAAAAATTCCGCTAGGTGGCGCGTGGGTCGCTATATTTACAAAAATCGCATTTATGGTCCGATTTGGCTGAAATTCGGAACATGTATTACTACCTTGAAAAGAAATATTTTCTTAAAAAAAAAATTCCGCTAGGTGGCGCGTGGGTCGCTATATTTACAAAAATCGCATTTATGGTCCGATTTGGCTGGAATTCGGAACATGTATTACTACCTTGAAAAGAAATATTTTCTTAAAAAAAAAATTCCGCTAGGTGGCGCGTGGGTCGCTATATTTACAAAAATCGCATTTATGGTCCGATTTTGCTGAAATTCGGAACATGTATTACTACCTTGAAAGGAAATATTTTCCTAAAAAAAACTTCCGATAGGTGGCGCGTGGGTCGCTATAGAGGCGTTGGACTGCAATAAACTAACGGGCAAGAAACCTTGCAATAATGAAGCACTAAATGAATTAAACAGAATGCGAAATAAAAACTAAAAACTAGAAAATAAAAATAGGTAAAAAAACTTTTTAAGTTAAACGGTTTTATGTTATACATACATTGCAATGTTTAAGATAAATGTACTAAAAACCAAAAAATAATAAAATAGATACAGTCGTGGGAATTATAAACATTTGCATAGACTAGACTAAAATAAAACCGGGGGGCACGTCAATTGTCTACAAATTATCGACTTAATGTGCGATAGAAGAACCGTTTAATTCGTCGTTAGGCAGTTGGCCCGCAGACGGTGAGGAAATTACTTACTATTTTCTTGCTCATGGAAATTCCAATAGTTATACACTCCATGTTAATAAAAGAGATGTTTCAACTAGTTTATCGTTGGACATTCACACGAGGAATCGTTTCACTGCTCGTAGTTTGTCTTTAATCGACAAAACATATGATAAAAGTACTACTCGCTCACCACCATGAAACCATAAAACTCGCTTATAATCGAGCTTGCTAGCTTTTTTCCACATTCTAGCCCTACTTATCACACGTCCATCGTTGTCGGTTGAACAACTGCCTAATTATAGTGTAACATTACAAAACAAACATTTTAATCAACGATTGTAGACAATTGACGTGCCCCACGGTTTTATTTTAGTCTAGTCTATGCAAATGTTTATAATTCCCACGACTGTATCTATTTTATTATTTTTTGGTTTTTAGTACATTTATCTTAAACATTGCAATGTATGTATAACATAAAACCGTTTAACTTAAAAAGTTTTTTTTACCTATTTTTATTTGAGATATCCACTTGAAATTTGTCAGTTGTATATATTTTGATGATACTTTGATCATTTGTCGGAATCCACCACATCGGACTAATATAAGATATAGCTCCCATACAACTGATTGTTCAGATATAGCTGTTTTCGGGTATAACTTTTTTATTTGAGGAGATAAGGATATGAAACTTTGAAGTAGTTGTAGCCATATGGACCTAATAAATGTCACTAAAATTTGTTAAGATCGGACCACTATAGCATATAGCTCCCATACAACCGATTGTTCAGATATAGCTGTTTTGGGGTATAACTTTCATATTTAAGGATCAAATTATACTAAACTTTGCAGTAATTGGCATTATACTACAATAAAATATGTCAGTGAAAATCATACAGATCGGATCACTATAACCTATAGCTCCGATACAATATTTTGGTTTATTCTCAGTAGCTCAGCGGCACATACGACATTTGTTTAAAATAAACAAACACGAATTTATATGGAAATTTGTCGTATGTGTGTTACATACGACAAAAGCTTACCCAAATGGTAGTAATTTTGTAACATACGACAAATGCATACTAAATAACTCAAGAACTAAAAGAGATAGAAAAAAATGGATTGGAAAAATTAAAAGATTAGGTCCGATTTAGTTAACCTGCATCAAAAACTAGAAATCGTCGATTTTCACAAACGACATTCTTTTTCTCAGGCGACGATATAAGGATTATAAATATGCATACATATGTACGTATGTTACACGAAAAAACCCTACCCTACTTTTGCTTATTTTTAGGCTCAACAGGGCGTATGCGGTTGCGACTGTATCGTGTTTGCTACAGCACAAAGTATTTATATAGCAGCTACATTCGTATGTGTGTGTACATATGTATGTACATTGTAAATTGCGGTTTTGATAATTTTTACTTACCGACTACGGTGACAAAAACACACTTTCAACAGCGCAAACAAACGATAAAAATATAAATTTGCAGCGGAAATTGATGCGGAAAAATGATATGCGATATAATATATACCCAACAAACACTGAGGTTAGTTATCGATTTGAGAATGACTCGAGAACTAGCCTCATTCTCAAACCTCTAACGTTAGAGGACGACTCGAAAATCTATCGAGAATCATAGCGTTCTCAAACAAAAGGGTACCTAATTCTCAAATCGAGAAAATTATAATTCTCGAATCGAATTCTAATGTAGTTCTCTAATGATATTCTAATCAGAATTTGCAAATACTTCCAATTGAAATGAAAAACAAAGCTTTGTCTCCTTTTACATGATTTTTTCATTGTTTAGATTTTATTAGTATCAAATTGCATATGATTATATACATATATTCGCATGTATGTATATGGTTATCACATTTATAAGAACTGAAATTTAAACAAAATTCAGTCTTATTATTTAAATTAAAGGTACTTCTTGTACTTTTTAATGGAAAACATTGTACTACGGTAATATTAACTTTACCATTTTTTAGTATCTAATTTCAATATATGTATGTACACTGAAAAAACAACTTACTCAGATTATGGAAAAGTGGGAATGATTCGGCGCTAAAGACATATTTTCATTGTTTTGATGTACGATTTTCTTCAAACCAAGGAATAAAAACCACGTTTTAAAGAAAATTGTACATCAAAATATGGAAATATGTGATGTATTGTGGAACGATCCTCCGTCATCCCTTGTCAAGTTTGGTTTGGAGACAAACCGGTTTCGGCTAATATGCGCCATCTTCAGTGTCTTTTTTCGTTGGCGCATATTAGCCGAAACCGGTTTGTCTCCAAACCAAACTTGACAAGGGATGACGGAGGATCGTTCCACAATACATCATATTCCTACCCTGTCGGAAAAACAAGCAACCAAAAAGTATGGAAATATGTCTTTAGCGCCGAATCATTCCCATTTTTCTATAATCTGAGTAAATTTTTTTTTTAGTGTATATTCAATATATCACAGAAAAATATTGAGAATTGATAAAAGGCGTGAGATTAGGCTCCTTCTCTAATCACTCGCTAATCGAATTCTAGTGTAGTTTTCAACCCTAGTTATCGATTTGAGAATATATAGAGCATTACACTAGCTATCTAAGGTAATCTCGACAAAATTTCTAACGTTAGAGACTGTGTTTTCTGGGTACCCGTACATGCATACATACATACATATTTATAAAGTGTAAAAGTAAAACATAAAAATAAAGCGAATTATTATAACTCAGTCATGCATGACATGCTAGCAGCACGGGGACTTTGGGATTTAATTTACATAAATGAATGCATGTCTTTTTTGGTAGGGCGAAACAAGAAATTGATAATAAATTGAATTAAATCGATAATATTGATAAATTATTATGATGTGTGTATAAATTATTACATGTCTACCTGCAAGCAGAAAGTGGGTAGTATGCAGAGCTATATTTAGAAAAGTTAGTAAAGTATTTCTATCGCAACCCGCTAAAGGCAGCAGAAAAGGGAGACCTCCACTGCGTTGGAGAGATCAGCTGGACATCGACGCTGCCTCACTTGGTATTTCCAAATGGCAGCAAGCTGCATGAAACAGAAACAAATGGCGCTCTTTATTAGACTCGGACAGTATCTTCCAGACGGTTACGCGCCAACTAAGAAGAAGAAGAAGAAGAAGTAAATAAACAAAGATGGATGTAATATAAGAAATGCTACGTGGTATGAAACGAATATCGTTCAAAAAACGTATGAAACGAATTCTGTTCATATAAATATTTTGGACTTACACAATTTTCTTCGCTTTTTGGACTTACACAATTTGCGTATCACTGAATAACAACGAGTAGAAATATGACAAGTATCACAGACTTGTTTAGGGTGGTGCGTATGTGATTTTTCTAGCGTTCTACATTCAAATACACTTTTTCATAAAAGTGGACTTACACAGTTTGCACTCTAAGCTAGCGATATGAGTAGTCAACTCTCAAAAGTGACCATGTGAAATTTTTTCGATATTGAGTTTTTGATGGATTGTGTACCAGTATTTAAAGGAGTACAATGTCCATTGCAAATTTTTGGCAAAATCCTTCCGTATTCCGAAAAAAGCATTAGAAAAAAATACCCTATAAAAAGTCTCCATGTCTTGTTTATACACTTTCAAAAGTGATGTATTTTGGAACGAATTTTCCGTCATCCCTTGTCAAATTTGGTTTGGAGACAAACCGGTTTTCGGCTGACATTTGCCATGAACGTGAGAACGAAAAAAGACACTGAAGATAGCACATATGTACATCCAAACCAAACTTGAAAAGGGATGACGGAAAATCTTTCCACAATACATCATATTCCTACCCTGTCGAAAAAACAGCAACAAAAAAGTACTTTCAAAATTCTCTATCTGAAATAGGTTACACATACGCCTTGGCCTACATTGGCGTCGCCTCATATAAGGGACGTTCAAAATTCTAAGACCATTTACTTCCACCAAAATCACTTGATCTATACTATAAGAGTAGATTTTAAGCGTATTAACCCATTAATGTCCATGTTTTAACCAATTGATGACTGTTTATTTTGAAGAAGTATTATAATAATTTTCTTCCTCTTAATTGGTGCGTTATCGTCTAGATGGTTTTGGGCGAGTCCAATAAAGCGTTCCATTCACTTCTGTTTCGTGATGCGAAAAAAGTTTTCGCTCTCTATCTGATCTTACCAACGCAGTTGAGGTCTCACTTTTCTGAGCGTTTTTCTGCGCTAAGAGAAAGGAGGAGGGAGGTTTTTAAAGAAGAATCGTATTATTATGCGTTCCAATTTCAAAACTAGCTACATATGTAAATTATTTAGCATTGAATTTGCAAAAATCTGTCATATTGCGGTTTAAATTTTTTTATATCCCTAAATTCCTTATGGGCTAAGATTTTAGGTAATAACAAAAAATCTGTGGCAATTTGCAATAATCGCTTAAGTCGAAAAATATGATTTCGAGATAAATTGATTTTTATATTCGAAGGCGTTTTTTAACAAATCACAAAAGTCGATCAAAAACTATGGACGCAAAATCAGTGAGCCATCAGTGGCGTAGTAACGGGGGGGGGGGGTTTGGGGACAAAAATTATATATAAAATTGATCTGACCATAAAACCATCTTTAACTAATGCTAGAGACACACATCGTAGTATAGTAGAAATATTGCGATCTATACCACATATGTGTCACTCTCATATTGTAGTTTAATTTAAAATTTTCATAGTAAAGCCAAATCATAGTATTGATATTATAATATTCATACCACATGTGTGTCTCAGGCATAAGAGATGCTTTATTAGCATACATTTCTTTTTCAGGAAAAAATCAATGAGAATAGGAATTTTTCGAAATTGGTAATTCGAAATTTAGCACTTTTCCACGAAGTATTATTTATAATTGTAGCGTTTGTTGAGCCTTAGGAAAGTGCAAGAACCGCAGGAATTTTACCACAATTTTCATTCTTTATACTCCTATTCGCTCTTTTGTGGTAAAATTCCCACGGTTCCTGCACTTTGCTACGGCTCAACAAACGCTACAATTATTATACGGTATTGCTGTTATTAACATGCTAATAACAGAAAAGTAACGCCAAAAATGTCATTAAAAAATTGGATACGAAATTCAACTGGTGAAGATAGGCTGTACGGACTTTCCCTAATGAGTATTGACAGAAATATCGATCACAGTAGAAGAAGTTATTCACAGACTCGCACAAAAACATAGGAAAATCAATCTGCGATTTCAATAAATTGAATTATATTAATTAATAGATTTATTATTTTTTTTACTTAATTATTTTTTCCAACATACAATTATTCAAATTTCAAGTTTTCTTTTAATTACTTATCATCTTAATCAAATAATAATGTTAGTATAAACTACAATGGGAATAAATATGGGCATTTCCCAGAAAAAGTCAACCAAGCAGGAAAATTTAACGTTGCTTTAATTATACAGTTCTGCTGTTATAAAGGGAGTTTAGTATTTAATTTATCTTGTAAGAGAGCAAATATTACTATATTTCTTGATTTTTAATGAAAAAAAAAATGGAAATTCTCATGCCCACTATTCAAAGACAAGTATTTCCCTATTTTTTTGTCTTTTTCTTTAAGCTCTCACTAATCTCAGAAAAGAGATTTTTTTGTCAATTTTTAATTTTTCGCAGCTTTTGTCTATGCTCTATTGAGTTCTATATTACAAAATAGCCAGTATTTGTAATTACGCGGAAATTTCTGAAATTTGAAATCCATTCCTGAGGTGTAACGTCCGCAACGCAAAAATCAGTTTTTTTTTTAATTACAGAAAAACCGATAGCATTTATATTAAATGTTATATATACCTAAACAGCGATTTGCTCTGTGATTAGATACCAATAAAAATATTTCGCGAAAATACGCTTTTTTGACCTAAAAATATTTTGTGAAAATTGTAACATCCGCAACGGTGTGTTATAAGAAAAAGGAAGTTTTGCCTTATTGGTAATTTAACTATGGTTATGTCAAACGAAAAGCTTGGAATATAGTGAGAACCAAAAATGTTGATCTTAATAACGCACATGACTTCTTTATTTGCGCAAAAATCAGTATAAATATATAAAACTAGCAAATACCCGTCACACTTCGCTGCGACAAATCACACTATGCCACTCCCTTCCCTATCGGTCTCCCCACCAGTCAGCATTTCCCGTTCCCCTATCTCTTCCTCCTCTTATACTACTATCTCTCTCTCCCCGTCTCACGTTCCTTATCAACAACTTTACATGGCCATCCGGTGCACATATCGGTGTACATCATGATTACTAATATATTTGGATAACCGACAGGAAAATTGGAATGGAATGAACTCTCTATTGAAGCTCTGATTGATACCTTTAATTTGATACCAACAATGCCCAAAAGTATTTCGGGGGCTATTTAGGTCCATGTTGCGGCCTCAATCCCGGGAACCGATTGAGATATCCGTATAGTGTAAAATATGTATGGCTACCCTGATCAGTACCTTTAATTTGATACCAATATTGCGAAAAAATATTTCGGGTCATCCGGGTCCACGTTTTGGTCTCTATCTAGAGACCCGACCGGGAAATTGGAATGGAATGAACTCCCTATTGAAGTTCTGATTTATAACATTAATTTGATACCAATATTGCGAAAAAATGTTTGGGGCCATCCGGGTCCACGTTTTGGTCTCTATTTGGAGCACCAACTGGAAAATTGGAATGGAATGAACTCTCTATTGAAGATCTCATTGATACCTTTAATTTGATACCAATAATGGTCAAAAGTATTTCGGGGGCTATTTAGGTCCATGTTGCGGCCTCAATCCCGGGAACCGATTGAGATATCCGTATAGTGTAAAATATATATGGCTACCCTGATCAGCACCTTTAATTTGATACCAATATTGCGAAAAAATATTTGGGGTCATCCGGGTCCACGTTTTGGTCTCTATCTAGAGAACCGACCGGGAAATTGGAATGGAATGAACTCCCTATTGAAGCTCTGATTGATACCTTTAATTTGATACCAATAATGGTCAAAAATATTTCGGGGGCTATTTAGGTCCATGTTTCGGCCTCAATCCCGGGAACCGATTGAGATATCCGTATAGTGTAAGATATATATGGATACCCTGAGCAGCACCTTTAATTTGATACCAATATTACGAAAAAAAATTTGGGGTCATCCGGGTCCACGTTTTGGTCTCTATCTGGAGAACCGACTGGAAAATTGGAACGGAATGAACTCTCTATTGAAGCTCTGATTGATATCTTTAATTTGATACCAATAATGCAAAAAAATATTTCGGAGGAATCTGGGTCCATATTTTGGCCTATATCTCGGGAAGGGGTTGAGATACCAGAATTAAATGTGGTCATAATTTCAATCTAATATCAGGTGATCATTGTGTCAAAATTTGAATGTGATCGGCCCGGTAGTTTCGGCGTCCATAGGGAACAAACATACAAAACAAACAAACAAACAAACAAACAAACAAACTTTCATCCTTATATATATAGATATATATCATTTGATACTCGATTGTATACTTTTATGAAAAGCTCTGTAAATAGGAAAACTGTGGGCGTAACTACGCCCACTTTAAAAAATGTTATCTACCATTAGATTAACATAATAAAGCTTATTCATAATGCAAAATTTCATCTCTGTATGACTGCTAATTACAGAGAAATCAAGTTACGAATTTCTGAAGAGAGGTTTTTAAATATCTCTGAAAAGTAGGGGTGGTTGTAAACCGATTTCGATTAGTTTTTGCACATGTATTACCAGAAATGGTGAAAGGGTGTGCACCAAGTTTCGTCGTAATATCTGAATTATTTGTCGAGTTATGGGCCCCGAAGTCTTCGTAAAAAAGGCGGTGCCACGCCCATTTTCATGTTTTTTGTTTTATGTCTATAGTGGGACTCATACAAAATTTTTTTTATGAATTACCTTAATATTTGGCAAAGGTATCGCTTAGAATGTTTTTAATTGGCCCCTTTTTAATACCCATATATAAAAGTGGGTGTGTTGGTTAACCGATTTGGACAAATCTTAGCAAGCACATTGCGCGTAGGAAATTTCGTTGATATATCTCCTGCGGTATCTGGGTTATGACTAAGAAAACTTTCAAATCTTGTTCCTTAGTTAGTGCCACTATTTTCGAAACTTTCGCATATTTCTTTATAACGAGGTCAGTACACGGATGAAATTTCATCACTCTGGCGATATTAGTTACTGATTATCATGAATATGAAAGTATTTATATGTATGTACTATATATATCATAGACAAAAAATTTAACGTCCCCAACGCAATATATGTAACGTTTTGTAATCAGATGTTGTTCTTGGCTTATTTCTGTGGCGGATTTTAGCAACCCTTGACTTTCCTCTTGAATTTGTCTGTAATAACTTTTTTCATTTATACTTCGAAATTCGAAGAAAATAGCTGATTTAGTTAATAACCTAAAAACAACATTTTTTGTAACGTCCGCAACGCAGTTTAAGTGGCTAAAACAAAGGTATTAAACTAAATTTGTGTCCCCAACATATCTTTATCATCAGCTGTGGCCTAAATCTTTCCATGTATAACAAAATGATACAATATTTCACGATATTTCTGCCTCAAAAATTAAAAAAATCGTGCGAGCGTAACGTCGGCAACGCCCAGAATATGCCCATATGCAATGTATAAGAAAGAGTATCTGAACTTGAGATTTTACTTAATGTCTGTCAAAAGGGAATATTAGAAAACTAAATTATATAAGAAAATTATTATTTATAGCCCTATATTTCCAGAAGAGAATATGTGACTTACTTTTGAGGTATAGTTAAAGACCCTTGGCAACTGACAATCTGGTATGTCAAGCAGTGTGTATGTTTGAGTTTTTTTTTTGTGTGTTAGTGCAATCGGCAGTCGTCGTGCTACACGTTCTTGTTGTCGGGCTCGCGTTGATGAGAATCAAAACTTTTAGATATTTGCGTCAATCACCCGACACTCACACATATACACTGCTTAGCATTTCAGATTTTAAGTGGCCAAGGGTCTTAAGAGTTATATATATGTATTAGGGTGGGGCGATTTACTAACCTATATCTATATCTAACGTCTACGTTTTGGGTTATAACTCCTCAATTTTTGCAGCTAAAGTTCTGAAATTTTGTATTTAGAGCATTTATTGTACACAAAGCGCTGCCGGCGAAAATCATCGGTATCGGATGACTATAACATGGAGATCCCATACCGCGCTTTTGGGCCAAGAAAAAAGAGTGCATTCTAGTTTTCCTATACAGGAAGATAAATTAATATTTTAAAATATTGCTCATATATTGTATTGACCTATTTTTAAGAAATTTGCAAAAAAATTTAAGATATATTGTACACAGCAAGAGATAATCGCGAAAATATGCGATTTTCGGCATTCAGCCTCCATAACCGGAAATCAGGCTATATCTCGAAAACGGATCATCCGATTTTAGTTTCGATTTCATATCTGGATTCAGCATAAAATTTTGCTTCAACTCGATGTGCATATTGACCTGCATATTTTTTTGTCGATTTTTGCCAAATTTTTATTTTCAAAAATTCGTCTTGGTTCATAAAAACCAAATTCCGGAACATCAAAATTAATTTTAGGCAAATGTCGTGGAGGAGTTTTCTACTCAGAAAAATGAGAGGAATCCAAAATTCGATCGCGCGGTATCGATTAATTTCCCGCCATACAAATCGCCCCACCCTAATATGTATAATAAGCGATATTTGTGTACTAAATTTTAGTAACTAAAATGTTAAATTATAGTCTGAAAAAATTACATTTTTATCATATATAAAAAAATTGTAGTTTTTTGATAATTTTAATTTTAATTTTGGTAAATTTTTTACATTGTGACCCCCCCCCCCCGAAAAATTCTCTTACTACGCCACTGTGAGCCATCCATAATATTGCGATCAAATTTTGTAAATAAAACAAAGTGTCATGAACAATTTTCATTAAGTATATACATCTACTTTGGCTGTTATAGCAAGTTTAATATACCTCTATTGTAAGTTAAGCCTAAATGTTTTTATTTATAACTTTTGATTGAATTAAGTTATAAGCATGGGGGTTTTACAGAAATATAGAGTTTTAAACGGAGAATAACGTGGCATATATAACTCAAAATCTTCCTAAGTCGACTTAAGCGGTTATTGCTTGTGACCACAGAAATATTCAAATAAATTAGAACTTGAGGCCGCAGTGTATTTTCCTAGTTTGTAGCTTAATATGTAAAATTCACATAGCCACTTTTGAAAGTGGACTACTCATGTTTCGAGGAAAATATAAAGATGTACACAGCAAATTGAGGAACAGCTTTGCTAAAAAAAATCGCTGCTATTGTTATTTTTATTTATTTTCATTTCATTTATTAAAAGCCCTTTAATGTTAAATTTTTAACATTCAGCTGTTCTCACTGGAACTCAAAAATACGTAATTATGTCGAGCACGAGCATGACATTAGCTAATATCCATGTACACATATTTAGCGCATAAAAACACAAAAGGACACGAAAGTACGAGAAATTACCAAATGTGCACAAAGGGCATGTCGCCATTGCATGGACCGACCGAACAGAGCGCGTGACGAGGGTGCGAGTGTATGAAACACGCTTATTAGGCGGCACACAATCACCATTGACCGTGCGTCATTTTGGTCACAGGCTTTTGCGATTTAGATTACCGATAGACGAAGAGCTTATGATACACTTGTGTGCGTTCAATTCACGCTTATTACGCTTTTTCGTTGCTGACGATGTGAGTTCATGGTTCAAGTGAATACATCACTCAACGCGCTGGACCATAGCCGCTAGTGCGACAATTACGCAGCTTGACAACAAGACAGTCGAGAGTCGTGCTATGCAGACTGGCGCACTCAAAGTTAGCTTTGTTTAAGCAGTCGCTAATTTGCGCAGCAAAAAAAAAACATGTATACGGAAACTAAAAATGCTAAAACCAGCAATAGTTAGTTATGCTGCAGCACCACCGTCTAACAATGGGTTATCGTTTTAATAAAGTCGGCTTAGTGATTAGGAAGCCCGCAAAAATTAGATATTGCGTATGCCAGCATGGCTCACACAGCTGGCGGTCATCTGCTGTTGGCGAACAGCTGTTAATCGTCTTCTGCTTCTTCTCCTTACTCTTTCATGTGCCATTTTGTTTAGTGAAACGTCTATAAATAGGTCACTTGGCGACATGGGGCTGGGGGGGCGGGGGGGGGAAAGAACAAAAAGAAAGAGTTTACCATGGGGAATGTAAATTGAGTTGAGTTTGTGCAGTCGCGCGTTGCCTTCATACACCAATACACACATTATGTTGCTGCTACATGGAGGGAAGGAAAGTGAAAAAAATGAAAACAAGTACAAAAATCAACATGAACAAATGGCAAAGAAGTAGGCGGTGGACGACCCACATTGCAGTCGCTCAGTGCTGTCGTTGCTGTAATCGTTTTTGCGGACACAAGAGCCTGCAATGTAACGAGCGTGGGTGGACGACTCTTGTTGTTGTTGTTGTTGCGGCTATCGCCCCTCGACGCGAAGCAATGTGTTCGCTCAGCGTAACGTTCATTGCTTATGACCGAATTTTTGCTCGCTCCTTTTTTTGTTAATGCAAAATTACGACCATGTCTTTTGTTCAGTTGAATTTTTATTAAATTTGCACATTCGTTGGTATGAGCTGGAGATGCTGTATTATTGTTGGTTGCAGTGGGATTGGCGTGTTGGTTGAATTTTCAACTTCTTCAATTTCCTTAAAATATAATGTTAATATCTTCTAATGCGACGCATTCTAACATTAGAAGAGCTTTACTCCCACTACTTTCTATTTGCTTGTCCATTTATCTTGTTTTTCATTTCTATTAAGTCCTTCACTGTCCCCTCCAGCCTCTCCATTCCATTCGCTTTTTTCGCAAACACCCCAACATTAAATTTCATCTTTCTTTTAATGTTGCGCTCTTATTCTTACACAGTAAAAATTTTAGTTTAATTTTAATTCTATTTTGGTATTTATATATAACAATGCCAAAAAGTATAAAATTAAAACCATTTTGGTTTAAAAAAAAGAAGAGAATCTGAGAAACAGAAATTATTCTTGGTGTCAAATTAATATTTTTTTTGGAATTAAATCAAAACCAAATTTTGATTATTTTTAGAATATTTTTGGCATTAAAAATAGTTGAAATGGTATAAGATCAATCCGAAAATTGGAATAAATTTCATACTTTTTTGGATTTAAAAATAAACACCCATAAAATTTCCAGTGGATATACCGCAAATAACCCTTTATCCCAAAGATTAATGAGAAATTGAATAACGTTTACATTGTTTATTTATGCACATAAAAATCCAAAACAAACATTTGCCCCTAAGTTTTCCCGAGCAGCAAACACTAAAGTACCTTATACATATATCGAGCCCCAATCCCCATAAATGTGTATCCAACAAAAACTAAATTTTACGGGACTCGGTTTTTTAATTTGTTTTGCATACAGTTTGTATGTAGCCTTGAAACTTACATACATATTTAGTCTCTTACTTCGAAACTGCATATTTCACAGCTATGAAATTTTTGGGAGTTGATGCATGTTATAATAAATTGTTGATTTCCATAAAAAAGCTGAAACTGATAATTTTGTTGGGTACACTTTTATGGCGTTAGGACTCGATATATGTATATACATATTGTCAACTTTTACACCAATATTTTGGAGATATCCATGGAAATTTCAGCACCGTTGCGGTTCTTGCAATGATACTGCAAGAGAGACCTTCAACTGCCTTATACCTGTAAAAATAACGCAAAATTTACCCTCAGCTATTTTATTAATTTCCTGCATTACTTACTTGGTTCAATTATTTCATCAGGCGTTAAAAATTCGGGCCATTTATTTTACCAGATTTATTTACTCCTTCTCATTGCACCTTTAGAAACATTTTGTTTATTTATTTTGACTTTTTTTATGATAATTTTTTTTTAATACTTTTTTTGGTTTTGATTTCAAACCAAAAATACTTTGATGGTGAATTTAAATGAGCTATTGGCCATTTTTTAATGAAGAAAAATTGAAAAAATTTTTTTGGTAGAAGTTATGGATCCATTTCAGAGACCACCACATCCCCTCATCAGACTTCTTCAAGCGGCCTCAACCGAGAATCGAACTTAAGTCGTTCGATTGGTAGTCCATTGTCTATACCATTGAGCTACCACCGCCGTCAGCTTTATGGTAATATAATTGAGAAAGAGAAATTTTTTTATACTCTTCAAGATTTGTTTTTAAACCATAAATGATTAAACTTCTTTAGAGAGAATTTTAATACTTTTCAAGGCTTTATTTTGAAACTATTTTGCAATAAATAAAATTGTAAAACTTCTCATAGTTTCAAAATAAGACTTTTTGGCATTAAAATTCAAATTTAATTCCAAGAATGATTAAACTAAGTACCAAATGATATTAGAAATAAACTATAATTTTTTACTGTGTATTAATTTTATTTATTGTGAGCAAATCATAAAATATGTTCAGGTGTTCAGCAACAAAAAATAAAAATTAAACACACAAAAAACAAAAGACTGTTATTTATATTGAAAGCAAAAATTGAGTGAAAAATGATTTTCAAAAGCAATAAACCAGCGCAGCACAAAGAGAAATAATCTATAGTTTAGTTAATGCTCTGACACGCTGGCAACGAACGAACGACCGACCGAGCCACCGGCGGCACTTAGACCAGCCACACATGGCGGCAGAAAACGCGCAGAACTTGGGCAGGCAGAAAACGCCGGTTTACAAATACCCTCGATTTCCTTGTATTTCTGCCAATGTGCACACATGAAGACGCGCGTTTTTATGGCTTTCTGCCCAAATTCTGCGCCTTTTCTGCCATCATGTGTGGCTGGTCTTACTCACCCGACTTGGCTTATGGCCTCCGACAAACTCCGCGCACTTGTTAATGGAAATATTTGTATCCCAACGCAATTACATACTCATACATATACACATACATAAGCATGTTTCATTATACTTTTTTTGCTTCACTGCTTTCTACATCCAGAGCATCTAGAGCACGCGGAGCGCACCATCCTCTGTTTGACCATCAATCACGCTTTTATCTTTGTGTATTCATACGATTTTGAACTTTTCTCCCTTTGAACGTCATGTACAATAATTAGCATAAATGATTTTAAATGCTTGCCAGCCAACCAATGCAGGTCAAGCAAAATGTCAGGTTGCTTGTTTTCCTTTTTTCTTTTTTTTTTTCTTTTTAAACTCCATTTCTATGCTCTCATTGAATGTGGTTTTATTTATCTAAGAACGTTTTTAAACTGATTTGCTTGTCGCTTTTTATGGCAGGTTTTATGTTTATTTATTTTTTACTTAGTACCTACTAGACATATACGCCGACAGTAATTCCGGCGGCGGCGGCGACGCCGGCGTGCTTTTTCGCGCCGGCGCGCCTGCCCCAAATCTACAAATCACAATCCTTATTCAAATATTAATTTTATTTAGTTACATTAATATCGCTGGCTGAATGGAATAAATAAACTAATTTCCACCTTAAATTGTTGAAACTTTTTTATTAACAGCAAAAAGCAATTGTTACATAAACTAAAATATAAAATAAAGAAAATAAATATTAAAGAATATACACAAATCCATTGTAAGGGTAAATTTAAATTCATTTGCTTATTTTGTATGATAATAAACATGCATACATATATTTACATATGTACATATTTATATATATATAAGGCACTTTAAAATAAATATATGTATATACAGTGTTGGACAAAATTTTGCAATTCTCCATTTATTTCATTTTAACACCAAATAATAATTACCATATATTGATGCTTACACGGAGAGGACATGCTTCAATGACTCTGGGGTGGTTTTTGTATAATAATTTAATTTTTATGAATAAAAATATTGAAATGTATAATTTAAGTTGGAAATAATAATAGGGACAAACTTTAAATTCGATTGTTTTTTCAAATAAACTACAATATTACTGCTGCAGCTAGATTTAAACTAATGTTTAGTTGAAGCTCCTTTATTTTTTATAACTTCCTTATTTCTTCGTGGCATAGGGTTGACCAAATCAGCGCAATTTGCAACTGGCATTAAGTACCAAGCTTCTTTAATTTTTTTCCATAACTCTTGCTTATTTTTCCATTTTTGATCCCCCATCGTCTTCTTTAATATTCCCTATAGGGCTGAGGTTCGACAACTGTGAGGGCTACTCAAAAACAGCAACTTTCTTACGTTCAAACTATGAGTTTTCGATTCTGGAGGCATGTTTGGGATCATTTTCGGCATCTAGTGATATCAAGGAGGGTTGAAATGGTGCAGTTTTGAGTAGAACAATTAGCAACAGACCTCGATAAGTAGGACTAAATGGAAGAGATCCCTGAAAAGTTCCCTATCTGAGAAAAAATTATGTAAGCCAACGAACTGAAATTTTCCAGTAGCTTAAATTCTTTAGGACTGAGGATAGTAAAGTAGGAAACAGCCAAAGTTTTTGTTAATAACTTTTAACCGGCAAAAAATAAAACATTTCCGCATTCAGCTTCGTGTTCCTGAGGTCAAAACACGTCGATTGGTTCCTTTTTTTTTAATTTTGAAGAACTTTTGCAGTTAGCAAAACTAGGAAAATATGTACACTAAGCCGTATCACGAAAATAAAGTTTGCGTGTGTCAGTTTTATTTGAACACTTACGTCGAAAAAATATTTATGGTATAAATATTTTTTTTTAGACCCGCGTTAAAAACAGCTAAATCGCGTTTTTTGTAATAACTTCCTTATTTGATGTCGGATCTCTATGATCTTAATGTCGCAGAAAAGGTCTCGCCCTGCACTATATTTGGCCCATATAAAGTTTCGACCTCAAAGGTTGTTCTGAGTTTTACCTTTAAAAATTTTGGAGTTACTATCCCTAGATTTTTTTTATTTTTATCACTAATACAACGCTCTCAAAAAACCATGAGGACTCCGCTAAAAAAGTTGTAGCCTTTATTCATATACCGTTTTAAAATCAGAGAACCTATTTTTTGAAAAATTATCCCAAGTTCTTATTTATATGAGGCAGTAACGCCATATATTATGAGATTTTGATTAAAAAGTATTCTAAGTCCTCGCTTGACTTGAGAATGTTGTACCGCTATGGAACAGCTACCAATACTGGATACATGATATGCAAAAAATTATTGAAGATTGGACTATTCGTGCTGATCAACGTTATTTATATCGAATGATAATGGCTGTAGTGAAGATTTGGCAAGTATTCAAGTGGGACTTCTAAGCACAGCGCGCTGGCTTACAACGGCTTCACGATTTCTGCATCCGTGCGTATCGTAAAATCATCCAAGTTATTTAGAAAAACTGCTAGAGTTCGTTGTAAAATTATACGCGCCTAAAGAGACAGCGGAAGTCTAAATGTGTTATCAATACTTGCGCTGGGTGCGTCGTCCGCCCCTAGAAATGCAGTTAATTATTCAGCCTACAATTGAAAACAACGCATTTTACTTTAATCCCGAAAACATCTTCTTGTCTATGATAACCGAGACCGAAAATGACGATGCCTCCAAATTTTGAGATATTTATGAAAGAAGTTTCAGAGCTCTGAAAGTGAATTCTTCGTCGCTTATATTACTTTGCTCACACTTAAAAAAAAATTACTCAGATTATGGAAAAATGGGAATGATTCGGCGCTAAAAACATATTTTCATTGTTTTTAATACAATTTTCTTTCAAAACGTGGTTTTTATTCCTTGATTGAAAGAAAATTGTACATCAAAACAATGAAAATGTGTCTTTAGCGCCGAAACATTCCCATTTTTCCATAATCTGAGTACTTAAGTTGTTTTTTCAGTGCAGGTTTCGAACGTTTAAAACAAATTGGAATTTATGTGCAGGGTATTCTATTCCCTCTCATATGCATTTTATATACATATATGTACGTATAGTTTTTCCCCTTTTCTTTATTTTTATTACCTCAATAATAGTTACTCATACGCCCCCCCCCATCGGCTCGCTTTGTATGTGAAAACTGAAAATGTTTTCTTAAATATCTCGAAAATGGGAGCTAATCCGGATTTTCTAAAAACGCCATCGTAATCTGGAGCCAAAAATTAAGCTGACGTGTTTCGCCGTTTCTCTGTGGTAATTTTTTATAAAAAAAAAAACAAGTGTTTCATTTTACAACGTTATAACTTTTTTGTTTGTGAATAAAGGCTAGAATTTTTTTGGGGGATTCCTCATGGTTTTTTGAGAGCTTTGTATTAGTGATAAAAATAAAAAAATCTAGGGATAGTAACTCCAAAATTTTTAAAGGTAAAACTCAGGACAACCTTTGAGGAAGAAACTTTTTATGGACCAAATATAGTGCTGAGCGAGACCTTTTCTGCGACATTAAGATCATAGAGATCCGACATCAAATAAGGAAGTTATTACAAAAAACGCGATTTAGCTGTTTTTAACGCGGGCCTAAAAAAAAAATTTTTACACCAAAAATATTTTTTCGACGTAAGTGTTCAAATAAAACTGACACACACTAAACTTTTTTTTGTCCATATAACGTGATACGGCTTAATGTACACATCTCGCTCCATACGAGTATGGCGCGCCAGCGCACGCCGCCGCGCCGATATGCCGATTTCACGGATTATGGCGGCGGCGGCGTCAATTGGCGGCGTATATGTCTAGTACCTACACCACCCACAAAATCGCTCACTATTAATGCCATTTTATATTGCAATGTTATCATTAGGGCAACCAAAAAATTGTTCTAAAAAATGCTTTTTTGGCGCCAAAAAATTGCCGTAAAACTTAAGGAATTGGCACTTTTTAGCTTTAAAAATTTTTTATTTCAATTCATTTTCTTTAAACGTAAAAAATATAATATTAAAATGTATGTAAATCTTAGGTACATGTTTTAAAACAAAGACAATTAAAATTAAATTAATTCAAATTGTCGTTAAACTTAAAGAATTAGCCTTAAAAATTATTTTATTTCAGTTCATTTTCTTAAAACATAAAACAAAGTGAAGTAAACTAAAATAAAATAACAAAATGTAAACTCTTAGGTACATGTTTCAAAAGAGAAAGACAATATGCCGGAAACGTAATTTGGCGTTAGGTCGGTCGCGCGTTGATCGTACCTCAAAGCGGCTTCACACTGACATTCGATATTAGATGTTGGATAGTAAACGTGCTCACTACCACTACTATATTTTGTTGAATTTTTTCATAAATTTCATAATTTTTCATCGAAAAAAAAAAAAAAAACAATTTTAATTTACTTAATGTCAAACGCCCGACTTAGTAGAGAAATGTTCAACTCAGGCGTTATACAGGGTTGCAATGAACATACGATATTACAAAAAATTTACGATCAAACGCTTGAGATTACAATGCGATTTGCTTCATATATTTCCATACATTTCTACTCACCTGTCAGAAGCGCGACCGACCGAACGCCAAATTTGGATTCCGGTATAAAAAATTTAATTCATATTGCCACATACGGCATCCCCGATCAACATAACAAAAAAATGGCAGCGAGAGCGGAGCTTGCAGTAAAAAAAATTGGGAGTTAGGAGCAGAGCCAGGGAAAAAACATGTTTGAGAATGGAGCAGGAACGTAGCTAAAGAAAAACCAAACTTTTACTCCGATGCCCTGGTTGTGAAGATTAAACGAAATATATATGGGGGGTTAGATGTGCAATAAAATCTTGTTGAAATTACCCGACGTCTATACATGCCATATCTGGAGCAATTCAATTGACAAATTGAAGCGATTAGCCAATCAGAGAGCAGAAAATCCGTAACATATTTTTTCCGATTTTTTTTGTAATTTTCATTTAATAGTGAAATTAGCATAAATTAGCATTTATTATGAATTTGGCAATTTTTAGCTCTATCAAAAGTAGGTCAGAATGTATAATTTTTCTTAAAAACTACCCTAAATTAAGCATTATGTTATAGCTACCATAGAAAAAAACTTGCTTGTGCCAATTTTTGGTTGCCCTAGTTATCATATCATTCATCGATTTGTTCGAACGACTTATGTCGCTTCTATCAATGATATTTATCTCAAGTTATGTATATTCCCCTTCACATTTTAATTTAAGATTCAATCATTAAACATACAAATTTAAATTTGTGTTTAATGCCAATTTCAGTAAAAATTCTTCTTTGAATTCGATAGTACCTACATCTATTAAGTGTTTTAGAAAAAATAAAATATAACCTGGGCCTGTGCTCGTTAAATTAAATAAATTAAAATAAAAAATTAAGTTCATTTGAACATCCCTACACTTTATTCGCTACTTATGTTTAATCATACAATAATATGTAAATATGTACATATGTATGTGCATAAGTTAGAAACGAATTATAGTAGGAAAGAAACTAGCAACAAATTTTCTATCAGATGTCGAAGGCAGGCAATAGCTCAGCGGTTAGAACTGTAGTTATTGTACTGCAAGGTGCGCAAGTTCGAGTCTTGGCAGAAGCAAAAGTAACCTGATGAGTCTTAGAGGGATCTAAGGTGAAACAGCTGTAGTTACATCCATGCTTAAAAAGTTTTTTTCTAGTTTCTAAAAAATAAAAAATAAAAATTCTTAATTTTAAAAATGAGTTTGCCAGAGAAATGCATAACTAATTTGTGGGTACCGCTGCCTTTCTAGACAATTAGCTTCATGGCTTAACATTTGCACGTATACAAACATATGTATGTATGTACTCGTAACTGTATAACAAGAATATCTGCTTGACGATTTCTATACCACATCTACACATGAGCAAACAGCGTCTATTCATTAACCGTCACAAACCATTGCACAATGCCATTACCTCGATGTTGTGGTTTGATACTGAGCTATTCTGAGGTCATTTTGTTAATTGTTTGTAATGAAGTGTATGATATGATTGCTCTAATCCAGTAGCAAGCATTTAACTTGGGTCAAGTGCGAGTATCTATTCACTGATTGTACTTTATTTGCTAAGAAATGACAGGAAGCAACACGTGAATGGAATTTGGAATACTCTTCCTCAAAGTCCATTATACCTGTCTACACTAAATCAGATGTCTTTTTTTAAATTAATATTTATTTGTCTAAAGAATTTTTACTTTCTTTTATTAATTTTATAGTTTGCTTTAGCTTTTTAAATAAAATTTTGCATAATTTTCAACATCATTTACCTAAATGAGAACAAGTTAGAGGTATTAGCTAGCCTCATCATGTACCATGTGTTTTAGCCAAGAAAAAATGAACTACTGGCGCTTTAGTTGTACCATGAAAGAACAAGAGAAGGTGAGCCCTTTATGTGTAAGTACCAGGCGTGGATCCAGGATTTCGGCAAGGGGGGGGTTTTTAAAATTTCTTTTTTTGGAAGATGTTTTTTAAGACAGACGCTGCACATAGGTAGATTTTACGAATTTATGCGGCCAAAATTAAAAATTTTAAAATTTGTGCAAATACAAAATCCAAAATCGCTCTACGTTTATAATAGACCGGCCGATAATAAACCGGTTTTCTCGGCTTTTACAGACAACGGGGGTGTCCCTGCCGCTAGTCGAAACTTATTATTCTCCCACTTTTCAATTTTTTATTTTTTACGTATTTTAAGTAACCCATTTTTAAACGTCAATATTTTCAGTTTTAAGACAGTTATCAAAGTAAACATCATGGATTCGAGTGCTTCAGGTAAATATCATTATTTATTGAAGAAATCTTCAACCTAGCATAATAAAAGACCCACCATTTTGAAGCCTTTAAGCATATTGGCTTTTTTTGAAAAAATATTGTTAATTTTTTAATTCAAAAGCATTTTAGTTATATTATCGCCTCCGATCGATTACCCGTTAATTTCTATACGGAAAAATGCAAAGCCAGAAATTATCAACAATGGATTAAATATTGGCCTATTTGGAAAATTACCTGCTTTCGTATTTTTAGTGTTTCCAATTTTTCAAAGTCAAGGAAATACTTATCATAAAAAGGTTAGCCCCTAATCCTAAAGCTACATTTTTTAGAAGAGTTTTGAGTATGCAATTTTGCAGCTCATTCAATTTTAATATAACAATATGCAACATTCAACTTTTTGAAAATTTTCATTGGCTTTTCGGAAATTTTAATTGGAACGGTCTCGCCCTATAATAATAATAATAATATAATACAATGGCGCTATTATAACTCTGACGAGTTTTATGGCCGAGCTTCTCTCCCAATTCGAGGTGTGCTCCTTTTTGTTTTTCCTACTAATTGGGTGGACCTACAGTTTTATGCCGGCTCCGAACGGCGAATGCATTTTTTGTGAGAAGCTTTTTCATGGCAGAAATACTCTCGGAGGGTATGCCGCCCACTGCCGAGAGGTGACCGCTGCTCTTAAAAAACCCAATAATTGGATTTTTACTAATTAGAAAAATTGTTTTGGTGTTTTGCTCGGACCGTGGTTTGAACCCGAGACCTCTGGCATAGCAGGCGAGCACTCTACCCACTGCACCACAGCGGTCTCACCCTACACCCTACAGAAAAAAACTTCTAAAATTGACGGAATTTTTCACAGCATTGAGAATTTCACTTTTTACACTAAAATTGGTTGGCTACATAACAGTACACTTAGAAATCTCCTCAAAATCTTCTATAAATTATGGCCTTGCTTTGAAATTTTTAATCCACTTTCAGAAATTTCTACGATTTTTCAGATTTTTTCCATAAGCTCGGAAATCCTGCTTAAAACGATTTTTATTGAAAAATTTTCTATATTTTTAAACTAAAATAAGAAAGTATGATTTTTTTTTTGAGTCACTGTATATATTTTTCAATAAAATCGACTTTTAACTCAAAATATTAAAATTTTGCATTAAACAAGCAATTTGGAATAGATGTAGACAATAAAATATTTTTGGCCGCATAAAACTTGAAAATCTACCTATGTGCGCTGGTGAAAATATGGACTAATACCACCTACTATTATTATTCTATATACTAGTTGCGCCATTTCCCGCACCTTAGAAACACCAAACTCAAAACCCTCCAAATTAACAATATGTATGTCATCACATAAAGTGCAGGAGATTTCAATTGAAGTTCTAAATAACATGTATAACGTATGTATGTATATTTTTGCATTGGTAGGTGCGAATGAGTGTCGTATGGTATTGGTGGCAAATTGATCATCAATTTCACTTACCCTTGCATTTAAAGCCAAAATAAATAAAAATATATGTATGTAGTACTTTTTGGTTATATTTATATTTTTAATAAAATTTTTACTTTATTGAAGTTCTTGTGTTTATATACTCAAATTTTTAAAAGATTAATTTAAACAAGAATTGCGAAATGCCTCTGAAAAAGGCAATTTCTCCAACGATTCAGACATTTCTGACCAAATTAATTCTGTACAATCCCGATAAAAATAGGGATAAGAAAGAAAAGAAAATAAATTTGCGATTTGGCAATTTACGAATAGCATTTGACAAATTTGATTTTATGCACGTGCGTCCAAAGGTACCTACATGAACTTTTTTCGCATGTGGGTACATATTTTGGATGTTATGTGGTCCAACCATTGTTTTTGGAATGATAGAGTTTTCCTTGATCAGTTTGGGAAATTTGGGCGCAGAATCTATAAAGGCATTAATTTGGGATCTATGATAAACCACAAGGGGGGGGGTTTGAACCCCCAAACCCCCCCCCCCCCCGTGGATCCGCCACTGGTAAGTGCATAGCATAAGTAGGTGCGTGATATATCGAATATTTCTGTAGCTACTCGAGCGGACTGGGAAAGAGTGAACAGCGCAAAACTACGCAAATGCTGACGATTCTTCGGTTAATTTTGCATTTACCATCTTTTGTGTAATATAATTTTTGAAGATAAGGTAACGAATAAATTAAACAAAGAATCACAAAAAGGTCAATGATTTGTTTAAAGAAGACACAAAACTGTTAGCCAGCAGCAGCAGCAGACAGACAAATCACTTACATAGAAAACTAATGTACCATATTTGTGGTTCTTTCCAAGCGCCTGAAGTGCAAAATAACTTAATTTTTAATCAGATCTTTTGGCGCTTGGAGCGTTGTTATGCTTAATTCCAAGAAATTCAGCAAGCCAAGAAGACGCAACACAAAGTACAAAAAGCAAAAATGTTCAAGTGGAATTCTTATGGATCGCAGCATCTTTTAACCGCAACTTTTTGACTCATTTCAATTTGGCGCTTTTATAAGCCACTCATAGTAACCACTTTTATACATATGTACGTATGTATTAACATAAAAGATATGCAGACTTTCTTAAGAAACATAATGTACATAAGTAATAAAGATTAAGATAGACACAATATATGTATATATTAAGGTTATTAGGATGTCTGTCTGCTAAGCGATATTATTTTGTTTTCTGTATCTCTGCACTTGAAAATATCTAAAGGATGAAAATGAAAAGGATTATTTCACACACTTCAATTATTCCTAGAAATTATATTTACAACGTTTGCAGGTACTTTATATGCATACACACACATTCTTCTCTTTTTCTGTGCCAACAAAGTGCCTTTCCTCGTAGATTAAAGCAAAATTTCCAAGTAATGCAAACGCAAATTCTTGAGAAACACTTGCAACTGGAACGCTACTTATGCTGCACTCAACCATCCGCTCTCACTGTGCCACCGACAATGTACGATATATAACTTAATGTGCTTTTATTATTTAAAACTTCCACGAAATTAAGCATATTATGTACTTCTGCTTAAAATTGAAAAATAAAAAAAAGTAGCAAAACTAGAAACAAAAAAGAAAAAAAAAAACAAAATATGTACACACGAAAAATATGCAAAAATCCACAAAAATCCACAAAAGCATGAAAGAACGCAAAGAACGGATGATATAAATGAGGGTAGTGGAGGAGATGGCAGGCATGAACGAAAAATGATTTGGGGGAAAGCAAAGCACTTATGCACTTAAAAATATGTTGACTGGAAGCGCATAAAAACAAAAACTGCATACTTGTTAAGTATACAAGTCAGCAGGAGGAAAAGCGAATAAAAATGAAAAAAAAGTTAAATATTTGTATACAATGCCAAAAGAATGTCGAGCGAAATTCGCTGGTAAACGAATGAATATGGGGCAAAGTTTGGATGTCAGTGGCGTAACACGCTTTGTATATTAAGTTCGCATTAAAACAAAGGTCTTACTTATCAGCGGCGCTGTGCAGCGTAGCATAAATGTTTGGTAGATAAAAGCAGGCACTGAAAAAAAGTAATTGCTAAATTTTATTATGTATTTATTTTGTTTCTTGTAAAGGCTTTGAATTTTTTAAAGTCATGCAATGGCTTTGTTTCTATATATCTGTGGTCACAAGCAATAACCGCTTAAGTTGACTTAGGAAGATTTCTAGTTATATATACCAAGTTATTCTCCTTTTAAAACTCTATATTTCTGTAAAACCCCCATGCTTATAACTTAATTCAATAAAAAGTTATAAATAAAAACATTTAGGCTTAACTTACAATAGAGGTATATTAAACTTGCTATAACAGCCAAAGTAGATGTACATATATACTTAATCAAATTTCTTCATGACATTTTGTTTCATTTACAAAATTTGATCGTAACATTGTGGATGGCTAACTGATTTTGCGTCCATAGTTTTTAATCGACTTTTATGATTTGTTAAGAAACGCCTTCGAATATAAAAATCAATTTATCTCTAAATCATATTTTTCGACTTAAGCAATTATTGCAAATTGCCAAAGATATATAAAATTGTAGGGAGTTTTTTTGTGAGGAAATGACTCAAAAACTACTGGAGGAATTTTTGCCAGTTTTTTCTTTGGTTAAGTCCGCTCGAAATATGCTATATTTTCCAACGCTAGGTGGCGCTGGAGTCGCTATATTCGCAAAATCCGTATTTTTGATCCCATTCTGTTCGTTTTTGGCACGTATGTTTGCTATGTAATCAAAAACTCTGTTACAAAAAATAACGCCGCTAGGTGGTAGTAGAGTCGAGGTATTCAGAAAATCCGTATTTATGGTTCGGTTTTGTAAATTTTTGTAACGTGTTTTGTTATGTAATGGAGAACTCGGGTACAAAAAACGAACCCCCTGCATTGAAATATTAAGTTCCGCAGACAAAGTCGCGGGCATCAGCTAGTTATCTATAAACTTATGACAAAAGTTCGAAAGTGGAACTAGATATTGAACAGTATGAATTTAGCACTGAGAATGACATTATAACCAAGCTTAGTTGTTAAACGTTTATTGCATATTAGAAATGCACTTGAAATGGTTTTGAAACGAAGTTATAACCATAGAAATACGAGAAAAATTGACTCTCTCTCTTTAAAACGGATTTCGAATTCAATATACATCGGATAACGAAGGTTCCGTCTCTATATCTATATCTATCTGTATCTGTATCTGTATCTGTATCTGTATCTGCATCTGTATCTGTATCTGTATCTGTATCTGTATCTGTATCTGTATCTGTATCTGTATCTGTATCTGTATCTGTATCTGTATCTGTATCTGTATCTGTATCTGTATCTGTATCTGTATCTCTATCTCTATCTCTATCTCTATCTCTATCTCTATCTCTATCTCTATCTCTATCTCTATCTCTATCTCTATCTCTATCCCTATCTCTATCTCTATCTCTATCTCTATCTCTATCTCTATCTCTATCTCTATCTCTATCTCTATCTCTATCTCTATCTCTATCTCTATCTCTATCTCTATCTCTATCTCTATCTCTATCTCTATCTCTATCTCTATCTCTATCTCTATCTCTATCTCTATCTCTATCTCTATCTCTATCTCTATCTCTATCTCTATCTCTATCTCTATCTCTATCTCTATCTCTATCTCTATCTCTATCTCTATCTCTATCTCTATCTCTATCTCTATCTCTATCTCTATCTCTATCTCTATCTCTATCTCTATCTCTATCTCTATCTCTATCTCTATCTCTATCTCTATCTCTATCTCTATCTCTATCTCTATCTCTATCTCTATCTCTATCCCTATCTCTATCTCTATCTCTATCCCTATCTCTATCTCTATCTCTATCTCTATCTCTATCTCTATCTCTATCTCTATCTCTATCTCTATCTCTATCTCTATCTCTATCTCTATCTCTATCTCTATCTCTATCTCTATCTCTATATCTATCTCTATCTCTATCTCTATCTCTATATCTATCTCTATATCTATCTCTATCTCTATCTCTATCTCTATCTCTATCTCTATCTCTATCTCTATCTCTATCTCTATCTCTATCTCTATCTCTATCTCTATCTCTATCTCTATCTCTATCTCTATCTCTATCTCTATCTCTATCTCTATCTCTATCTCTATCTCTATCTCTATCCCTATCTCTATCTCTATCTCTATCTCTATCTCTATCTCTATCTCTATCTCTATCTCTATCTCTATCTCTATCTCTATCTCTATCTCTATCTCTATCTCTATCTCTATCTCTATCTCTATCTCTATCTCTATCTCTATCTCTATCTCTATCTCTATCTCTATCTCTATCTCTATCTCTATCTCTATATCTATCTCTATCTCTATCTCTATCTCTATCTCTATCTCTATATCTATCTCTATATCTATCTCTATATCTATCTCTATATCTATCTCTATCTCTATCTCTATCTCTATCTCTATCTCTATCTCTATCTCTATCTCTATCTCTATCTCTATCTCTATCTCTATCTCTATCTCTATCTCTATCTCTATCTCTATCTCTATCTCTATCTCTATCTCTATCTCTATCTCTATCTCTATCTCTATCTCTATCTCTATCTCTATCTCTATCTCTATCTCTATCTCTATCTCTATCTCTATCTCTATCTCTATCTCTATCTCTATCTCTATCTCTATCTCTATCTCTATCTCTATCTCTATCTCTATCTCTATCTCTATCTCTATCTCTATCTCTACCTCTATCTCTATCTCTATCTCTCCCGCTGTCTCTGTTGTTGTGCCAGTCATCGCAATCGACATTCTAATTTCAAAAAAAAAGAAGCTTGTTTCTACCTGTAGAGAATGTTTCGAAATAAACCTAACTATCTTAGGTATTCAAGCTCGTGACGGCACTGCACTCCTAGAGATATGTATCTTCTATCTAATAAGAAACAAGACTTTCATTAAACGAACACAAAATATATTTGTCTTATCAAGAAACGAAAGTTTCTATTTACTTTTCATGCATACCTAATATAATACTTAATATGTAAATATGTTCGTATATTTTTTAATAAATACATGGCATTAGCTTAAATTAAACATCGAGGCAAAACATTATTAACATTCTTAACCTGAGCATAACTACGGGCACCCAACGTGCTTACGTACTCGTATTATGTATTTATTTATATCAGCATTAATTTAGTTCAACTTTGCAAAAAAAACACACAATGTGATAAGCAAAGTAACAGGGCCAACTGACATACATACAGACATACAAACATATGTACACTAAGTACAATGACAACAAAGGTAACTAAGGGCACATTATTGAGGTGGGTCATGGTTAGCTCACCAAGTTGGATATGTGTGAAATGAGGGTCTCGCGATGAAGCATAATAATAACTCTTCTTCCGCATTATAATTTGCTTTTTTCGCTTTTCTCTACATATTTCTGTTGCGCTGTTTTGTATGTGTGCGAATGTATGTTTGTTCAAATGGAAAATTCTCAAGGGGCATTGTTCAGTGCTGCAGCATGCAGTTAGAGCTAACTGAATAAACAGAAAACGTATAACGAAACGACGAGGCAACGAGCCAACGAACCAACGAACCATCCAACCAAATACTATCTAATGAATGGTGAGAAGCTAAGCTTAGCATGCCAAAGGCCAGTGGTGTCGTTTGTTGGAATGGATCTTATAGTTAGCGAATGAATGGGCGCGCGGAAAAAAAAATAAAATCTATTTAATTAATTGACATTGGCGACGTTAATAAGAGTAGCGAAACGACAACAACAACAACAGGAATGCACACATTCAACCACTAAACGTTAATGGAATCAGTTATAATGCTAATGATGATAATATTCTTAATAACACCCATGGTGCATTAATTCGATAGATAAGAAAAAATATGGATAACGATGGGACGTTTCCAACGAGTGGCGGACGAAAAGGGCACGCTGGCGGATGACATGGAGACGACGAGAGGTAAGCAAATACTGGACGTGGGACAAGGAAAATGTTTATACGGAAAGTAAGAGGGTGTATAACTGACAACGGACGTCGGACGAAAGAATTTCTGATAGTAAGGAAAAAGAGGAATGTATGTGTGAGTAACATGAAGATAAGAAAAAGAAATTACAAAGTCAGCAAGTCAGTTGCAGGTAGAATAGATACAAATTCATGTGTTGGTGTGAAGGTAAAGATACACAGCTCGACAGTGACTACAAAATATCTTCATATAAAAATTAGTTTAAAAATTACACTGTGACACAAATTGAGGATTCTTGTCGGGGGCGGAAAAATTCCCACACAAAATTAAACAAATTTTTTTTATTGCCATTTTAAATTTTACAAAATTTTTCCTGAGTGATTTTTAAATAAAGGAAAAAAGGGTTAAAATGCACGTCGTATAGAAATATGTTGTTTAGAGTAAAATGCACGAGCTTTAATTTCGTAGAATACTTTAACCGGAAGCTGTCGTTTTGACCCGTTCTTATAAACTCCCAAAAAGGTAGTACCTAGATTTTTTGAAGGTCTTTTAGGTTCTTTGTAAAAAGATTTTGTCTGAGAACACACATAGTAAAATTTTATGGCGAATAATTTTCTAGAACATTTTAACCCTCTAACGACCTTTAAATATTATTTTTTTCGGCCTATCTAAAATAGGTGTCAAAACGACCTCTTCGTGGAAGTGTTGGCGGGTTAAAGTTTCCTAACAACATATTTCTATACGGCATGTATTTTAACCTTTTTTTCTTTATTTAAAAATTGCGAAATTTGCAAATTTAAAATAGCAATAAAAAAAACTAGTAAACCCGCCCTGTGCGACAATTTGAGGGTGGAAGACCACTTATTGTCACATTTGAAAATTTTTTGATATACCGTCATAGTTACAGCTTATTTTTATTTTCTGTGGACCTAGATTTTTTATACAAAGATTTTGTCCGAGGAGCCCCATAGTGAAGTTTTGTGCCGAATATTTTTCTAGACTAGGGTAACCTTAAAACGACCTCCAAAAGGCCATTTGGCGCGCTCCTCTTTTTCTTTCTAGTCCTCTTTCTCTTCCCTTTTTCCCTTTATTTGCGCTTTCTTTTCCCTTTATCCATTTTATTTTCCGTATTCTTTCCTCTTTCGCTTCCTTTCCTTCGCCATATCCGTCCCTTTCATTTTCCTCTTCCCTTTCCTTTTATTACCCATCTTCAGTGCTAGGCCTTGCATGACACCTCAAATTTAAAAATCAAACAAACCGAAGCGTAAAACTGAATTTTTGAATAGGTGGCAACCCTTTTTGTAAAATTTTTATTAAATTACTCATTATCAGGTCAAGTCCTTTCATATGACACCTCAAATTTAAAAATCACACAAACTATAGCGTAAAACTGATTTTTTGAACAGGTGGCAACCCTTGTTGTAAAATTTTTAATAAATTACTAATTCCCAGCTCAATTCCTTTCATATGGTACCAAAAATTTATAAATCAAGCAAACTACACCGGACAATTCAATTTTTAAACAGGTGGCAACCCTTTTCAAAAAAATTAACCTTCCAGCACATCTACAGGCCAAGCCCTTTCATATGACACCCCACTTTAGAAAATCGGTATAACGGTGTAAGAATTATGGTGCGTACAAAAAATCGCTTAGCGTAATGTATATAAAGATTTGACCTCAGGGAGCAAAACGGTCTTTCGCTCTGTGTGTTATATTCAAAACCACTGAAATTGATGATAAAAAAGTTTTAAGAGGATCTTCAAGTATAATTCTCACAGTTGAGTGACTAAGTATATCGACACTTTAATGGAAGATTACCCTAGTTCAAATTTTTATTCGAAAATTCCCCAACTCCTACATATTTCGCTAAACTGGGGGTTTTTGAATCAAATTTTGAATGAATAATTATATGAGTCACTGTTAGCTTATACAATTTTAAATATTCACACAAACAAAGAAACATGTTGCATTTGAATATGATGATGATGATATGGCTGGCCCTTCCTCTACGTTGTTTCTTGCTCTCAATCAGAGTGTCACATCGCACTAAACTGCATCTACCTGTTGAGCTAAGCGCGTTTTCGTTATCCAACAATAACAAATAAAATTAATTAAAAGAAAAACAACAGCAACGACAACGACAACAAAAAGTCTACAAATTCTCCAATAAACAAGCTATGTATGCTTGTAGCAACTTGTTTCTCACCTTCTACCTACTTATGCGCTCACCTTCTTAGCGGCGTCTTGGCTAACTCACTGACTGAGTCGGTTGGTTGGCACTTTGAAAATCTCAACAATTGTGGCTAAGATCAGTTAATAAACGGGGTTCAACGTGAGCGTAACGGTGCGCAAAAGCAGTTGCGGTACTTACGGTATAAACGATATGCGTTGAGGGAATTATGTGAGTGAATGTGTAGAGAGAAAGTGTGAGGGGGGCATAAATATATATATATATATGTATATATCTTGTATATTATCACTTCTAAGTAACAAAAGGTAAAAGGTGAAGGAAGCAAATAACTGGTAGTGTAATGAGCAAAATGTGAAGGTGAAGGTGGAGCAAAAAAAAAAAGACTATAATGGAAAGTGAATCAGGCAAGAAATATAAGAAGTTGACAAAAAAATCGCTTAAGTCCGTTGATGAAGAAATAATTGAAAAAGAAGATACACATTACTTAATTGAAAAACGGCATAGCTTTTTAATATACGAATTCTGATAAAATATTTTAATTTATATTTGCGAAAGATGTTCAGCTTGATAAGTGGCGGAAATAAGCAAAAGATAAAAAATAAATCATTTACAAAAAGGCAAGCGAAAGAAACGCTGAAAACAATTTCGCTACAACAGCAAGTATAGAGCAAGATACAACAGTCAATAAGATAAACAACAGCATAAAAGGTATATGCAAATGAAAGCAGTAGAGAAAAAGAACAACAATACATAGTAGAGAAAAAATAAAATACAATTTGTAAACTTTGCCAAACTGATAAATGCATCTCATAAATCAAAGCTGATTAAGCGATAAAAGCTTTTTAGATAGCGATAAGAAATCTGAAAGCGCCTTGGCGGTGAAACGAGAATGTGGGAAAATAAAAAAAAATTTAATTGCAAATTATTAATTAAAAACGATTAATGCTGGCAGTTAGGTAAAAAAAAAAAAATAAATGGAAGCAGTTATTTATCAATTATAGTTTCTTAGCTCTCGGGTATACATAAAAAAACATACTGCCAAGACTTTTGCTTGATTTGTTCCTTTTTATTAAACGGTGACTGCGATATCTGAGACATCTCTATATGACATTCAATTTATCATTCATTTTTGTTCAATTGTAACTGGTTTTCAATTGCATTTTATTCGCCCTCAGGTATATTATAAATCACCGTTGTTGCGGATGCTTAAACTTGTTCTCATTCCGATAACTTTGATGTTGAAACATCGCGATAGCTCAAACAATATGTACATATGTATATTAGATGCGCTTTTTTTCGGCAAAGTTTCTCAGATCTTCCCTCCGGCCACAGAATATGAAAATAGGATGTTGTAGGATAACTAAGCTGATTTTTGTTTTTTTTTTAGACAAAAAACTGAGTGGGCTACTCCAAACACAGCGATTTTTTTTTAAATTCCATGATAGGTTTAGATTCATATATGAAAAAAACCACAGAATTAAAAATAAAAAAAAACAACATATTCTCATGTAAAATTAACGGCTTAATCGAATGGTGTATTCAGTTTTTTAATGCGATCCATAGGGTAGGGAAGGTACCAAGATCGCCTAAAGTGGAATTTTATTTTTTTAGTCACGAATTTTCAAGTTTGGACCCTTGAATTTCCAAGATACCTTAAATTTCTTTTTAATCAAAATATACAGGAATCTGCGCAAATTAATGCAGTTTTCAGAAAAGTTTATTTGATAGAAATTGAGCTTTTTTTGTCCAAGCTACTTTGGTTCAATTGAAATATTCCAAAACCACTTTCATATTGAACAACATTTTTTATTGTTGCAAGTACAAAATTCGAAAATTTATTATTTATATATGTATGTACAAAAAAAAATGTTGTTCAATATGAAAATGATTTTGGCATGTTTCATTTGAACCAAAGTAGCTTGGACAAAAAAAGCTCGATTTCGATCAAATAAACTTTTCTGAAAACTGCATTAATTTGCGCAGATTCCTGTATATTTTGATTAAAAAGAAATTTAAGCTATCTTGAAAATTCAAGGGTCCAAACTTGAAAATTCGTGACTAAAAAAATAAAATTCCACTTTAGGCGATCTTGGTACCTTCCCTATGGCTCCCACTAAAAAACTGAGTACACCATTCGATTAAGCCGTTAATTTTACATGAGAATATGTATCTTTTGTTTTTTTTATTTTTAATTCTGTAGTTTTTTTCATATATGAATCTAAACCTATCATGGAATTTAAAAAAAATCGCTGTTTTTGGAGTAGCCCACTCAGTTTTCTTTCTAAAAAAAATAAAAATCAGCTTAGTTATCCTACAACATCCTATTTTCATATTCTGTGGCCGGAGGGGTATGTTAGATCAAAAAAACGGATCTAATGTATATCGAATAATGAAAACCATTTAATGTTAAAAGATTACAGCATTAATTTGATTGAAGGGGTGGTCGCGGAATCAGGGACTTCGCAAGTAAGTAAAGGGAAAATCAAAAGTGCTAGTCCAGATTAAACTTAACTGTTTTCAATCACCATACCGTGGTTCGAATGTAATTAGGAAAGTTAAGATAAAACAGTCATAGGTTAACAAACGAGAGCTCACATTTCTAAAAAAAAAAAAATAAAAATAAAAAATAAAAAAAAATATAGATGTGTATATGTATGTATGTATATCATTCATGAAAGCCACAATGAAAGAACAAACGATTTTCTAAAGCAGAACTCTTGAACAAAAAAAAAGAAAAAAACACAAAAAAAAATGCAAAGAAAAGAATAAAACAAAGGTGATTATCGTACCGACGAAATTAAATGTAAATAAAAATATTTTTGTATTAAATAAGATAAAAAAAGTAAACATCGGACCCTAAATCATAAAGTGACACAACTCAAAATTCAATAATTTTCCGCAGAGGCAAACATCTTTTTTCTTTACAAGCATTTACATATGTATATGGCAAGAGGCACTGTATAACAGCTGTTTTTCCGTCAAAAGAGACACCGATTGAAAAGTGTTTTTTTGGCAATAGCTAGAGCCATGTTCTGTGTACCGGTTTATGATAATAAACGCATTTCAAAAAATTTTGAGTTGTGTCACTTTATGATTTAGCGTGCGATATCTTTTCTTTATAAACCGTTACATAGAACATATCTGAAAAATAACCATTATACGTGGCCTTTTGTCATATCATTGCTTGTAAAGGAAACAGTTTTTTGGCTCTCCTGAAAATTTTTGAATTTTGAGTTGTGTCACTTTATGATTAAGGGTGCGATATGTATGTACATAATATATGTACATATTATATTGGCTAACGTGGGGGTAATTTGATGATAAGCTTGAAAAAAATAAATATATAAATACAAAAATATGTATGTACATGCAAAAATCTAAGAATAAAGCGACAACAAGTGCCAGATTAACATCACATAACCGGATATTTGAAAGCAAATATGTAAACAAAGAAAGAAAACAGACACGAAGATCGTGAAAAAATAGGAAATTAAATAAAATGAAATATGTAAAATAAAAAAAACTTTTCAAAATTGTAAAGATATAGGTACATAAATATGTACACTCAGAGAAAAGGAATCAAAAATAAAATTTTTATTTTTATAATGCACGTTTTAAACCAAGTAATTTTTATTTAAAAACTAAAAACTTTTAAATTAAAAATGAAATTTTTGAAATTAAAATGTATTTGGGATTTAAAAATAAACATGTTTAAATTAAAAACGAAAATGAATGAAATAAAAATGAAAGTTTTTGGTTCAAAATCTCGTAGTGCTTAAAATAATAATAAACATTTTTAAATTTAAAATGTGTTTTTTCTTGATTTTGCAATTTTACAATGAAGATTTTTAAAATAAAAATGTTCGTGTTTACATTACCTTTAAATACGTTTTTGTACTTTTATTTTAAGCACTATGAGATTTTGAACCAGAAACTTGCGTTTTTATTTCATTTTTAATTTAAACATGTTTCTTTTTAAAACCCAAGTACATTGTAATTTAAAAAATTTCTTTTTTAATTTCAAAAATTTTCATTTTTAAAATAAAATTGACTTCGCTTAAAATATGCATTATAAAAATACAAATTGAATTTTTTATTCCTTTTCTCCGAGTGTACATTATACCGAATGTATTTATGTAAGTACCCACGGGCAAAGCCTCTACCTGTAGCACACACCTACGTAGTATTCGTGTATACGTACCGGTTCTATACAAATAACTTTCTTATAAGAAAGAACGATCTCGAGAGACAAGCATATCTACCTGTATACATACTATGTATGTATGTACGTTTGTATCTTCTCACTTATATTCTCAGCTACTTATTTACTTGCATTTGAATTTCTTTCGCTTGAAAGTGCACAATAATCGAAAAGAAATACGAAGAAGACCGCTTATATGTACATACATAAGCATGTATATAAATGCTTCTTACAAATACTAGTGTACCTACATAAATAGGTTTTTGTGTATGATTGTAAGTGCAAAATTCTCCAATAAGAATACGATTAAAGAATATCTATCAATATAAAAAAATCGCAAACATTAAGCAATAAAAAAAATAAAATAAATCGAAAAAAATCCAACGAGACTGACGACAAAACGAAAGGAACTCAAAAACCAGTTTTGGCTTTCAGTAGATACTTAGTATTTCCGGAACAGCGAAGCAGCCTTGAAGCAGAAGGTGTGTTTGTTCATATGTAGGTATGTAATATAAAGTAGTTATTTATAGACTTTAGTATAGGTATGTATGTATGTACACAGAACTAAAGTTTCTTAATCTTAATTTATTATTTTTTTTATACTCGAATGACTCTTAAACCAAGATTGCACTATCGGCAGAATGCGCCAATTTTCGTGGCATTTCATAAACAGACAGTGCGAAAGCTAACAAATTTTATTGAAATTTTGAAAATGATTGTTGAATATTATTGAATTGAGTACTGGTTTGCTAGCACAGTACCTTTCTTTAAATTTCCTCACTTCCAAAAAGTCATTTTCATTCAAATTATTAAGCATCGCAGTTAAGAAGAGTGCAAATAAGCAATTTAAATATAAATAAAAAAGCGGTTAGCTTTTAAATGCCACTTCGTTCAAATCCAACTGTGACTGCAAATGTGACAGCAACCAAAGAAATCCTTCGTTCGCGCTGCACCACCGTACACACTGCCGCGTCTGCATTGGCGGTGGTGGTGGTGGTGATGGTGATGGTGCTTCTTCGTCAGCTGCATTCCGTCACGCGCCAACTGGAAGGTAAACATTTACCTCGATTAACTTGCCGCGTATATATGTATGTATGTATTCCTTATCGAATGACAGCAAAGTCGTTGGTCAGTAGTGGAATTTTTGTATTAAAAAATAAATATAAATATTTGACATTTCACTGACGTTTTTAAATTCTTCTAAATTCTTTCTTTTTTGTTGGTTCTCTCGCATTTTATATGTATGTATATGTATTTGTATTTACTCTTTATGGCTTTACGCTTTTATGTTGAAATATTCGTATCGCTCTCTGAACTTTGCTTTTAATACATATATGTATGTAGATATATGGATACTGCATACCGACATTGTTATGTGCATTGGCAACATGTCCGTATACCCTTCATATAACTAGCCCTTTCCTGCCTCGACTTGTATCACCTTAATTAATTTTACACATAATTAAGCAAGAATATTTTAATTTGAAATCGACAGTTCACCCAACGGCAGTGGCAGCCAAGGCGACTTGAAATGCGCGAAGCTGAATTTTTCACTGCCATCAGCTTAATTGTCCCAGTAGAAAAGGGAAGTGTGAAGAAGCACTTACGGAAGTGTTTAGAGAGCCCAACGTAGGCTTGGGTAACTCAGCACTGAGTCATGACTCCGTGTCAACTCCCATCAGTGAGCTGCACGCTCAAGCTCACCTCACGATAAAATTATAACTCAGTAGCACACTTGACTCCGTTGGGACGTTTATAGCACGTTAACTCAGTGGCACACTTGACTCCGCTGGCACGTTTATAGCATGTTAACTCATTAGCACACTCGACTCCGCTGGCACGTTCGATTTCGCCTCTTATTTAAGTGTCGTCTTGTGCATGCTTACTTTATATGGCACTTGGTGTATTTTGGTGGTTTTTGGTATTGGGGTGGTCACCTATTTATGCATTTTTTCATTTGTTCCAGGTGATTTAGGCAAATTTGGTGTATATAGATGTATTCTGCATGAATTGTACTAACTTTCGGACACTAACCCGTTTTTTATGGACCCATATTTTGGGTTTTTTTCGGTTGTTCCCCTTAATTTTGGTAAATTTGGTTATGATATTCAGAAGCTAGATGATTTTTCCCAACTTTTGGACTTTAACCCATTATCGTATATCGTGCATATATAAAAAGATATATTCATTTGAAATTTGTAATTGATCTTATCAACTAAGTTTATATTGGCACACATATGTATATTTTATTTATCCATCAGAGAGCCCAATATGTGTACTTCATGAACATCTCAAAAATCCCTAAATACCCTATATCTCAGAGCTACATAGGTCTAAATCAATAATCAACAACAAAAACGACATTAATTAAGTAACTAATTAATTTTCCATATATTTGCCCACCCACACCTATCACTTCAATTCTATTATTGATTTATATGCCATTCTCCTACAAATATGAATTCATCATCGGAGCGACTCTTTCACTGACACAGTCTCTGATAGCACACAGTAACACTTTTTGGTTGACAATAGCACGAAAGTAATATGTGCTGTAGTACAATCGTGCTGTAGCACAATCGTGCCAACTCAGTGAGTCGACTCTTTTTATTGAGTCAGTGCTTATGTGTCAACTCCCAAAAAATCGTGTCATTACTCACCCCTAGCCCAACGCTTCTCAGTGATTTTATTAATTCTTTTTTTTTTTTATAAGAAACGGACCTAATGACATGGTCTTGGAATAACTTATAATTAGAAGGACTTGTCCTCAAAGTTTGAATAGCTTTTGTCAGCTTATTTGCTTAACACCTTACCAACTTGCTGCTCGAGAAACAACAAAGCGAGGAACCTATTTGTATCACTGCGGAGTTGTGCATTTCTAAGTACCTCTTGCTTAAAAGTTGTTCTGAAAAATCTTCTTCTGGGGTATATGTGTATATAGTATGCACCCTGTAGGCAAAATCTCTACTTCCGAACTAGTTCGCTTCTAGTGCATTTTTCGCAACTACTAGTGCTAGCTAAATCTTTTTTACATGTTATCAACTGGCGAATTTAGCACGGCGATGTCCTAGGCGGTGTCAATTGTCACCCTCTGCACTACATTTTCGATGGCTCCGAACTAGTACTAAATTCTACAGTTCTAGTTCTGAACTAGCTGAAAGTTCCTACAAATTATATAGTTTTACATCTGCCACTAAATAAGTGTAACCTTTGATACACTTGATACAAGTGGCTTAATAGAACAGCGGCCAACGCGTTTGACTTGGAATCTAGCGATTGCGGTTCGATTACTGTCGCTGTCAATATTTTTTCTTAAACTGTTCTTTTTTTTATTCAATAAAAATATTACTGGGGATCGCGAGAAACTAGTCAACTAGTATTTTCTCAGAACTTGCTCAAGCAAAGGGCAACATTTCATTTCACACAAGTGAGGATGCAAATAGAATGCTCTTTACATAAAATGCTTCACTAACCATCTGAGAATTGCAGAAATACACAAAGCCGACCGCAATTGAACGAACGAAAAATTTTCAATTTTCAATTTTTGTCACTTCGAAATTACATACAAATCAAAGTGTGTCTTATAATGGTCACTCAATTCACTCCTTCTGAGCTGGTGAGAGTCGAACTACAATTGCGCTAGTTGCTTTTTGACAAATTTTCGCTAGTTCGGAACTAGAAATTTTGCTCACTAGTTGTTCAGTTCCCTGCAGGGTATGTATGAACATTGGGACAGCGCGAAAACTTTTATTCGCCTTACTTGTTAAAAACTGGCAGACATTAAATTTCACATTCACACACACAAACATACACTGCAATTGTGCATTTTTGCGCTTTTAATTTTCGCTTTTTTATCTGTCTGCCAATTTTTATTGTTTTCACTGTTGTTTTCTTCTCTCTTTTACTTTTCCAACTATTAATTTGCCAATTTCTTTTGCGTAGCCTGTTGCCTGCCTGCCTACGGCTAGTATTGCTTGGCTAATTGTTGTCGGCTGTTGTTGTTGTTGTTGTTGTTGTTTTTTATTATTGCCGCTTTGGCCAAAATGTTTGCAATGTTGGTGGGTATTTAAAAATTTGCTGCACGTCTTTTTTTGCACTTGTGCGAATCCTGTTTGGTTTACTTGATGACTTGGCTGTTGGCATTGCTTGTGTTTGGGTTGTTGGTTGTTGGCTGTTGTTGCTGTTTGTTGTGCTTTTGTAATTGTTGGTTTCTTATTGCAATATGTAAACTTCTCGCTTTACAGCTGCAATTTTATTGACTTTTGTTATTGCATTTTCTTGTTTGTTTGTTTGTTGTGCAGTGTTTTGTTATCTGCCTTCATTTGCTAACAGGTTTTTCCTTTCACTGAGTTCTTTGCTATTTCGTTGGAAGTTAAGTGTTTTTTTTTTTTTGAAATTTTTATGAAAATATGGATATCCGGCTTTGTTGGCTATAACTTCACTTAATTTTATTGATTGCGCATCTTTTTTATTTTCCAAAATTTTTGTTTTATTGAAACTCTCAACTTGAATTGGTTTTCAGCTGACAATCCCAAGCGAAATAATTTGAAACTTGTATGTTAGTTGGAGGCCTAATTAAAGCCGACACAAAATTTGTTAAAAATTTCAAGTTTTTGTTTTAAACTCAAAGTATACCCGTTCTTCAATGGTCGGAAAGCGACACTTATTTCATCGACTTTAAAGCCAACCCTCGTATCAGTTATAAGTTATAAGTGCTATTCAAAAAGCAGACGCGATAATTTGCAAACAAAATTGTTCACAGCCAAATAACCAAATGTAATTGCAGGGAAAATAAATAAGAAGAGTTCAATGCACTGTTTAGTGAAATGTTGGCCTCAAAAAGTGGGTGCGTTTCATAATTGTAAAGCGCGCATTGATGCTTCGCCAGTTGGAAAATACGAGTAATAACAACGTAGCACATTCATATTTATCGTACATACGCATTATGTGAAATTTTACAGTTAGCTAATTTCCAAACAACAACAATAAGCCATTAAGGAAAAGCAGGGCCGTGCGCAGGAATTAGCCTTGGGGGGGGTTTTTAATTTTGGTTTGCATTCGCATACATTTTTCGCTAAGATAAACATATTTGCTGAAACAGATATCCAGACCCATACACCATAAATTTAAATGTTCTCTAACTTTTCTGAAACTCATTATGATTCATCAAAACCTAGTTAACCAGGTCCTGAATAGTACACGGAAAGAATTTTTTACTAGAATCAGTGCCGAGACAAGAAAAATTAGACTTGATTTTGAACTTAGAAAATAATTTCTTAATATCAAGAAAATCCAAGAAAATTGGATTTTAACTAAATAAGTAAAAATTTTCTTGCTTCAAGTGAAATTGGATTTTAAATAAATAAGAAATAATTTACTTAGGGTAAGTGTTTTTTTCTTGTTTTTTGAAATAAATTAAGAAATTATTTTTTTGTTGCAAGTAAAACTTTTCTTATACGAGCTTAAGTAAGTAATGCGAGAGACACACATCGTAGTATAGTAATAATATTTCGATCTATACCACATATGTGTCACCCTCATATTTTAGTTTAATTGAAAATTTTCATAGCATAGCCAAATCATAATATTGATATTCTAATATTCATACCACATGTGTGTCTGAGGCATAAGAAAATATTAAATATTAAATTAAGCAAATATTTTCTAAAAATATTAAAAACGTAAAAAATAAGGAAAATGAAAACTAATCATGAGGGATTAGAAAACCATAATTAGTCAACTAGTATTTTCCTAGGACTTGTTTATTTAAATGACAACATTTTATTTAATATAAATGAAGATGCAAATAGTGAACTCCTTATACCAAATTCTTCACTAACAATCTGAGAATTGCAAAAATATTCAGAAATATGCAAAGCGGATGGCAAATGAAAAAAAATACATGTAACTTTGGAAATGCAAATTCAGCAAGAAAAGTTTTACTTCGCTCCAGAAAACGTTTTCTTATTCATTTTACATTTTTTTTCGCTGTATTTTGTTGTTCCAATTCGTCGAAACACAATTTTCTTAAATTCTTCTTGATATTAGCAAACAGATTTTCTTCATTTAAGTAAATTTAAGAAAAGATGTTCTTATTTATTTAAACATTTTTTTTCAACATTTTTTTTCTATAGATTTTGTTAGTGTTCTTGAATAAGAAAATAATTGCGTCATTTTTGGAAAACTCAATTTCTTATTTCCAGTAATAATTAAGTCAATTTTTCTTATTTCCCTAAAAATTTTCTAAATTGAGTTCAAGAAAACATTTTTCTTGATTCAAGTATACAAATTTCTTTCCGTGTACTGTTTACAGTACTTGTTAATTGAAACTGCTCACTGTTTTCACAAAATGAACATTTTTTGTTATCAGTAAAATTTTTTTAAAAATGCCAAGCGAACATATGCTACACAACTTTGTAATTTCGGAAAGCTCCAAGTGCAATTCAAAGTGCCGAACTTATGTATTGGCCAACCTTATTTTTTGCAACTTTTACCAATTCTTCTTCCGTAAAATTATTGTAACTAATATTGTCAAAAATTATGAGTCAAAATTCAATGCAAAATTTATAAACTGTATTTTGAAAATTTTTGCAAAATCATTGCAACTTATATTTGGTCATGGGGGGGTTTTAACCCCCAAAACCCCCCCGTGCGCACGGCCCTGAGGAAAAGGTATTTGAATGAGTGAGAGAATTAAAGCTTTAAATGATTTTAAGTACTGGTTTTACTAAGTGAAAAATTATATAGGATTTTCAGTTCAAGTGAAACGCTTTTTAAGCCAAGTGAAACCTTTTTCAATTGAATTGAAAACTTTTTCAATTGAAATTAAATCTTTCTCAATATAATTTCAATTGAAAAAAATTTTAATTTCAATTGAAAAAGATTTCACTTGACTTGAAAATGGTTTAACTTGACTTGAGAAAGGTTTCATTTGACCTGAAAATGCTATAGCAAATTACCAGAGGCGGTCGCTTCATACAAGCCGAAAAGCCCGGCTTGCGTACACATTTTCGTTCATTTCATACGAAATTCTTTAAAATCTGGTTATTTTACGTTTTAAATGTGTTTACTATTTAAGTTATCAATAATATAGCCCCCACTGTAACAAGCGCGTAAAAGCCTGCTAAGAAAATAGCGCAAATACACCACCAATCCAGCTCACAATGTGTACTTTGTTTGCACAGCCAATCACAGCACAGTGAGCATGCTTCAACGTTTCCACACATTAGCTTTTACGTGGCTTTCAAAACAGAATAACATAGCTTGTTTTCTCGCTTTCGCTAAGGAGAAACCAATTGCTTATATTCAGACTTAAATTGAATAAAAAATAACTAGCATATCCCTTTTTTTATTTTTCACATCAAATTTGTATGCGAATATGAAGCTGGCTTCGGCATTCAAAAGTTCAGTATTCACAGCATATGCATATTTGATTTGATTTTCGGTTGCATGTAGGTACATACTTATGCACATAATTTCTTACATCTGCATGTGCATGGAAACATAAATATCAAATACCAGATTATAAAAGGGTTGATTGTGATTTTTGGCCACTATTGGCACAATGTCAAGATAATTTTAAAAAGCGGTGGAAATCAAATTGGACCTCAGTTTTTGAAACACTAAAGCACCAATTTTTTAGGTATTAGACAATAAGCAAATACATACACTTACTACTGCTGAAATTTCCGTCGGTATAAGGAAACTAAAAATACCCTGCGCTTTCGTGTAAGATTTCCCTAGCGCACGTTTTTATATTTAAGAATTATGTAAATACGAATTTTTTTTATTTTAAAAATGTTCAGAGTAAAATTGCAAAATCAAGAAAAAAAAATTTTAATTTAAAAATGTTTATTTTTATTTTAAGCACTATGAGATTTTGAAGGAATAACTTTTTTTTATTCCATTAATTTTAATATTTATTTTAAACATGTTTCTTTTTAAATCCTAAATACATTTTAATTTAAAAAATTTAATTTTTAATTTAAAATTTTTCATTTATAAAATAAAAATGACTTGGTTTAAAACGTGCATTATAAAAATTTTATTTTTGATTCCTTTTCTCTGAGTATACAAACCAAAAAATGTGTATCAGGAAAACAAAAATAAAAAATACATATGAAAAAAAAAAAAAAAATAAAATAAACGAGAAAAAACGATCTTCAAATACCCGAATTGTTCAAATGCCCGTACAAACATACGCGTAATAAACAAACAAACGAGCGTTCGAGCGTTGAAAAGCATTTATTCGGGCCACTCGAAAATGTTAAAAAGAAATCGAGAACTCTAAATCAAAGTCAATGACGGAACGCAATCAGACTTTTAAATAATACAGCAAAGGAAATTATATAAATGGCTAATGGTTATGCTTCACACATAGGCTTGCCCAGGCAATTTATGCTAGGTCCGCCACTGCAAATTACAATAGCATATCAGAGAATGAATAGTGCTACAACACAGTGAGGGACCAATAGCCAAACAAAACAAAGTGATAAATCATTTAGCATTAACCTCATAATCTTTTGGTAATGAGAGGAGATCTGTATCGGTACTACGAGTACATCAGAACCGGCTCTCCATTGGTCCGCTGGTGGGACTAGGTACTAACAGGACACTGTCTGATGAGCATTCATGCCTCTCGTATGGGCCTCTACAAAAACGCAGCTGCAGAGACGTGGAAAAAATTGAAAGTGTTGAGCTCTCTCTATGCCACTGCCTGCACTATCGTTGGCCGGATATCGCTCCTTTCATAGACACTTCTTCGAGTGTCTGGCGGAGTTAAAAAATGCAAAGATTTTTTGCGTTTCATTAAGTCAACACAAGCAAGCTATTTTTATCATTTAAAAGCGAACACATATTGTTTTTGTAGTAACAGCATACAAATAGCCTTGTTCCGAATTTTTTAATTTTTTTATTTTTTTATTTTTTTTAGACCAACATCAATTAAAATAGCTGCCGACTAAAATTTAATTCCAGGAAATTTGGCTATTTCAAACGCTAACTAATACTTTAAAGTCCATTGCACACTAAATACCGCTTAGACTTAAATTGTTAGCGATTACTTGGCACACTAAATCAATGATCAGTTTGCCATTTATGTACATACATAAGAAAATGCGTCGAAATACGATTAAATTGGAAACAGCTAAATAATTTTACATTTGTATTTCGAGCATATGCGTTTTGATATGCCTTTCTTTGTTACAGTGGTACCTCGATAAAAAAAAGCATTCGTTTAGTTGCTCTTAATAAAATTTTATAATTTATACCTATTTTGTATTTGATAGGTTCTACTGTACAAGTACAAGTTATCATGTATTCATAGGTAGTGTGACAAATTACTTTCCTAATTGTGTAGCAACATCAAATATACATACTTATGTAAGTATGTGCATATTTATGTGTGTACATTGTTGGGGATAATTGAAAGCGAATCATCCAATTACGGCGCCCTAGCTGAGTCATTTGAGTCACGTGGAAATACATATGTACTAGGGATTCCAATCCCGGGATCCCGCCCTTTTTGACACCCCGAAAATCCCGGGATCGCTAGAATTTTATCCCGGGATTTTCGGGATAAGAAAGGAGAGAATATTCCGCTATTATAGCAAAGAAAAGTTATATTTTATATAATTTTTATTGGTCTCAGATCTGTATACTAATAGCATTTCCTATTCTGAATGAAAATGTTGCATTATTACATTGCAGCATTATGAACATGTGTCATGTGCCCTATTAAAGTGTTGAATTTTTCATGTGATTAATGAAACAAAAATAATGCAACCTTTTATTTGTGCTAAGAGCAGAAAATGTTGCCCATAGTCGGGCCAGTTTTATATTTTGTCAATAGAACAAACATCCCCAAAAAAGTGTTGTGTCTGTGTAGAAGAGAACAAAAAATGTGACAGCCGGAAGAAAGTGCGACATTTTTTCTAGAATAAAAAAGTCCATTAGTTAAAGTAAGGATTAAAATTTTTTATTTTTTTTTAATAATTAAATTTTTTTGTATTGAAGTACGCGTTGTAAGGAAACGTACGTTAGGTATTTTTAAAGCTTTTAGCTTGTGGCAAAATTCATTCGATAATTTCTATTTCCTGATTTTTGGTCATTTATTTCTCAAATGTTTTTTGGAATTTTCCCACATGGAAAGTAAATAATGGAAGAAAATGGAAACAAAATTTTAATTAGACTTGATAGTCTTACAACACTGTACTAAAATTAAATACGCAGCTGCATACTCGGAATTCATATCAAAATTTTGCCTCCGATATTTATCTATTCAGAATTTGCATTAATTTTCTGAATTTTTCGGCAAGCTTGGAAATATCAATAATTTTTCTTTGCACTTTAAAGTTGTAGCGTTCCTCGAAATATATATTTCCTTTTTTCAACCCCAAATGTGGGAAAATAATACTGGTCGAAAAATGTTTGTAACAGAAATAAAATTCTACGTTTCAAAAGGATTTCGGTGTAGTTTTTGAGACATTCATGTCCAAAAAGGCGAAAAACGCAGTTTGTGGCCATATTCACTCCTCAATATTTTTAAAACTACTCACTTTCATTAAAAACTGATTACATCTATTGAAAGCACGATCATTTCTTTTGAAGACAACGTAGATATCCGAATAAGATACCCGAAAAAGGAAAGCGCTGTTTTCAAGAGAAATGATCGTTCTTTCAATAGCTGCAATCATCTTTTAATGAAAGTAAATAATTTAACAGATTGAGCAGTGAATATAGCAAAAAATCGCATTTTTCATCTCTTTGGACACGAATATCTCAAAACCTAAACGCATTACCGAAAATCCGACTTCAAATTCAGAATCAGCGCACCGAAATCCTTTAGAAAAGTAGAATTTTATTTGAGTTAGAAAATTTTTTGGAAATATTGTCGGCCTGTGTAATTAAAGTCCAAATCCCGGGATAAATCCCGGGATCCCGGGATTTAAAAAATAAATCCCGAAAATCCCGGGATCGTAAAAATCGGAAAAATTGGAATCCCTAATATGTACATATGTATACACTGATCTCATCTGGTAATGCAGTGGGAATGTGAATAACGAATGTGTTCACGTGTAATTGAGGTGTTGAACCGAATGCATGTATGGGCACACTGCATTATACATATACATATGTATGTGCTCGTATGTATGTAGCTACTGCAATATTTACTACAGTGAGTGGAAATTTACTGAAAAAAGCAGTCAAAGGCTAATCAAATTTTAACGTCCGTAAAAAAAGAACAAATGAATTGCAGCATTATTACTGGTACTTAAAAATGCCCATCAATGGAATACTCTATATGTACATACGAATGTAGAAAATTTAAGAAACCACAGGCATTCGCATGCTTTTGGCTTTTCTGAAGAAAAACCGACTGACTGTGCCTGCCATACCGATTAGGCTTGCAATTTTTATACTCAGCTGTACTAGTACACAGAGTATTATAGTTTTAATCACATAACGGTGGATTGTAACAGAATGAAATAATCGAGATAGATATAGACTTATATATATCAAAATGATCAGGGTGAAAAGAGAAATCGATTGAGCCATGTCCGTCCGTCCGTCCGTCCGTCCGTCCGTCCGTCCGTCCGTCCGTCTGTCCGTCCGTCCGTCCGTCCGTCCGTCTGTAAACACTCTAACTCGCGCAAAAATTGAGATATTTTGATGAAATTTGGAACGCAAGTTGGTATCGAGACTGGGACGGTTGGTATTGAAAATGGGCGAAATCGGACCATGACCACGCCCACTTTTCCTATATAGAAAAAATCGGAAATTTGGTATCTCAGCCACTAATATAGCTAGAGTTTTAAAATTTTACCCACGTATTGAGCTCGGGCCCTTATGAAGAAATTTGATGAAGTTTTGGAAAATGGGCGGTGCCACGCCCACTTATTAAGGGTCAAACATTGAAAGTTTTATATGTCATAACTCAGAAACCGTTGAAGATATATCGATGAAATTTGGTACGCGTAATTTGCTTACATAGACAAATGTTTTGACGAAAAATTATCAAAATCGGTTTACGGCCACGCCCACTTTTATATATGTGTATTATAAAGTGACCTAATAAAACCATTTTAAGCGATATCTCTGTCAAATATAAAGATCTATCATTGAAATTTTGTCGCATGAGTCCAACTATGGACATAAAACAAAAAACACAAAAATTTTGGAATATGGGCGGTGCCACGCCCACTTATTAAGGGGCAGACATTGAAAGTTTTATGAGTCATAACTCAGAAACCGTTGAAGATATATCGATGAAATTCGGTACGCGTAATATAATTACTTAGTCAAATGTTTTGGCGAAAAATTATCAAAATCGGTTGACGGCCACGCCCACTTTTATATATAGGAAATATAAGGGGGCCTAATAAAAACATTTTAAGCGATATCTCTGTCAAATATAAAGATCAATCACTGAGATTTTGTGGCAGGAGTCCAACTATGGACATAAAACAAAAACTACAAAAATTTTGGAAAATGGGCGGTGCCACGCCCACTTATTAAGGAGCGAATATTGAAAGTTTAATAAGCCATAACTCAGAAACCGTTAAAGATATATCGATGAAATCTGGTACGCGTGATATATTTACTTAGCCAAATGTGTGGACGAAAAATTACCAAAATCGGTTGACGACCGCGCCCACTTTTATATATGTGTATTATAAAGTGACCTAATAAAACCATTTTAAGCGATATCTATGTGAAATATAAAGATAATTCATTGAAATTTTGTGACATGAGTTTTACAATAGACCGGAAACAAAAAATAAAAAAGTTTGGAAAATGGGCGTGGCACCGCCTCTTTTTAGACAAAGGGATATATGAGATTTCTTAGCCTTTAACTCGACAAATAATTGAGATATTATGACGAAACTTGGTTTATACACTTTTATAACATGTGTTAATAGACACGCAAAAATGTATTGAAATCGGTTTATGACCACGCCTACTTTTTAACAAAGATATTTCTGGAACACCCTTTTGGAATTTGTAACGTGAAGTCTTTGTAACTAAAAGTCATAGAGGGATGAAATTTTGCACTAACAATAATATTTGTATGCTTATTTGGATGATTGATATAAATTTTGAAAATGGGCGTGGCTGCGCCCTGTTTATGCAGCACTCGTTTCATATAAAATACACCCTATATCGAACAAACGCAAACAAACAATGAAAGCATACAGCTGAGTATCTAATGTTCGATTGCACTCGAACTTAGGCTTCCTTACTTGTTTTTACTTAATTCTTTACTTTGGAAATCGAATGCTTTAATTCTCTAGCATCTAAAACTCGTCTTTGGACGATATAAATTTCCATAATAAAAGTTAAATAAAAAGTTAAAAAAGAAACCTAATGCTAAAATAATATATTTTATGTTACAAACTGAGTTAAATACTTTTAACAAAGCATCAGATCTCCATCAATCAGATTATACTTTTGGCAGCTGACAACATAAAATCACATTAACATTAAGAGCACCACACCCTTTCAGCTTGTGAATTCAATATGCTAAGTATTATTCTTTATTTAAAGCATATTATTACTTTTCTTATTCTAAAATTTGCTTTACGGTTTGCTTTCACAAAGAATTGTTTTTTATTTACTTCTCTTTTTTTTGCAAAATAGTATTTGCAAAGTAACCCAAAATGTTAACAAAGCCATTGACGAGATTACATTTTAATATACACTGGTGGCAAAAAAAAGATAAATAAACAGGTCTAAGGATTGATTTTTTCTTTACCTTTTTGCTAAAAATATGATTATTTCTTTTATAAAAGGTTATTTCTAAATCATTTTAATAATACATATCTTCTTGAAATGTAATATATTTTTAAATAAATAAATATGAATGAATTTTAATAATACATAATATTATAATAACTTGCTGCTAATACAGCTCTAGCGAAGTTTAGATCAAGCATCTCGTCTTGCACTTAATATTTCTCTGTTAGTTTTATAAACCTATGGATTAATATCTACACCTTTTCGAGTTTAAGTTCAGAAAGTTACAATTGAAGTTCACGATTTCCAAATGTATTTCCAAATTGTATTTTTCATGTATTTGAAAACTTAGGTTAGGTTAAGTTGGCCCATCCTAAGATTTCCGCATAGAAGGCAATTATACCTTGCTTGGTATGAAGATCTTTGCGAGTTTAAATATCTCATTGCAAGCTTGGAATTAAAAAAAAAAAACAAGCAATAAATTGCTTCAAGAGAATATACAAAAATTTCATGAAAAATAGTTACAAAAAACCTTATTAATTTTAACCAGCCACCAGTGTACCTTTCCCTAAAAAAAAACACGCTTTTTTCGCCAAAAAACACCAGAAAATAGGGACAAACAAAAAACATTAAAAAACAGATCTAATAAGTAAAATAGTGAAGTACGCTTACTAATGGATGAGGCTTTTATTTTTATTTATTTTTGTATTTTATTTTTTTTTTATTTTATTTTTTTTTTATTTTATTTATTTTTTTTTTGTATTTTTTTTTTTGTTTTTTTTTTTTGTCTGCTTTGTTGAGCGCCCATACGTTTGAACTGACAGGTTATTATCAGCATAAATAAAGTGAAAGATGAGCATGCCAGACAAGCGCAACGCAACGCAATCCACAGTGGACCCGCTATCAGCTGTAGCAGCACTACCAATATATTTTGTCATATTTTTTTATTGCTCGTACTTTTTTATTTTATTTTTTATTTACTTGTATTGTGTTTTATTACTTACTTTCTAAGAATTTTTTTTATCTGGCATTCCCTGTTGATTGTTTATTGGAGTGGCACGAGTGTTTTGAGAGCTTATGTACATACATAGTAGTTAGATTGAAGTACATAAATAGTATTTTCCAGACATCTGCCCTGCAGTAAAAATCCGCAATGAATCCTTAATGAATCACTGATGCAATTCACCTATGACGAGGACGCATCAGTGAATACTTTCATATAAAGACTGCTGAATTTTTCATATAAATGGTTTGCTTTCCTCAGAAAAATAAAACAAAAACAAATAAAACAAGTAAAAGCGCGGCTGTCTTCGGCCGTACCGAAGACTTCATACCTTTCATGAGTGGGGATATGAAAAGTTACCTATGTATGTACATTAGAGCGTATCACCAAAAAAAGTTTAAAATGTTCCCCCCTGGTTCGAATGTTTACTTGTTGGAGATTTCAAAAATGGAAAAAAATTTTTTTTCGACAACCTGTAAAAACAGCGAAATTCGTTTTTTGCTTATAACTTTTCTATTTGGTCTTTGATTTCAACGAGCGATATATTGTTGTAAAGGGGTTAACCCGTGTCATATTTCGTCCATATAAGCCATTAACCTGCGACACCAACTTTAGCTTTTATTAAAATTAATTTAAAACCAACACCCTGTATTAAAAAAAAAATTTTTTTTGAGTAAAGTAAATATAGTCTTGAATATAGTTTTGACATCATTATATGAGTAAAAAAGATTATTACTTATTAATGACATAAATACGGAAGTAATTGCCTTATAGATTTTATATTTGACCTTTGATTTCAAAGAGCAATAGATTGTTGAACAGGAGTTAATCCATGTTATATTTCGTCTATAGAAGTACATCGTACACTCAAATGATCGATTGGAGCTCATTTAGAATTACAGAGCCACCATGCTTGCAATTTTATTGTGATACGGACTTGCAGGAACTACAAAATTCTAATGATGTTATAAAAATACCTGGTTAATATTTCCAAACAGCACTGATTGATAATAATTATACTAATTATAACCTAATTTACTTAGATTTTCTATGCCATTCTCAAAATACTGAGCGATTTGTTCAGGTAGTAAGTGATTCTTGTACAGAAGTTGCCGACGACGAACGCCTACGTTATATATTCGCTAAACTAAGTAGCCGAGAACGTTACAGCAAATAAAAGTCAAGGAAAGATTTAGCATAAATGCACTACATTTATTTCCTCATTATATGCAGGTAAATATTCTTTTTATACCTTTCATGGGAATGAAATGGTATTATAACTTTGTACCGAAACACGTATGGTGAAAGTACCAGAAGGAGTCGTTGCAGACCTACCAAAATATATACCAACATGATCAGGATCATGAGCTGACTCGATTAAGCCATGTCCGTCTGTCTGACTGTCTGTTTAATCGCAAACTAGTCCCTCAGTTTTTGAGATATCTGCATGAAATTCGGAATGTGAGTGTATTTTAGGAGAAGCTTATCATTTGTCGGAATCGGCCAAATCGGACCACTATAACATATAGTTGCCATAAAACCGATTGTTCAGATATGGACATTTTGGGGTATAACTTCTCCATCTAAATCATGATACTTCTTTTTCTACGGAATCTTTGTATAGATTACCCACAGAATTGAAAGTATAAATTAAACAATATTAGACTATGTAACTTTTCATTTCCCCATTCATGAAAAGTATGAAGTCTTTGGTACGTCCGAAGACAGACGCGCTCTTACTTGTTTTTCTTAGCTTTCAGGAAACAATTTTTTTTTCAAATACAGGGTGTTGGTTTTAGTAAAAATAGAATAAAAGCTGAACTTGGCATGATGGGCTAAAAGTTTCTATGGATGAAATATTGCCTTGGTGAATACCTTTCCAAAAATGTATCACTTTTGAAAATCGAACGTAAAATATAGAAATTATAGACAAAAAACCAATTTCGCTGTTTTTACAGGGTGACAAAAAAATTAAAAATTTTTTTTTTGAAAACCTCATAAGGTAAGTGTTCAAACTGGGGGGGAACATTTTCAACTTTTTTTTCCTCCTTACACCGTGATACGCTCTAATGTACATAGCCTGATTAAATTTAATTTATAATTTTAATTCTGTGGGTTATTTATGGAAAGATTTATTAGAAAAAATGGTGTCTTGGCTATTTAAATGGAGGAGCTACACACCAAAATGTCCATATCTGAACAATCGGTTGTAGGGGAGCTATAGGTTATAGTGGTCCGATCTTAACAATTTTCGGTAACCCTGTTTGGGTCCATATGGGTACAAATACTTCAAAATTTCAGGCCGTTAGCTGTTAAAATGGAGGAGTTATACACCAAAATGTGTATATCTGAATAATCGGATGTTGTGGAACTATATGTTATAGTGGTCCGATCTTGACAATTTTCGGTAACCTTGTTTGGGCCAAAATGGGCACGTTTACTTCAAAGTTTCATGTCCTTAGCTGTTTAAATGGGGAAGTTATGCACAAATTACATTCAAAAATTCCATGTATATCTGAATAATCGGTTGTTTTCTATATGTTATAGTGGTCCGATTCGGCCGGTTCCGACAACTGATCAGCTGCATATAACAACATACCTGTATTCAGAATTTCATTCAGATATCTCAAAAACTGAGGGACTAGTTTGCGTTCACACAGACGGACGGACGGACAGACGGACAGACGGACATGGCTTAATCGACTCAGCTCGTGATTCTGATCATATCGGTATATATTTTGGTGGGTCCCCCACGCTTCCTTCTGGTACTTTCGACAAAAATTTTTTGGCACTAAGTTATAATACCATTTTATTCTCATGAAAGGTATAAATATACTGAGTTATGACGACAGTGATGAATATTCAAAAAAGAATCATCACTGATCCTTCAGCAGTGAAACAAATTTACTGCAGGGTGGATGTAAAGCTATAAAATCCCTGTAGGGAAATCACCTACATATTACAACAAACTTTGACTAAGATCTAGTACTAAAATGCCCAGAAGAAACTTAATCAGATCATAGTAAGATTAAGTGGAGACTGAACCATAGAAAAATGAGTGCAGCGACGTGCAATTGGGACTAAAATGACTTACATACATACATACATATGTACATTCATAGCTCCCACTAGTAGTGACGACAAGTGTACGAGAGGCAGTGGCGCACACAGAAAAATATTTTGGGGGGGGTTTCAATATCCAACGGAAAATTAAAAAAAAAATTAAAGCGTGAATAACGAGTATTCATGAATATTGATGTGTAAACAGTTTCGAAATAGAATATTTATTCCCTTTTCCTTATTCCTTTTTTCCTGGTTTTCTATGGATTAAAAGGCGACTATCGTTTTTGTATTTTTTTGTTGTCATTGTGCCTGCTACAACTTCTTTGTTTTTGTTTGTTTTGGTTTTTGGTTTTTGATTTTTGATTTTTTATGTTGTTTTGTTTTGTATTGCTCAGAAACATGCAAGATAATCCGAGTGCACGTTTCACCCATATCTGGAGACCCGGCCTAGGGGTCACAATGAAAAGAGCTTCATATCGAAGTCCTGCTCAAAACCTTTCATTTGATACCAATATTGCACATAAAATTAGATACATTTGCATACATGTTCAAACAGGTTGGTCCTTTTTATTTTGCCTATTTGTCGCATTGTTGCAGAAAACAACAACAACAACAACTTCACTTCGCTTCGTTGCTGTTGTTGTTGATATTTGCATTTGCACGGCTATGCATGCAAGCATTTGTAAGTACATGTCTATATACCTACCTACCACTGACAATGCTAAGCGATTCACACGGACGCAGCAGTGCACTAACACAAAGGTCATTTACGTTTACGCGTAAACTTTACCTGTTTTTCGAAATCACTCGTAGCTACAGCAAAGATGTTTACACATCAAAAATACTTAAAACTCGTCCAGACAATTTTTACTTAAATTTATGTATGTTTGGGGAGTGGACCTACGTATGCACACATTAAACAAATGCATCTTTTAAATCTCAATTCATTGCATTTTCTCTGTATTTAAACTAAAACTCACAAGTAAGGAAGCCTAAGTTCGAGTGAAATCGAACTTTAGATACTCAGCTGTATACTTTTATTGCTTGTTTGCGTTTGTTCGATTAGGGTGTATTTTATATGAATCGAGTGCCGCATAAAGTGGGCGCAGCCACGCCTATTTTCAAAATTTTTGATGTGTAAACATCTAATTACAAAGATGTCACGTTACAAATTCCCAACGGGGTTTCCAGAAATATCTTTGATAAAAAGTAGGCGTGGTCATAAACCGATTTCGCTAAATTTTTGAGCATGTATTACCACAATTTATTAAAGTGTACAAACTGATTTTCGTCATAACATCTCAATTATTTGTAGATATGGGTTCCGAAATCTCGTAGATTCCTTTGTCTGAAAAGAGGCGGTGGCACGCCCATTTTCCAACATTTTTCTACTTTTTGTTTTATGTCTATAGTTGGACTCATGACACAAAATTTCAATGACATATCTTTATATTTGACAAAGATATCGCTTAAAATGTTTTTATTAGGCTCCTTAATAGTTCCCATATATAAATTTGGTCGTGGTCGTTAACCGATTTTGGCAATTTTTCGCCCAAAAATTTTCCTAAGTAAGTAAATTACGCCCATTTCAATACCAACCGTCCTAGTCTCGATACCAACTTGCATTCCAAATTTCATCAAAATATCTCAATTTTTGCGCGAGTTAGAGTGTTTACAGACGGACGGACGGACGGACGGACATGGCTCAATCGATTTCTCTTTTCACCCTGATCATTTTGATATATACAAGTCTATATCTCGATTATTTCGTTCTGTTACAATCCACCGTTATGTGATTAAAACTATAATACTCTGTGTACTAGTACCGCTGAGTATAACAAACCTCAGCTAATATCCACAGCATACTTTTAGGGAAATATCTCCACACTGCTTGTTTATAACATAATCAGTAGTTGTTGACAGACATTGGCAATGTACATCCACAAATATTCATGTATTTTACAACATGTATTTACACAAATATTTGTGCATGTACCATCTTTTATAAAATTATTTTTTGTATGGTGCTGTCAAATTTGGAAGGGGGGGGGGGGTTTTGGGTTTGTGATGGAATCGACATATAGAGTCATGTGCAAAATACATATGTTTATAAACCCAGTGATGAATCTTTATATTCGTTTGTTTTTTTTTTCGTTCAATTAAGGCATGTCTACAGCACACTCCATATGCGTATGACCATGAACAAAAAACTTGTGATAAATTTTTGTCAATGTTAGTATAACCTTGCATGAAGATTTAAAACATAGTACTAATAAAAGGGTTTTGGTTTTGGCCAGGACAGCAATCGCTAAAAAAACGACATGTTTAATATTGAATGGTAAACTATTTAAGTATTTGAATAAGCACGATGCTATTCCATTGCCACCACAATTTGCAAGGGTCTCATGCCACATATAACACGTAGGTTGTCCGGAAACACAGTCATGTACAATTAAATAAGAAGTGTATAAAGCGTTTATAAAAATATTCAGAAGATCGCAAAAAGGTGTAGGAAGACATAGGCTAATCAGCACTATCTGACCCCGTGTCCGACTGACTATCGTTAAAAAATGAGTCCGTAATTGAGTCGTCGCTACTATAATCCATATTCAGAAAGTCTTCTTCTTCCATGTTACCAGGATCCATACCTTGTAAAAGGCTACACGATTAAAGTTTAATAACAATAATAACTAGCCGAAGGCCTGAGTTGTCAGTGCTATATAAAAAATATCTGTTAGTTTCTAGCTTATGGTTTACGCAAACAATTTTGTATTCTCTTATGCCCTTGTAAGTAGTAGGTATTTCCTAAGTTGAGTTAAGTTAGGTTGGCCAGGATACAGTGATCCTTCACATAGACCACATATGGTCCTTAGGAGGCGTTATACTAAACTTGGAATGCAAAACTTCGCAAGTTTTGTATTTTGGGTATTTCTGAAGGGAATTTTGTGTATTTCTGAAGAGTATTTTGTTGACCACTAGATTCCACAACAGGGGTGAGAGTACTCCCCCTTATGAGGTCCTCGATTTAGCGCTGAATGTTTGGGGGTATTCCGATCCATTCGAGCCCGTCCAACAGCGCCGCAACAGAGACGTTGCTAAAGGCATCCCAAGCATCAAGAAAGACACCTATCGCACTTCCTGTATTGATGGGTCTTTTCGATATGTTGTAAAACGTTGTGATTCTTTATCCTGTTTATCCTCTATCGCGACAAGGTAAATGCATTTTATGCCTTCCGCCAGACACCGCGAACCATGATTGAGGCCGTCTCGCACCTCCAACCTGGCTCAGGTCTTTAGGGGACCTACTCGCCGGTCAACAGCCTTTGCTAGCACTCCTCCATGCCTCCTTCTGGTACTTTCAAGATTTGAGTTTCGGCACGAAGTTATAATACCATTTCATTTTCATAAAAGTTAAAAAAGGTATAGCTGAAAGCTATTGAGCTGTTGTCAGCAATTATACAGCCGCTGGATTTTTATTCAACGCTTACTTAAAGAAATATTGACTCTGAGGTTGGTTTACTACACCCCACATGTCAGATGCAAGGTTAAAACACACAACAAGAAATCGTTGTCTACTTTATTTTGACGCGCACTATATCGACTTATTTATGTACATGTATGTATGTTTGTATGTTGTATATCTATGTATATACATAAGTGTTCATTTAATTTGAAATGGATAATTACATACAATGCCAAGTGTAGTCGCTGTCTTTGCTGAATTAGTGTGGGAAATATCGCAGCACGAAGTACTTACATATTAATGTAGAAAAAATTATTAGAATAGTCAAGCAAAGCAGACATGCAGGAAAAAGAAATATTAAATTGAAATTGAAATTTCATTTGAGCAAATTAATTTATGACACCATGTGCTATTATTAAGACATGTACTTAAAGCTATGAAAAAAATTAAACTTGAATTAAAATTAAAATTGAAGTACCTAATAGTACCTTTGTGCAATTAAAAAAAACCAAACTTGACAAGGGATGACGTAAAATCATTCCACAATACATCAATTAGAAAAACCGTCAATACATTTTAGTTATTTCCTTATACTTTGACGTAATACTAAGTACTGGTCAAACTCAATGAATCTCATATCTATAGCGAAAATATATATAGGGTTCGTTAAATACGCTTTTTCCCATTTTGGAATAGTTCAAGTACATATATACATATCTAAGGACACATTAGAGGAAAATTCGTGCATTGCAGAAGAGTTCTTTACAATATGTACTTCATATGGATAGAATTATGAAAAGTGTGGTTTTCGTAGGAGGTCATCTGCCAGTAAAAAAAAAAAAGCCGCGTGTAGCACAGTACACGTGGTAGAAGTTAACTTCTTACATTAAGCATTATAAAGCAAACATCTGAAATGATGCAAAGCTTGTTACTTTGTGTTATTTTTATGAAATTATTTAAGCCATGTTTAAATAATTCAAGTTGAAGTGGCGTATGCTATACAAATATAAAGCTTATGGTTTCAAAAAAATTGCATAAGAGGGTATATCTTAGTAATAAGTGGATATATTAGAAATATAAAAACACAATTAGACTTAATTCCCACTCCTGTAAATATCAATTATGTTGCATAATTTTAGGCTATGATGAAATTAAATACGTAAATACATACAGGACCCGGATTCTAAAAATCGCTATCGCAAATGAGATCGCCAAAAATCTCTAAATTTATATCAGACGCGCCTAAAAGTGTGTACCTACTTCCTTTATTTATTTATATCATTACATGACATCACATCACATCATGACATCACATCATGGCATTACATCATGACATCACATCATATCATGGCATCACATCATGACATCACATCGTGACATCACTTCATGATATCACATCATAACATCACATCATGACATCACATCATGACATCACATCATGACATCATATCATGACATCACATCATGACATCACATCATGACATCACATCATGACATCACATCATGACATCACATCATGACATCATATCATGGCATCACGTCATGACATCATATCATAGCATCACATCATGCATCGCATCATGACATCATATTATCGCATCACGTCATGACATCATATCATGGCATCACATCATGACATCACATTACGGGGTTATCCGGGTCCATATTATGACCCATATTTGGGGACCCGACCTAGAACTCATAATCAGTACATCTCTATATGAAAGCTGTGCTCAGCACCTTTCATTTGATACCAATATTGCTCAGAAATATTCCGGGGTCATCCGGGTACACGTTTTGACCCATATCTGGGGACCCGACCTGGGCATCATAACTAGTAATTCTCCATGTAAAAGCCATGTTCAATACCTTTTATTTGATACCAATATTGTCCAAAACATTCAGGGGAAAACCGGGTAAACGTTTTTATCTTTTGCTGTTTCCTGTTTCCTGTTTGCTTTTTCCGTGCAACGGAAGTGTACCTGCTATTTCCTTTTTAAAATTTCACTCTCCATAAAAACTCTATATCGCCACCTAAGAAGTTAACTTCAAAAAAATAGGTAAAAAAACTTTTTAAGTTAAACGGGTTTATGTTATACATACATTGCAATGTTTAAGATAAATGTACTAAAAACCAAAAAATAATAAAATAGATACAGTCGTGGGAATTATAAACATTTGCATAGACTACACACAGAGAAAAAACTATAGTAAATCTAACAAAGTTGACTTAGTTAAAAAAATGTGTATGGGGCACAAGAAACTTGTATAACTCGCCAAAGTACTTACACAATTTGTACCCGACCATGGAAAACAAAGCTTAGGTGATTTATTACCCAAGCACTTTGGCTACCAAAAAAGGAGTTGGTTTGGCTAAGTTAACCTTTTTTACTTTTATTTTTACTAAATTACTATGCTGAATTTTTTTCAAAATTATTTTCGTTAAGATGACGAAAAAACTTAGTAAGTAAATTATACCTAAGTTTTAAGTTGGATTATATGCGATTCTGAGTTGATTGTATAATAGCTTTTCTCTGTGTGTAGACTAAAATAAAACCGGGGGGCACGTCAATTGTCTACAAATTATCGACTTAATGTGCGATAGAAGAATCGTTTAATTCGTCGTTAGGCAGTTGGCCCGCAGACGGTGAGGAAATTACTTACTATTTTCTTGCTCATGGAAATTCCAATAGTTATACACTCCATGTTAATAAAAGAGATGTTTCAACTAGTTTATCGTTGGACATTCACACGAGGAATCGTTTCACTGCTCGTAGTTTGTCTTTAATCGACAAAACATATGATAAAAGTACTACTCGCTCACCACTATGAAACCCTAAAACTCGCTTATAATCGAGCTTGCTAGCTTTTTTCCACATTCTAGCCCTACTTATCACACGTCCATCGTTGTCGGTTGAACAACTGCCTAATTATAGTGTAACATTACAAAACAAACGTTTTAATCAACGATTGTAGACAATTGACGTGCCCCACGGTTTTATTTTAGTCTAGTCTATGCAAATGTTTATAATTCCCACGACTGTATCTATTTTATTATTTTTTGGTTTTTAGTACATTTATCTTAAACATTGCAATGTATGTATAACATAAAACCGTTTAACTTAAAAAGTTTTTTTACCTATTTTTATTTAGGAAAATATTTTTATATATTTTTAGTAATACATGTTCCGAATTTCAGCCAAATCAGACCATAAATGCGATTTTTGTAAATATAGCGACCCACGCGCCACCTAGCGGAATTTTTTTTTAAGAAAATATTTCTTTTCAAGGTAGTAATACATGTTCCGAATTTCAGCCAAATCGGACCATAAATGCGATTTTTGTAAATATATCGACCCACGCGCCACCTATCGGAAGTTTTTTTCATAATATTGCATTGTCATCGGGGTTATACATGCGTACAAAATTTCAGATTAATCGGTTGACAGGAAGAGGGTGAAATTTGAATTACTAAATTTGACCCAAGAGTAAATAATAAATAAAACAAACGGGGTGAGCTAAATAAAACCGTTTAATAAAAAGAAACATGACAGCAGCATTTACATAGCTCGAGTCTGTAGGTATTTGTTAGACTCCAACTTCGACTTTGTCGGCTGTTGTCATTTCACTTAAACTCAGAAAATCAAAATCTAAAACCCCAGATTATCTTTGGAACCTATGTATGTATATGGCATGTGCTTGCTGGCTTAACAAGGATTATGTTACAGAGAATGCGAAAGCTATTCCCTAGAAAACTTTTTAATGTAAGAATCGTGGAAAGAGCTAATGAAGCTTCAAAGTGCAACGATTACTCACACATATAATACTGGTTCACTCTTTAACATCCAGTTTGTTGCATACGATGAATCAATAACAAATCTATATGTGGGAACAAAACAAATCAGCTGCCTCATTTTATATGCAAATTCCATTGAATTGCGTATAACAAAAAAAAAAAAAACATAATTTAATTTGCAAGCGAAGCCCTGACTCAAGACAAGAAAATAAGAAACAAAAACAGAATGATTGCAATGCAATAAAAATATTAAAAAAAAAAACACACAAGAAACTGTAAATTTATTTATGGTTATTTTGCAGTTTTGCGATTTTGCGGTGACACAAAGTAACAGCGAACTCATTGCCAACAATGACAGCGTGAACTGCTAAACTGCTGGAGGCGGCTGTGTTGGTTGGTTCGGTTGTTGGCTGACAGCGCAACAAAAAAAGGTTGCTCGTCGCAAAAGAGGGAATACAAAATAGTATACATAATAGATATGTTTAAAAATGTGTAATCAAGTAAGGTTGTAGTTGTCTTCGGCTCTCATAATATTTTCTGCATAAGTCCACACATTCGTTTGATTGGAAGAGTTTTTCTGAAGTAGGAGCTATGTATATAGTTTAAGGACTGTTTTTTATGAAATGTAGGTATTTTTAGTCGAGGTTTTCATTGCTTAAAAAATTATTTGCAATACCAGTTACGAGTGGTATAAAAGAGTTACTCACATTTGTATTAATAAACAAAGTCACTTTGCTGCAGCGCCTCGCAATGACCTCGAGTTGAAAGAGGCAGCCACAAGTTGCTTGTTTTGTTTTACTCATCATCACCAAGTCGTCAGTAAGTCTGATAGAGGAGATATTGGGTAGAATTCGGATTACGATTACGATTCCGTATGCATCCATGTACATACATAATATTATTACGTATGTACATAAGTACGTATGTATGAATGTTCGATTTTTAATGTTCATCTGAATTAATGGTGATTGCAATTTTGAATTCTTGTAATTTGCAATTGCAAACGGAGTGAGTTGGCTCTCCTTCATTCCATTTATATCCCATTAAACACTGAAAAAGAAATTATCAAACGTTTGAGAAAATATTGTTTCTAAATTTGAGAATCAGCATACATATATATCATTTGAAAATAAACATATTTTCAAGTGTTCATCAAACATTGTTTATCAATTTTAGATTAACTTACAACACATTTGAAAAAAAAACTTGTTTCGTATTTTGTACAATTTCACGAATTTCAACATGTCAAGGCTTGAAGGTATGAAGAAATTGTGTGTGTTTGCAAATTTCAGTCAGCGTTCGTTGTTCTACTCGAGCGGTCTTTTAACGGTTGAAATGATGATGGTTGAAAATGATTGTGTGTAATAATGATTATGTATATCTTACTCTTATTTTATTTGTTTGTGGCTTTTTGTGAAGTTACACAAAATTTAATAAAAACATAGTTTGTTTCTCATATGTGTGTATGTATATTAAAAAAGATATTAACATACTCATGCAACTGTACAAAAGGCCTGAAAAACATCACATCAGAGTACAAATATGTAATACATACATACATATGTATGTACATTAGAGTGCGTTTAAAATTCAAATTTACGATATTTTACCGTATCGCCCCTTCAATCTGTAGTAACATGGTCAAAGATTTCACACATACATTTTGGTACCGATTGGTGGCGGTTAAGGCGTGGCGCATTGAGGTCAAAGTTCAGAAAACTCTATGAAGCATCAAAAAATCAAAATATTTTTTTTAATTATCTAATACCCAAAATTAATACTTCTATACCCAAGGATAACAAATATAAATTTTGGTTCCGATTGATGACGGTTTAGTGATGTTTTAAGGGGGTCAATGTTCAGATTTCCATAGAAGACTTACATTTTTAGTGTCGTATATGGTAATCTGAACTTTGATCCCCTTGAAACACCAGTAAACCGTCATCAATCGGGACCAAAATATATATTTGTTATCATTGGGTATAGAAGTATTAATTTTGGGTATTAGATAATTAAAAAAAATATTTTGATTTTTTGACCCTTCATAGAGTTTTCTGAACTTTGACCTCAATGCGCCACGCCTCAACCGCCACCAATCGGGACCAAAATTTGTGTGTGATATCTTGGACCATGTTACTACAGATTGAGGGGGCGATACAGACTTTTTATGAACTTTTAAGTTTTTCATACAAATTAAACGCACACTAATGTACATACATCTATTTATTCCATTCCATTTTTGCGCTCACAACACAAACTCTCTCACTATCCCTCAATTTTTCTGCACTATAGAGTACAAATATGTAATACATACAAACATCTATTGATCGCATTCCATTTCGTACCACCTTTGAAATAGGTTTGAGAAAATGAAATTTATCAAATTGAAAGTCAGCCCAAAATCCCATACTAAAAATGAGCCTTTTTGTTTGAGAACGCTATCAGGGGAAATTTGAGGTGCATTTGATAACTAACGTTTGCTATTTGACAATAGGGTTACTTCTCAAATGAACCTCAAATTGAAAATGAAGAAAAATGTTTATTGGGATGTACATCTGTAAAGATACATATTACAGATGTACTTACACACATATTTGTGAGCAGTGCAATTATGACATTGACTTTTCTAGTGCAATACATAAATGCAATTGAGATGACTGCGGCGGCTTTTGCTGGCGTGACTGTCGGTAATTGTTCAAAGCTGTATTTTTACTACATTATTTTTATACTCAGCTGTACTAGTACACAGAGTATTATAGTTTTAATCACATAACGGTGGATTGTAACAGAATGAAATAATCGAGATAGATATAGACTTATATATATCAAAATGATCAGGGTGAAAAGAGAAATCGATTGAGCCATGTCCGTCCGTCCGTCTGTCCGTCCGTCCGTCCGTCTGTAAACACTCTAACTCGCGCAAAAATTGAGATATTGATATTGATGAAATTTGAAATGCAAGTTATTATCGAGACTGGGACGGTTGGTATTGAAAATGGGCGAAATCGGACCATGACCACGCCCACTTTTCCTATATAGAAATAATCGGAAATTTGGTATCTCAGTCACTAATATAGCTGGAGCAATGAAATTTTACCCACGTTTTGAGCTCAGGCCCCTAGGAAGAAATTTGATGAAACTTTGGAAAATGGGCGGTGCCACGCCCACTTATTAAGGGTCAAACATGAAAAGTTTTATATGTCATAACTCAGAAACCATTGAAGATATATCGATGAAATTTGGTATGCTTGATATACTTACTGAGGCAAACATTTGGACGGAAAATAGTTAAAACCGGTTGACGGCCACGCCCACTTTTATATATGTGTATTATAAAGTGACCTAATAAAAACATTTTAAGATATATCTCTGTCAAATATAAAGATATATCACTGAAATTTTGTCGCATGAGTCCAACTATGGACATAAAACAGAAAACGCAAAAATTTTGGAAAATGGGCGGTGCCACGCCCACTTATTAAGGGGCAAACATTTGAGTTTTATGAGTCATAACTCAGAAACCGTTGAAGATATATCGATAAAATTTGGTATGCATGATATACTTACTTAGGCAAATGTTTGGACTAAAAATTGCCAAAATCAGTTGACGACCACGCCCACTTTTATATATGGGTATTATAAAGTGTCCCAATAAAAACATTTTAAGCGATATCTCTGTCAAATATAAAGATATATCATTGAGATTTTATGGCAGGAGTCCAACTGCGGACATAAAACGAAAAACACAAAAATTTTGGAAAATGGGCGTGGCACCGCCTCTTTTTAGAAGCAGGAATATACGAGATTTCTGAGCCCATAACTCGACAAATAATTGAGATATTATGACGAAACTTGGTTTATACACTTTTATAACTTGTGTTAATAGACATGCAAAAATGTATTCAAATCGGTTTGTGACCACGCCTACTTTTTAACAAAGATATTTCTGGAACAACCTTTAGCAATTTGTAACATGACATGACATGTAACTAGAAGTCATAAAGGAATGAAATTTTGCACAAAGAATAATATTCATGTGCTTAGTTGGATGACTGATAAAAATGTTGAAATGTTGAAAATGGGCGTGGCTACGCCCACTTTATGCGGCACTCGCTTTATATAAAATAATCCGTGTTTCCATCAAACGCAAACAAACAATGAAAGCATACAGCTGAGTATCTAATGTTCGATTCCACACGAACTTAGGCTTCCTTACTTGTTTTCAATTCTTTTATTTATCGATGTGCTAAAGACTATAAACTTGATCTATATAAATTATTCAACATTTGGATTTAATGTTCTAATTATGGTTTATACACTCTGCTTATTTCCTTTCGACTAAAATCGTTTATGTATGTATGTACATAAATTATTCAGTTGAAACTTGTGAAGCTTGGAAATTAGCATAATAAATGTAATATTAAATATGAGATTAGAAATATAACACATATGTGCATATTAAACACACACTTATGTTATCCTACCATATGCACATTATGTATTTGTATATATATGTACATATACTCGTATAAGTACTATCATTTGGTAAATAAATTATGCAAAATAAAATACTTAAAATATTGAATTGAAATAAATTATCGTTTTTATTAACGTCTAACACACTTCGTGACTTCTAATTGATTTTATTGAATTCTGTATGTAAATAATTTCTCCTTCTCACAAACAATGCATCACACTCGGTGTTGCCAGAATATTTTGGAGCTTATAGCTATATTAAAAGAAAAATATAGCTAAAACAGCTAAAAAAATGTCTTCAAAGCTAAAACGACTAGCCAAGAGTATTTTTCTAGAGACTAAATAAATCTCAAGGCTGCATACCAACTGCATGCAAAGAAAATTGAAAAAAACCTATAAAATTAACTTTTTGTTGGATACACTTAAATGGCGGTTAGGGCTCGATTTACAAACACATATTGTTCAATTCGTTATTTCAACTTCTGCAAATGTAAATTTTGTATCTAATTTCAAATTAAAATTGTGGTTTTTCACTTTCTCTAAAACTTTTTTTTTTTAATTTTATTACAAACTTATCTAACAACGAAAACCACTATCAGATATCAACTTTTCGACTTCCGTTGCAAGTATTTCATACAATTATGTAGGTATATATGCACCTTCTCCTATTACTTTTAGAAAAGTTTTTAATTTCAACAAAGTTGATATTCACCAGCAGCACCAGCAAACCAATAACAACAGAAAGTGTCATGTTAAAAATAGCTGTCAATTTGCAAATTGTGCTTGTGGCATTACAAACTTACAAGCGAACTGAGCGCCAATGTGCTTTGATTATTTTATCTTAACGCAAAAATTTTTATGTGAGTGTCATAAATCTTAAATTTTTACTTTGTAGCTGTAGTTGTGGTGTAAACATATAAGTTGACAACTTAGGTTTGCTTTGGTATAAAAATTTTCTGGGTGAGCAAATGGGAATTGGTGTAAAGCAGTGGCGGATCCACGGGTGGGAGGTGGGTTTGGGGGTTCAAAACCCCCCCTTGTGGTTTATCATAGATCCCAAATTAATGCCTTTATAGATTCTGCGCCCAAATTTCCCAAACTGATCAAGGAAAACTCTATCATTCCAAAAGCAATGGTTGGATGGGTTTAGCTGTCCAAAGGCAAAACACGACATTTATTTTCATTTATTTTCAGATTATATTTTACATGCACATATCCACAAGGTGAAACAGGTACAATTGAATCAGTTCATTAAAATAGTTGTCCTTGTAGGCAATAATAACATACAATTACAACTTATAGTTAAATAGAAAATGCCCGAAATTTAAAGGAATTAAATCTAATACAATAAGCGCGTACTACACCTTTTCCAGTTTAAGTTCAGAAAGTTACAATTGAAGTTCAGAAAATTACAATTTAAGTTCAGAATTTCCAATTGAAGCTCAGAAAGTTACAATTGAATTTCAGAAAATTACAATTGAAGTTCAGAATTTCCAAATGAACTTCAATTGTATTTTTCTGAACTTCAATTGTAACTTTCTGAACTTCAATTGTAATTTTCTGAACTTCAATTGTAATTTTCTGAACTTCAATTGTAACTTTCTGAACTTAAACTGGAAAAGGTGTATATTGTCGATTCTGTCAAACTTTCAATCATGTTTTAATCTTCGAGGCTTTTTGAAAAATTCTTGAAGGACTTCATCTTCAGTTAAATATATACTTCTGCTCTGAAAAAAATACCCGTAGTTAACTCAACAACTTTCCACTGTTGAATCTCCGTCTTTGATTCAACAGCAAAAGTATTTGTTTTAACGGCAAAGTTTTTGATTCAACAACTTTCCATAGTTAATTCAAAGACGGGCGTTTTTGATTCAAAAACTCCCTTGCTTTTGAAAAATTTTTAAGTAAATAAAAAATAGAAAATTTTTTTTCAAACTCGTTCAATTAATTTAAATTTTCGGGAAAAATATATATGTATATGTACATACATAAATGCAATATATAATTACAAATAAAGGTAAGTCACAATAATGATTTTATTTATATATTATTATAATATATTAAAATTATATGTACATACATATATACGTTGAAAAATTTATTTTGTATTTTCAGATTAAATATGTTTGATTATCCCGTTTTTCCGATAGCGAGCAATCGAACGAGCCAAATCTGCAGGTAAAACTTGTCGGCGATGAGAAAATAATCAAGTTATTCTTTTCGTGGGACATGTACAGGTGCACTGATGCAGTTCAATGAATGCGGTATCAAAAATATTGAACTGCTTGCAATGATGCACTCCCACGACATCGACGAAATATTAAATAGAAAAGAACTCATCGCCGACAGGATAAAATTCCGCAAACCTACAAATGCGGCGGTCGGAAAACAATAAAGAATGTGTTATGAAATAATAAAAAAAAATAAGTTGAGTTTATGTGTTTGTGTTTGTGTAAAAAGCCCTGCAGACAGTGATAGTCATTTGATATATTAGGCGCACGATTGATGGATAATTCTGTCACACACTGCCTACAAGTTTCCAAATTTTTTTATATAGACGGTGTGAAAAATGTGATGAAAACCTTTGTGTCCGTGTCTCTTTTCATCAATCGCGTTGTTCAAATGGTGTATCAAACGACCATCACTTGTTTGGTGAAACCGGGCCTTAGTATTAATATTACTATGTAAACATATATATTATATAAAAAAAATAAAGTAAAATAAAATAAAATAAAATAGTATCTATTATATTAAAAAAAAATTACTATTGTTTACAATTTTTTCATGTTAACTTAAAAGCGTAAGTATTTGCTTCAATGGTGCCCGTTTTTGGACCAAAAACTTTTGCTGTTAGTTCAAAAGCAAAAATTGTTAGCTTAAATACGAAAAGTATTTAAATCAACGGTGCTCGCTTTTGGACTAAAAAATTTTGCTGTTAATTCAAAAGCAAACACTGTTAACTTAAATGTAAAAGTATTTTTTTCTTAAATACGAAAAGTATTTGAATCAAAAACGCTCGCATCTTTGAAACAACAACGGAGCGTTGTTGGGCACATTTCAACTGCGGAAAGTTGTTCATTTAACTGCAAAAGTCTTTGTATTTACAACGTTTTTTTTTCAGAGTGTGAATGTTCAAGGAAGCAATACCATTGAGACGCAAATGGCCGACAAATTTTCTTTGTTATTTGCATTTTTGCACTTTGATTTTAATCACCATTACCACTAATATTATTTACATATTTATTCATTTTAACAATAAAATCACACTTTTTTAATAAAAACTCCAATTCCAACCATTCGCGTTCGGAATAAGAATAGAATCGAGACACATAAAGGAATAGAATTGTGAATTTGTCGCGAATATGGGTTCAAAACAACTCCTGGTTTGCGCGTCACGACAACGAGAAGGCCCATTCGGTATACTTTTCAAGTAGCGAATTTTCCCTTCTTATACATTTACGTTATAACATCTATCTATAACATTTACTTTGATAAAAGTCAAACTGTAAAAATTTGTTGTTTGTCAACATGAAGGCGACAGTTGCACGTTTGAAAATTTAGAACACGCAGTAGCGACCTCGCGCTTCAAATTATATCATATAATAACTGCTACTTCACTAGGTGTCGCGCAGTGGTCAAGTTTATAATAAAGTATGTAGCTTCAGAGCCATCTGAAGACGTAACACCCGCATATGCCTGCTTTTTTAATTTATGAATTTATTAAATACATGTACGTTATACATGTTATTTAGAACTTCAATTGAAATCTCCTGCACATTATGTGATGACTAGGGAAGCTAAAAATATGCAAATGCATATTTAGACCTAAAATGCATATTTACGGTCAAAATGCATTTCGTGCTTATTTTGGTATATTTTGACACTTAATCGAGCAATATCGAAAAATATTAAGCTGGCAACATCTTATCTGTGGTTAATTTAGATAGTTGCGTATGCATACAAACAAGGCTATTTAACTATTGATCTGGGCCCCGGAGCGGAGCATTTTTCCTTATAAAAATTCACCACGATAAACACTAAGGGCCGGTTTCACCATCTCCGGTTAAGTGCTTAACCGGAGGATTTCTCCCGGTTAAGCAATTTATTTGACAGCTCGCCATACAATTTACGTCAAAATAACCACCGGTTAACCACCTTGTATGCTGATCAATCGCAGACTAGTGCTACACGTTCAATATGAATATTGCGATATTTTTCTCGATCTGAGGTTTAAAATATTTTACTTCCGTCCTTTTCACACTTTCAATTCGTTTATTGCCAATATTTCGTTCCGGATCGCGGATTTCAAAATTTCTAAATATTTTGCCATCCAGAATCGCGATCCATCAATACTCGATGCTACACGGTCAATATTAATCGTTTTCCCATACAAGAGCTTTTTCTCGGAAAACCGCCAAAAACTCTTACTGGAAAATATAGTAAAACATACGATAGTTCAATGCAACCCTGCGCAATATTAATAGAATAGTTTCGTTTGATTTGTAAAAAGATCTCATGTATACAAATCTAAAATTAATTTAAAGTATTTTATAGTATTTAAAAACAAATTTTTTAAATGGCGAAAATGTGAATTGTACGTTTCAGTTCTTATATTATTATTATTTTGCAAAATTCTTTAAATAAAAATGTAAGCTTGAAGTGAAATACAAAAAAATTTTTAGCATATTTCCGGTATTTTTTAGGTATATATGCATATAATGAGATTTCTTCGTGCATATTTACGAGCATATTTCAGTTATTTTTCGGGCATACTAGCATGCATATTTTGAAATTTTTCGTGCATACTTTTAGCTTCCCTAGTGATGACATACATATTGTTAATTTGGAGGGTTTTGAGTTTGGTGTTTTTAAGGTGCGGGAAATGGCGCAACTAGTATATAGAATAATAATAGTAGGTGGTATTAGTCCATATTTTCACCAGCGTATGCCCTTAAAAAACATCTTCCAAAAAAATAAATTTTCAAAACCCCCCCCCCCCCCCCCCCCTTGCCGAAATCCTGGATCCGCGCCTGGTGTAAAGTGTACATTTTACAGATACATATGTATGTACATATGTAAATTTCATATGCCAAAATAAAAATAATTTTTATAAAATTGTGAGTTAAAAGTGAAAACGGCGTTTGGACATTTTTTTTGCGATATTAAAAAAAAATTCTGCATTTCATTTATGTGTATTCACATCTTTATTAGTAAGATGGAAAATATTTCCATTCGACCATGTTTTTTGGTGGGTTTTTTGCTGTGTTGAAGGACCATAAAAAGCCGCAAAATAGTGCATTCTCATGTGTTTTTATTGACATACAATTATAGATAAATATTTGCTGCTTATTTGTTGTCAATTGATATAAATGAGGCATATCAATCACAACAAAAGTCTAATCAGAAAATTGAGTGCCAAATTGATGGCAGGATACGAGGAAGCATGTGGAAAAATTGCTTTGAGAGAAATGTAATCCATCAACTTCTATTACATACATACAAATGTACATATGTACAAATGTAAATATTTAGATTGTCACAATTGTCACTGTGTTTGATTTATAGCGCTCATTTTTGCTAGCGATTCGAATAAAACAAATAGTTTGGCACAGTTTCTTAGTATTACATACATACCTACCACAACTTTCTGGCAACAAAAAATTTAACCAAGTTACCACTTGAACAACCCTTAAACTATACTTCGCTTCAATCAGATGACGCTCGTTAATGATTGACAAGAATGCGGTGTAAGTGGTTCAAGCTCAAGTATCTTTCAAGTGCTTCGCAATCTTACAGAATTCTGCTGAGTTGCCGTTTTCGTTAGAAAAGACGGAAATACAGCAAATTTTCATACATACATACATACATATATTCACGTTGGCATAAACAAAAAAAAATAATAAATAGCCTGCTGCTGCGCTTAATGAATTACAGAATTTTCCCCTCCATTAACAATAACCAAAAATCGAAAAAAAGCAAAAGCTTCTTCACACAGCATAATAAATATTGCTCTTGATACAATTTTATCTCTTTTTTTTAATAAACTACCAATCTTATCCATTGGGAAATATCCAATATGTTGCAGAAAGAATGCGTCAGGAATAAATTCCTTAAATAAAGTGAATGCGGTTACGATATGTCAGAAAAAAAAACAAAGAAAAAACCAAAAAATATAAATATTGAAACACTCAACTGCTTTTACCGCAAACAAAACCACAATGAATCAGATATCCACACTTGGAATTTGTTTTAGTTACATTGGTGGCGAAAAAAATGGCTCGAAATCTTTCTTTGTCGTACATTTATGTATGTATACTGCGAAATTTCGAAAGCGCAGTTGAGTGCTTCTATAGTTTTTTTGTGAATTTTTTCATTTATTTTATTATTTTTTGTTATATACATAAATACATCAATTTTATCAAAAATCGGCAAACTACTTACATATATTACTAGAATCTATATACATAAGTACCTTTATCTGCAACATTTGACATTTGGAAATGAGCTTTTTGTTGAGCTTAAAATGCTTCTAAGTTATTTAAATTCCACCTCTGTATACTCTCTCACTTTCTCATATTTTGACACATTTCGTTTCTGTATGACATTTCCAGTATGACATCACTAGGTGGAGTTACAATTTTTTTTTACTACAATGTTTGTTAATTCTACAACTAAAAGTGGAGAATACACTAAGTTCTGATGTTCCGGAATTACTAGATCTCGAGAGCAAGTAGAAAATAATATGGCAAAAATTGTGTGATTTATTTTAAAATTGTTTTAAGTTTGCACAACCGCATCCAATTCTGCGCACACAAACTTCACTCGCACCTCAACCATTCACGTTGCTGATTTATTTGTTTAAGTACTTAATCGTGCTAAAAATAACAAACCTGCTTCAAATTTCTTCAACATAAGAGTGCCACATCTAAAATTAATATTCGTACTCGTATGGCAAAGTAATATAAGAGTTAGATGGGTTTTGCAATAGCTCAAATGTTCGTGAGTAGGTTAGCCAACGAGAGGAAAAAAAGGAGTGCAACTTGCCAAAATATTACCTTTCATACGCTCAATCACGCAGAAGACGGTTAAGAATTTTAAAAAAGGAAACCCAAACAAAGCAAAATAAACAAATGTTGCTTGTGAGAGGTTTCATCGTAATACGCATTCTAAAAAAATTCAATTCAAATTCAATAAATGCCAATTTTGCCGCTTTTAATTCGCAATCAGGACGCCAAGACGCGTTTAGTGCGAATTTTCCTAAAAGGTTTAAGGGCAACAAAAAAATATTGGTCGCTGTTTTATGTATTACAGCGACAACAGCTACATATACATATTTTCTGCCATAACGCAAAACAAAGAAGATCAGACATTTAACGTTTCATTTCGCCTATTCATGGAAGGCGTGAAGCCATTATTTGAAAAATCTAGTTATTTCATAATTAAAAAAACCAAGACAAAAATGGGAATGTGCATGTTAAATAGCTGGCAACCCTCTTCATTGAACTTCCTTCAAAATGAATTGGATAGAGTGCTCGCCCAAATGCTTATTTAAAACTCAATTATAGCGGTCAACCCTCGGCAGTGGCGGAGCTCGGAAAGTATTTCGGCCTTAAAATGCTTATCGTAGAAATTCGTTCGCCATTAACCTAAAACTTGTTAGAGTTATGTACATATGTATAGAAAAGAATAGCACATTATTCTGTTTTATAATGAAGGGAAGGGGATGATTGGCTTAGAACACAATAGAGTTAGGAAGCGACACATACACTTAGGGAAAAAAATATATGGAGAGGTGAAAGAATTTGCCTATATTGAACACTATTTTCTTTGTTTTGAGTAAATTTTCCCTAAACCATGTTAAAAGGATTATAAAATAAAGTTGTGTACATGGTTTCATATAATTGTTTTAAAGATATTCATACGTGAAAATAAGGAAAAATTTCTTAAGCGCCATTGCATTCTCCACTTCACCTTGTTTTGAAGACTTGATTTCTTTAACACGTTGGCTGCCAGTGTATCACCGGTGATCACAACCATAAACCACTCACAGGTGCCAGGAACAAAATTACTTTTGCTTTTTTGTATTATAACGGGATTTTTTACCCAGAGTAAAAGCCATGCTGGCGACGCATCTGAGCATGCTTTTAAGCTGTGATGACCCCGCGAACATCTGCTTTTTTATTTTAAAATGTTGTTTAAATTTTAAGCGCCTAGGCGTGTATCACCGGTGATACACTGGCACCTGGGGGTGGTTTTTCGTCGTGATCACCGGTGATACACTGGCAGCCAACGTGTTAATTTTGATAACCTGAATTTCCCTGCAAATTAACATGGCAACGAATTTATTGCAATGATTTTGTATATATGTACATTAGATGCGTTTTTTTCGGCAAAGTTTCTGAGATCTTTCCTCCGGCCACAGAATATAAAAATAGGATGTTGTAGGATAACTAAGCTGATTTTTATTTTTTTTTTAGAAAGGAAACTGAGTGGGCTACTCCAAAAACAGCGATTTGTTTAAAAATTCTATGATAGCTTTAGATTCATATATGAAAACAACCACATAATTGAAAATAAAAAAAAAACAAAAGATATATATTCTCATGTAAAATTAACGGCTTAATCGAATGGTGGACTCAGTTTTTTAGTGCGAGCCATAGGGAAGGTACCAAGATCGCCTAAATTGGAATGTTATTTTTTTTAGTCACGGATTTTCAAGTTAGGACCCTTGAATTTTCAAGATAGCTTAAATTTCTTTTTAATCAAAATATACAGGAATCTGCGCAAATTAATGCAGTTTTCAGAAAAGTTTATTTGATCGAAATCGAGCTGTTTTTATCCAAGCTACTTTGGTTTAAATGAAACATGCTAAAATCATTTTCATATTAAACAACATTTTTTTTTACATATTATCTAAATAATAAATTTTCGAATTTTGTACTCGCAACAATAAAAAATGTTTTTTTTTTCGGGATGCTCACGAGTTTATTTCTTACAAGTCGTGGCATGCACTGTCAGCTATATCATTGAATTTAGCAAAAAAAAACACTTATGGGAATCAGTTTTTCTTAAGTTTTGCTTTACACAATGATGACAACAATTCACAGATACTTTTTCGAAAAAAACCTACGTATAAAAGCATTTCGAGAGTCCAATATAATGATGACGTTGGATTGAATTTCAGCTTGAGGCCATGGTTCGAATTCGGAGCAGAATATAAAAGGGATAAAAATATATAACAAGCAGTGAAGGGGAAGAAGGTGCCACAATGATTAATTCTAATATGCTTTGCACTCAATTTCAGAATTATTATTCTTACTTAGATTAGGAATAAATATTGTTGTTTTGAGAAATTTCAAAATGAATCTAAGAATAATAATTATTATTCTCGAAAGCCTACTAAACGGTCTTAAATCAAGGCTGCAAAATAACGTCATTTTTAACAATAAACAAAAAAAATTTTGTTTCTGTTGAAATATTCGATTTTATAAACGTAAAAAGCATAACCAAACCTATTTTGTTTCAACTGTTATCAAAAAAAATTAACAAATTTTTTTTGTTTTAATAATTATCAAAACAATTATTTCAAAAAAATATAGTTTCAAATTTAAACGAAAAAATTGACTTTTCAATAATTTCGTTTTCTATGAAGAAAAGAAATTTTATATATGTTTGTATGTATGTACATACGTACATAAATAATTAAAGGTTTATTGATAATTTTTGAAACGAAAAAATTTTGTTTCTGATAATTAGCAAAACAAAATAATTTTTGGATATTTTTTATTGATATTTTTTGAAACAAAATTATTTTGTTCATTTCGTTGAGCAGCCTTGGCTTAAATACGAACGAAATCAGTCTTAAAAGTAGAATTTATGATTTTAAAGAAAAATTCTTCAAATTAGAATTTTCTACTCAGCACAAGATATTCGGTATCTACTTTCGTGACCAAAATTTCTGATTTGGGCTTGATATAAGTAAAAAATACTTCATTTTTTCTCTAAGTGTATTTGGTATAATCGCACATTCACTCAGAGACGTTGTCATGTGTGCATTGCAATCCACATATTTTATTCGATTTAATATTTCTACATTTTAAAAACTAGCACAATTGACGGATGCACACAATCGCCGTTGTTGGTTGTGAAATGGAAAATTGCGAGGAAAAATGCGTACATACGTTTGAATGCTGCGCACGAAACGCAAAATCAACAAAAACACTCAAATTCAAGGGGATACAAGCCGATATATGTACATACCTACACCAGCGTTGCCATTCTAGCTTTTTTCAAGCTAGATTTAGCTTTTTTCCTTGTCTTTTAGCTGCAAAAATTCTGATTTAGCTTTGGCTTTTTTTTCTAGCTTTTTTATTTGCTAAAACTCCCCAAAAAATGAGCGCTGCTCACTGCTCATATACATACATACAGTCATCATAGTTACCATTATTTCAATGTAAAACATTTTTTATAACATTTCGTTATTTTTATTGACACAGAAGTACAAATTTGCATATAGTATATGAAAATATGCAGGCTCCACTAAACAAGTCGGTTCTTCAGATCAGCTGACTTCTTGTTCTTCTTCAACAGCTATCCAATTTGTTTACTTCTGCATATTCTATACATGCATTCGTGTTTACAATTCGTCAAATTCTTCGTTCTCTGAGTTTATCCATCATTCGCCCGAGACCTGAATGTCAAATTATTTCGTCTTCCTTACAGTTTTGACATCTCGGTCACGAGAGTTCGACATTAAGGTCACGGCGCGCCGCGGTGTGTATGTGTGTATGTATCTTGAGCCGACCTGTTAAATTGACCTTGAATTTATGTGTGTTTTGAAAACACATTAGGCGAGTTCCCCTCCAGATCCACATAAAAATTTTGCGTGCAAATGGAACAACAATTTTGTGATCCTGATATTTATCTAGATCCATTTCGGGTCCGTATAGATTGTAATAGATTTTTTTTGATCCAGATAAACATCAGGATCAAAAAATTCTTGTTGCAGGTGCTTGCAAATTTTTTGTCCGGATCACTGTTACGGGAAATCACCTATTAATAAAGCATTAGAATACGCAGTAAGACTTGGGATCATCGTACCTACTTGTCAATAGATACTCTATTACTCCCTATAATTCGTGTATAAGCATACAATTTTTTATACTCGCTTTTAACATTGTATGTCCTAGGAAGGGAAGTAATAAACACAAACAAAATAAAACAAAACTGAAAAAATTTTGATATATATATCCTATTTTTAAAATAGTCGAGTTGGTGTTGTTGCTTTCAAGGTAATTTGATGCATAAGCGAGTATTCTTTTCATGCTTGGGTACGACAGAAATGCGCCTATTGCACGGAAAGGATATCAAGTAGAGTTCTCTTCTGCTCTCGCTTGGGGAGATCTCGCTCCAAGTTCTACTGGGTAACTTCGTAATTTTTTTTTAGCTTCTTTTTTAGCTTTAAATTTTTTTTTATTTGTGAAACAATTTTTTTTTAGCTTTTTCTAGCTTTTTTTTTGAGAATCTAGCTGGAACTCTGGAAAAGTTCTGGCAACACTGACCTACACACACATGAATATGTGATTCGCGTATTTTAATCTGCCAAGAAAAGTGAATGGCTCTAACCGTCTAACGCAAAAATGCAAGCAATGACGATTATGATAAAGATGCTGATGGATGACAACAACAACTACAAAAGAGCAATTACAAAAGCAGCACTCGAAAGCTTTAACATGAACAGCGCTGCTCATACATACATATTTTTATTGTAACACCTGCGCTAGAAGACAAATAACAAAAAAGCAAAATTTATCAAAAGCAATGCAATCAAATTAAATTATAGTGGTGCTACAACAATAGCAATAAAAAATATCGATAAAATTGCAATTAAATAAAGCGCAAATAGCAAATAATTTTTTTTTTGCACGGCAATCGATTAAAGTATTTAAGATATGTATTACCAACAACAATAAGCAATAATAACAGTAAAAACGTGATCAATAACTGACGACGATTACAGCAAAAACAACAAAGACAAACAAACAAAACAAAATAAATTTAATTATTTAACTACTTTCATGACTTCGAAATGTACTGAAACAACAAAAAAAATTAAAAAAACTTTTGCGGCAAGAGAATTGCGTCGTTCACTTTGGCATAAATACAGCCAACAAAAACAACAATAACAATACAATATCCCCCAAAATTCAAAGCATGTGTAATAAATCGCCAATGCAGCAGCTGTGACAGGGACGTAACAAAGAAGCAAATAGACAACAGCAACAACAATAACAACAACAACAGCAAGGCAGTTCATCAAAGCGGCTTTGATGGTTTTCATGGCTTTTGACAGATCTCTGGACAGTAAGCCTATCACGCCTCAAGCGTCTCAGAGACGCACGAACGAACGAACGAAAAGAAATTGAGTTCAAGCAAATTGCAATTGCAAAAAAAATTTGACAGATTAAATCTGAGGCAACAACAACAATGGTGACAGATATGGGTACAACATTTGGCTGTTCCATTATACATAGATCAAAAAAGTTGAACGCGAAGTTTTGATATAAAAGCCATTTTGCATGAATATAAGCATCTTCCATTATTATTCCTTTTTTTTTGTAGAGCATTGGGATTACCTTTTTCGATGTATTTTCGCCAGTTTACTATACTTGTATTACTTTGTTTCGAATAGACAGTTCCTTCTTGTGCAAAATCGCTTCTTTAGTGCTGCCGAAACGTAAAAAACCACGTCACCGATAGCTTAAATGAAAGAAATCTCGAAATTGCTTTGCGGCGTAATTTTTTTCCGATACTATCTAATGTATGTGCATTAAGGTGGTCCAAAAAAAATTAAAACCGAAATATTCACTACGAAACAAGGCTATTTTTATTCTATTATTCCTAAAACAATTTGTTTTCGCTTTTTTAATGATAAGAAACGCCTTTCTTGTTTAATAAGGACTTTCCAAAAAATTATGTATCATCACTGATGTAGAATGAGCAGGAAATTTGCGCGATCTCTAAACTTTAATATATTAAGCTGGGTATACACATCATAAGAGACTGGCTAAGAAAAATAGGCATTTACTTATTTCTTAAGTAATTTTGACGTCTCATTTTTTCTTGAAGATATAAAAAAATCAAATTAATTTGTTGGCAAAGCCAGCATTTCAATGCTCATTTTTCGTAAAAAATATTAATAAATTTCCTTGTGATGTGGATACTGGCTACACTGAGGGAAAAAAGGACTTGTAAAAATAGCTCCCAACGGTGACAATGTTACATTTTTTATTGTTGACTAATTTCGTGGTGAATCACACTTGTTTTAGAGTTTAAGTAAATATTTTTCAGTTGGTATGAATTGAAAATGGTCAATTTAGCAATAGTTTGTCTCATTTCAACATTAACATTCATTAACATTTCCAATTTGGCATGGCTACAACTTAAAGCGGGCATTGTCATATTTAATATACACTAGCAAATACCCGTCCCGCTTCGCAGCGACAAACAAAAGCTTTTATGTTATAATGGGTCTCTCCCTTTACCTTTACCTTTACCTTTACCTTTACCTTTACCTTTACCTTTACCTTTACCTTTACCTTTACCTTTACCTTTACCTTTACCTTTACCTTTACCTTTACCTTTACCTTTACCTTTACCTTTACCTTTACCTTTACCTTTACCTTTACCTTTACCTTTACCTTTACCTTTACCTTTACCTTTACCTTTACCTTTACCTTTACCTTTACCTTTACCTTTACCTTTACCTTTACCTTTACCTTTATCGGGACCACCCATCACCATCCGAGCTCACTACTTGAACCATTTCTGGGAAACCGACTCAAAAAATAACAATGAAAATATCTGTATGTTGAAGCCCTGTTCGACACCTTTCATTTGATACCAATATCGCCTAGAAGCATTCGAGGGTCATCCGGGTCCACGTTTTGACCCATATTTGGGGACCCGGCCTAGGCATCGCAATGAAAATAACTCTATGTTGAAGGCCTGGTCAGCACCTTTCGGTTGATACTCATATTGCTCAAACACTTGTTGGGTCACTCTGGGTCCACATTTGGGCCTATATTCCGGGAAGTTCCCACTTTTTCGAAATTCTATATACCCTATTATGTGCGCTAGTACCACGTGAATCTACTGTGAAAATTTCAAAAAGATCGGTTGATTACTTTGCGAGTCCATAAAGGACACACACACACACACATTCATTTTTATATTATAGAAGATATGTACATGCGGTGGTATATCGCTAGCTTAGAGTGCAAATTGTGTAAGTCCTTTTTTAGAACTTTGTAGGAGAGACGAAAAACAAAAAACTAAAAAATTTCGAAATGAAAAAAAAATTTGCGTTCATGTAAATATTTTGGACTTACAGAATTTTCTTCGATTTTTGGACTTACACAATTTGCGTATCACTGAATAACAACGAGTAGAAATATGACAAGAGTCACAGACTTGTTTAGCGCGGTGCGTATTTGATTTTTCTAGCGTTGTACAGAAAAATACACTTTTTCATAAAAATGGACTTACACAGCTTGCACTCTATGCTAGCGATATACAGCAGAAGCTCTCTCAATTCGTTTCCAATAGAAATATCATACTTGTTACTTGTTGCTTTGCATACGTGAGTGAGTTGTAATTCATGGATGCTTTTTCGAAAAAAGGTAAGTATAAAATCATCAAGGAAGCAAGTTATATAATGTTGAATGTGCCACTATATCAGGGCTGCTCACCTCATAGGCACTCAAAGCACAATTGTTTTTGTTTTGTACCGAATCATAGGCACAGATACATATTTTCACTTCAAATATGAAAATAAAATTTTCTTTGCACTGCCATAAGCACTGAGATATAAAAAAAATTTTATATGTATGTGCCTATGATTCATATTGAATGTGCAGAGCAAAGGCACTTTGTATAGGAGCTCGAGCACTGCCGTAAGAAATCGAAATTTACAATAACAAATGTGTAATGAAAAAAAAATTCAAAAAATGAAAGCACTGTAAAAAATTAGTATTCAAAAAATTTTCATATAAAAAATAAAAAAATTTGTATGTATGTGATACTACCATTTGAAAATAAATTCTAAAATAATATTTTATTGGAATTCATAAAAAAATTTAAATGAGCGAAAATATTTTTCAGTGCATATACAAAATTTGTAGATGTATTGAGTTTTGTACTTTCAATACGAGAGCGTTGAGCAGCCCTGCACTATATGATGCCGTTGGGCTGAATCTCATGTTGATGTCATGATTCGAATGCAGAGGAGAATATATACCTACTAGAGAACACCATATAGAAAGCAGTGAAGGCATAGGGAAGGTGCCGTAATGCAATACAAGCAGTGGTGAAGCTTACATATTTCTACTTGGAACCGAACGTAAGGAGGATGAAGAGAAAAATGCAAACAAAAGATTAATTTTTTTTTTATTTTTTCTCTGAGTGTATAAAATCCGAAAATGGTAATTATTATAGTCGATGCAACAATTTTTAAGGTAGGCTGACTAACATGACTGTTTTTTGTTGACTTGACGTCGTTTTTGTAGGATTTACGTTGTTTTTTCCTCACTGTAAAGGAAATTTGACACAAGAAAATTTCTTGACTATTTCTTATGCTTTTTATATCTTTCATGGGAATGAAATGGTATTATAACTTAGTGCCAAAAAATTTTTGTCGAAAGTACCAGAAGGAAGCGTGGGGGACCCACCAAAATATATACCGATATGGTCAGAATCACGAGCTGAGTCGATTAAGCCATGTCCGTCTGTCCGTCTGTCCGTCTGTCCGTCCGTCCGTCTGTGTGAACGCAAACTAGTCCCTCAGTTTTTGAGATATCTGAATGAAATTCGGAATACAGGTATGTTGTTATATGCAGCTGATCATTTGTCGGAACCGGCTGAATCGGACCACTATAACATATAGAAAACAACCGATTATTCAGATATACATGAAATTTTTGGATGTAATTTGTGCATAACTTCCCCATTTATACAGCTAAGGACATGAAACTTTGAAGTAGAGGTGCCCATTTTGCCCAAACAAGGTTACCGAAAATTGTCAAGATCGGACCACTATAACATATAGTTCCACAACATCCGATTATTCAGATATACACATTTTGGTGTATAACTCCTCCATTTTAACAGCTAACGGCCTGAAATTTTGCAGTATTTGTCGAAAATTGTTAAGATCGGACCACTATAACCTATAGCTCCCCTACAACCGATTGTTCAGATATACACATTTTGGTGTATAACTCCTCCACTTTAACAGCTAACGGCGTGAAATTTTGAAGTATTTGTACCCATATGGGCCCAAAAAGGGTTACCGAAAATTGTCAAGATCGGACCACTATAACATATAGCTCCCCTACAACCGATTGTTCAGATATGGACATTTTGGTGTATAACTCCTCCATTTTAACAGCTAACGGCGTGAAATTTTGAAGTATTTGTACCCATATGGGCCCAAACGGGATTACCGAAAATTGTCAAGATCGGACCACTATAACTTATAGCTCCCATACAACCGATTGTTCAGATATGCACATTTTGGTGTATAACTCCTCCATTTTAACAGCTAACGGTGTGAAATTTTAAAGTATTTGTACACATATGGGCCCAAACGAGATTACCGAAAATTGTTAAGATCGGACCACTATAACATATAGCTCCCATACAACCGATTGTTCAGATATGGACATTTTGGTGTATAACTCCTCCATTTTAACAGCTAACGGCGTGAAATTTTGAAGTATTTGTACCCATATGGGCCCAAACAGGGTTACCGAAAATTGTCAAGATCGGACCACTATAACATATAGCTCCCATACAACCGATTGTTCAGATATGGACATTTTGGTGTATAACTCCTCCATTTAAATAGCCAAGACACCATTTTTTCTAATAAATCTTTCCATAAATGAACCCACAGAATTAAAATTATAAATTAAACTTAATCCGGCTATGTACATACATACATAGGTAACTTTTCATTTCCCCACTCATGAAAGGTATGAAGTCTTCGGTACGGCCGAAGACAGCCGCGCTTTTACTTGTTTTTTATTCATTTTATATCCACAAAGTTACTAACGAAAGATATGTAGATATTAACAGCGATTCCAAGTCTCAAATCGTCATTCGTACATTCGTACATACATACATACCTACGTAGAACTTTTCCTTTTGCTTGGTACAGTCTAATGCTCATCCAATATTCGTGTGTACAATATGCAATTAATCGCGCCTATACTAGTGATGGGCGAGTCCGAGATGTTTAGACAATCGAGAGAATCGCCATCGTTGCAAAATCACAATCGAGTCAAAAGTTGACTCGCTCCTCGACTACACAATCGAGATGTTTTTGCGATTGTTCCGAGTCAGCGAGTCGGAGGTTGTTTCGATGACATCTCGACTACACAACCGAGATGTTTTTGCGATTGTTCCGAGTCGGCGAGTCGGAGGTTGTTTCGATGACATCTCGACTACACAAGCGAGATGTTTTTGCGACTGTTCCGAGTCGGCGGACCGGCTGTTGTTTTGATGATTTGTTTTAGTTGATAAAATAAACTGAATGAGTGTTGTTGATGAAGAAAGTAGGATTGTTAATGGAAGTGAGGCAAATACATATGTAAATAAATGAACCAAATTGAAAAATATGCTACATATATATAGACGCTGCATTTTTGCAATCACAATTAAAGAGTGTCGTGCTTAATAAATACAATTAATTATTTAAACATTAATACATTAATAAATTTTCTGAAGTGAGACGCTTACGAAACAAATTAATTTTACGAGCAGCAACAACGGCAATAGATTTGTACCACTCTGTATGCTTTTTTAAGCAATTTTGATATTCAAGCGGCAACAACAAATGTTATGTATTTTTTGCAGCGAGTCCGAAATGTAGGGTTGCTTTGAAAACGAGAGGAATTATTGGCGAGTCCGAGATGTTTTAGCGATTGTTTCGACTGACGGCCATTTACGACTTGACTCGAATACGAATGAAAACCATCGAGAGCTTTCGAGATGTTTCAACAATCGAGAGAATCGAATAAAACATCTCGGACTCGCCCATCACTAGCCTATACCGTGTCAAATATTTGCGTTGTACACTCAAATTGCGACAACAATTAATTAGCAGTGAACACGTTTCTTCTGGTATTATCGCTATCGACTAAAGTTACAGCAAAAAAGTGTCCTTGTCGTATTAAAATAAAAAAATTATATTTTCAGCGCTTGGGCCGAAATAGTTCAAACAAAAACAAAACAAACCACCTTGTTCTTGCCTTATTACCTACTTCCAAGTAATTTCATATTCATCATTTTTGCTAAAACAAACTTTAATTAAAACGACACTTAAATCGTAAAATTCTGTTTGCTTTGGCGATACCTTAAACTGCCGGCTGGAAGTTAGTATGTAGTGTGAGCGGGCGGGGCAGGCCCGTAGCTAGGGGGGGGCATTGTGGGGCAATGCCATACCTTAAAATTAGAATGCCCTACCTTAAAAAGGCCAACAAGTGAGATGAATTATTATAATTAAATTTTTTGTCATAGTTTGAGATAAAAAATTATTGCGGTTTCAATGTATGATATGGAGAATCCACCCTGCATCACATATATAATTAAATAAGACCATCGAATTTTTGTAGTTTGGTTAAAGGAATGGTTCATTCCGGCACTTTTCTGACAAAAACTAATCTCACTGTGAGCGAACAACACCAAAAGCGCGGAATCGATTTCTAAAGCTGTGTGCTAATCTAAAACATTTTACTCGATGGAAAAATCAGGTGTCTAAATTTTCTATGGTTATCCTTTAATCATTTTCGAGAGTTTTTTTCTCACCTTGACTTGCGTGCATACCTACAGGCGACCCACATACCAAATTTAAAGATCTCCACATCTCCACATCTAAATTGGAAGCTGTACCATCTTGTTGGCTTATTCTCAATGAGTATTGCTTATGTACTGTCACAATAATTATGTGTCAACAAATAGGTATTAAAAGTACGGGGAAAATTTTCCAACAGTCTACCACGCGTTGAAAAAAAGTCATTGGGGGTTGTAGAGGAGATCCTCCTGATTCTAAATCCAAAAGTCCCGTCGACCGGAGATGTTGGTAAGTTGTAAAATTTACCAAACAAACCCCCAAAACTCCGTACGATTACCGAGGAAAGGCACCCTTTAAAAACATGCACATATGTATATATGCGTGTAGAACATCTTTTTTCTTCGAAAGTCATTTTTCTCGGACCGTGGTTCCTTAATGTAAAGCCGTCCCTTTCGGTAGACAGATGGAAATCTGAGCCAATGTACGTCACTGACCTAGAGAAAAGTGATATATATGCTGCCTGATTTTGGAAGCCATGCCTCGATGCACATAGGTAGATTTTCAAATTTTAAAATATAAATAAAATAAATATTTTATTGTCTACATCTATTCAAAATTGCTTGTTTAATGTAAAGTTTTAATAATTTGTGTTAAAAGTTGATTTTATTGAAAAATATATACAGTGACTCAAAAAAAAAATCATACGACATAGTTTTTAAATTTATTTCAAAGAATTCTGTCCAAAATTTGACTTTCTTATTTCGCTTAAAAATGTAGACAATTTTTAAATAAAAATCGTTTAAGCAGGATTTGTAAGCTTATTAAAAAAATTCGAAAAATCGTAGAAATTTCTAAAAGTGGATTAAAAATTTCAAAGCGAGGCCAGAATTTATTGAAGATTTTGAGGAGATTTTTAAGTGTGCTGTTATGTAGCCAACCAACTTTGGTGTAAAAAGTGCAATTCCCAATACTGTGAAAATTCCGTAGATTTTAGAAATTTTTTTCTGTAGGGTGCTTGCCATATATGTACGTGAGACAGTTCCAATTAAAATTGCGAGGCCATTGAAAATTTTTAAAAAGTTGAATCTTGCATATTATGATATTAAAATTGAATGAGCTGCAAAACTGCATACTCAAAAATTTTCTAAAAAAATGTAGCTTCAGAATTCTTAGCCCCTTTTTATGATAAGTATTTCCTTGACTTTGAAAAATTGGAAATACTAAAAATACTGCCTAAGAAGTTAACAATAATCGCTGATAAATATCTCGGTTACTTTCGAGCATCACCTATATTAACCAAGATATGCGTTAGAAATATAAACATTAAAATCAAATATAAAACACAAAAAAAGAATTTTATTGTAGGCACATATGAAAAACCCTGTATCTAGTAGTGAAGTGCGGCTTTGTGCGACGTAATTGTTTGTCGGCAAAATATTAATTGTACTAGATTTCATGTATAAGGGTTAATGTGACTGAGTCTGACAGAGCAACATAACAAAATCAATTTTAAACACGAAAAAGAGTGATATTTTTTTTAAATATCCCAACTTTAAAAGCTTAAAACTATAAACTTATGGCGTTTTCTTTTCTCGAAATAATGTTGCCCTGTATGATTTTCTTAGCCATTTTGTAAGTTTGTCTGGTCCTTCCACTAAATATTGACCTCTAACTAAGTAAGAGGGCACCCTTATCCACAAATTCAGCCATTTTATAGAAAGTCAGGATACGTAATTCGATAATTGGGATATAGGAGGGCAACATTTTTTCGTAGAAAAGAAAACGCCATTAGAATTATTGGAAATCAAGGATATTATTGAAAAGTGTTAATAATTACCTGAAGCTTTAGGATCCATCACGATTACTTAAATGAAATGCTTTAAATAATAAATATTCACGTTGAAACTAGCACTTAAAATTATGTAAAAATAAAAACTAAAAAATTTACTTTAGATATTATGCTAAGCTTCGACCATCTGGGAGCAAGTGCAGAGTATGGGGTCGGGAAAAAAAGCGATGAGTTATTGTTCCCCAGTCTATTTCCAATATGTGGGTATGTTTTTTCTGCAATTGTAACAACTTTACAAAATTCAATTTTGGCCGCATAAAAGTTGAAAATCTACCTATGTGCGATGTAAGACTAATTGTGATACATTATTTACTTCCGCCCTACCTTAAACCAACGCTGCCAAGTCTAGCTACGGCCCTGGGGCGGGCATGAGCACTCAAGCACGGCATCAAAAAACCATTTTCATAAAGAAACGCAATCGCCACAAATCTACTTGCCATGTACCTTCCTGTGTTAAGTGCGTTTATTTTTATGTTTGTGTGTGGTGCTTTTCACAGCCGAGCGACGCGTCGCCCAAAATTTATTTTCCTTGTCGCGTTGCGTTCGTGCCAAAATAGTACATATTTATAGCTACTCCAAAGTATGGCAAACAAAAATGCATAAATTTGTGTACCGATAACGGTATTGGGTTTTTGTAAGCTTCAGCTGGAAATATTAGTACGCAAGTAAACGGAGGCATTTTCGACACACAGCGTGATACCCGCGCCATTAAGGTAGGCACATACGTGTAAGGGTGCGTTTATGTCGGAGCAATAGAAGAAAGAAAGAAAGATAGCGAAGAAAATTGTAAACGGGAATTCTGTACTTCTGTTTATGTCGGAGCTGCGATAAGCGCTAAGCTCACCACAGATAATAGCAAAGAAAATACCTTACGGAAATCACGTATAGTGTTTATGTCGGAGCAATAGAAGAAAGAGTGATACTAGCAACGAAAATTGTAAATGGGAGTTCTGTACTTCTGTTTATGTCGGAGCAGTGGGTGACTAAAGAAATTCACCACATTAGCGCTATTATCATAGCAGAGAAAATACCTTATGGGAAACGCGTGTAGTGTTTATGTCGGAGCAATAGAAGAAAGAGTGGATACTAGCAACGAAAATTGTAAATGGGAGTTCTGTACTTCTGTTTATGTCGGAGCCGCGCTATAAGCGCGTATCAAAGTATAAGAGCGAAGAAAATTAATTCATTGATTTTCTTTAGTCGATTAGCGCTATTCATTATGGAAACAGAAAGTTCCATCAGTGCAATTTTTAAAAGGCAACCTTTGTGGGATCAAAGAAATCCAAATCATCCCAATAGGCTTGTCTTGGATAAACTGTGGACGGCCGTAGCATGTGAAATGAAAGCCAAACGTAAGTAAATATATACGAATTCATGCATAAAAAATAAAATAGGTTTTAAAAATTTTTAAGTGGCATTTTCATAAAATTTTTCGATTTCTAAAATTTTATAAATCTATTTTATTTTTTATGAATAAGAGGGACATTGTTTATGTGTTTTATTACTTTCTATACACAATTTTTATATAACCTTTCAAATTAAAAAAAATGAAATATATAGATAAGTATGTGTGGAGCAGAAATATATGTAAATATTTATTATGTGTAAAATAACAACGTCTCTTCTCCTTTTCGGTTACTCTAAAATTTTTATTTAAGTACCACAATACACTAAAGACAAATCTAGTACCATAGCTTCAATATACGCAGATAACAGCGCTATTCCACTCTTTGCTAGCTTAGCTCCGACATAAACACTCAATAGCGCTATATGCTTTGGTCGAACAGCGCTATTACCTCCGCTTATTGACCTCTTCGCTACTATTGCTCTTATCACTGCTCCGACATAAACACTCAATAGCGCTATTCCGATAAGCGTTTATCACGCACAGCTATCTTTCTTTCTTCTATTGCTCCGACATAAACGCACCCTAAGAGGGGCTGTCGAGCAGCGCGCTTATGCAGAGCTTATCGCAAAAAGCTTTTCGTGTGCTAATTTTTAGCGAAGCAACAATTATTACCGTTAGTGCGTGTTTAATGTTTCTCCAGTGGATTGTGGCATCACGATGACATTAATTAATTTCCAAATATGTACGCATTAGTAACGCATGTATGTATGTAGTTATACACAGGTGTATGAACGTAGTTACCCTGCAGCTAATATAAGGGATACTAGAACTAGAGAGTTCACAACTAGCTCAGAACTGATTCCAAAGGAATGCAGAGCGGGACAGTTTATTATTGTAAAAAGGCTAAGTTCACAGCTATTACTTTAAAGTTGAGCAACAACAAATGTTGCACTTTATAATAATGCCCCTTTTTACTGTCTTTTGCTAGGTAGGAACTTGGTTAAAAGGACATACTATTACATATAAGCAAATATTACTTGGCATTTGTAGGTGAATGGGGATGATTCAACCTTTTGTATGGTACTGAGGATTATTTTTGTAAAGCGCGGCAAAACACCGAACTTTTTGATGTGTAAACATCTTTGCTGTAGCTACGAGTAATTTCGAAAAACAGGTAAAGTTTACGCGTAAACATGTAAATGCGTAAACCGTAAATGACCTTGGCATTGTCAGTGGTAGGTAGGTAGCTAGGCATGTACTTACAAATGCTTGCATGCATAGTCGTGCAAATGCAAATATCAGCAACAACAGCAACGAAGCGAAGCGAAGTTGTTGTTGTTGTTGTTTTCTGCAACAATGCGACAAATAGGCAAAATAAAAAGGCCCAACCTGTTTGAACATGTATGGATATGCATCTGAGCAATATTGGTATCAAATGAAAGGTTTTGAGCAGGACTTCGATATGAAGCTCTTTTCATTGTGACTCCTAGGCCGGTTCTCCAGATATGGGTCAAAACGAGGACCCGGATGATCCTTGAATGTTTCTGAGCAGAATTGGTATGAAATGAAAGGCTCTGAGCAGGGATTCTACAGGGAGCTCTACTATTTATGATTCCTAGTTCGGGTTCCGAGATATGGGCCAAAACGAGGACCCGGATGATCCTTGAATGTATCTGAACAATATTGGTATCAGATGAAAGGTTTTAAGCAGGACTTTGATATGAAGCTCTTTTAATTGTGACCCCTAGGCCGGGTCTCCAGATATGGGTCAAAACGAGGACCCGGATGATCCTTGAATGTTTCTGAGCAAAATTGGTATGAAATGAAAGGTTCTGAGCAGGGATTCTATACGGAGCTCTACTCTTTATGATTCCTATGTCGGGTCCCGAGATATGGGTCAAAACGATTACCCTGATGATCCTGGGATGTTTCTGAGCAAAATTGGTATCAAATGAAAGGTTTTGAGCAGATCTTCTACACGGAGCTCTACTCTTTATGATTCCTATGTCGGGTCCCGAGATATGGGGAAATACGAGGACCTGGATGATCCTTGAATGTTTCTGAGCAATATTTGTATCAAATGAGAGGTGTTGAGCAGGGATGCTACATCGATGTCTATTCTTTATGATGTCTAGGTCGGGTCCCGAGATATGGGCCAGAATGAGGACCGGATGATCCTTGAATGTTTCTGAGCAATATTGGTATCAAATAAAAGGTGTTGAGCAGGGCTTTCACATAGAGCTGTATTCATTTTATGAGTCCTAGGTCGGGTCCCCAAATATGGGTCAAAATGTTACCCCGGATTAACCCGGAATGTTTCTGAGCAATATTGGTATCAAATGAAAAGTGTTGAGCAGGACTTCTATACGGAGCTCTACTCTTTATGATTCCTAGGGCGGGTCTCCAGATATGGGTCAAACGTGGACTCTGATGATCTTGCATGTTTCTGAGTAATACAAAACAAAAGAAAATAAAAAATCAAAATTTAAAAACCAAAAACCTAAACAAACAAAAACAACAAAATAGTAGCAGTCACAATGACAACAAAAATTACAAAAACTATAGTCGCATTTTAATCCATAGAAAACCAGGAAAAAAAGGAATAAGGAAAAGGGAATAAGTATCCGATTTCGAAACTGTTTACACATCAATGTTCATGAATACTCGTTATTCACACTTAAATTTTTTTTAACTTCCCTTTGAAATACCTCCGAATTATGGATTTTTGAACCATCCCAGGACCATCCACATAGGTACATATCGTCGTACCATACGAAAACTAGCAAATTTAAAATTTCTGACAAAAGCTAGCAATAAAAAAATTCTGTACGAAAAGTAGCACATTTGACTTTTTGCTGACGAAAAGTAACAGTAATTATGTATATACTGTTTTTACATTAAAATTGTTGTTGTTTAAACGGAATTGATAGTTTTCGTCAGCCAAAAGTCGAACTTGTTACTTTTCGTCAGCCACAAAAAATCGTTTGCTAGTTTTCGTATGGTACCACAATATGTAGGAAGTAGTTTAGAATGCTTTCCAAAGTTCTGCAGAGGGGGATAATTGCCACTTCGTAGGACATTGCCCTGTTAAAGAAGACAGTTGAAAGCATTGTGCTGGAATAGAACGAGAACCAACCCTGTCTCGTTTTGAACTAGTTCTGCACTAGCCTGGTACTAGCACGATTTGCTGCAGGGTAGATACAGGGTGCTGGGCGGTTGATGCCAAGTACATATTTTCTTTTTTTTCTGAAATGAGTAGTTAATAAAGAAGTTTAAGTAGTTAATCTCTCATAGAATAGAATATCTTATATGTGAAATGTGGACTTAAGGACTAAGCATCTGATATTCAAGTGAGTTTAAAATATGTGTCCCTTCAAAATAAGAGGGTCGAAAAAAAGCGGTTAAGCGGTTAAGCGGGTGGCGGGCGGTTCATACAAACAGAAAAGCCTGGATTGCCTAAATATTTTCGTTCAAACAGTTCCGGAATCTAATTTTATTCCCATTCTAGATTTCTTGGGATTAAAATAAGACTATAGTTTTTTATAATTTTTTGTTGTTATTGTCACTGCTAATCTTTTGTTGTTGTTTTTGTTCTGCTACTATTTTGTTGATGTTTTTGTTCTTTCTTTTTTGGTTTTTTGGTTTTTTTTTTTATTTTTATTTTTTGTTTTTTTTTTTATTTTTATTTTTTTTTTGTTTTTTTTTTGTTGTTATTGTTTCTTCTGTATAAAACAACTACTTTGTTTACTATTGTTATTGTAGAAATTATGTGGAATGCAGCTTTGCTATAAGTACGGGTAGTGGCAGTACGCGACTTAGTTATGCATACATTCATTAAAGACAAATAAATATGCGTATGTAGCTACTTACCTATTACACCCTGTACAAAGCTCCACGTGCATTTGTATATAAAAACCAAACAAGCGTGTATATAATATTTATGAATTATTTAATACTTTATTGTGAGGGAGTCATTAAATATGCCATTCGAGATTTGCGTGCCAATAAATCATCTGTTTTTTTTTTTTTTTGTTTATTTGGGCAGCCCAAAAGTCGAACACCATGAAATTAATAAATTTATTATTTATTCACCTGGAAAAATGGTGATAAGTCCTATTCGTTAATATTCTAATCAGCGCAGAAATTGCTTCTAAGTTGGCTTCTTTACGTATATACGAATTTCAGATAACAAATGATTGATGTTCTCGCCTAAATAATAACTATTTATGCGCGTAATAATTTTAGCAAATGATATTTGACACATTGCATTTTGTATGTAATAAAATTACATAAAAATGTAAAAGTTGTAAACTTTAAAGAAATGTGCTTTTATTGATTAAAATATAAGCAGATAAATTGCAATAAGTTAGATTTTGTTGTCATTCAAGCACAACTTCTGAAATTTTATTGTTTTTTTTTAGCGATTTTTTACGAAATTTACTTATACCTTATACATTATAAAACCCACTTGCCATTGGCTGATTGTGTGTGTTACTCTTCGAAAAATCTTTATTAGTATTTTCTAAAATTTTCAAGCGCTTGTTTTTTGTAATTTTTGTTATAAAAAAAAGTGTACAAATTGTTTGCAAACAACAATTCATTATGGAATTTTAATTTCATTCATTTACATTTTTTATGTATGTATTTCGTTTTAAATTCCGGCCCGCTTAGTGCTTAATGCCAAACATTGTTGAGATTTTTCATTGCAATTTATTTGCCTAGAGCTGCATTCGCATTCAGATTTCATGCTTTGTTAAATGTGTTGAATTTCTCTCGAACTTTTTTGTTGCATCTGACTTTTGTGTTAACCTTTCAATTGTTTTTTGTTATTTTTGCTTTCGCGCTTGTTGTCTCTCCATTTTGGCATTCATCATTCTCAACTGAAAATTCACACATTTGCATTTAATTGTCATCAAATTGCAACGTTGCAGCGCCGCATACATATTTTGTTTTTGCGCACAATTTTGACACCTCCGGCAGCACGAGAGTGTTTTGTTGCATTTTGCTTTGTAGTTTTTTTGTTTTTGTTTTTTTTTTTGTGTTTTTGTTGTTAATGCAAAATGGTTTCATTTGCATACTTAAATGCGTGTTGATATATTTGTTTAAAAACACAAACGCTCATTAATGCAAGCTTTGCGTTATGCACAATTTCATATGCATGCGTGGGCATATTGCATATCGCGCCTAACCGCAAAAATAACGTAAGCGACGCCCTTTTTCCAGCTATCATTTTTTGATGGAGAATTGTTGCTCAATCGAAAAAATTGTCACTGACATAATAATAATTTTTCTTAATATAAATCCAGGATAATAATACAATCATATGCACTAACTCCTGAGTCTGCGACTAATGCTTTACAGCCGTATAACTCTCTTTACGTTAGCTAGAATATTGTATGGACATTATTTAGGTATCTAAAGATATATATAAGCCATAACACTTGATTTGTGTTTCAAATTTATTCCAAAAAAATGTCACAGCAAATATTTCCTCTGTTGCTTACACCTTTTCTGCGGTTAACTATGTATGTATGTATAAGCCTCCACATGTTTGAATTTTGTAAATTGATATGCCTGCATAATGGCAACAACTACCGTCATTAACATTTTTGCAAATTCTTTCCCCGAAATGGTGCATAAATCATGTGCTACTTTGTTTTTGTTTTTGATCATTTTCCACTTAAATAATTTTATGTTGCTTTTTTTAATTTGAAAACAGGGACGTAACGGTTATAAGAGAAATGGGGTAAAAGTCATATTTAACCATTACCATGAGAAAAAAAACCGTTTTGGGCCTGAATAACCGTTATGGCAACCACAAAACCGTTTTGGGCCTGAAAAACCGTTATGGCAACCAAAAAACTGTTTTGGGCTTGAATAACCGTTATAGCAACCAAAAAACTGTTTTGGGCCTGAATAATCGTTATGGCAACCAAAAAAACTGTTTTGGGCCTGAATAACCGTTATGGCAACCAAAAAACTGTTTTGGGCCTGAATAACCGTTATGGCAACCAAAAAACTGTTTTGGGCCTGAATAACCGTTATGGCAACCAAAAAACTGTTTTGGGCCTGAATAACCGTTATTAAGATTTTTATTTTTTTTTGGTCAGCTATAAAGGTCAAACCTATTTATTTGTCACTTTCCCTAAATATTTCTGGACGATATTGGTATCAAATGAAAGGTGTTGATCAGGACTTTTACATAGAGATGTATTGGTTATGATTCCTAGGCCGGGTCCGCAGATATGGGTCAAAATGCGGACCTGGATGACCCCAGAAAAAATCTGAGCTATATTGGTATCAAATGAAAAGAGGAAATCAGAGCTACAATATAGACCTCTATTCGATGTTATGTTTAACCCGGTTCCCTAGGGAAACGGAAAGGAAAAGGGACGGAAAGGGAGGGGGAAAAACAAATGAAAATTGGATGGAGAGAGTTGGTGAAAGAGAGAGAGGGTAGCACAGGGAAGGAGAGAAGGAATAGGAGGGAAATGGAGAAAGGACGTGTAAGAAGAGGTAAGGGAGAGCAGTAGAGAAAGGCAAAGGGAAAGGGAAGGAAGGGAAAATGTGACGGCAAACAGAAAATAAAACTGATACGGAAATGTAAGGGAAGGGGAAAGAGAAAGGAAATAGTAGAGGGCGGGAGACTATAGGACATGAAGAGAGGCGAACTTTTGAAAATATAAATTCTTTGCTTCACTTGTTCTAATTGATTTTGCTGAGGCCTGTAACCCGAGGAAGGATCGGTCATCTAGGCATTTTCATTTTTATAAAGTGTGACGTCGCCTGAATAATGAAACAACGTCTAATCTAAAGTGCGGTTTCGAGAAAAGCGAGTTTAAAGATTTTAAAACCTTGAAAGCAACTTCAAATTTAAATTTTACAGTTTTTACTGCAAATCTTGTCATTTTAAATCGACCACACTTTTCACTGATTTATTCGTTGTTATTCCACACAGAAATATGAGTGGGTTTTACTAAGGTATACAACTTTATGCCATTTTTCTGAAACCATAGTAAGAAGTTAAATTCTATCATGTGAACTGTGCTACATGCGGTTTTTTTTTTTTATCATAGTTCAGGACCCGGTGAAAATTCAATATTAATGAGTGGTGATATATGTATGAAAATAGGGACTGTTTGAAAAAACATTTTAAACTTGATAATCTTATTTTGCTCTTGGTTTGTTCGGTCACATAAGACTTGAGAACCACAGCACCAAACTGGATAATTCCTTCTGAAAGTTGGTTCGTAATTACCTCGAATCGGTTCCGAAAAAAATCTTTCATGCTGCATACTCTGGAAGTATTTTCCGTAGAATATCTAAACTTAGTGGCAGAATAAACGACATCAATGCATAACCTATGATAGAAATTTTGAGTTATTCGAAATGGGGGCGTGGCACCCCTGAAAGTATGTGTGGTAGAATATGAAAACAAGACATAAAAATGAAAATAACTCTAACATTGGTTAAAACCTCCTATTTGATATTGCATATGTATTCGCAATTATAATTTTAGTGGTTGGTTTATAATAGTTTATTCGTTGAGAAAATTTTACAGAATGAAAAAATTAAATTTTTTTATATGATATAACAATCTAAAAACATTTGATTAAATTTATTTTTCTATACAGTTATAAACACAGTAAAAATATTACAAAGTAGAATACAGTATTTAATTGATAATTCTAACATTTGATAAAAATATTATTTTAAAAAATAGGGATGGGGATTAGGGCGGATTGAATTGGGGCTTTTCTTGAAATCATTATTGCTCTAGCTGCAGAAATTTCCAAAATTTCCAAAAAATTTTCAATTTATTTTTATAAAAAGTATTTTATTTAGATGAACATTTTATGTTCTTAATTCTCTGAAAATAATATTAGAATGAACAATTATAATAACTAAAAACACATTAAAAATTTTACATTATAAATATAAAGTATTATTTAAAAAAGGTAGAATATTTATTTGTATATATATAAATAATCCACTACAGTATGTAAGCGGCTTAGTAAAAAAAAATAGTTCTGCTGAGCAACTACAAAATTTGATTGCGCCTAAAACATGCTACAAATGCTGCCGTTTTTTTCGACGACAAATACCTTATTGTGCAAAAACATATGTTACTATATACCTAAATTAGATATCCGAAAAATTAAAACGTTGTCTTCAAGAGAAATGGCCGAGCTTTCAATAGCTTTAATCAGTTTTTAAAATAAGTAAGCAATTTAAAAGATATTGAGGGGCGAATATAGCCATAAAACGTGTTTTTCGCCTCTTTGGGCATGAATATCTAAAAAACTTTACGTATTACAGAAAATCAGACTTCAGATTCGGATTCAGTGCACCGAAATCCTTTAGAAAAGTAAAATTTTATTTCTGTAACAAAAATATGTTGAAATTTTGTCGACCAGTGTAACCAGACTGAGCGTATAAATCTTATGCAACATACAGAGTTTTTATAAGGGGCATTTTTTTAAATATATTATTGAAAAAGTAGGCGTAGTTATAAACTGATTTCACCAAGTTTTTAAATATACATATATTACCACAAATGATGAAAGTGCGTGTATCAAGTTTCGTCATAATATCACAATTACAATTACACTATGACAAAGATTGAGGGTGGTTATTTGGTGTCGGAATAATTCCCACAGAGAACGAAAGGCCGCCAAACCGTTTTGATCCCTGAGGTTAATATATTTATACTTAGATGCACTAGTACACAAAGTATTATAATTTAGATTTTATATTATTCTGCCCCCAAATGTGCTGTCGCACAGTTTTATTTATCGAGTTACGGGCTCATAAGTCTCGCAGATGCCTTGTCTAAAAAGAGCCGGTGTCAGGTCCACTTTCAAAAATGTATACATATTTAATAGCCGTTAGTTTCAACAAAAATATCGTAAAATATTTTTTATTAGACCCATATAAAAATGGTCATGGTCATCAACCGATTTTGTTAATCTTTGGTCCTATTCAACACTCTTCATTTGATACCAAGGAATTTTCTGGAGTCATCCAGGTCCGCATTTTGACCCATATCTGCGGACCCGACCTAGGAATAATAACCAATACATCTCTCTGTAAAAGCCCTGATCAGTACCTTTCATTTGACACCAATATCGCTCAGATTTTTTCTGGGGTCATCCAGGTCCGCATTTTGACCCATATCTGCGGACCCGACCTAGGAATCATAACCAATAAATCTCTCTGTAAAAGCCCTGATCAGTACCTTTCATTTGACACCAATATCGCTCAGATTTTTTCTGGGGTCATCCAGGTCCGCATTTTGACCCATATCTGCGGACCCGACCTAGGAATCATAACCAATAAATCTCTCTGTAAAAGCCCTGATCAGTACCTTTCATTTGACACCAATATCGCTCAGATTTTTTCTGGGGTCATCCAGGTCCGCATTTTGACCCATATCTGCGGACTCGACCTAGGAATCATAACCAATACATCTCTATGTAAAAGTCCTGATCAACACCTTTCATTTGATACCAATATCGTCCAGAAATATTTAGGGAAAGTGACAAATAAATAGGTTTGACCTTTATAGCTGACCAAAAAAAAATAAAAATCTTAATAACGGTTATTCAGGCCCAAAACAGTTTTCTGGTTGCTATAACGGTTATTCAAGCCCAAAACAGTTTTTGGTTGCTATAACGGTTATTCAAGCCCAAAACGGTTTTTTGGTTGTTATAACGGTTATTAAGGACCAAAAAAATTTGTCTCTGATGATAATGGTTAAATATAACCAAAAGAAGATTTATTTTTGCGTAACCTTTTCACCACACTAGAAAAAATAACCGTTATTTTCGGTCCCTGTTTGAAAATGCATTTGAATGTCATTTGCGTTATGTCGCTAACAAAATGAAAATAAGTGCTTTTTTGTTGGCATGATTGGCATGTTCTCCTCCGAGTACGCTGGGTAATGTCAGCTGTCATAATGTGCCACGAATTTGTACAGATCTACATACTACATACCTACATACTACAAACATATGTATGTATGTATATTAGACCGTATCGCAAAAAATAAAGTTCGCCGTTCGCTAGATGTCCCCCAAACACAGTTTTTTCATATCTTCGGTATTTATAGACCGATCTCTAAGAATGTGGTGTATTAAAAATTCTTTGGATCGAAAGGTCGGCTTATACTATGTAATATTATTAACCCTATATGCGCCATTAGGGTTCACTGCCACCCAGCATTAGTTTATACTACCCTAATATGCCTTTTTTATGCCTGAATATTAAACGTAGTCAAAAATAATTAATCCTTTGCACAATAGGTATTTCTATAGCTTCAGCAGAATCCGAAATAAAACATGTTCAACCTTCCAAGGAATATATCGTCGCTCCGGAAGAAGAAAGACGCGTGCCAGTAATTTGTGAACGAAAAAAGGCGCATTAAAAATATGTCGGGGAAAAAGGACGCTTTACAAAACATTTCGACGAAAATAGACGCATTAAAAAATATTTCGACGAAAAGAGACGCATTATAAAATATTTCGACGAAGAAAGACGCATTAGCATTATTAACTGCGAAGAAAAACGCATTAGCATTAATATTGACGAAGAAGAAACAAAAATCAAATATGTACGTCTTTCTTTCCTCAAAAATATTTGAATGCGTCTTTCTTTATAGTAAAAAAAAATAAAGCGTCTTTCTTCGTTATCAAAAAAAATAAAGAGTCTTTCTTTCGAAAAATAATTTTAATGCGTCTTTCTTTGAAAAAAAAAGTTTGCGTCTCTCTTCCTCAACAAAACGCTTTGCGTCTTTTTTCTTCTATAGCGACGATATGTTTTTAGCTTCCTGTGGTCTTTTAGGTTCATTTTACAAGGAGACCTCTACTGAAATTTTATGGCAAATAATTTTCTAGAACATTCTAACCGTCTAGCACCGCCAATAAAGGGTTATTTAGACTCCCTCTTTTTAGAAAATCAAGAACATGAATGTATTCCACGAGTACATGAATGCATTCCACGCATTTCGTTGTGTGTGATTTTCTAGAGGAAAAATCTAAAGTATTTTGGTTGCCCAAATGCGGCAAACGCAAATATCTACATATATGCGAGGTGTGAGGTTGTGTAAAATCTAGAATTTATGTACATGTGTATATATGTACATAAGTATAACCTGCAGTAAATTTGTTTCACTGCTGAATGATCATTGCTTATTTTTTGTCGAATATTCATCACTGTCGTCATAACTGAGTAAACTTTTTATACTCAGCTGTACTAGTACACAGAGTATAATAGTTTTAATCACATAACGGTGGATTGTAACAGAATGAAATAATCGAGATAGATATAGACTTATATATATCAAAATGATCAGGGTGAAAAGAGAAATCGATTGAGCCATGTCCGTCCGTCCGTCCGTCTGTCCGTCTGTAAACACTCTAACTCGCGCAAAAATTGAGATATTTTGATGAAATTTGGAATGCAAGTTGGTATCGAGACTGGGACGGTTGGTATTGAAAATGGGCGAAATCGGACCATGACCACGCCCACTTTTCCTATATAGAAAAAATCGGAAATTTGGTATATCAGCCACTAATATAGCTAGATCGATAAAATTTTAGAAAAGGGGCGGTGCCACGCCCACTTATTAAGGGTCAAACATTGAGGGTTTTATAAGCCATAACTCAGAAACCATTGAAGATATATCGATGAAATTTTGTACGCGTGATATACTTACTTAGGCAAATGTTTGGACGAAAAATTGTTATAATCGGTTGACGGCTACGCCCACTTTTATATATGGGAACTATAAAGGGGCCTAATAAAAACATTTTAACCGATATCTCTGTCAAATATAAAGATCTATCACTGAAATTTTGTGGCATGAGTCCAACTATGGACATAAAACAAAAAACACAAAAATTTTGGAAAATGGGCGGTGCCACGCCCACTTATTAAGGGTCAAACATTGAAAGTTTTATATATCATAACTCAGAAACCGTTGAAGATATGCCGATGAAATTTCGTATGCGTGATTTACTTACTTAGACAAATGTTTCGACGGAAAATTGTCAAAATCGGTTGACGGCCACGCCCACTTTTATATATGGGAACTATAAAGGGGCCTAATAAAAACATTTTAAGCGATATCTCTGTCAAATATAAAGATATATCATTGAAATTTTATGGCACGAGTTCAACTACGGACGTAAAACAAAAATCACAAAAATTTTGGAAAATGGGCGTGGCACCGCCTCCTTTTACAAGCAGGAATATACGAGATTTCTTAGCCTATAACTCGACAAATAATTGAGATATTATCACGAAACTTGGTTTATACACTTTTATAACTTGTATTAATAGACACGCAAAAATTTATTGAAATCGGTTTATGACCACGCCTACTTTTTAACAAAGATATTTCTGGAACACGCTTTGGGAATTTGTAACGTGACATCTTTGTAACCGGAAGTCATAAAGGAATGAAATTTTGCACAAAGAATAATATTCATATGCTTAGTTGGATGACTGATAAAAATGTTGAAAATGGGCGTGACTACGCCCACTTTATGCAGCACTCGCTTTATATAAAATACGCCGTGTTTCCATAAAACGCAAACAAACAATGAAAACATACAGCTGAGTATCTAATGTTCGATTCCACTCGAACTTAGGCTTCCTTACTTGTTATTTATTTTTTTTTCTGAGGAAAGCAAACCATTTATATGAAAAATTCAGCAGTCTTTATATGAAAGTATTCACTGATGCCTCCTCAGTCATAGGTGAATTTCATCAGAGATTCATACAGGATTTAATTTCATTTTTTTACCGCGGGGTATGTAATATATATATATATAGAGAATGATCGAAATTCTTAAATTAAAAGCGAATAAATATTTAAGAATTTTTATGAAAATTTTAAATGTTAAACTTTTAAACAATATTTTTTTTTTCTATTAAATTTTATTGAACACTTTTTCCACCACAAGTGTGTTGTTTGCATAATTTCGCTTTTAAGTACCTATATATCGTCGTACCATACGAAAACTAGCATACGATTTTTTGTGGCTGACGAAAAGTAATAAGATCGACTTTTGGCTGACGAAAACTATCAATTTCGTTTAAACAACAACAATTTTAATGTAAAAACCGTATATAATTACTGCTGCTTTTCGTCAGCCAAAAGTCAAATGTGCTCCTTTTCGTATAGAACTTTTTAATTGATAGCTTTAGCCATTTCTTCTGGCACATGCAACAATCGAGTTACGATCAAAACAAAAAGTTTCATCGTGCATTGTGTACATACATACATAAATATTGACAAGAAAATCTTTTATATAGCTACATGTGCATACACACTACATTATGTATGTACACGGAGAAAACTATATTGATGTCACATCCATATATACATATGGATAAATATGTCTGATCCATAAACTATGGATGTTATATACATATGTATAATGGGTGGCATAACAAAAAAAAAATTTGTAGGTACTATATAAACAAATATGGGTATGGCATCCATGATATGCATATGACATCCATAGTTTATGGATCAGACATAATTACCCATATATATGGATTAGGGCTCTTAAAATTATTCGACTATTCGATCAGTCGGTTAACCGATTATTCGATTCATAACCGTTCACTTGCTAAAAAGTCGGTTGATGATATTCGATTAGTCGCCTTGCCTTAATTATTCGAATAATTGCTTTCCTTCGACTACTCGATTTTTGTAGAAAATCGAATTTCAAAAATCGAATATTCAGTAAAAACTTTTTACAGATAATTTTAAGATATAAATGTGCTTATTGTGTTTATACATACATACATACATACATATGAACATATGAAAGAAGCTGGGTGTGGGGTTTTTTTTGAAAAATCTGCTACAGAAAAGGATGTAACTTGCTCCAATGAAAAAAACTATTTCCGCGGTATTTCGCGGGATCAAAAAAAAAATTTGTCCCGAAACCCTATCAACATAGAGAAGAGTATAATAAAGAAGTTACAATGAAAAACTATTTCCGCGGTATTTCGCGGGATCAAAAAAAAAAAAAAAATTTGCCCCGAAACCCTCTCAACATAAGAGTAAAATTTAGGCGCGGACTTTTACAATGGTGAGCGTTCTAACTAAGAAATAAAAGAAATAGAACTGGAATGCCAAGGACATTGACTGGTGGGCGAATTTTGCTGGCTCCTTCTTCAAGAAGAGCAAAATGCGCCAAAACAGCTAAAAAAGGGTTATTAAGGGGTTTTTCCTAATTTTTTGCTAATTCACCTTCACATTCATCATCATCTTTATTTTCATCTTGCTCATCAACATCTTCTTCCCTTTTCTTCCAAAAACGTCGCCCTTAAAATAGTCAGCCTAGTGCAGAACGAACAAGTACCCTAGCGTGACGGAGTAACGACCGGAAAAAGGCGGGGAGTACTTTGATTTGCTCCAACAACAACAAAAAAAAGTCCAAGAAATCACTTAAAATGTTGATGAAATGGGTTCATATTTATTTATGAAAGTAATAAAATCGAAAGTACAATATTTCATTAATCGGAATGGAACGATTAACCGAATAATCTAAAGTGAGCAGTTAATCGATTAGTCGGCAGCTTTCGACTACTCGAAAATCGCTAACCGAATAATCGAAGTCGACTTCAGTCATAGTCGAATAATTCGATTAATCGATTAGTCGATTTCCCCGAGCCCTAATATGGATGTGACATCAATATAGTTTATTCCGTGTACCCATATTTACATTCAAATAAAGTTCATTTACCTCTGCGAACACCACACAAAAGCCGCAAAACGACAATAATGGCCGCAAATGGTGTTCGATGTTCGACTCTATTGTGCGTGTGCTGTGTGCAGCTATGTTGTGTGTGCCCGATCGTGTTTTAGGTGACGCTGATGACAATAATTGACAGCAACATAAGTTTTTAACGAATTTCAAAAAAAACCAACAACAACAAGTAAAAAAAAAAAACAAATAATAATGAAAATGACAAATTACACAAATTCCATAAATGCATTTACAATTCACATATAAACACATCTATACATACATATGAATGTATGTATGTGATATCTGCATTTATGCACTCCTTTCCCAATAAGCAATTAAAAATTTCATATTTTGCATTTTTACATTAGTTACATATTAGTGCGCACGTATGTACATATTTCCACATACTCATATGTATATACATTAGAGTGGCCCTTATTTTCGAAAGTCGGAAATTTGCATGTGTTACCCCCTGATATGTTTTTGTTTAATAAATATAATATATATAATAATAATAATATAATACAATGGCGCTATTATAACTCTGGCGAGTTTTATGGCCGAGCTTCTCTCCCAATTCGAGGTGTGCTCCTTTTTGTTTTTCCTACTAATTGGGTGGACCTACAGTTTTATGCCGACTCCGAACGGCGAATGCATTTTTTGTGAGAAGCTTTTTCATGGCAGAAATACTCTCGGAGGGTATGCCAACGACTGCCGAGAGGTGACCGCTGCTCTTAAAAAACCCAATAATTGGATTTTTACTAATTAGAAAAATTGTTTTGGTGTTTTGCTCGGACCGTGATTTGAACCCGAGACCTCTGGCATAGCAGGCGAGCACTCTACCCACTGCACCACAGCGGCCACTATATATAATATATATAATACCCTGAAAATTTTGGCCCGATTGAACAACTCTAACCCATGCCACAACGAGTTGAAGTTGAAAAATTATCAACATCACTTTTAGTAAGCGCTGCTTTTGGTTATGCCGCGATAAATATATGTATGTGCGAAAACCTAACTCTGAGATGTTTACAAGTTTAAATTTGCATAAAATTAATCAAAATACTTTTATTATTTTACCGTTGCAATTGCTTGAGTAGCAAGAATCATAGAAGATGTATGTACGTATGTAGATGACATTAAATTTTGGTTCTCACGTATAAAGCAACATAGTATTAAAACAAAAAAATCAAGCATTTCACTTAAGAATTGTATATTAATTTAAAATCATAGTCCATATTATTTTCTTCCAATACAATAATTTTAAAATGTGCAACTGGTGAAGTCAGTTAACTGAAGGACATGCCGCGCATAGGTACCTTTTTAGCACAAAGTGAGTTTCTGTCGGCATTGGGAAAGTTTGTGTCCGTATCATGGTCACTTTACACGTAGTCAGCGTAACTACCGTTTCAAAATGCTTCACAAATATAATATCGGTTTCCCATTCATCTTCCTTGAGGCATTTTGTAAGAATCTCATCCAAGGAGGCACTTAGAAAATTAAAAGTTTCCAATTTTCTACATTTGCACACCATTTTAATTGAATTCTGATATAAAAATAAGAAAAGTTCCAAAATAAAATTTTGTCACAAAACTCACCTCCATAAGGTCCCTGGACTGTGGTATTTAGGTACTTTTGCCGGTGGATACCTAGTGAAATTCTATGGCGAACAATTTTGTATAACTATTTAACCCTCTAACGACCTTCGAACTTTTGCGGACTTTCTAAAAAGGAGTAAAAGTCGGGGTGTTAGAGGGTTAAAGTAGTCTACAAAGTTACAGCTATTGCAATTGTTTGAGGGTTTTACACTGTGGATATTTCTTTCATTCTGTGTGAGAATTAGCTTGCTCAAAAGTGCTGTTGCAAATTGTTATGGACAAATGAAATAACCCGCAGTGTGTTGGGACTTATTTCATTTCCTTCTTTGGGAGTTATTTAATTAATTTTATGTGAGAGTTATTACACTGCTCCGCAAGCGCTTTCAATTAACTTTCAAGAGAATTAAAGTTCTGAATTGAATCTGAATTTCTTATTTGTGTACGTATGCATGAAAAACAATGTACCATTCAGGGGCGGATTTACGTCTAGAAGCGCCCTGGGCAAACAAATCAAGCCGCGCCCCAGTATTTCCAAAAAACCGTACTTGCGTTCGTGTGGTGACATTTCAGTACTGATATATGTAATTTACGGATTGAAAAAATTTTATTCGAGTTTTCTTAGAAAGAATATTTATTACATTTTTATTTATAAATGAAGCGTATCGCTCAAAATCAATTGATCCAGTCCACTAGGGTCTTGTGGGGAATTCAAATCTTTATTTTTCTGAATAGGTATGTCACATGTAAGAGGATTTGATGTGATTTTTCCACTTTCGAGTAGAGGTGGGAAACTATCGATAGTGCTACCATCGATAGTTTTTGATAGTTTGAAAAAAACTATTGATAGTCTTCGATAGTTTTCAAAAAATAAACCGTCGATACTACTATCGATAGAACTTTCGCCGAAAATTTGAAAAAGTCAAGAAAACATCAAAATCTCAATTTTTTTAAATTCAGTCCAGTATATTTTAGTACACGGAAGTGAAAGTTTGAAGTCGAAACAAAAAAAATCTTCAAAGCCTTTTATAATGTTTAAATTTTTTTGTACATATACGAATATAAAACCTCAACAGAATCTGAAATAGTATGGTGCAATATGGGGATGTAAAAATTGTAAAACTATCGATAGTACACATTAATATCGATAGTTCTTGATAGTTTTGAAAAAGCCATCGATGGTCTTCGATAGTGTTTAAAAAAATAAAATATCGATACTATCGATAGTGCCATCGATAGTTTCCCATCTCTACTTTCGAGACTTTGACCTATAATGTATAGAACATATGTATAATTAAAACTCTTATATAGGTACCACATTTTTTTCCATTTTCTAACCTTCAAAATGATCTGATCTTAAACCCTCATTATTAGGTGGGACAGATTTCGCAATACCATCAAATTGCAGTTCATGATTCGAATCTGAAAAACAATTTTATAGTGAAAATGTTTCGTACTGAAACTAAACTCACAATTTTTGACAGCAGGGTGCCTCCCAGGTAGCGAAATCTGGCTTTCTGGCCCAGAATCTACCTGGGCTTACCTAGCTGTCGATCAATTGACTTATGCGTTTTTACCTTTTTGGTTATGATCAACAACGGAGTCATTTTCTTTTCGAGGATTTTGAAAAAAACAATCAAGTTTATTGATTTTCGACAGAAAAACTTTGTCTTTCTGCACTTTCTCGGCTGCACGTTTTTTGTTTGCTGCGCCGCTTAACTTTTTGATATTTGCACTCATTCTTCTATTTTTCACAAAAACATTAATTCACTGACACTTTTTTGATGTTTTTAACTCGGAAAGACTTTTAAGATTACACAAAATGTACGCAGCGCATTGTATAGAGGCGCGAACTATTCAAATTAACCAGAAACAGAAAATATTCAGATCTTATTTTCCTTTCAAAAAGTTAGCTCGCGCATTTCTCCGAAAAAATACTCCAATGCCTACTTAATCTTTAAATTTGCAATTTCAATTAAATTTGAATCTTTCACGTTATTTACTGCACACAAGCTGCTAAAACTTAGTGTTTACCTATCGGTCATTTGCTGAAAGACCGGCATAAATCAAAAAAAACGTGATTTTTGAGTTAATGCTGCAGAATAGTTAGTTACATCATACTTCATTTTGAGTAAAAAATTCTTTATGATTTGTTGAAAACTAAGCGCTTTAGATACAAACCAAATGTTGCATTTACTTGCGCACCATATAGCGGTTGAATCTCAAAATTGCCCTTCCTGAAAAGTTGTGTATTTTGAAAAGTGCAAATGCAGCAAATGAGCGATATGTACGTCCCACTGGGGCGAAGGTTAAGAACTGTACCAATGTTCTGAAATGTACTTTGATTCATTTTTTCTCTGTAAAAAATTGAAAAAGCTCTCATTCTTGTTGTAATTTTTTTTGATAAATAAAAAAAAAAAAATTTGCCGTCTTAGTTTTGGCGCCCCTATTGAAACGGCGCCCTGGGCAGCTGCCCATGTTGCCCCTATGTAAATCCGTTCCTGGTACCATTACACTAATAGAGGGCACTTATTTTTAAAATTTCCCATATAAATATGTATGTACGAGTATATGAAAAATATATATTAAATATTTCAATTTTCTTAAATTGTTTGTATATATGAGTAAATAAGGATCCATGACTTTTTATTACTTCAATATATAGAATATCAGTACATATTTTTTATTCATAAATCATTTATTTGTGGAGCCTAATAAATAACAACATTGTAATCTATTAAAACTCAAAATATAAGAGAATTCGTCCAATATAAACGTCCACAGAACCATATAACCCTTGGTTCATTATTTCAACACATTGTGGCACGGGTTAACGTTGCCCAATCGCGCAAATATTAAACAGGGAATATTTTCTTCGTACATGAAACCATTTCAGGGGGTAACGTCTCAAAAAAGTGGAAACAAAATTTTTCCATAGGCGTAAGGGTCACTCTAATATACATACATACATAAGTACATTTATCTTACACACCAATTTGTTTAGTCAACAATTTGAAGTAAATCGTGCTGATCGGGCCAAGCTGGTCGTTTATGTACTATTCTATATAGGTGTATATTAGAAGGGGCCATATAAAAAAGTGTCACGTAGATTAGAGAACATTAACACGTACGTTGACATGTACATTTACCAAATAAATGGCTAAGATAGAAAAATTTGTATTTACGTACATATAGGTAGGTACATACATACATATATGTATGTATTTACTTAATACGCATATTTGTCTTGCATACATGTGGCATATGATAGGGTCATTGTACAGACACTGATGTACAATGTAAATACGCACAAATGTTCTCATGACTACTTTACATCGTCGTTTGCACATTAACCTTTTCGAAATCAAAATACATATTTTATTTAAGTCAGGAAGGGTGTTCGGAAATATCATATGTACATAGCTTCACGGCAAACATACTCAGAGCCCTCAGAACTCCGATATGAATCCGAAATTTGTGAGAAATATGATCCTCAGAATTGAGGAGTCCGATAAATGAATTCGAAATATCTGTGAAATATGAGCTTAAGAAAATATATTTTTTATAATTTTTTTTGTTTTTTGTTTTTTTTTTTTTTGTAAATGATAATTGTAATTCACAGACGCTGTTTCGAAAAAGTGAAAGTATAAAAAGCAGCACTAAAGTTCAATATTTTAATGTCCCACTATATGATGGCATTTGATTGAATTTCAGATTTGAATGCGGAGGAGAATATAAAATAGATAACGCTATAAAGCAAGCAGTAAAGTTGAAGAAGATTCCACAATGAGAGAAGAGGGAACAATTGGGGGTGAATGGAGATACAATGAAGAGAACGGGATCAGCGAAAGAACATAAATAAATATGTACATTTCGCATTCCAAAATGAGCTCATAATGAGCGTGAACGCTCCGGTTCAGGACTCTTTTATGACTCAGCGTGTTTGCTTTTTCTGATTCTTTTATGACTCAGCATGTTTGCCTTTTCTGACTCTTTTATGAATCAGCATGTTTGCTTTTTCTGACTCAGCATGTTTGTCTTTTCTGACTCTTTTATCACTCAGCGTGTTTGCTGGGTTTTATGTCATGTGGGGTACACATGGGTATATGTATGTTTATATATATTTTAGTTTATACCACCTTACTACCTTTAGGGCTTCCAATTATTTGAAAAAATAAAATTAAAAGGACTTACACACCTACAAAGTTCTACTTAAAAATTTTAGCATATTTGAATTTAAATGAACTTAATCAAGATTATTTATACCTATTTTTAAAAAAAATTTTAAATATGCATAATGTAAGTTTTGACAAGATTTCCAACTAAATCGTTAACAAAAAATTTTGTTTTAAAAGATTTCCATCGAAACTAATTACAAAATAAAAATTTCAATCAATATTCAACTAATTTAAAATAATAAATTGTGACATAGGGTTGCCACCTTATAAAAAAAAGCTTCAAAATTATATTTTATCACTAGAGCTCGGATAATAAGTGAAAATAAAACGCCTAAAATTATACTACGTAATGTTTGTGAGCACATAAAGGGTGGGGTGCATTCGGAGCTAAGCCCCCCGTGAATGCAATTGAATTTTTTGCTCACTAGGATGCCAGAAAAATAAATTATTAAGGTTTTTTATGGGATGCACGTGAAAAATTGCAAAGAAAGCTACAATAAATAAATATAATAATAAAGAATAATAATAAATAAAGTATAATAAATAAAAAATAAATAAATATATAATTATAAAGAGAAGACTCGCTTAAATTTGAGACAAAATCTTCGCATGTGAAGGAAAAACAATTACAGTCTCAAACCAAATATATTTTAAATGAAAATGAGGCAAGTGCATATTAGCAAATGGAATATATAATACAGCTTTTTAATTTGTAGTGGTCAGACTTTAAACATTTGCATATTTTAGGTAAAAAAAACTTGATTTGAACTTTCCTCTTTTTACAAATTTTGCTGAAAAATTGGCGAATTTTCCAGAATTTTGCACAAACACATAAATAAATATATTTTACGAATAAAATCAGTTTCTATTCTGGCTTTATTTTATCACACACCACTGTATGTTTATGTTAACTGCAAATTTGTGTAACATGACTAAGAACTTTTCTAATAAAATCTTCACCCACCATACCAATATGCTACCCCTTTATATTTAAATTGTAATCCCGCCACTGAAAACAAACTAAATTTACAAAATGTAGCATATTTTGAGGCGCTTGATTTCACCTATGTATTTTCCCGAGCTCTATTTATCACAAAGAATGTTATATTTATCGATCATTTTGCTACGCATGAACACAACATTGCAGATTATTTTATTTAGGAAATTTAGTTAATGGTCACAGTTTTAAATTATTTTATTTTCATGAGAATATGTTCACATTTCGGACTCTTATTTTAATAATTTTAGTGTACCTGCTTGGCAGACATTTTGAACTACAGTCCCAACCACATTCAAACTAAACTGTTTCTAACTTTTTCGATTTCCTCACCTACATAAATATTTTATTAGCAGTCAAAGAAGACTGGTTAAGAAGAGCAAATAAAATGGTGGTAATGCTGTAAGCAGCACCTGCACTGAAGTGCCACAAAATCTATTTGCTCCTTCACCTCCGTTTTTACTACACAAGTAGGTATAAAGGTACATACATATTTATATAGATAGCTACATGTAAAAGTGTATGTAAACACGTTAAAGTGTGCAACCAACAACAACGTTAATTCATTCAATGTTTACCTAACCGGTTGGTTACCTTATCCCCTTAGCTCTCTGATTCCTGATTTCATCGCTGCGCCTTCACTTGCGGATTCTCTTTTGCTAAACTTTTTCCATTTTTATCTTTTCAACGTACACACACACACTTTTCTGCTTTCTTGTGTGCACATGCCATTTGATGGTTTGCAAAGCGTTTATTTGTGTTTAAAGTGACTTTTCCGCTTTTTCTTTTTTTTGCCTATGTAAACTCAAAGTTGGTATACATACTTACATACATACATATATAATAGGAAACAAGTAAGGAAGCCTAAGTTCGAGTGGAATCGAACATTAGATACTCAGCTGTATGCTTTCATTGTTTGTTTGCGTTTGATGAAAACACGGTGTATTTTATATAAAGCGAGTGCTGCATAAAGTAGGCGTAGCCACGCCCATTTTCAACATTTTTATCAGTCATCCAACTAAGCATATGAATATTATTCTTTGTGCAAAATTTCATTCCTTTATGACTTCTAATTGCAAAGATGTCACGTTACAAATTCCCAAAGGGTGTTCCAGAAATATCTTTGTTAAAAAGTAGGCGCGGTCATAAACCGATTTGAATAAATCTTTGCGTGTCTATTAGCACAAGTTATAAAAGTGTATAAACCAAGTTTCGTCTTAATGTCTCAATTATTTGTCGAGTTATGGGCTCCGAAATTTCGTATATTCCTTTGTCTAAAAAGAGGCGGTGCCACGCCCATTTTCCAAATTTTTCTATTTTTTGTTTCCGGTCTATTGTGGAACTCATGCCACAAAATTTGAATGAATTATCTTTATATCTGACAAAGATATCGCTTAAAATATATTTATTAGGCCCCTTTATAGTTCCCATATATAAAAGTGGGCGTGGTCGCCAACCGATTTCGCTAAAATTTTGAAAATGTATTACCACAACTAATAAAAGTGTACACACCAAGTTTTGTCATTATATTTAAATTATTTGTCGAGTTATGGGCTCAGAAATCTCGTATATTCCTACTTCTAAAAAGAGGCGGTGCCACGCCCATTTTCCAAAATTTTTATGCTTTTCGTTTTATATCCGCAGTTGGACTCCTGCCATACAATTTCAATGACATACCTTTATATTTAACAGAGATATCGCTTAAAATGTTTTTATTAGGCCACTTTATAATACCCATATATAAAAGTGGGCGTGGTCGTTAACCGATTTTGGCAATTTTTCGTCCAAACATTTGCCTAAGTAAGTATATCACGCCTACCAAATTTCATCGATATATCTTCAACAGTTTCTCAGTTATGATATATAAAACTTTCCATGTTTGGCCCTTAATAAGTGGGCGTGGCACCGCCCATTTTTCAAAATCTCACCAAATTTCTTCATAAGGGCCTGAGCTCCACACGTGGGTGAAATTTTATCACTCTAGCTCTATTAGTGACTGAGATACAAAATTTCCGATTTTTACTATATAGGGGAAGTGGGCGTGGTCATGGTCCGATTTCGCCCATTTTCAATAGCATCCGTTCCAGTCTTGATACCAACTTGCATTCCAAATTTCATCAAAATATTTCAATTTTTGCGCGAGTTATCGTGCGTACAGACAGACAGACGGACAGACGGACGGACAGACAGACGGACATGGCTCAATCGATTTCTTTTTTCACCCTGATCAATTTGATATATATAAGTCAATATCTATCTCGATTATTTTATGGTGTTACAATCCACCGTTATGTGATTAAAACTATAATACTCTGTGTACTAGTACAGCTGAGTATAAAAAGAATAAATATTTGCCACTCCAGTGTAATCATTTTGTGTGAAAACGATGAATGAATGAAGAGAATTTTCAAACCGTAAATGGCGGGCTTTCGTTGAAATGATATGAATTGAATTAAATTGTATTTGCGTATGTGTGTGTGTGTTGGTGTATTTTGGTGCGTGTGTGAGCACGAATCAAATGCATATCGTGCAATAAAAATGGCAGTTGGTACTCGGAAACACATACGGATGTGTTTGTGCGTGTATCTTGAACTATGGACTGCATATATATAAAAAGATATTTCCTTTTATGTAGGTATACAAACTGCTTAAGGAATGGTAAGACTTGATAGCCATCAATAAATATTTAATACCAAATATTAAGTGTTATTTATTTTGAGTACTCATAATCATTTTTCATTTTAGCATAGTTCTAAGATCACCAAGTTAATAAGTAATAATAATATTTTATTATTATTACTTTACTATTATTACTTTACATTTTATTATTATTACTTTATTATGACTTTTATTTTTTCTATGATCTCCACTTTAACTCGTAGGCACTTAATTTTAATTGTTTTTTTTTTTGGGTGTGGTGTGACATGAAGAAAATTCGCTTTTTTAGGCGAAGCAAAGTGCCTATCACTTAATTTCGGTATTGTGTGGGCGCACGAACTTGTATTGCCGTAAGTGGCATTGATTCTTAAAACAAACACACTTTTCTTTGGACAATTGTATTTTACATACATATATGTATGTGTATATATTTCTTAAGCACTTTCTTTTTATTGTTCCTTTTTTCAGATGTATATTGTTTGTTCACGATATTTATTTTTTATTATTATTATTTTTTATTTGCAGAAACACGGCAACCACACAAATAGAGTAAGTGCATTTAAAAGAAAAACGATTTATACTCACCAGTTCTTGTATATGGAAAAATTGTATGGCAGACCTCTACTAGATATGGTTAACATACAAATGGGCTTATTCTTATCTATATATTAATAGGCTAAAATTTTTTCCATAAAAACAATTTCCAGGCTGTTTAGCACATTTAACATACTCATATCCACATAAAATTGATATGGATGTGTTCGTATGAGTCTGAAGCAGTGCATAGGCATATAATTTTTTCTATAAATTATTTAATTTGTTTATAATTAATAAATAAAAATTTTAGTTAAGAGAAAGAGATATCGTAAAAATGTTTACAAATATCGTAAACACAGTTGAAGAGTCGCTTTAATTCAAAAGCGCTCTCTCTATTTTATATGCATTGGACCAGTTTACGCTCAGCTCATAATCAACGCGGCCAAATATCTCCTATTGCTTTTCCATTAAAGCGAAAAATGAGAGAGAGGGCATATCTAATGCTGTGGTTATGGTACCAATCAACATTGCCAATCAAAATGGGAAACATTTCGTGATTGGTGAGAGGTGGTTATGCTTGCATTGATGATTGGAGCGCACATACACAACATAACACATGATTATTACTGAACACATACACAACATAACACATTATTACCCCCGAAACCTCGACTGCTGGCTGCCTGTTTCACACAGCAGATTTGCTGGATGTGAGAGTCCGAAAATTCTCTCACCGTCGGAGTGCACAACAACAATTTCACGGTGCTCGACCAGCAAGATTGTAACCATAACCAGGCCCTAATGCTATGGTTATGGTTACAATCTTGATTGCCAATCAAAATCGGAAACATTTCGTGATTGGTGAGAGGTGGTTACGCTTACATTGATGATTGGAGCGCACATACACAACATAACACATGATAATTACTGAGCACATACACAACATAACACATTATTACCTCTGAAACCTCGTTTGCTGGCTGCCTGTTTCACACAGCAAGTTTGCTGGATGTGAGAGTCCGAAAATTCTCTCACCGTCGGAGTGCACAACAACAATTACACGGTGCTCGACCAGCTTGATTGGTAGCATAACCAGGCCATACCAGGTAGAAGGCATATCTAACAGGTAGGCTCGGCGGCAAATTGAAAATCTTCTTTTTTATTTACAAAGTGTAATGTCAAAATCAAAGCGAATTCACATCATGGCCCATAGGAATGGATGAGCCCCAAGCGAATTCAGATTTAACCACGGCGAAATATCATTTTGACATTAAACTCTACCAATTACAATAACAAACCACCGGGTCTACCTTCCTAGATCTTGATTTTGACCATGATTTCGCGTCGGACCGTGATCAAAAGGGCAAATCAGTGTTGTGGTACAACTGGAATTTGGAAAGTGTTGCTTATCTTTGCGAAGAGGAATAATTTTTGTACCAATACAAAGTTGAAAAAATAAATTGGATGGTCGAATTTCGAGCACCGGCTATACTACACCTTTTCCAGATTGAATTCAGAAAGCGCCAATTATATTTCAGAAAACACCAATTGGATTTCAGAATAGGTAATTGGATTTCAGAATTTGTCATTTGGATTTAAGAATAGTTATCTGGATTTCAGAATCTGTTAATTGGATTTCAGAATAGGCAATTGGATTTCAGAAAACAAAAATTGAATTTCAGAATAGGTAATTGGATTTCAGAATGTGTGAATTGGATTTCAGAAATAGAGAATTGGATTTCAGAAATAGAGAATTATAATAATAATAATACAATGGCGCTATTATAACTCTGACGAGTTTTATGGCCGAGCTTCTCTCCCAATTCGAGGTGTGCTCCTTTTTGTTTTTCCTACTAATTGGGTGGACCTACAGTTTTATGCCGGCTCCGAACGGCGAATGCATTTTTTGTGAGAAGCTTTTTCATGGCAGAAATACTCTCGGAGGGTATGCCGCCCACTGCCGAGAGGTGACCGCTGCTCTTAAAAAACCCAATAATTGGATTTTTACTAATTGAAAAATTGTTTTGGTGTTTGGCTCGGACCGTGGTTTGAACCCGAGACCTCTGGCACAGCAGGCGAGCACTCTACCCACTGCACCACAGCGGCAATAGAGAATTGGATTTCAGAAAATACCTTTCGAACTATTTTTGCCATGTAAATACTTGATTATATATAAAGAAGGCCATGGAAAATGCAAAAATTATTTACTATGGAATAAAGTAATTCGTAATTTTTATGCCGTTCAGTTGTAATTGTATTTTTAAAAATGAAGTTTCGCGATAACTGCGTAATCTCTCATTTTGAATGGAACTTAGAAATTATTTTCCAACTTTACGAAATAAAGTTTATGATATCTGAAATCCAATTTTCGTTTTCTGAAATCCAATTGCTTATTTCTGAAATCCAATTCACACATTCTGAAATCCAATTACTTATTCTGAAATCCAATTTTCGTTTTCTGAAATCCAATTACCTATTCTGAAATCCAATTGGCGTTTTCTGATTTCAATCTGGAAAAGGTGTAGTTATTATTAATACACACTACTTTACCGCCAACTCCATTTAGATCTTGCGTGCTATGGCTCAAAGCCTAATGTATATAGAGGCTTTTGCTAAACGTCACACCATCTAGGTGTTATACTATTTTTCTTGCGAATCGTGCACACTTAATTCGAGTTTCTCATCCAGTTCATTAAAGCGGCAGAGTTGTATTTCTGCCGCTAAATCTATATATATAAAAATGGTGTAAAAAATGTTACTAACCTCATCAGATGAGAACGGCTGGGTCGATTTCTGTAAAACTTTTTGTCAATTGTTCGTATTCTCGAGGAGATGGTTCGTACGGAAGAAAATTTTGGAAAATCCCTCCGGAAAAGTCCGAAAATTGGAAAAATCGGTGTGTATGTGCGTATGTGTGCATCTGTGGATATGTGTCCTCTATAAATTCCCAAAGTAACCAACCGTTCTTTATGAAATTTTCACAGTAGATTCATGTGGTGTTAGTGCACATAGTAGGGTATATAGAATTTCGAAAAATTGGGAGCTTCCCGGAATACAGGCCTAAATGAGGACCCAGATCGATCCACCAAGCCTTCGAGCAATATTGGTATCAAATGAAAGGTGTTTAACAGGCCTTCAACATAAAGTTATTTTTATTGCGATACCTAGGCCGGGTTCCCAGATATGGATTAAAACGTGGGACCGAGTGACCCTGGAAAGTTTCTGAGCGATATTGGTATCAAATGAAAGCTGTTGAGGAGGACTTCAGCAAAGAGCTTTTTAAATAGTGATGCCTAGGCCGGGTTCCAAGATTTGGGTCAAAGCGTGGACACGGATAACCCCTGAATGTTTTCGAGCGATATTGGTAGAAAATGAAAAGCGTTGAGCAGGCTTCCACATACAGCTATTTTCATTGTGATTTCTAAGGCTGTTTCCCAGAGATGGCTAAAGTAGTGAGCCCGGATGGTGATGGACGGTCCCGGTAAGGTAAAGGTAGGTAGCTATAGGGATAGGGGTAGGGATAGGGATAGGGATAGGGATAGGGATTGGGATAGGGATAGGGATAGGGATAGGGATAGGGATAGGGATAGGGATAGGGATAGAGATAGGGATAGGGATAGGGATAGGGATAGGGATAGGGATATGGATAGGGATAGGGATAGGGATAGGGATAGGGATAGGGATAGGGATAGGGATAGGGATAGGGATAGGGATAGGGATAGGGATAGGGATAGGGATAGGGATAGGGATAGGGATAGGGATAGGGATAGGGATAGGGATAGGGATAGGGATAGGGATAGGGATAGGGATAGGGATAGGGATAGGGATAGGGATAGGGATAGGGATAGGGATAGGGATAGGGATAGGGATAGGGATAGGGATAGGGATAGGGATAGGGATAGGGATAGGGATAGGGATAGGGATAGGCATAGGCATAGGCATAGGCATAGGCATAGGGATAGAGATAGGGATGGGGATAGGGATAATGATAGGGATAGGGATATGGATAGGGATAGGGATAGGGATAGGGATAGGGATAGGGATGGGGATTGGGATAGGGATAGGGATAGGGATAGGGATGGGGATGGGGATGGGGATGGGGATAGGGATAGGGATAGGGATAGGGATAGGGATAGGGATAGGGATAGGGATAGGGATAGGGATAGGGATAGGGATAGGGATAGGGATAGGGATAGGGATAGGGATAGGGATAGGGATAGGGATAGGGATAGGGATAGGGATAGGGATAGGGATAGGGATAGGGATAGGGATAGGGATAGGGATACGGATAGGGATAGGGATAGGGATAGGGATAGGGATAGGGATAGGGATAGGGATAGGGATAGGGATAGGGATTGAGATAGTGATAGGGATCGGGGGAAGTAGGTTTGTCGCGGCTAATATAACTATAACTTTTATTCAGAGAATAGACAATTTTTTATTATTCGCAGTCATTAAGATGGACTCTAAGATAATGGTTAGCAATACGGTAATCAAAGAATTTTCTTTAGGCTTCATAGGAATAAGTTTTAGCAGAACAACGTCTGCCGGGTCAGCTAGTCTATATATATATATAAATGATTTGGTATTTAATTGTAACGCTAAAACTTGAAAACGGCTGAACCAAATCAAATACTTCCTTAGGGGGGTTTGTTTGTTGTTACCCCGCGAAGGTTTAGACGAAGAAAAAATTAAAAAAATGTTAGGGGGCGTGGCACCTCCCATACAACCTTAATTTTTAAAGCTGATTATCTCTAAAACAGTTTAAGGTAGGGAGCTGAAAATTGGTATAGAGGTAGGTGATATCAAAACCCTTCTCACTCAGAAAAGTGAGGGTTATCAGAAAAGGGGGCGTGGCACCTCCCATACAACCTTAATTTTTAAAGCTGATTATCTCTAAAACAGTTCAAGGGACCTGAAAATTGGTATAGAGCTAAATGATATCAAAAACATTCCCACGCATATAAGTGGGGGTTATCGGAAAAAGGGGCGTGGCACCTCCCATACAAACTTAATTTTTAATGCTGAATATCTCTAAAATTGTTTACGCTAGGGACTGGGAAATTGGTGTGGTGATAAACGATAACAATTCCATATTAACGCAAAATAATAGGAGTTATACGAAAAGGGGGCGTGGCACCTCCCAACAACACTTAATTTTTTTAAGCTGAATATCTTTAAAAGGATTTAAGTCAGGGTGCTGGAAAATGGTACAGAGCTATATGATATCAAAACAATTTTTGCGCATAAAAGTGTAGGTTATCGGAAAAGGGGGCATGGCACCTCCCATACAAACTTAATTTTTCAATCTGAATATCTACAAAAGCGTTTAAGGTTGGGACCTGAAAATTGATCAGGAGATTAACGATATCAGTAGCATACTTATTAAAAAAAACAGTAGTTTTGGGAAAAGGGGGCGTGGCACCTCCCATGCGTTCTTAATTTTTAAGGCTAATATCCCTAAAATCGTTCATGGCATGTATATAGAAATCACTATGCAGATATACGATATCAATACCATGTTCACCCAAAAAAAAAAGAAAAGATTTATCGAAAAATGGTGCATTGCACCTCCCATACGTACTAAACTTTTGAGGCTGAATATATCTAAAAGGGTTGGAGCAAGGGCCTGAAAACCATTATACGTATCAATACTGTTAAGTACTTACTTGGTTCAAATAGCCAATACTCAGTGAAAATAAATATCCGGAACAGAAAACTAAAAATGTTGTGTATCGTGCAGGCTTAAACTGAATACTAAAATTATATATTTTTGAAGTTGTATACACAATGAAGTAGTGAAAAATCGTTAATTTTCTATTAAAAACAATACCGGTGTAATAACAATTTTTGAAATGAAATTAATAAAAAAAAATCTATTTTGGGCAGAACGAAGTTTGCCGGGTCAGCTAGTTAAGTATATTTATTATTGAAATATGGGCTCACAAATACGTGCGTACCTTAATGCCAAAAATAGCTTATGGACCATGTAATATTGAGATTGCACCTTGTTTTTCAAGTATTTCTACCTTTTCGTTGCGATAGTGGCCTTCGTACGAGAACCCCATTCCAATAAGGGCACAGCCAGACGACGCAAGAAATTACTTTCAGAAAGTGAAAAATTCAAATGTTTGTATTTGTCTTTTTAAAAGAAACAAAAACAAAAATTTGAATTTTTCACTTTCTGAAAGTAATTTCTAGCGTCGTCTGGCTGTGCCCTAACAGTTTGTTTTTGGATGCTGCAATAATTTGATATGATCTCGTAAGAATGCAATGGAATTGTGGTAGGCCGGGAAAAACTATGTTTCCCCCATGTCCATTGTACTTAAGGCCTTTAGAAAGGATCAGAATATAGGGAAAAGGTGGGATAGTGGGATCAGAGGCCCACTGCAAACTTCCCAGATTCTTTAATAAATCTGAGAAGTTTGTCGAGTGGTAGAGAATGTGCGTCCGCCATTCTCAATACATCCGAGCCGAAAGACGGGCAGATGCAGAGAAAATGGTCTGTGCCATCGTCGTCCTGCTCCAGACAAAATAGGCTTAATGAGGCTTAATGGTCCGATGATTGACTGCCGTCCAGCTGGTTGTTCTGCTGATCAGCAATTTACCAATTCAGCGGCCAGTTCGTTGCCTTGAACACCGCAGTGTCAGAGTACATACATAAATTGAAGTTTATTCCATTTTAATACGAAGTCAAGCCTCAATTTATATTCGTGAAAAATTTTCGAAGAGATAGTAGGTCTGCAGGGCTTTTAAAGTTGCCTGGCTGTCCGCCAGATTAATAATACTTCTTGAGCATAATTTTCTTCAAATGCATTCTCTTGCTCTACCCCAAAATTTCTGTTGAACGAATCACTATTTGAAAGATAGAAGGGCTGAAGGCTAATAAAGTATAGTTTTTCCCAGTTCCGAATAAATACCACAACCTTTGTCTCATTTGGTTACAGAAAACTGATTTCAAAGAAATCTAGCAGAAAATTTTTTATTTTGGTTGCCGCTATTGTAGTAGGTAATTTTGATATCAGCAATACTTATGAAATTATGAAATAAGTTAACCACAAACCTTTTTGGTTTCTAACAAAACCACACAAAAATTGATGGCAATATAAATGCTGCAATCCCGACTGTGGTTTATACTACCAAGTTTCATACCTAAGTTCAATCACTTTGTTTCTGGCTTGCTTGAGCATGAATGGTGAGTGATGAATGCACGAAAATTCAGTGAAATAAAGTTAACTTAAGTAAATTTACGTGACCAAATTAAAAAATTATAAAAGCTTACGCACACACTACTAGTTGCTGGTAGAATTTTGAATAATCACCGCCGAGTTAAGCAAGAAATAGAGAGAAGTAGAAAAGCAGAGAAGCAGAGAAGCAAAAGTCGTTAAGTGTTAACGGTAATAGTGTTTTTGTTACACTGTCAATGGCAGTGTGAGAACGCGTTTGGGTTCGCTTCGCATGGCAATGGAAATGGAAATGGCCAGGCATTTGGCAAAGCAATGACAATCCGTTAACCCATTTTTATGGCAAACTTGCGTGTCGGGCATGCCAGCAGGCGTGCGTGAATATTTGCTTGAGCTTTTGTAGCAACAGTTGCCAATTTGCATTTTATACATTTTTGTATGTACATACATACATATATAGTACCACTTGAAGATTTTGTGTGATTTATGTTTGCTGAAAAATAAAATGAAAAATACCTCCCACCACCACCACCAGCACCACAATAAAAGCGAAGTGTATCATGCGAAACGTAACAAGTATTGTATTGGCAAATAGTTTGAGAAATGGCAAAATTGGAAAATGGTCATAAATTCTGTTGCTTAATAGAGTTTTCATTGTCAGATGGGCAGACATTCCGTTATTCCATTAACGATTTATTTCCACGATCATCATAAAAACGCTGCAATAGTTACGAGAGGCGACAAACAAAAGATGATTGCCCTTTTTGCATTATGCGTTTGCTTAATGGCGTAGTTTTAACTTAATTGCCCACTTTGCAATTGTTTCAATTTCAAGTGTTGTTACATAGATGTATTCATGGCGATTTTTTTTGATATTTATCGCTTCTTTATACCGTTTATGAAAGTGAAGTGGTACTATTTATGAAAATGAAGTGGTACTATATAATATGTAGAAATGTATGCGTATAACACATTAGCATCAATTATGTCCATAAGTTACTCACCTAGAAAAAATACTTAAATGAACAAGAGTTGTGTAATGTTGCGTATACGCAGTGACGCACAGTGGGGAAGCTTCCATACATTCAGCGGAAAAAAATAGAAGGAGTTGTCGTAGGGCTTTGAAATTTTGCAGACAGGTTATATATGAGCTAGTTAAGAAAATTTCCAAAAATGGTTGAAATCGGTCAACTCCTAGGGGTACCTCCCTTGGACCTATAGTAAAAAATTAAAAAAAAACATTTAAATACAAATTTTAATTTCAGCCGAAAAAAGTAAGATATCTTCACAAAACTTTGCATATCAGTTACCCTCATAAAGGGCATTGACGGTACAAAAAATAATTGAAATCGGCCACTCCCTAGGGGTACCTCCCTTGGACCTATAGTAAAAAATTAAAAAAAAAAATTAAATACAAATTTTAATTTCAGCTCAAAAAAGTAAGATATCTTTACGAAACTTCGCATATCAATTACCCTCATAAAGGGCATTAACGGTACAAAAAATAATTGAAATCGGCCACTCCCTAGGGGTACCTCCCTTGGACCTATAGTAAAAAATAAAAATAATTTTTAATCCATACCTGTACTTAATTGTGAATAAAAGCGAAACGCGTTCATCGATTTTCTTGATTTATGTATCATTTTGTTCATAGGTTATGCGACTTTACGTGAAAATAATAGGACTTTGAACTTTTTTACCGTTTTCGATTTTTTATGAATTAAAAAAAAAAAAAATTATTTTTAGGCAAAAAATATTTTTTTTTCTACATACATTTATTTATAACTGGGAAACTGTTGCCTATATAGCGAAGCGTTATATAAACAGATGAAAGTACTAGTAATTCTTGATTTTTATAAATTTGTTTAAACAAAATCCGACTAGTGGTTCTTGAGTTATGTTAAACAAAAGAGCCTTATCAGAATTGAGTCGCGAATCAATTAGCTGAAAAATGTTGTACTGTATAATACAATAAATTGAAAAGGGGCACCTGGGGGCACTTGAAATTGATTAAAAATGTAAAAACAGATATGAAACAATGTATTAGTAGTGATTTCCAACTGGAGGCAAGTGGCGCTAAAATTACAGGTCCAAATGTTTGGAGAAAAAAGGGATTTTTGTTATATGTTCATAAAAATAAACAAAAAAAAAAAACTTAAGTCTCTGCAGAGTTTATTTTTTCAATTTTAGTAGACTGAAATATCCTACTTTAAATAAAAAATAAAAAGAAAAACGTTAGCTCACATAATAAAAGATTATTCGTTTTGAAATTCTTAGGTTTAAATTAAGTTGGTTCGGTAAAACATACAAGTACTGAGTTTGAGACGGCTATAAAAAAAAAACTAGCAGTCAGATCGGAGTAATTCTTTTTGATTTGGTTGTACCATTTAGTCTAAATTCCAAAATATCACTGCATATTGCATGAAGAGTATGTTGACAATTTGACTTTTTTCCGCAAAATCCCCAGTGTGTGACGCTCCATCAAGCTACATTTTACTTGCACTAATTACATTCATATCATTAAACTTTAAGTTACTATTGTCGTTTTCGATTCGCCATCACACAAGCGAGGTCGGATCGAACAAAAATGTTTGAACCCATAATGATTAGTAGCCATACTCGCTAACTGGTCGATAAAAATTTCCCTCTGCTCGCTATCATTCTCATATAAATTTGACAGATAGAAATTTATAGCGAGCAGAGAAATTGTGAATCGAAAACGGCTTATGTTTGCTTGATTTCTAGCAAACAAAATATTATGCTGTCAAGTAAATCACATTTTTCTTTGAAAACCTTTACATTTTCCCACAGTGACTCAGCGCTATAAACACCCACTTTTAATAGAAAGAGAAATTTGAAGGTAGTTGGCGAGGCTATGAAAAAAGTGCATAGACGATTCTGTAAAAAGGGGCGAAGAAACAGTTGGGCAATTCACTGGGTATTGTAAAGTTGTATGTTGTAAAGGAAAATATACATAAGAACGCAGTACCTGTGAACAGACTCTCGTATGTGTTTTGTTGTATTTCGTTATTGTTTACAGTTTGTTGTTTAAAAAAATTTGAATAAGAAAAATGCCAGGCGAAAGTGAGAAAAACAAAATCATAACAGCATTATGCGAAAAACAGTTTATTAGATTTATTAGCGGCGGATTCAAGTCCTAGTTGATATATGATACACACAATTCAAGTAATTTGTTTTTTTTTTTCGTCTCGCCCTCCATACTGCCTGCACCTGTCGATTGCTCAAATTCCTTTGCTCTACCATATGCACTTCGCATGTTTCGCACTTTTGCGCGCACTTGCTTTCATTCCACGTTTATGATTTTTCCGCGGTAAAACGATTGTAGTAAAATTGGGCAGTTGGTTTCTAACGTAAACGAAATTAGGTGCTTTATAAAATTCAATGCATAACAAACCCTAAGGGACCTCGAATTCTCGATTTTCCAAAAGGAGTTCGACCAGCATCTTCTTCTCGGCCATATCCCACCTCCTTGTTGGGTGGGTTGGAGCGTATGCGTCTCTTCTTGCACTACAAGTAAACAAGTAAAAAGGAAAAATATGAAACAGATATGTACGTACATTTGTATTTATTTAATTCGATCATATTTACCGGAATGTCGTCAGCCGCTTCCATATTTTTGTTTAAATTTTTTTTTAACAAACTGTCAGAATAAAAAACTTAAATCAAATAACACATCCAATAAACATAGGCTGTCCAGTTGTATTGGTTGTATTGAAATTTGTATGAGAAAAATCAACCCTACTGATACACCTATTGTAAACCTTTACCAGTATACAACATTACAATACTTTACAACAGCTTGCTTTACCAAGACCTAGCATTTTTACCCGTTTAATACATAGTTATCTCACATGCCCTCACACCAGTTTTCAGTACCCTACTACACATATTTCCAGAGATATTCGCTGTGAAAATTTCAGTTTGTATGGGAGGTGCCCATCCCTGCTTTACCAATACCTAGCGTTTTTACCCGTTTAATACATAGTTATCTCACATGCCCTCACACCAATTTTCAGTACCCTACTACAAATATTTCCAGGGATATTCGATGTGAAAATTTCAGTTTGTATGGGAGGTGACCATCCCTGCTTTACCAAGACCTAGCGTTTTTACCCGTTTAATACATAGTTATCTCACATGTCCTCACACCAGTTTTCAGAACCCTACTACAAATATTTCCAGAGATATTCGCTGTGAAAGTTTCAGTTTGTATGGGAGGTGCCCATCCCTGCTTTACCAAGACCTAGCGTTTTTACCCGTTTAATACATAGTTATCTCACATGCCCTCACACCAATTTTCAGTACCCTACTACAAATATTTCCAGAGATATTCGATGTGAAAATTTCAGTTTGTATGGGAGGTGCCCATCCCTGCTTTACCAAGACCTAGCGTTTTTACCCGTTTAATACATAGTTATCTCACATGCCCTCACACCAGTTTTCAGTACCCTACTACAAATATTTCCAGAGATATTCGCTGTGAAAGTTTCAGTTTGTAAGCGAGGTGCCCATCCCTGCTTTACCAAGACCTAGTGTTTTCCCGTTTAATATATAGTTATCTCATATGCCCTCACACCATTTTTCAATACCCTACTACAAATATTTCCAGAGATATTCGATGTGAAAATTTCAGTTTGTATGCGAGGTGCCCATCCCCGCTTTACCAAGACCTAGTGTTTTTCCCGTTCAATATATAGTTATCTCACATGCCCTCACACCAGTTTTCAGTACCCTACTACAAATATTTCCAGAGATATTCGCTGTGAAAGTTTCAGTTTGTATGGGAGGTGCCCATCCCTGCTTTACCAAGACCTAGCGTTTTTACCCGTTTAATACATAGTTATCTCACATGCCCTCACACCAATTTTCAGTACCCTACTACAAATATTTCCAGAGATATTCGATGTGAAAATTTCAGTTTGTATGGGAGGTGCCCATCCCTGCTTTACCAAGACCTAGCGTTTTTACCCGTTTAATACATAGTTATCTCACATGTCCTCACACCAGTTTTCAGAACCCTACTACAAATATTTCCAGAGATATTCGCTGTGAAAGTTTCAGTTTGTATGGGAGGTGCCCATCCCTACTTTACCAAGACCTAGCGTTTTTACCCGTTTAATACATAGTTATCTCACATGCCCTCACACCAATTTTCAGTACCCTACTACAAATATTTCCAGAGATATTCGATGTGAAAATTTCAGTTTGTATGGGAGGTGCCCATCCCTGCTTTACCAAGACCTAGCGTTTTTACCCGTTTAATACATAGTTATCTCACATGCCCTCACACCAGTTTTCAGTACCCTACTACAAATATTTCCAGAGATATTCGCTGTGAAAGTTTCAGTTTGTATGCGAGGTGCCCATCCCTGCTTTACCAAGACCTAGTGTTTTTCCCGTTTAATATATAGTTATCTCACATGCCCTCACACCAGTTTTCAGTACCCTACTACAAATATTTCCAGAGATATTCGCAGTGAAAGTTTCAGTTTGTATGCGAGGTGCCCATCCCTGCTTTACCAAGACCTAGTGTTTTCCCCGTTTAATATATAGTTATCTCACATGCCCTCACACCATTTTTCAGTACCCTACTACAAATATTTCCAGAGATATTCGATGTGAAAATTTCAGTTTGTATGGGAGGTGCCCATCCCTGCTTTACCAAGACCTAGCGTTTTTACCCGTTTAATACATAGTTATCTCACATGCCCTCACACCAGTTTTCAGAACCCTACTACAAATATTTCCAGAGATATTCGCTGTGAAAGTTTTAGTTTGTATGGGAGGTGCCCATCCCTGCTTTACCAAGACCTAGCGTTTTTACCCGTTTAATACATAGTTATCTCACATGCCCTCACACCAATTTTCAGTACCCTACTACAAATATTTCCAGAGATATTCGCTGTGAAAGTTTCAGTTTGTATGCGAGGTGCCCATCCCTGCTTTACCAAGACCTAGTGTTTTTCCCGTTTAATACATAGTTATCTCACATGCCCTCACACCAGTTTTCAGTACCCTACTACAAATATTTCCAGAGATATTCGCTGTGAAAGTTTCAGTTTGTATGGGAGGTGCCCATCCCTGCTTTACCAAGACCTAGCGTTTTTACCCGTTTAATACATAGTTATCTCACATGCCCTCACACCAATTTTCAGTACCCTACTACAAATATTTCCATAGATATTCGATGTGAAAATTTCAGTTTGTATGGGAGGTGCCCATCCCTGCTTTACCAAGACCTAGCGTTTTTACCCGTTTAATACATAGTTATCTCACATGCCCTCACACCAGTTTTCAGTACCCTACTACAAATATTTCCAGAGATATTCGCTGTGAAAGTTTCAGTTTGTATGCGAGGTGCCCATCCCTGCTTTACCAAGACCTAGTGTTTTTCCCGTTTAATATATAGTTATCTCACATGCCCTCACACCATTTTTCAGTACCCTACTACAAATATTTCCAGAGATATTCGCTGTGAAAGTTTCAGTTTGTATGGGAGGTGCCCATCCCTGCTTTACCAAGACCTAGCGTTTTTACCCGTTTAATACATAGTTATCTCACATGCCCTCACACCAATTTTCAGTACCCTACTACAAATATTTCCAGAGATATTCGATGTGAAAATTTCAGTTTGTATGGGAGGTGCCCATCCCTGCTTTACCAAGACCTAGCGTTTTTACCCGTTTAATACATAGTTATCTCACATGCCCTCACACCAGTTTTCAGTACCCTACTACAAATATTTCCAGAGATATTCGCTGTGAAAGTTTCAGTTTGTATGCGAGGTGCCCATCCCTGCTTTACCAAGACCTAGTGTTTTTCCCGTTTAATATATAGTTATCTCACATGCCCTCACACCAGTTTTCAGTACCCTACTACAAATATTTCCAGAGATATTCGCTGTGAAAGTTTCAGTTTGTATGCGAGGTGCCCATCCCTGCTTTACCAAGACCTAGTGTTTTTCCCGTTTAATATATAGTTATCTCACATGCCCTCACACCATTTTTCAGTACCCTACTACAAATATTTCCAGAGATATTCGCTGTGAAAGTTTCAGTTTGTATGGGAGGTGCCCATCCCTGCTTTACCAAGACCTAGCGTTTTTACCCGTTTAATACATAGTTATCTCACATGCCCTCACACCAATTTTCAGTACCCTACTACAAATATTTCCAGAGATATTCGATGTGAAAATTTCAGTTTGTATGGGAGGTGCCCATCCCTGCTTTACCAAGACCTAGCGTTTTTACCCGTTTAATACATAGTTATCTCACATGCCCTCACACCAGTTTTCAGTACCCTACTACAAATATTTCCAGAGATATTCGCTGTGAAAGTTTCAGTTTGTATGCGAGGTGCCCATCCCTGCTTTACCAAGACCTAGTGTTTTTCCCGTTTAATATATAGTTATCTCACATGCCCTCACACCAGTTTTCAGTACCCTACTACAAATATTTGATGCTTGGAATTTATTTATTTATTTATTAAATTAAATAAATAAATAAATAAATTCCAAGCATCAAATATTTCCAGAGATATTCGCTGTGAAAGTTTCAGTTTGTATGGGAGGTGCCCATCCCTGCTTTACCAAGACCTAGCCTCTTTACCCGTTTAATACATAGTTATCTCACATACCCTCACACCAGTTTTCAGTACCCTACTACAAATATTTCCAGAGATATTCGCTGTGAAAGTTTCAGTTTGTATGCGAGGTGCCCATCCCTGCTTTACCAAGACCTAGTGTTTTTCCCGTTTAATATATAGTTATCTCACATGCCCTCACACCAGTTTTCAGTACCCTACTACAAATATTTGATGCTTGGAATTTATTTATTTATTTATTAAATTAAATAAATAAATAAATAAATTCCAAGCATCAAATATTTCCAGAGATATTCGCTGTGAAAGTTTCAGTTTGTATGGGAGGTGCCCATCCCTGCTTTACCAAGACCTAGCGTTTTTACCCGTTTAATACATAGTTATCTCACATGCCCTCACACCAGTTTTCAGAACCCTACTGCAAATATTTCCAGAGATATTCGCTGTGAAAGTTTAAGTTTGTATGGGAGGTGTCCATCCCTGCTTTACCAAGACCTAGTGTTTTTCCCGTTTAATACATATTTATCTCATATGCCCTCACACCAGTTTTCAGTACCCTACTAAAAATATTTCCAGAGATATTCGATGTGAAAATTTCAGTTTATATGGGAGGAGAGTGCCCATCCCTGCTTTACCAAGACCTAAATTGTTTATCCGTTGAGTATATATTTTTGTATTATTCCTTCACAAAAATTTTCATTATTCTAGTACAAATATTTCAAGAGATATTACTAAAAAAAGGAAAATTTTGTATGGGAGGTGCCCATCCCTGACTTTTAATCAGATTAAAAATATGCCTATAGCAATTAACGGGTGAAAATACCTAGGTGTGCAAAGTTTCGTGAGGATCCGTTCAGCGGTTTTCTCGCCAATTGAGTTTAAACACAATTTCCATTTCACATTTATAATATAAGATTGATTTATTTGTATGTTACCTAAATAGTGCTCAATTAGTGCTCAATTAGTGCCTTAAATTGCAGAAAGGCTCTTAATTGTATAATAATAATATAATACAATGGCGCTATTATAACTCTGACGAGTTTTGTGGCCGAGCTTCTCTCCCAATTCGAGGCGTTCTCCTTTTTCTTTTCCCTCCTAATTGGGTGGACCTACAGTTTTATGCCGGCTCCGAACGGCGAATGCATTTTTATTAAACGGTTTTATTTAGCTCACCCCGTTTGTTTTATTGTTGGGTCAAATTTAGTAATTCAAATTTCACCCTCTTCCTGTCAACCGATTAATCTGAAATTTTGTACGCATGTATAACCCCGATGACAATGCAATATTATGAAAAAAAAATTCCGCTAGGTGGCGCGTGGGTCGCTATATTTACAAAAATCGCATTTATGGTCCGATTTGGCTGAAATTCGGAACATGTATTACTACCTTGAAAAGAAATATTTTCTTAAAAAAAATTTCCGCTAGGTGGCGCGTGGGTCGCTATATTTACAAAAATCGCATTTATGGTCCGATTTGGCTGAAATTCGGAACATGTATTACTACCTTGAAAAGAAATATTTTCTTAAAAAAAAATTCCGCTAGGTGGAGCTGAGATCGGGGTAATTAAAACTGAAAATCCTAATTAACTGTTTGAAGAAGGTCAAGCCTACGTGGCTCTTAGTAGAGTAAGAACTTTGCAGGGACTACGTATAGAGGCGTTGGACTGCAATAAACTAACGGGCAAGAAACCTTGCAATAATGAAGCACTAAATAAATTAAACAGAATGCGAAATAAAAACTAAAAACTAGAAAATAAAAATAGGTAAAAAAACGTTTTAAGTTAAACGGTTTTATGTTATACATACATTGCAATGTTTAAGAGAAATGTACTAAAAACCAAAAAATAATAAAATAGATACAGTCGTGGGAATTATAAACATTTGCATAGACTAGAATAAAATAAAACCGTGGGGCACGTCAATTGTCTACAATCGTTGATTAAAATGTTTGTTTTGTAATGTTACACTATAATTAGGCAGTTGTTCAACCGACAACGATGGACGTGTGATAAGTAGGACTAGAATGTGGAAAAAAGCTAGCAAGCTCGATTATATGCGAGTTTTAGGGTTTCATAGTGGTGAGCGAGTAGTACTTTTATCATATGTTTTGTCGGTTAAAGACAAACTACGAGCAGTGAAACGATTCCTCGTGTGAATGTCCAACGATAAACTAGTTGAAACATCTCTTTTATTAACATGGAGTGGATAACTATTGGAATTTCCATGAGCAAGAAAATAGTAAGTAATTTCCTCACCGTCTGCGGGCCATCTGCTTAACGACGAATTAAACGATTCTTCTATCGCACATTAAGTCGATAATTTGTAGACAATTGACGTGCCCCCCGGTTTTATTTTATTCTAGTCTATGCAAATGTTTATAATTCCCACGACTGTATCTATTTTATTATTTTTTGGTTTTTAGTACATTTCTCTTAAACATTGCAATGTATGTATAACATAAAACCGTTTAACTTAAAAAGTTTTTTTACCTATTTTTATTTGTGAGAAGCTTTTTCATGGCAGAAATAAACTCGGAGGGTATGCCGCCCACTGCCGAGAGGTGACCGCTGCTCTTGAAAAAACCCTATAATTGGATTTTTACTAATTAGAAAAATTGTTTTTAGTGTTTTGCTCGGAAGGGGTTTGAGAGACCGAGACCTCTGGCATAGCAGGCGAGCACTCTACCCACTGCACCACAGCGGCTTAATTGTAAATTAGGCTCATATCTGAACTTAGTATTAGAAACGACTTTTCTCGTGGTGAAATTTTTTAAACCATCTAAAACACCTCTTCAATAAAGCTTCACACACAATCGTACATATACGTATTGAATTAACCGATGTAATCAGCTTATAACAATAACGACAATTATAATCAATATCAGCCACTAATGAAAGAAAGCGTACAAGAGTAGAAAAAACTATTTGATATGCAATAAATGATCATTTTTGCTGCGCTGTCATTTGTTTCAAAAAATAAAATGACAATTGCAAAGAAAAAAGTGATTTATGTATGCCAAACAAATAAATGTGAAAGGTGCGAAACATTGGCGCTCATATTAATGTTTGGAGTATTAAAATGAAATGAAAGTTGCAACAACACATACAAAAAGAAATCACACATGAAGTGAATAGGCGAAATAAGTGGCACAAAAACCAAAATTACAAAAAAAAAATATTAGATTAAAGTCTCGGCTTGAATTCCATGCCATTTAGTGCTATTAAAGCTCAAGCATTAGGCAATCTTTAGAATCTTGGCAATATGCCAAATGCTTGGAATGAGAAATCAATAAAAAAAAAAACAGAGTAGGTACAGTGCAATTTTTGTGGCCAGTGAGCTGTTATAACTTACCTTAAAAAAAACAGAAAAACAAATTATAATAACAAATACTATCAATCAAAACACACGCACCATTAAGTTTACCGTGTAGTTGACAGCTGGCTAATATCTGTTGCCGAGGGATTGATTATTCGCATCACAAAACGCACTTTAATAACACTATGACACAAATTGAGGATTGTTGTCTGGGGCGGAAGAATGTCCACACAGAAAAAAAGACCACTATTCATAGAGTAAAATCCCCAAACCGTTTTGCTCGCTGAGATCGAATATTTTATTGTCATTTTAAATTTGCGAAATATTGTCTGAGTGATTTTTAAATAAATTAAAAAAGGGTTAAAATATACATATATCGTATGGAAATATGTTGTTAGGAGGCATATAGTAAAATTGCACGAGCTTTGATTTGATTTTAGTAGAATATTTTAACACACTAACACCTCTATTAATAGGTCGTTTTTACTACTTTTTTAGAAAGTCCGAAAAAAATATTTTGAAAGTCCATAGGAAGTTAAAATATTCTAGAAAATTATTCATATAAAATTTCACTAGAGATCTTCTCAGACAAAATCTTTGCACAAAGTACCTAAAAGACCAAAAGTGCTGTCGCACACTGTAATAGATTTACTATTACGTACGATGGAAAACTGTTTTCCGAAAACAAAAAAAAAAAAAAATAAATATAAAAAAATATCAAAAAATTGCAGAAATAACAAATGAAAATGATTGCTGGCATAGTCACATGCACAACTATAAAACAGGACGCAGCCTAGAAATGAGCAAAACATGAACGAACTTGCATATAATTTAAGCAGAAAATTACCAGAAATCTGAGTGCGCTGTTAATAGTTAAATAGAAGAGAAACTTTCCGCTTTATATGACGCTCAAACAAATATTTCATTTCAATTTCTGTATTTTGAATTTTTTGTTGGCAAAGATAAAGATTTACGCTCCATTTATAATAGTTTCTACTATATACGAGGAATAAAAAAAAAACTCTCTGTTTTCTGTTCTGAAGTCGCTGTTAATTCCCGCATACAAAAGTAATTTCAAGCACCTCTTACTTGCGAGTTATTCCATAAAATTTTATCAGCGCACACATATCTACTAAATGTATGTAGATATGTAAGTATATTTGAGAACAAAAATTTTTTGAAACTGAAGCCATTCAATAAAAAGCTTTAAATGCCACCGAAAGTACTCTGTAACATTTTTGCGTTTACTTCAAAGCACAAAACGATTTGACCTGAAAAGAATTGGTCTTAGTTGCGTTTTAAAATGTCCAAAATGGCTTTATTGTTTAAGTCACACTAGAAACGTTTGGTTATGTTTTGTTTTAAGCGCCGAACAATGACTAAATTTATTGTGTATTGTATGTTTGTATTTGTGTGTTTGTTGTATTTGTGTGTTTGTTGTATTTGTGTGTATGTTGTATTTATTGTTAGACCAGTATAATATTCTTATTTCATTTAATTTGACTTGACATTATGAAGCCGTTAGCATGGCTTTGAATATTTAAATGTAATTGCAAGAAATTAGACAAATATACAATAAATACAAGAATACGAGACCGGTGGAAACAATATTTTTTTTCGGTTGATTGTATTTGATGTTGACATTCTAAATGTTTGTTTTCTATTGTTGAATATACTATATTTACTTCTTTAGGTGCATAATAAATATTGACGAATTAAGGCAAATTGTTTCGAAAAATGGTTACTTTATTATTGTGACATTTAAAAGAATTTCAGCTATGCATTTGTGAGGCTTTAGTTTTGAGTATTTCCAGAATGCCAAAAGAATAAAAATTAAGAAATAGCTAAAATGATGGATATTGGCTAACAATCTGTAAAAAAGACGGTACAATGATACTAACGTCATCATTACAATGCAGAGGTAGGCGTTACCATTAGCATGAAGAAGCTAACCCAACAAACACTGAGGTTAGATATCGATTTGAGAATGACTCGAAAACTAACACTTTTCTCAAATCTCTAACGTTAGAGTAGGACTCAAAAAACTGCCGAGAATCATAGCGGTCTCTCAAACAAAATGGGACATTATTCTCAAATTGAGAAAATTATAATTCTAATGTAATTCTCAAAAAGGGTAGAGATTTGGCTCTATCTCTAATAAGTTTCCAATCGGATTCTGGTACAGTTTTCTACACTTGCACTCGAATACAGAATAGTTAGAAAATTACACTAACTATCTAATGTAGTATCCACATACTTTCTAACGTTAGAGATTGTGTTTCTTCTGAAGAGCATAAAGGTGGCAAGCAGCGAGGACAAGACAAAGTACTTCACTATTGACAGTTTCAAACTCGAAATCGTTAAGTACTTTGTGTGTTAACACCGTAAATGGTGTCATCACCGAACTCCAACGCAAAATCACTCCTACTAAGAGCTACTGAATTTATTTATTTTTTTATTTTTATTAGTGTTTAGTTATTTCGATGTTGATGATCTTATATACTAAAATAAACAATAGTTTCCATTTAATAATACAATTATACAATGACTCTAGACGAGTTCTCATGTACTTGGCGGGTTACATACATATGATATAATATAACATTTTATTAGTTGATAACACTTATTTGTAACCGCTTTAACTTAAAGCTTGTATGAACCAAGATTATGTTTTTTTTTTTTTTTTTTTTTTTTTTTTTAATAATGTTGCAGAGAAAAAAAACAGTAAAAAACAATGTCTGATTAAATATTTATAATAAAAAATAAAATTAAATAAGGGAAAGTTATGTCGGATGTCCGGCATGAGCAGGTGTTGTGGTTATATATGATTTAGCCACCAGCATTGTCTTATGATGGAAGATGCCTTTAGTTTGTCTCTGTCAGAGATATATGTATTAAAACGTTAGTTTTCTGTGTTAAGTGTTTTCGAGGTAATTATTTTCATATTGGCTCTTCTAAAAATGTGATAGATTATCGGTATGTGATCTTTATTTTGTATAAATAAATTCCTGTCAAGGTAAAGGAATGATTCTGGGGGTGTAAATCCATTTCTAACTGTAAGGGAAAAGTATTCTTCGCTCTCATAGAAGGGTGCACTTATCAGTGTGTTATTGTCATTGTTAAGGCAGCGTAGTATATGTCTCCTTGTCAAATTTATTATGTGGCAGTCAATTCTCGGTACTTTTGCTGTACTATAGACCTTCGCATTCGAAATGTATTTGGTATAATTACTATGTGCTGACCTGTATAAGGAAGTACAGGATCTCAAAATTTTACGTTCAAACTTTCTCAGTCTTTCCATGTATGATGGTGATATGTTAAACCAAATCTGGCATCCGTACGTAAGTATAGGTCTTAAAAGTGTTTGATACATAATAGATTTCAACCTTTTATCCAAAAATTTTGTCGAGAACATTTTTTTATAAGCATGGAACGCTTTAGTAGTTTTCGTTATTTGGTAGTTAATGTGATCGTTATAGTATAAAAATTTGTCAAGATATATGCCAAGGTATTTCACTCTCTCGGATTGTTTGTATATACCAAGAATTTTCTATTAGAGAGCATATTATAAATTAGTATTACAAGATGAAGAGGGAATTTGTATCCTATGAGTTTTGTTATGAGTCCTTTTACCCACACTTGATCGAAAGCCTTTTCTATGTCGAGGAAGCAAGCACCAGTGACATATTTTTTGTTCCAGTTCCAGTTTATTTCGGAAACCAGAAGGCTGATAGCGTGAATAGTTGAGTGCCCATATTTAAAACCGAATTGTTTGGAACTTATTAGGTTACGGCATAGAAAATATTGCCACCGACAACTATTGGCGGCACGGTGCCGTGATTTAATCCCAAGTGGCATAACCCCAATTTTATAATTTGGGATTATGTCACTCACCATGGTGTGACATAATCCCAATTTTTTTAATTGGGATTATGTCACCTATGTGGGAGTGACATAATCCCAAATAAAAGGGAGCCATAAGACCAAATCACTCGAGTAGGTACTAGTGCGAAGCAAAATCGCGATTTTTGCTTCCAAATTTTTATTTTTTATAGAAATATGTACATATTTATATACCTATCGATCTATTAAAAAAAAAAGCGCCGCAGGCGAAATCGCGCTATCTTTGATTCCAAATTTTAATTTTTTTATAGACATATGTACATACATATGTATATACCTAACGATCTATTAAAAAAAAAAAGCGCCGCAGGCGAAAATTTGGAATCAAAAATCGCGCGATTTTTTCTTCCAAATTTTCATTTTTTTATAGACATATGTATGTATATACCTATCGATCTATTAAAAAAAAGCGCCATAGGCGAAAATTTAGAATCAAAAATCGCGCGATTTTTTCTTCCAAATTTTCATCTTTTTATAGACATATATCGACGGCTGGGAATAAGATCGCCCTATTTCAAAAATTATTTCAAAAACGCCCTGTTTGAAAATTTGTTTCAATAACATCCTATTTCAGATTGTGCTTCAAGAACGCCCTATTTGAAAAATTTTTTCAATACCATCCTATTTCAGATTGTGCTTCAAGAACGCCCTATTTGAAAAATTGTTTCAATAACGTCCTATTTCAGATTGTGCTTCAAAAAAAAAATTCCATATATATTTCTCTGAAATAGGGCGTTTTTGAATAATTGTCTGAAATAGGACGTTATTGAAACAAATTCTGAAATAGGGCGTTCTTGAAGCAAAATCTGAAATAGGACGTTATTCAAATAATTTTTGGAATAGGGCGTTTTTGAAACAATTTTTGAAATAGGGCGATCTTATTCTCAGCCGTCGATATACAATGTACACAAAAATTTATATACCTATCGTTTTATTGGATAAAAGTCTGTATATATGTAAATATATTTAATTTTAATGTAATTTTTTAGTTTTAAAGTAATTTTTTGAGAACATGTGTATTTAAGTATTTCATCTTATACATATACTCAATGTATTATTATATAACAACATTAACTTTATTGTCAGCTTTAATTTTTTTGCTTAATGTAATAAAATCTAAGAAAGACTACTGAAATGTTTTTTTGGGCTTGAAAATGACATTATCCCAATTGGGAATATGTCACTACGCATAGGGTGACATAAGCCCAAGTAAAAAAGTTGGGCTTATGTCACCCTAGGGGGAGTGACATAATCCCAAATAAAAAATTTGGGATTATGCCCCTTGGGATTATGTCAGGGTACCTGGCGGCACTGTGTTGAAAAGATAAACAGGAGATATTTTTCATCTTTTGTGGTTTATAATCGGCTCCGGCTGCTTATGGTACAGCAGAATCGACTGGCTGAACTTTATTTAACTCTGCCAAAACTCTTAAGAGATAAATTTAAGCAAAATGCGAGCATTTGTTTTTATTAAAAATGCCATATTTTTCTTAAATTTTTTCTTTTTTTTTTTGATAAAAAATTCGAACTTTATCACGTTGATCCATTTTAAATGTGCTCTAAAGCAACTAAACAATAAAAACTTGTTTGCATAAATTGTGATTTACCCACATACATACTCACCCTTCAATTTCTTTGTTCACCTTTTATGCGTTTCACAATATTTTCAAAGCTTTTTATAGCTCATTTAGCAGTTTTGTTTTCTGGATGATTACCTTCAACGTTTACAAATGCAACACGGTAGGCAGGAAGCGACGATAGGTTGCATGAAAATGTCGAGAAAAAAGGAAAGTGGGGTTGTGTTATGTGATGTTTATAGATGAAACATCCGTTGAAATTAAAATCCGAGCTGCTCCTTTTTCAAGGATATCCACATTTTTTGTTTTTTTTTTGTAAGGAAATCGATAATTCCCAAAGGGTGTTCCAGAAATATCTTTGTTAAAAAGTAGGCGTGGTCATAACCGATTTCAATAAATTTTTGCGTGTCTATTAACACAAGTTATAAAAGTGTATAAACCAAGTTTCGTTATAATATCTCAATTATTTGTCGAGTTATAGGCTAAGAAATCTCGTATTTTCCTTTGTCTAAAAAGAGGTGGTGCCACGCCCATTTTCCAAAATTTTTCTATTTTTTGTTTCCGGTCTATTGTGGAACTCATGCCTCAAAATTTCTATGAATTATCTCTATATTTGACAAATATATCGCTTAAAATGTTTTTATTAGGCCACTTTATAGTTCCCATATATAAAAGTGGGCGTGGTCGTCCACCGATTTCGCTAAAATTTTGAACGTGTATAACTACAAGTAATGAAAGTGTATACACCAAGTTTCGTCATAATATATTAATTATTTGTCGAGTTATAGGCTAAGAAATCTCGTATATTCCTGCTTCTAAAAGGAGGCTGTGCCACGCCCATTTTCCAAAATTTTTTTGTTTTTTGTTTTATGTCCATAGTTGGACTCCTGCCAAAAAATTTCAATGATAGATCTTTATATTTGACAGAGATATCGCTTAAAATGTTTTTATTAGGTCACTTTATAATACACATATATAAAAGTGGGCGTGGTCGTCAACCGATTTCGACAATTTTTCGTCCAAACATTTGCCTGAGTAAGTAAATCACGCGTACCAAATTTCATCGATATATCTGCTACGGTTTCTGAGTTATGGCTTATACAACTTTCAATGTTTGACCCTTAATAAGTGGGCGTGGCACAGCCCATTTTTCAAAATTTCACCAAATTTCTTCATAAGGGCGTGAGCTCTACACGTGGGTGAAATTTTGTCATCCCAGCTCCATTAGTGACAGAGATACCAAATTTCCGATTTTTACTATATAGGGGAGGTGGGCGTGGTCATGGTCCGATTTCGCCCATTTTCAACACCATCCGTTCCTGTCTTGATACCAACTTGCATTCCAAATTTCATCAAAATATTTCAATTTTTGCGCGAGTTATCGTGCGTACAGACGGACGGACATGGCTCAATCGATTTCTCTTTTCACCCTGATCATTTTGATATATATAAGTCTATATCTATCTCGATTATTTCGTTCTGTTACAATCCACCGTTAGGAAATCAAAACTATAATACTCTGTGTACTAGTACAGCTGAGTATAAAAATCAAGCCCATTTCTTTGTCGCCGGCTTTCGCTCAAATGCGTGGAGGGATTTTGTCCAAATTTACACACCAGCTTAGTACCTATGCCCTTGCATATTTTTTTTCAAATCCAGAAGTCGGTTCCCGAGATATAGGTCAAAGGTCAAAACGTGGATCCGGCTTTCCCCTGAATATTTTTGGACGATATTGGTATCAAATGAAAGGTATTGAGCAGAGAATTTACATAGAATAGTACTCATTGTGATTCCTAGGTCGAGTCTCTAGATATGGGTCAAAACGTGGACACGAATGACCCTCGAATTTTTCTGAGCGATATTGGTATCAAATGAAAGGTATTGAGCAGAGAATTTACATAGAATAGTAGTCATTGTGATTCCTAGGTCGGGTCTCCAGATATGGGTCAAAACGTGGGCATGGATGACCCCGGAAAATTTCTCAGCGATATTGGTATCAAATGAAGGGTGTTGAGTAGAGCTGCAAAACTATCGATGGCACTATCGATAGTATCGATAGTTTTTTTTTCGTGTCACTATCGATAGTTTTTTTCCACTATCGATGGTTATCCCTATTCATTCTTGTAGTTTTGTCCCAAGAGAAGAATACTGAATGTTAGGGAGGAGTTGGATTTCGATATCAAATTGGTCAAATTAATACCCGATTTTTGAAAGTTTTGATTTTCAAATTAAGTTTTTTATAAAAACTTGTAAAAATCAGAAGAAAATTTATTTTTTAAAAATTAGCCCGTTTAATTGTTAACGTAATATCAAAGATATCTGATAAAAACATTATTTTTAGCGATTTCTTTCATGTGAAACAAAAAGGATATTTTATGGACTAAAAAATCGGTTATATGACTCATCCGTGTATAGACAAAAGATAAAATTTGTTTGCGACTTCACCCTCTCATAGGCACGGTAGGCAGGAAGCGACGATAGGTTGCATGAAAATGTCGAGAAAAAAGGAAAGTGGGGTTGTGTTATGTGATGTTTATAGATGAAACATCCGTTGAAATTAAAATCCGAGCTGCTCCTTTTTCAAGGATATCCACATTTTTTGTTTTTTTTGAAAGGATCAAATATTGAGGAAATCGAATATTCGCCACCGTCCAAATTTTTCCGATTTCAATACATTATTTGGTCGCTAAGGGATACAAAAAAAGGTATTAAAAAGAAAAATGGACACCTGTAGTGGAAAAATCCAATGTGAACAGGACCTAAAGGATAACCACTGAAATATAAAATAACACAAAAAGTACCCACTTTAATTTGCGTATAACTCCTAAAATGTTAACTCTACGTGGAAATTTCTTATTATATGTTTCATTCAGAATAAATAAGGAAATATTTCTTTAATATACAATTTTGATGTACCTGCAGTGCTTAATGTACTTTTGTGCATCTAAAGTGAAAATTTCAAAAAAAAGTACGTTTTTTTTATAGTGCTATTTTAAGTTCAAATATTTTTCTAGTTTATGTAAATATTTTAATCTAATGATCCAGCTCTCACTCCTACATATCTATACGTTAATACTAAAAAAGAGTTAGAGCTGAGATACGCGCCCGCTGTGCACGGTGGGCGGGAAGCAACAATAGGTTGCATGGGAATATCGTAAAAACGATGTCCCAACGAATATGTGCCTAGCTGTGTGCTGGTACTAATTTTCGTTTAAAAAAAATGTTGGAGATTTTATTCACGCTTGCTGTGTGTTTATGAAGTATATTAGAATATCATTTTACGTAAGTTTTTAGCCGGCGATCGTTTTTTCAATATTTTCATGCAACCTTTTGTTGCTTACCGCCCACCGTGCACCCCTAGCGCGTATTTCAGCTCTAATTCTTTTTAATATTAACGTATAGATAGGTAAGAATGAGAATTGGATCATTAGATTAAAATATTTACATAAACTAGAAAAATATTTGAACTTAAAATAGCACCATAAAAAAAGTACTTTTTTTTTTTAAATTTTTACTTTAGATGGACCAAAGTGCATTAACCACTGCAGGTACAACAAAATTGTATATCAAAGAAATATTCCCTTATTTATTCTGAATGAAACATATTATTAGGAATTTTCACGTAGAGTTAACATTTTAGGAGTTATACGCAAATTAAAAAGGGTACTTTTTGTGTTATTTTATATTTCAGTGGTTATCCTTTAGGTCCTGTTCACATTGGATTTTTCCACTACAGGTGTCCTTTTTTCTTTTTAATACCTTTTTTTGTATCCCTTAGCGACCAAATAATGTATTGAAATAGGAAAAATTTGGACGGTGGCGAATTTTCGATTTCCTCTATATTTGATCCTTTCAAAAAAAACAAAAAATGTGGATATCCTTGAAAAAGGAGCAGCTCGGATTTTAATTTCAACGGATGTTTCATCTATAAACATCACATAACACAACCCCACTTTCCTTTTTTCTCGACATTTTCATGCAACCTATCGTCGCTTCCTGCCTACCGTGTAGGGTTAGCGTTAATCAGAGGTTGAGTAAACGGCCCTTAAGCTAAAGATATAGATACTCATGAAGATGAAAAGGTTTAATTTAACCAAAAAATGCTATATATATAAGTGAAGTATTTAATTCCTATTTGTTGTTCTTTTGTTAATTAATTAATGTTATGCGTTAAAAAAAATTAAAGACTTTGAAACAGAAAATGTAAACAAAACCATCCCTCTTTTTAAGGTTTAATTTAACCAGAAAATGCTATATACATACACAGCGAAAAAAGTACAATGGTTTTTTCAACCAACTTCTTGGTTAATGTTTTATTGGTTGATTTATTCATGTCAAAAGGAAAAAATGTACATTTTCATTGTACCATTAACCAATATTTTGGTAACAATCAATATCAAACAGAAAGTTGGTTTCCCCAACGTGTATATTTGTTATATTGACGAAAATATTGGTTAATTCATATCTAAAAAAAAGTAAAAATATTTACGAAGCTTTATGGCCAGTGTTGCCGCTCAAAAATTTCAAAAGGTGGCCCAAAAAATTAAAAAAAGTGGCTCCAATTTTTTTTAGCTAAACACATTTTTATATATTTTTGTGGTTTATTTAATGCTTAAAGAAAATGGAATTTAAAATATTCTCTGCACTAACGCAGCGTTAATATGATCGTTCGTTGGCAGACGGAATAACCCGAGAAAGGCAAGGAATTAAAAAAAAACTGTTATAGCGTTCGTTGAGCCGTAGGAAAGTGCAAGAACCGTAGGAATTTTACCAAAAAAGAGCGAATATGAGTGCAAAGAATGTAAATTGTGGTAAAATTCCTACGTGTCTTGAACTTTCCTACGGATCAACGAACGCTATATGTGTTTGTGTGTGTCTGGGCTGCTCCGTGCGTTTTCATTATCTTAACGAACAGCCCAAATTTCAAAATATTCAAGGGTAGTGTTGGCAAACAAATTAAATAAAGAACCTTTCGAAACGGAGAGTTGCTAATGCAAAGTAAAATAGTAGCAAAGAGGTTTTTTGATCTTATATTTAAGAAAAAACTAAAAATTATTTAATAATTATAATTCTGAAAGTAAAAAAGGACCAAAAGTTTCCCGAATTTTTAAAAAGGTTCAAATATTGCATATTTTCAAAAAGTTGGGTTCAGGTGGCCTGGCTTTAAAAAAGGTTCAAATTGCCACTTTAGTCGCCCAAGCGGCAACGCTGTTTATGGCTTCGGCTCTGTTGTTACCATCGCCTTCAACACCGTTTGTGCTTGACGAAGCTGGACCCGAATTGCAGAGAGCGAGAGAGTGAGTATTTGGAATTTTCTTTGTTATTCAGTTAACATATTAACGCTCTCTTATAGATAATACATAGCAGTGCTGCTACTGGCATAAAAATATAACCAACAAATTGTTTAATAGTAACAAGAAATTGGTTGAAGATTTGAACGAACATTTTGTTATATCAACAAATATCATGGTTAATATAACCAAAAACACTTTCTAATATATCAACAATGGTAATGGTAATATTAAACAAAATTGAAAATTCACATTCATTCCATTTCAAGTGTGAAATTAGAACTATTAACCAACTTCTGGTTGATTTTTCTCTCAGTGTAAGTGAAGTATGTATCTAATTCTTATTTGATCTTTTATTTAATAATTGTTTTGCGTAAAAAATTAAAGACTTTTTGGAAAGAAAACTGTAAACAAAACCATCCCTCTTTTTATTTTAGTGAAATATTCATAAAAAACTATCGATAGTATCGATAGTTTTTTTTTCGACTATCGAAACTATCGAGTGGTCCGACTATCGATGGTTTTGCAGCTCTAGTGTTGAGCAGTGATTTTAGATAGAAATGAACTCATTACGATTCCTAGGTCGGGTCCTAAGGTGTGGGTCAGCACCGGGATATTTCTCAGGGATATTGGTACCAAATGAACGTGGACCGGGATTTCTCCAGAAAATTTCTCAAAGATATTGGTGTCAGCTGAAAGGTAGGGTTTTTTCATAGAGATGAACTCATTATGATTCCTAGGTCAGGTCCCCAGATGTGGGTCAAAATGTTGATCCGGATAACACCGGGATATATTATAGGGATATTGGTACCAAATGAAAGGTATTGAGCGGACTCTCATGTAGAGCCGTACCCATTATGGTTCCTAGATCAAGTTCCCAGGTGTTGGTCAATAAGTGGACCCGGATGAGCCCGTGATGCTTCTGAGCAATACTGATATAAAATGAAAGGTGTTGACCGGGTCTGCTATATAGATATTTTCATAGTGATTCTTAGTCCCGATACCCAATTATTGGTAAAAGAGACGATTCGGACGCCACGGAATGATTTTAAGCAATGATGATATGAAATGAGAAGTGGAATGCAGGGTATGTTAAGCTAAACCCAGTTTCCTAGGGAAAGGAGAAGAGTAATGAGACTTGGAAAGGCAAAGGGACGGAAAGGGAGAGGGAGAATATAATAAAAATGGAATGAATGGGATGGGGAGAGAGACAGTAAGACAGGGAATTAGATAAGGAATAAGAGGGGGGAATAAAAAGAGAAAGACAGAAAAGGAGAATTAAGAGAGAGCGATAGAGAAAGAGAAGCGGAAATGTGACGGGAAAGGAAAAAGGAAACGGAAATGAAAGGAAAGATAAATGGAAAGGGAAAGAGAAAGAGAAAGAGAAAGAGAAAGAGAAAGAGAAAGAGAAAGAGAAAGAGAAAGAGAAAGAGAAAGAGAAAGAGAAAGAGAAAGAGAAAGAGAAAAGTAGAGGGAAAGGGAGTTGGAGACTAATACGAAGAAAAATGGGAAAAGAACATGAAGAGGGCAAACTTTTGAAAATATCAATTTTTTCCTTCACTTTTTTTAAACTTATCTGAATTGAGCTGAGCTCTGCAGCCCGAGGTAATTTCGGTTTCTAGATACTTCCAACATATTTTAAAGTGTGCCGTTTTTCGCTTCAAGTACCTATAATAGGAAGTGGGCCAAAGCAAAGCTTGGCTGGGTACAGCTAGTATTTGTATAAATGCTTGTGTAAACATACATACATAATATGTGCGTGTATGTACATAAGTATATATACAAATATTAATGGTTATTATATTAATATATACCCGATAAAGAGCAGACATCACACTTAAAAAAATTTTCACATTCGTGTTTCTGGCAGGAGGCCGACGATATGTGCATACACATGTACATATCACACCCTAAATCATAGAGTGACACAATTCAAAATTTTTCGATATGGTGTTTCTTTAAGAAAACGGTATACAGAATATATCTCTAACGACTGCCAAAAAATCATTTCCATCAGACTCTTTTTTAACTGAAAAATATACCTGGCATTTTCCCATATTATTGCCTATAAAACAGAAACCGTTTTTGTATCTCCTGAAAATTTTTAAATTTTGAGCTGTGTCACTTTATGATTTAGGGCGCGCTATGTTCTTTTTCATATGTAACTCTACATGTTTCATTTAACCTTCGTTATGTTGCTAATTAAGTTATGAGCTTTGTTCATAGGAAATGTAAATTTATTCAATTCAATATTTATAGTTCATTTAGTTACATATATGTTGCACATTGGCGTTATCAACATTGGCAACGCTTTTTCTTACAAGCAAGGGCCGTTAGTAACCACGTTAACTAACTTGTACATAAAATTTTAATTTTTTCTGATACAGATTGCAACTTTTTTAATGTTTATTTCTATCGAAAAAGTTCAATCAAAGCATAATCTCTAAGAACGAAGAAACAATTGAATTGAAAACTTGAAATGCAAATCATATCATTTTTGTTTGTATACCTTCTCGGTCCCTGCAAACAAATCAATATTTGTTATATTCAACTAATGAAAATCTTCAAATCAAATGATGACAACCAACCAAGTTGCAATGGGACATTGATTAGTAAAGCAAAGGAAATCAACAGGCACTCAAGTGTCGTGTGGAATCACAGGCACAGGCACAGGCAAGCAGGCAGAACTATACATACATATTTAATATATGCATATGAACATGTACATACCCAGCAAAGAATCTACACTTTATTTAAGAATTATTGCGTAGGATTGAAATGCTTACGAAATAAGGCCTGAAAATTCTAAGCGAACAAAAGTTGTATGGGCAAAGGCTTAAAATAAGGCTGATTTTCCTGTGTTGATGTCATCAGGCCGTATACGCGTAGGGCCTATTTTCTCTCTCTCCCTCTCTCTCAGAGGAAACCTTATTCCACCACGAAAAAAGGCCTGATAATCAGGCCTTTTGTGGTGTATATATACATTATAATAAGGCTTTTTCGCCATGGGAAATAAGGCTTAGCCAATACTTAATAATGACGCCTTCTGTGATGCTTAATGTCTTAGATAAGGTATAGTAAACCCGTTTTTTCTTTAGCTGCATAATTCACATTTTTTGGGCAATTTAAGCGTTGCATCTATTTAAGAATAAAAAAAATTTATTCTGCTAGGGTTGAAACGTTATTATTCATACAAACATACATATGTGTATATATCGGAATGAGATAAGCGTGAGCACTTAACCAAACACGTGATTGCATGTCAGATGAAAATAAACTGAAGCAAAAATCTTTCATTCGACAATACGCAATTTTTGCGCTCGCCACACATTGTACTCTCTTTGTCCATGTTTGAAACCGAATTCCCTTTCTCTCTATTTGGGATATGTGCAAATTAAGTATTAAAACGTTTAGAGCAGATAAAATCAGTGCATAACAGCAAGCAGCGTTGCCAGCGTATTCCTGTTTTATAGCTGAGGCTTTAGCTATCAGCCTAGCCTCTTTGTTGGGTGTATACATGTAAGTAGTTGCTGTAAGTAATCAACGTAGGTACAGCAATCGACAACATGAACAATGAACGCCATTTAACTGGCGACAGTCGACAATCGATATGCAAAATTGATTATAAATAAAGGCAAAAAAGTGAATATGTTTTCAGTAAGAATATGTATAACCAGCTATGAGCTAAGTAATTTCTATAATACATAAATACTATATACATACATACATATAACACATTTTCGAAGCGATATCGATATTTTTTTTTCAATACAAGAAAATTATCTAAAAGTTATTATGATATCTTTATATAATTTAATTATGATAACGACTATCGTTTGAGTTAATAAAAATAATCGATATTATTTGCTATTTTATAACTTATATAGGTATGATAAAAAGGTAAGTAAGAGAAATGTTACGGATGCAGTAGCAATTCGCTTAAAGGCCAAATTTGTTTGCTAAGCTTATTGTTAAAAGAACACAACTGAGTATAAATTAGGCAAATGGTATAAATAAGACAAATAAAATATGTATGAGTAGAAAAAGGCTTGCATATATGTATTTATTTGTACTTGATAACTTCTATTGGCTGACGATGAGCCGTTAGTACAAAAAAGCGGAAATGTCATCAGGGAAATATTAAAATGTTCGCCAGTCCATGCATTTTGTATTTCAACATTCATTATTGAGCTAGAGGCGCGTGGGAAGGCAACAGAAGGCGCTTAGGTAAAAGTAAAGAATGGCAAAATAGAAAATCAACATGGCAGTATTCTAAGTTAAATATAGCTGAAGAAAGTTAGAGTGGCACGTACTACAAAAGACATATGTACACCAACATTTCTAATAAATATGTACATTAGATGCGTTTTTTGATCTAACATACCCCTCCGGCCACAGAATATGAAAATAGGATGTTGTAGGATAACTAAGCTGATTTTTTTTTTTTTTTTTAGAAAACAAACTAAGTGGGCTCTTCCAAAAACAGTGATTTTTTTTTTAAATTCCATGATAGGTTTAGATTCATATATGAAAAAAAACCATAGAATTAAAAATAAAACAACAAAAGATATATGGCTAGCGTAGAACTAAACTGGTCTATCTAACAAAATACAAAAGTGGAGAAAACAGATGAAACGCGTTTTAATGCGGTGTGCAATTGTTGATGTATGTTAAGTGAATATTGTAAATTATTATGTTAGCATAATAGTTAACTTAACATTCTGCATTAAAAAAAAATTATTATAGAAACGTTGTTTATATAATATTTATTTGTAACAAGAATTAATTTTTAAGGAAGTTTGAACTACAAATTGGAAATTATATGAATAAAACAACAAAAAATACATATGTGAAAGGAAGTACTTTAATTACAAAAATAACATACATGTGTTCGTAAATGATCACCTCTGCATTAAAAATAACAGTAACCTAGTTTTCTCCACGGCGGGATGGTAGAAAATCTTCTGGTTTGTTTTCGGTTTCATCTCTGCGGTTTACATGTGGAAGAAACACAGGGCCGTAGCTAGACTTAAATTTAAGGTAGGGCAGCGTTGGTTTAAGGTAGGGCAGAAGTCAGTCTTGGCACTACCACCATTGAGCGCTAGGTCAGTTTTGGCAATTGACATGCATGTGAATAGAAATATAATTAATGGAGGATAGCGACCAACCGCCATACGCAAATAAGCGAGAGACAAAATTGAAGCCGAAAATATTATAAAAAATGTAATGCAACAAAAAATTAAATTTTTTAAATTTTTAATTTTAATTTAATTTCCTTCGATTATTCCATACTGAAGAGAGCTATGATCTTTAAATTTGGTATGTGGGTCGCCTGTAGGTATGCACGCAAGTCAAGGTGAGAAAAAAACTCTCGAAAATGATTAAACGATAACCGTAGAAAATTTAGACACCTCATTTTTCCAACGAGTAAAATGTTTTAGATTAGCACACAGCCTTAGAAATCATTTCCGCGATTTTGGTGTTGCTCGCTCACAGTGAGATTAGTTTTTGTCAGAAAACTGCCGGAATGAACCATTCCTTTAACCAAACTACAAAAATTTGATGGTCTTATTTAATTATAATAACACTGTAGGGAGGTCAAAATATCACAGTGAAACGCCGAGATACCCCCACTTAATTTTTGGCTGTAGAATACGATGGCGTTTTCAGAAAGTCAAAGTTAGCTCTAGGAAAGAAGTTTCAGAGCTCCGAAGGTAATTTTTTTCCCGTTTATAAACTTTACTTAGGTTTTGAACCCTTTTCTCGCGTAAGGATTTTGATGGTTGTTCTTACTTAATTGGGGCATTCTAAATTGAATGCCATCATTAGTTTTTCCAAGCTGGCTCCGGTTTATGAGATAACGGTATTTAAAAAGTACCATTAATATGGACTTTTTTTGTTAATAACTCAGTCATTTTATGAGCTAAATGAGCTAATGAGCAAACTTTGCACATGACAAAACTATTGTTTGAAAACAATTGAAGCATACTTTTAGGTATTATTTCGAGAAAAATTTTATGAAAAATTAACAAAAAAATTATTCAAATCCTCAAACATGCATATATTTTCTTCATTTAAAAACTGTGTAATAGCTCTTTTAATTCTCTGTAAGACGATATAAAGATCATCTAATTCATTTAATACGATATGATGAATTTCATATCAAAGGCTGAAAAAAACGAACATTTTGAACCCGACCCTCACAAAAATTTTTCAAATTTGAATTTTTTTTTCAGTGTAATATAGAATTTTTACAGTGTATGCATTCAAAAGATGATTTTAATACCTTTCTAACGGTATAAAAATTTTTGAAATCGGTTGATTAATTTACGCGTGATATCAAAATATAAGAAAGCCAAGAGATGCATTTACTTAAATAAATTAAAAAAAAAATAAAGAAAAAGGCCATTTTAGTTTTCAGATATGTTATATATATTAAATTGACCTTTCTAAAAAAAGTTCTTATTTTTCAAAATCGCTTGATCTTTGAAGTGTTTTTTCAGTTTCAAATTTTATTTTGAAAAACGTTTTTTTCAGTGTACTAAAACAAAAAAAAATTTGCAGTGTATTTTTTTGAAAGCTAATTTCAATACCTTTCTAATGGTATGAAGATCTTTGAAATCGGTAAAGCCATTACCTAGTAATCGCACTTTAAAAGTACCTATTATCGTCATTTTTCGAGTATTTTCGAATATTTTCGAATATTTCAATACCTTGCCACGCCCACAATTTTTCGAAAATGCAATTTCTAAAAATGAGGTTGTGCTTGTGTAGGTAAGATGTACCTCAATGCAAAATTTCATCAAATTCTCAGGGGGTCGGGTTCAACGCATATTGGGTTTGATATGAAATTCATCATATATGAGTTATTGGGCTTGAAAAAAATGCCTATGGTGAAATTGCAACTTTGGTTGCACAAAAGTGCAATAACTAATGCAGATACGTGGAAATCGTATATGAGAAAATTTTTCACCTATTCATTTTGAATAAAAGTCTTCATGTTGCTTTTTCACGCAGAATGACTATTATCGGAGTTATAAAAAATAAAAGTGCAAAACCATATATCTGAACAATCAGTTGTATGGGAGCTATATGTTATAGAGACCCGATCTTGACAGTTTTCAGGGAATAGATTAAGGTCAATACAAGTACAAATTCTACAAAGTTGCATGCCCTTAGCTGTTTAAATAGCGAAGCTATGCCCCAAAATGTCCACATCTGAACAATCGGTTGTATGACAGCTATATGTTATAGTGACCCGATTTCAATTATTTTCAGAAAAAGTTAAGGTAATGCTAAAATATGGTCATGTGCAAAGTTTGGGCAATTTAACTCATAAACTGACTGAGTTATTAACAAAAAAGTCCAAATTGATGGTAATTTTTAAATACCGTTATCTCATAAACCGGAGCCAGTTTCGAAAAACTAATAATGACATTGAATTTGGAATGCCCCAATTAAGTAAGAACAACCGTCAAAATCCTTACGCGGGAAAAGGGTTCAAAACCTAAGTAAAGTTTATAGACGGAAAAAAATTACCTTCAGAGCTCTGAAAGTTCCTTCCTAAATTTCTCGAAAACAAGAGCTAACTTTGACTTTCTGAAAACGCCATTGTATTCTACAGCCAAAAATTAAGTTTACGTGTTTCGGCGTTTCTCTGTGATATTTGAAAAGTTAAAAATTTACCTACAGTGTAATTGATCTCACTTGTTGGCCTTTTTAAGGTAGGGCATTCTAATTTTAAGGTAGGGCATTGCCCCACAATGCCCCCCCCTAGCTACGGGCCTGAAGAAACAGGTGATGAATCGGTGGTACAAATTTCAACATTAGAACTGTATGAAATCATGTAGGTTCACGCTAGATTTCTTTATATCGACGGATTTATATGTTTCAGAATAATCATCATTAAACTGCATCACAGATTCACTCTTGACAAATTTTGCCTTTCGCATTTGGGAAACCTTTGCACCATCGTCAAATGACATAAATTTCCCCAAAATATTATTATCATCAAAAGGAGAATGCTTTCTACAATCTTTAACCAATTCCATCCACTCGTCTGGTGTAAATATGTGGGATTGCTTATTTTGAGCATTGCTTATAAACGAGAATTCTCCATCATTCGGCAAATAAGTATGGCCGGTAACAAGATAGTTCGCGTAAATCTCATTTAAGTTAGGTAAAGCGTTCACCATATACATGGCAAAAAACATTACATTCCAATTGCGATTTTGGCCGACGCAACAGTCACTGAATAGGCTAATGAATGATAATGACATTTAGAGTGTTGCCAGATATGATTCAAATCGATTTTTTGCAACTATAGTGCACATAGACCAGTTTAGTTTCAAAAAGTTTGTAAGATCATACTGGTCTATGGTAGTCTATGCTAGTTGGATCACTTTGGAATTTCTTGAAATGACAAAAGGACGTGAATTCTACAGTGACATTTTTATCGTTTGGACACTTTGGTGCAGAAATAAGACATACATCAATTTTGCACGGATAAATTTATGATTTTCAAGTTCAAAAATGTACATAACTCGATTTCTGAAAAAATGTTAGATAGACCAGTTTAGTTCTACGCTAGCTATATATTCTCATGTAAAATTAATGGCTTAATCGAATGGTGTACTCAGTTTTTTAGTGCGAGCCATAGGGAAGGTACCAAGATCGCCTAAAGTGGAATGTTATTTTTTTTAGTCACGGATTTTCAACTTTGGACCCTGGTATTTTCAAGATGCCTTAAATTTCTTTTTAATCAATATATACAGGAATCTGCGCAAATTAATGCAGTTTTCAGAAAAGTTTATTTAATCGAAATCGAGCTTTTTTTATCCAAGCTACTTTGGTTTAAATGAAACATTCCAAAATCACTTTCATATTAAACAACATTTTTTTTTTTACAAATGTAAATAATAAATTTTCGAATTTTGTACTTACAAACAATAAAAAATGTTTTTCAGTATGAAAGTGATTTTGGAATGTCTCATTTAAACCCAAGTAGCTTGGAAAAAAAATCTCGATTTCGATGAAATAAACTTTTCTGAAAACTGCATTAATTTTCGCAGATTCCTGTATATTTTGATTAAAAAGAAATTTAAGGTATCTTGAAAATACCAGGGCCCAAAGTTGAAAATCCGTGACTAAAAAAAATAAAATTCCACTTTAGGCGATCTTGGTACCTTCCCTATGGCTCGCACTAAAAAACTGAGTATACCATTCGATTAAGCCGTTAATTTTACATGAGAATATATATCCTTTGTTGTTTTATTTTTAATTCTGTGGTTTTTTTCATATATGAATCTAAACCTATCATGGAATTTAAAAAAAAAATCGCTGTTTTTGGAGTAGCCCACTCACTTCTTTTTTCTAAAAAAAAAATAAAAATCAGCTTAGTTATCCTACAACATCCTATTTTCGTATTCTGTGGCCGGAGGGAAGATCTGAGAAACTTTGCCGAAAAAAACGCATCTAATGTACATACATATGTATGCAAATAAAAAAAGCACAAGTCATGAATTGCCTTTAAAGGCTAAAGGAAGGAAATTTCATTGCTAACATTTGGATTGCTGAAGCGTTTTGTCGACATACCCGCCTGCCTGCCTGCGCTTGATGAGCTCATTTACTATATCAAGTGTAAATGGACGGCGTGCGACCACAAGCGATTGGCTTATAACTACCCAGCAGGGTTTTTCCATATTTTGGTAATGGCTTGAAATTGTATTCAATGAAATAACGCATTACAAATAGCTAAGAAACACTCCTTCGCTTACTTTTCTCATTACTTGTAATGCGACAGCTTTAAAATTATTATTTTTTCGCTTACTGGTAATGCAGAAAACCGAAAAGGTTTGGAGTACTGCCGTTATTTTTTTGCAAACGCTTTGCTTTGATTTTAATTTTTCTACGAATAAATAGCAGTTTTGCAAAGCAATTTACCCTCATTCTCGTTTATTTTGCCAGTTTTCATTATAAAACTGTCGTGGTTAGTCGCGTTATTCCATCGTTGAACATGATTGCTTTGATTATTTATTCATTCTGTTTGCTATTTGTTTTAGGCATAAATTGCTAACTCATAGTTTTAAAATTATTTTTTTCGCTTACCAGTATTGCATAAAATAAGCGAAAAGATTTGGAACACTGCCGATATATTTTGCAAAGCTTAAATTGATTTAATTTTTTGTAACTAGCAATTTTGTAAAGAAATTTACCCTTATTCTCGTTTATTTTACCAGTTTTTATTATAATGCATTATAGATTACTATACTGGCTTGTGTGATACATGCAATTACTTATACCAGTGAAAGAACTTATTACTTGTAACAGCTTACTTTTCTCAATATTAGTACCGACTTTATAATGCATTACTGTCTACCATATTGTAAGACAATACCGCCAATGACATGCCTATGTTAAAGTAATGCAATCCGTATTCGAAAGTGTAAGCGATGAATCAAGATTTCTCGATGATTTTACCCATTACATGTAAGAGAAAGCCCTGCTGGGTAATGGCAAAGCACACGCCATAAAAGGCACACATACATACATGCATACGAGTATATAGTTAGCAAAGTAGAAGCAGGGCACACAGAATAAAAAGGAAAGAAATGCAAAAAAAAATATATGTAATGTTCTATTTCTTTATTATTTAACTAACCGCGTTGTTGAATGACTTGACAATTTTGTTGTGTGTGTCTGCAATCGTCATACGGTATTCATAATTTTTAAATGGTCAAAATATTGAACTTTATGGCATACAAATAAAAAGAAGTCAAAAAAATTATGCCGGTAAAAGTCTATATAAGGCATTGGCATAACTGTAAATTATGAATATAATTATATTTGTGTTTTTGTTATTTAATGAATAAATAAGTAATAAGAACTTGTGCGCGCAACAAGTGCCTGCGAACGAAGTACGAGTAAGTTTGATTGTGATTATGCGAGTATTAATTGGTTAAGCAAGCCAAAATGATTGATTGATTAGTTATTTATTCAAACAATCATTCAATTTATGAAAATTATATTTTCGTACATAGTACGTATGTATGTATATGGGATAATGATTATTAGCTTATTACAATTAGGTTAATCAATTATGGGGAATATGAAACTTTCACATTGAATGGCATGTACATTGTACAAGAAGCACGTTTAGTGTTGCATTAGAAAAATATTGAAAATAATAATTGTATATATCTCATGCATCTTTCATTCTGAAAATTCTATCTTACTAAATGGTGTAGTAACTCGAAGCTTACACTTCCTTAGACTAAAATTGTTTCGAATGCAAGAACGTGATCTTAAAAAAATTTTCTAAAATCTCAGAGTCAAAATAAAATAAAATGAAGCAAAAATAGTTAAGACTTATTTTTATTACAGAATTTCAGTCACATCTCTTGCATTACTAAATTTCAATTTGATCACAATGGCAACACTGGCGTGCATGAAAATGTTCTTTGGCGTCGAAGATATTCATCTAAATACGTATAGCATAGCGCTTAAATTGAAATCGTTATCGTTGATTTAAGTAATATTTATGAACACCAAACAGTCATAAAAACCAATTCAAAATTGTCATTAAAATGAAAATTGGAATATTATTCAAGCATTATTAATTTAATAGGCAATTAAAATAAGCATGAAATCATATTTATTATATTTATGCGAACATAACGACAAATTTCAATTAAATAGCATTTGGTTATTTTAATGTTAAGATGTGCTCGTGTCTATGTACTTAAAAATGTTGAAAGAAAAAGATATTCATATTGACGGTTCGAGACGAAAGGAAAAGAAATTGAAGCGAATATGCAGACATTTTTTTTTCAATAATTATAATAACACTACACAGTCTAACAAAACTATACGCTACATATAGTCGTTTTCAGTACCTGGATGACCGAGCTTATCTCAGGCTGCCATTTTTTTGCAGGTCTTCGCAAACGAAATAAAAAGTTCAAAAAATAATTAGTGCGAAAATGAAACTTTTCAGAAGAATTGTATACTAAATTTCATGAAAATTGTTAAAGCGCTTTGTGAGATCAAGAACTAAAGTTCTCCCTTTCTCTCTCCCAATCCCTCCCACTTCCTTCTGCCATTTCTCCCATTCCATTTGCGTTTCCTTTCCCCTCTCCCTTTTTTTCTTTCCCATCCTTTACCCCCATCCTTTCCCTCTATTTCCATTCCCATTCCATTCCATTCGATCTTCTTTTTCCTTGTGATCTACCCTTTACCTAAGAAACCAGGCTGAGCATAACATTGGAGAGACCTTTATATTGAAGCCATGGTTCCCACTTTTCGGTTTCATCCGGGTCCACGTTTTGACCCATATCTGGGGACCCGGCATAGGCATCACAAATAAAAGTGTTTCGTGTCGAAGTCCTTATCAAAGGTCTTTCATTTGATACCAAAATCGCTCAGAAACATTCGAGGTTCAACCGGGTCCACGTTTTGACCCTTATCTGGGGACCCGGAATACGCATCACAATTAAGATAATTCTATGTTGAAGTCCTCATCAACACCTTTCATTTGATACCAACACCGCAGGGAAATATTCGAAGGTCATCCGGGTCCACGTTTTGAGTCATATCTCGGGACCCCGGATAAAAGTGAGTACGTGCATACCAAATTTGATGAAAATCGTTGGAGCCGTTTCCGAGATCCTGATTATATATATACAAAAATTGCTCGTTTAAAGATATTAGATAACCGCCTATGCTAAAATTGAGATTTTCCAAACTAGAACTCCTGGTGCCCAGCTATATCGATCCATAAGATAAATTTGTTTTTTTTTTAAAGCTAGGGAAGCTCTATATTTCCTGCTAATGTCCTTTTCTGCTCTGAAATCGTAGAGTTGGACGTCAGGAGTTCAATTTTAATTAGCCGATTAGACGGCTATGAAAGTCTCATTTGGGCGGTTATGCAGCTTAAACGGCGATATGTACTCTGAAAAAAATACCCGTAGTTAAACCAACAACTTTCGGCTGTTGAATCTCCGTCTTTGATTCAACAGCAGAAGTATTTGTTTTTACAGCAAAGTTTTTGATCCAACAATTTATTCAAAAACGGCCGTTGTTGTTTCAAAAACTTGCTTGCTTTTAAAAAAATTTTTGTGAGAAAATATTTTTTTGTGAGAAAACTAACAAAAAAAATAATGATGGAGAGAAGATGAAGAAAAAAATCCAAACAAAAGTTTATTTTTAGCAACAATTTTCTCCCCGTTGTTGATTTAAAGGCAAAAGTATTTGACCCAACATTTTCCGTTGTTAACAAAACCAATGAGAACAATTTTTTTTAAATTTTGTTTTTACAATGATTCAAATAATTTATGGATTCCTTTTTAGGAAATGGAAGTATAAATAGGTTACTACAATTCAATATAATGTTGAATGTTCCACTATGTGATGATTGGATAGAATTTCAGGTTGATGTTATGGTTCGAATCCGAAGGAGAATATAAAATAAAGAAGAAAAATCAGAATAAGAAATAAAGATAGCAACCAGTGAATGATAAGGAGGAGAGAAGAACAGGTGAACAAGCGGAGGCTACATATTTGCAGTTGGGACCCGGGCGGAGAGAAGATGAAGAGTAAAATGCAAACAAAAATTTATTTTTAGGTGAAAATTTTTTCCTACAATTTCCGTTATTGACTTAAATCAACAACGCTCGCACCTTTGAAACAACAACGGAGCGTTGTTGGGCACATTTCAACTGCGGAAAGTAGTTGATTTAACAGCGAAAGTCTTTAGATTTACAACGTTTTTTTTCAGAGTATGTTTAACTCGAACATGCCATAAAGCATGTAATTTTCTTTTTTGTTTTCTAATCGCTTCTATTGGCCGCTGTGGTGCAGTGGGTAGAGTGCTCGCGTACTATGCCAGAGGTCTCGGGTTCAAACCCCAGTCCGAGCAAACACCAACAAAATTTTTCTAATTAGTAAAAATCCAATTATTGGGTTTTTTAAGAGCAGCGGTCACCTCTCGGCAGTGGGCGGCATACCCTCCGAGAGTATTTCTGCCATGAAAAAAGCTTCTCACAAAAAATGCATTCGCCGTTCGGAGTCGGCATAAAACTGTAGGTCCACCCAATTAGTAGGAAAAACAAAAAGGAGCACACCTAGAATTGGGAGAGAAGCTCGGCCATAAAACTCGTCAGAGTTATAATAGCGCCATTGTATTATATATTATATTATAATCGCTTCTATTCGTTTACAACGAAAAACAAAGTAATCGACCATAAATGTCCTTTTCGTGTGTTTTAGCACTTTCTTCTAGTTTTTTTTTTTTCTTTTTTTATTGTTCATAATTGCTTTAACAAAAATGAAAGAAAATTCAAGCGAAAAATACAAATCGCTGCACTTTCGACACAAACAACTTACAAACAGTGCACAAGTCACTTAAACGCGCCATTATACGTTGATCGTTCGTTGCTCGCATGTTGAACTCGTTAATTTAATAATAAAAAAAAAAATAAAAAAAAAATAAAAACTTACAATGTAATACACTTGCTTTTACTATGTGCATAAGTTGGGTTCCTTAACACGTCATTACTTACGAAATGTACCACAAGAGAATTTTGTTAAATTACGCAGCACACATATGTATGTACATATGAGCAATTGTGTGTGTGTGTGTTGTGTTGCAAGTATTCTACATACATAATAAAGACTTGACTAATATTATTGCCATGAATGGGTGTTTGGAAGAAGTTTCGTTTAAGAAAGGCCAAAATTGCATGGATTATTGACTTTTGTTTTGCAAACAATAAAAAGTTTTTCGGCTTTTATATTTTACCTACTTGCATTTGTAAACGTTGAAGGTAATCATCCACAAAACAAAACTGCTAAATGAGCTATAAAAAGCTTTGAAAATATTGTGAAACGCATAAAAGGTGAACAAAGAAATTGAAGGGTGAGTATGTATGTGGGTAAATCACAATTTATGCAAACAAGTTTTTATTGTTTAGTTGCTTTAGAGCACATTTAAAATGGATCAACGTGATAAAGTTCGAATTTTTTATCAAAAAAAAAAAGAAAAAATTTAAGAAAAATATGGCATTTTTAATAAAAACAAATGCTCGCATTTTGCTTAAATTTATCTCTTAAGAGTTTTGGCAGAGTTAAATAAAGTTCAGCCAGTCGATTCTGCTGTACCATAAGCAGCGGGAGCCGATTATAAACCACAAAAGATGAAAAATATCTCCTGTTTATCTTTTCAACACAGTGCCGCCAATAGTTGTCGGTGGCAATATTTTCTATGCCGTAACCTAATAAGTTCCAAACAATTCGGTTTTAAATATGGGCACTCAACTATTCACGCTATCAGCCTTCTGGTTTCCGAAATAAACTGGAACTGGAACAAAAAATATGTCACTGGTGCTTGCTTCCTCGACATAGAAAAGGCTTTCGATCAAGTGTGGGTAAAAGGACTCATAACAAAACTCATAGGATACAAATTCCCTCTTCATCTTGTAATACTAATTTATAATATGATCTCTAATAGAAAATTCTTGGTATATACAAATGGTATAAAAAGTACACGAGAATTTAATATAATAAATGGACTGCAGCAAGGTACTGTAAATGCCCCCATTCTTTTTAATATCTACATACTAGACTTATTGCATAAAATAGACAACATAATAGCATTTGCCGATGATGTTGTTATTTATCACTCCGATAGTTCAATTACTAACATAAACATAAATCTCCAGAGTAAATACAACACTGTTGAAGAATATACAATAGATTGGCAACTCAAAGTTAACGCTAACAAATGTGAAACTGTTCTGTTTCGCCCTCCTATCAAAAAATGCAACTCAAACATTAAAAAAAATTGGAAAAAGTTTCAAATTATTTCGAACGAATCCAATTCCATAATTAAACAATCCGAGAGAGTGAAATACCTTGGCATATATCTTGACAAATTTTTATACTATAACGATCACATTAACTACCAAATAACGAAAACTACTAAAGCGTTCCATGCTTATAAAAAAATGTTCTAGACAAAATTTTTGGATAAAAGGTTGAAATCTATTATGTATCAAACACTTTTAAGACCTATACTTACGTACGGATGCCAGATTTGGTTTAACATATCACCATCATACATGGAAAGACTGAGAAAGTTTGAACGTAAAATTTTGAGATCCTGTACTTCCTTATACAGGTCAGCACATAGTAATTATACCAAATACATTTCGAATGCGAAGGTCTATAGTACAGCAAAAGTACCGAGAATTGACTGCCACATAATAAATTTGACAAGGAGACATATACTACGCTGCCTTAACAATGACAATAACACACTGATAAGTGCACCCTTCTATGAGAGCGAAGAATACTTTTCCCTTACAGTTAGAAATGGATTTACACCCCCAGAATCATTCCTTTACCTTGACAGGAATTTATTTATACAAAATAAAGATGACATACCGATAATCTATCACATTTTTAGAAGAGCCAATATGAAAATAATTACCTCGAAAACACTTAACACAGAAAACTAACGTTTTAATACATATATCTCTGACAGAGACAAACTAAAGGCATCTTCCATCATAAGACAATGCTGGTGGCTAAATCATATATAACCACAACACCTGCTCATGCCGGACATCCGACATAACTTTCCCTTATTTAATTTTATTTTTTATTATAAATATTTAATCAGGCATTGTTTTTTACTGTTTTTTTTCTCTGCAACATAATCTTGGTTCATACAGGCTTTAAGTTAAAGCGGTTACACATAAGTGTTATCAACTAATAAAATGTTATATTATATCATATGTATGTAACCCGCCAAGTACATGAGAACTCGTCTAGAGTCATTGTATAATTGTATTATTAAATGGAAACTATTGTTTATTTTAGTATATAAGATCATCAACATCGAAATAAATAAACACTAATAAAAAAAAAAAAATAAATAAATTCAGTAGCTCTTAGTAGGAGTGATTTTGCGTTGGAGTTCGATGATGACACCATTTGCGGTGTTAACACACAAAGTACTTAACGATTTCGAGTTTGAAAGTGTCAATAGTGAAGTACTTTGTCTTGTCCTCGCTGCTTGCCACCTTTATGCTCTTCAGAAGAAACACAATCTCTAACGTTAGAAAGTATGTGGATACTACATTAGATAGTTAGTGTAATTTTCTAACTATTCTGTATTCGAGTGCAAGTGTAGAAAACTGTACCAGAATCCGATTGGAAACTTATTAGAGATAGAGCCAAATCTCTACCCTTTTTGAGAATTACATTAGAATTATAATTTTCTCAATTTGAGAATAATGTCCCATTTTGTTTGAGAGACCGCTATGATTCTCGGCAGTTTTTTGAGTCCTACTCTAACGTTAGAGATTTGAGAAAAGTGTTAGTTTTCGAGTCATTCTCAAATCGATATCTAACCTCAGTGTTTGTTGGGTTAGCTTCTTCATGCTAATGGTAACGCCTACCTCTGCATTGTAATGACGACGTTAGTATCATTGTACCGTCTTTTTTACAGATTGTTAGCCATTATCCATCATTTTAGCTATTTCTTAATTTTTATTCTTTTGGCATTCTGGAAATACTCAAAACTAAAGCCTCACAAATGCATAGCTGAAATTCTTTTAAATGTCACAATAATAAAGTAACCATTTTTCGAAACAATTTGCCTTAATTCGTCAATATTTATTATGCACCTAAAGAAGTAAATATAGTATATTCAACAATAGAAAACAAACATTTAGAATGTCAACATCAAATACAATCAACCGAAAAAAAATATTGTTTCCACCGGTCTCGTATTCTTGTATTTATTGTATATTTGTCTAATTTCTTGCAATTACATTTAAATATTCAAAGCCATGCTAACGGCTTCATAATGTCAAGTCAAATTAAATGAAATAAGAATATTATACTGGTCTAACAATAAATACAACATACACACAAATACAACAAACACACAAATACAAACATACAATACACAATAAATTTAGTCATTGTTCGGCGCTTAAAACAAAACATAACCAAACGTTTCTAGTGTGACTTAAACAATAAAGCCATTTTGGACATTTTAAAACGCAACTAAGACCAATTCTTTTCAGGTCAAATCGTTTTGTGCTTTGAAGTAAACGCAAAAATGTTACAGAGTACTTTCGGTGGCATTTAAAGCTTTTTATTGAATGGCTTCAGTTTCAAAAAATTTTTGTTCTCAAATATACTTACATATCTACATACATTTAGTAGATATGTGTGCGCTGATAAAATTTTATGGAATAACTCGCAAGTAAGAGGTGCTTGAAATTACTTTTGTATGCGAGAATTAACAGCGACTTCAGAACAGAAAACAGAGAGTTTTTTTTATTCCTCGTATATAGTAGAAACTATTATAAATGGAGCGTAAATCTTTATCTTTGCCAACAAAATATTCAAAATACAGAAATTGAAATGAAATATTTGTTTGAGCGTCATATAAAGCGGAAAGTTTCTCTTCTATTTAACTATTAACAGCGCACTCAGATTTCTGGTAATTTTCTGCTTGAATTATATGCAAGTTCGTTCATGTTTTGCTCATTTCTAGGCTGCGTCCTGTTTTATAGTTGTGCATGTGACTATGCCAGCAATCATTTTCATTTGTTATTTCTGAAATTTTTTGATATTTTTTTATATTTATTTTTTTTTTTTGTTTTCGGAAAACAGTTTTCCATCGTACGTAATAGTAAATCTATTACAGTGTGCGACAGCACTTTTGGTCTTTTAGGTACTTTGTGCAAAGATTTTGTCTGAGAAGATCTCTAGTGAAATTTTATATGAATAATTTTCTAGAATATTTTAACTTCCTATGGACTTTCAAAATATTTTTTTCGGACTTTCTAAAAAAGTAGTAAAAACGACCTATTAATAGAGGTGTTAGTGTGTTAAAATATTCTACTAAAATCAAATCAAAGCTCGTGCAATTTTACTATATGCCTCCTAACAACATATTTCCATACGATATATATATATTTTAACCCTTTTTTAATTTATTTAAAAATCACTCAGACAATATTTCGCAAATTTAAAATGACAATAAAATATTCGATCTCAGCGAGCAAAACGGTTTGGGGATTTTACTCTATGAATAGTGGTCTTTTTTTCTGTGTGGACATTTTTCCGCCCCAGACAACAATCCTCAATTTGTGTCATAGTGTTATTAAAGTGCGTTTTGTGATGCGAATAATCAATCCCTCGGCAACAGATATTAGCCAGCTGTCAACTACACGGTAAACTTAATGGTGCGTGTGTTTTGATTGATAGTATTTGTTATTATAATTTGTTTTTCTGTTTTTTTTAAGGTAAGTTATAACAGCTCACTGGCCACAAAAATTGCACTGTACCTACTCTGTTTTTTATTGATTTCTCATTCCAAGCATTTGGCATATTGCCAAGATTCTAAAGATTGCCTAATGCTTGAGCTTTAATAGCACTAAATGGCATGGAATTCAAGCCGAGACTTTAATCTAATATTTTTTTTTGTAATTTTGGTTTTTGTGCCACTTATTTCGCCTATTCACTTCATGTGTGATTTCTTTTTGTATGTGTTGTTGCAACTTTCATTTCATTTTAATACTCCAAACATTAATATGAGCGCCAATGTTTCGCACCTTTCACATTTATTTGTTTGGCATACATAAATCACTTTTTTTTTGCAATTGTCATTTTATTTTTTGAAACAAATGACAACGCAGCAAAAATGATCATTTATTGCATATCAAATAGTTTTTTCTACTCTTGTACGCTTTCTTTCATTAGTGGCTGAGTTGGGCTTTGAATGTGGAAAATTAGTTGTGATATTGATTATAATTGTCGTTATTGTTATAAGCTGATTACATCGGTTAATTCAATACGTATATGTACGATTGTGTGTGAAGCTTTATTGAAGAGGTGTTTTAGATGGTTTAAAAAATTTCACCAAGAGAAAAGTCGTTTCTAATACTAAGTTCAGATATGAGCCTAATTTACAATTAAGCCGCTGTGGTGCAGTGGGTAGAGTGCTCGCCTGCTATGCCAGGGGTCTCGGTCTCTCAAACCCCAGTCCGAGCAAAACACCAAAAACATACATACATACATACATACATACATACATACATACATACATACAGGTGAAGCTAATAAAAGCGTGTTAAAAACGCACTAACTACGCTTAAAAGCCAACAAACCAAAGACAGGGACCGAAAATAATGGTTATTTTATTTTTCTAATTAGTAAAAATCCAATTATAGGGTTTTTTCAAGAGCAGCGGTCACCTCTCGGCAGTGGGCGGCATACCCTCCGAGTTTATTTCTGCCATGAAAAAGCTTCTCACAAAAAATGCATTCGCCGTTCGGAGCCGGCATAAAACTGTAGATCCACCCAATTAGGAGGGAAAACAAAAAGGAGCACGCCTCGAATTGGGAGAGAAGCTCGGCCATAAATCTCGTCAGAGTTATAATAGCGCCATTGTATTATATTATTATTATACAATTAAGAGCCTTTCTGCAATTTAAGGCACTAATTGAGCACTATTTAGGTAACATACAAATAAATCAATCTTATATTATAAATGTGAAATGGAAATTGTGTTTAAACTCAATTGGCGAGAAAACCGCTGAACGGATCCTCACGGAACTTTGCACACCTAGGTATTTTCACCCGTTAATTGCTATAGGCATATTTCTAATCTGATTAAAAGTCAGGGATGGGCACCTCCCATACAAAATTTTCCTTTTTTTCGTAATATCTCTTGAAATATTTGTACTAGAATAATGAAAATTTTTGTGAAGGAATAATACAAAAATATATACTCAACGGATAAACAATTTAGGTCTTGGTAAAGCAGGGATGGGCACTCTCCTCACATATAAACTGAAATTTTCACATCGAATATCCCTGGAAATATTTGTAGTAGGGTACTGAAAATTGGTGTGAGGGCATGTGGGATAACTATGTATTAAACGGGTAAAAACGCTAGGTCTTGGTAAAGCAGGGATGGGCACCTCCCATACAAACTGAAACTTTCACAGCGAATATCTCTGGAAATATTTGTAGTAGGGTACTGAAAACTGGTGTGAGGGCATGTGAGATAACTATGTATTAAACGGGTAAAAATGCTAGGTCTTGGTAAAGCAGGGATGGGCACCTCCCATACAAACTGAAATTTTCACAGCGAATATCTCTGGAAATATTTGTAGTAGGGTACTGAAAACTGGTGTGAGGGCATGTGAGATAACTATATATTAAACGGGTAAAAAGGCTAGGTCTTGGTAAAGCAGGGATGGGCACCTCCCATACAAACTGAAACTTTCACAGCGAATATCTCTGGAAATATTTGTAGTAGGGTACTGAAAACTGGTGTGAGGGCATGTGAGATAACTATATATTAAACGGGAAAAACACTAGGTCTTGGTAAAGCAGGGATGGGCACCTCGCATACAAACTGAAACTTTCACAGCGAATATCTCTGGAAATATTTGTAGTAGGGTACTGAAAACTGGTGTGAGGGCATGTGAGATAACTATGTATTAAACGGGTAAAAACGCTAGGTCTTGGTAAAGCAGGGATGGGCACCTCCCATACAAACTGAAATTTTCACATCGAATATCTCTGGAAATATTTGTAGTAGGGTACTGAAAATTGGTGTGAGGGCATGTGAGATAACTATGTATTAAACGGGTAAAAACGCTAGGTCTTGGTAAAGCAGGGATGGGCACCTCCCATACAAACTGAAATTTTCACAGCGAATATCTCTGGAAATATTTGTAGTAGGGTTCTGAAAACTGGTGTGAGGGCATGTGAGATAACTATGTATTAAACGGGTAAAAACGCTTGGTCTTGGTAAAGCAGGGATGGGCACCTCCCATACAGACTGAAATTTTTACAGCGAAAATCTCTTGAAATATTTATAGTAGGGTACTGAAAATTGGTGTTGGGCATATGAGATAATTACGTACTCAACGGACAAAAAAAAATAAGAAAACTATCTTTGACGTCAAGAATGATATTTTTCTATGTAACTTTTTTGGACTAACTCAATATGCTAATATTTTTAAAAGCACGTGGTGTGAAACCCGCGGGTAACCTCTAGTTTATTAATAATAATGCTAATATAATAAGTAGGCGCGGATATAGCTCTAATGAGCCTTAACGCCGGGATTCTTGCAATCTCACGAAATAAATTGTTGAATTAATTATATTTAAATTCATTAACAAAAACAATGTCTTGTGTAACGATTTTACGCCCATCCCTTGTCAAGTTTGATTTTTTTATAAACCGATTTAGGCGTTGTGCCATCTGCAATATGTTTTTTCGTACGAATTTCGATTAATTGAACATATCCGAATATAATATAAAACAGTATCGCTTTTCAGCTCTAATAAGCTTACACTAGGTGTGCAATTACACTGTTAATGCAATGGAAATTTTTAAAATTGTTTTAAAATTGTTTTAAAATTGTTTTAAAATTTTTAACTAACTAAATTAAATCAGTGCTTATTTTGCTTTAGCTAGTGTATATGTGTGTACATACATACATACATATGTAAAGTCTTGCATATAAATTCCTTAAAATTTCCGCATTTTCTTAATCTCCATAACTCACGTACAAATATACAAACATACATATGTACATACATACTCGTATGTAAATTTCAAATATACTATTATGCCAAATTGTTTGGCAAAATATTCTTACACTTCCTCTGCTCCCTTTTAGAATTTATTGCACAGCACCGTTTGTTTTACCCGAAAAATAAAAAAAAAACAAAAATTCGTGCTTTGAATTAATTTACTTTTAAGTCATTTTAAGTCATATGCAAAATATGCACATGCTTGAGCTTACGTACATACATACTCGTACATGCCTACATATCTGCCGACATATTTTGTGCACATATTTGCGTTTGAATGGAAATTGTTGTATGGGATTTGTTGCTTCTTGGTTGTTTGTGAAAGCGTTACAAATAAAAATCACATAAATTCAAGTTATGTACATTATAAATTCTGGTTGCTAGGAATTTTACGCAGTGCAGTTTATTTGCCTCAAAGCGGAGAAATGTAAATGAAAAGCGTGTTAGCTATTTATGTTGTATTCGTGAGTAAATTGAAAAAGGAAGATATATGAAGTAGTCTTATCTGTAATGGTTGCAATAGCCAATAGTAGTTTAATCGAAGTTAATATAATTTTATACTAATTACAACATGTCTGGAAGTGGATGGCATACGCTCCGAGCGTATTTTTGCCATGCAAGCTTCTCACTGTAGGTCCACCTAATTAGTAGGAACAAAAAAACTAAGGAGCGCGCTTCGAATTGGGAGGTAATTTCGGCCTTGAAACTCGTTAGAGTTACACTTATCGGCGCCAATGTATCATACTAATATTTCTAGAGGATGTCGGACCCGCTTCGCTGCGAAAATCCTGCCTCCCTCCATCTATATTATCTACTATATCTACCTCTATCGCTTAAAAATATTTCGGGACCAGCCGGTTCAACATTCTGGCCTATATCTTTGTAACCAGATTAGACGTCTTCTATAAACATAACTCTATATTCTAGCCCTGAGTAGCACCTTCCTTTTGATACAAATATTGCACAAAAAATTCCGCTGCCATTCGGGTCCACAATAGGCAGTTTTTCAACTCCAGCGCTTCCTAACGGATTAATTTTCTGTAAACGAGTTCTTCATTAGTTAAACAACATATGTGCCAAAAACGAAAATAATCGGATCATAAATACGGATTTTATGAATATATCGACTTCAGCGCCATCTAGTGTGAAAACTATAGCTTATGGCGAAGAGAATTATCCAAAGAATAAACTGTCAAAATAAAATGTCCATACAGTAGTTTTTGAGCCACAAAACCTCCCTACAATGTTATATATGTACATAGATTATAACATGGCTAGACAGTAGGGTGGTCCAAAATTTTATGAAGAAAATAAAGTTCTACCGAAATTCGCGGAACAATCCGCATTTCATGCCACTGTACTAAGGAAATCCATACCGAAAATTTTGCCTTAGTATATGTATTAAAGTTAAGAGGTCGCGCTAATGCCTTTAAGTTTCCTTCTCCTTTTACACCATTGATAAACAAGAAAGACGTTTTTTATCATTAGAAATAGCGAACACATATTGTTTTAGGAATAACAGAATAACAATAGCCTTGTTTCGCAATGTTTTTTTTCGGTTTTAATTTTTTGGACCACCTTTCGGACAGTTTGAAAGGATTATGCGATACTTTTGGTTAATCCCGTTTTTAACAAAAATCTCACATTCTACGCAAAAAATTTGATTTATACTGGGAAAGTATAGTATGCAGATTTTTATATTTTCTTGTAAACATGTTAAAATAATAATAGTTGTAATCTTTTGCAAGCAACATGCAAAAGAACACCACAAAAATTGAGGAATTGCCTACAAAAAAATAAGCGACCAGTTAAAAAATAAGCAGCAAGCGTATAACTCGGTAAGTCTTAACCAACTTGAAAACAGTGTTGAAAAGTTTAAAAACGTGCGTCATTGTGAATGGTCAACGGAAAGTAATTGGAAAATTTCAAAATAAACGTCAAAAAATCAGAAATGAAAAAATTTCCCAGCCAGCATTTTTTGAAAATTTTGATCAAAAAATATTCAAATATCATACGCCCAGATGATTAAAAACGATCAAATTTAAAAACATTTTCTATTGGAATATGAGTGAATCGTCGGGAAAAAAATGTACCCTAAATATGACTATTCTTAAGTAATCATTTATGATACATATTTTTAAACATTTTTCAATCATTTTTTGATCAAATTTGATATCATCGAAATCTCCTACTTCATTTTTTTTTGGAATCGAAGATGCGCACTTTGCTTCAAGCATATAAATCCGCGTCCAATAACAATAGACGAACAGGAGCCAGTCCATATTTCGCTCCATTTATGGAAAAAAGAGAAGAAATATTTGGGCAAACCCCAATAATATGAAATAACCACACTGTTCATTCTGGTTCCTGGCCATTTGGTATAAAATCTTCATCGATCCCGCCACAATCATCGCCGCCATCATCACATATGACACCTTTATCTCAAACATCATCGCTCTCGTCAACATCGTCGTCTTCATCACAATTAGGGACACGATATCGAATCAAAAGCATCGATCTGGTACTCATTTAAAATATCGGTTAAAAAGAATCGCGAACCCGATAATATCGAAACTAAACTACTCGATACTCAAAGTATCGGTATCGAAAGCGGTAATTTTCTAGAAGGTGCAGCCTTAAAATTTCCTCTAAAATAGTTAAAAAAGGTACCAATCGACGCGTTCTGACCTCTAGATTATGAATTCGAAAGCGGAAATAAAAGATTTTTCACCATTTAAAAGATATTTATTAAAACGGTTTAAAGTTGCACCGTCTTCTAGAAAGTTACCATAAACGCAATACGCATATCGCTGTATTAGTGCTAATTCCATCCCAGCAAAAATCTGGTCATCGCTATTACCTGTCAGGCATGATAGAAGGCTTTGCCATGGAACATCTGACGAGTTCATCACTTCTTTCACGCATTGCCAGTAATGCAGAGTGGAATGATCTTCCATTACCCATTCCACGTAATACAAAGTAGAATGGAGCGCGAAAAATGAACTGAAATAAATACCGTTATTTTCAGTGGAAATTTCCATTATGCCTTACATTTTTCCCTTCTTTCTCTGCTTTCCTGTAAGGTATTCTTTATTTGATTCGCTAGAATCCTTGGGGTGTTGCGTGATTTATTCGTTCCGCGGAAATGCAGTGGGCAAGTCCTTCCCTCCAATGACAAGCCCATGCTAATGTCAGGCATTCTGTCAACGAATGTGGAAGCGATTGCCAGGGTTTTTCTGGATTACCCTCTTAATTCCACGGTCATTGAGTTTGGTGGGATGGCATAGTATGCCATGGCTAGTTCCAAAGTTTTGATTTTGACGCAAATCCTTTTCCAACTCATAAGTAAGCTGATTAAAAAAATTATACAAGTTTATAAAGTTCTTGAAAACATTTTTTACAAACCAACAGCTTTTACAAAACAACAGGTGTATTTAATGCAATCACAGTTGTAAAAGGATATTTGAAAAATACTTAACATTAACAATTCATTTTCATTGAGATTATATGTATCCATCATTATCATATTAGATTATATGTATATCATTATCATGCACTCGACCAATTTTCGGCACTATTTTGCGTTGCACAATTTTTTGGACAAATATGACACAATTTTAATTTTCCATCACTGAATGTACTCACTTGTTCGATACCGTGGTTGAAGTACTCGATACCAAAAAATATCGTTGCAAAAGAATCGAGTAAAAAGTATCGGTATCATATGCAAAAAATATCGATTTGGTATCGTATCGTATCGAAATTCGTGTCCCTAATCACAATTATCTCCACCACCACCATCCACCCAAAACCGTCGTCCCTACTACAATCATCTCCGTCGTCACTGTCATCATCACCATCACATCGTTCATCCGCCTCACAAAATCTATCCACACGCAAAAGGCTTGCAGCTCGAGGAAGGTATTACGAAGGAAATTTTGAAGGCTAAATTTGGAAAATACCTCGTAATAGAAAAAAGAAAGCTAGATCTACTGGAGAAATTCGCAAATAAATAAGTAACACCTTTTTTCTTTCCATTAATACACATATTTAATTTTTATTTGGAGCGATTCTACCGACATTCATTAGTTATATATGTATATGTATATAGAAATTTAAATAAATTTTAAAAACAAAACGCTTTTTTTGTTTCCTTCAATAGACCTGTAAAAATTGTGCGATTTGTCCCGGACTCCTCTCTTTCGGTTTACTCCTCAATTTTATAGGGAAGGGTGAAAATGTAGACAAATTGTTGACAATTGTACTCAAAAGGTTATAAACGAACTTCGAAATATGATTTTGTTCAGATCTAAAAGGGTACAATTAGTCTCCACATAAGACTAGCTCAAACAAAAGGGGAAAGTTCATTCCATATAAAGAGACCACAAGTTGTATTAGTCGCATGCTCCATTGCGAGTTATCCCGGATACATCCCGAATTAGTCGAATTTTTTGCAGGGATAGTGTCAATGAAAAAAGTCAAATTATGAAAGCTCACAGTAGTGTTGTAAATGAATCACAATTTAAAAAATTCCTCAACCATACCTCAGTAATCCCTCAATAAAAGCAGGTAGTGCATTCTTTTGCAGGTTGCTTACAAAAGATTGCCACTAATGTTAAAATAATAACCTTAATAAATTTAAAATAAAAAGTGCCTAACAAAAATCAAATATCAAAAGGAAAAAAGTTTCTTCAATAAAAAAAAAATTGTTGGCAGGACCTTCGGCAAACAAGCAGTTTTGAATACAAGAGGAAGCAAAAACATATTTTAAATCAAATAAAAACAAACACAAAAAAAAAACATTTTGTAAATAAAATAAAAGCAAACATAAAAACAAAAACAAGCTGCAACTGTAACTAAAAAACTTGATCATCGAGCTATGCACACACACACACAACTCACTTCATATTCATAAATATAACGTATACGCAGCGTTGTACCTTCTTTTTGCTTCCCACACATATATATATATATATATAAATATACATATGCATATAATAAGTCTACGTACGCTCAAAAATAAATGATTTTCATTTTATTTACTATTACGTAATTGCACGATATACACATCTACATACATATGTAGATATGTACATATATCCCTGCAGTAAATTTGCTTAACTGCTGAATGATCATTGATGATTCTTTGTTGAATATTCATCACTGTCGTCATAACTTAGAAAAATTTGTATTTTTTAGTTTTTTTTTCTGAGGAAAGCGAACCATACACACACATATGTATGTATATGTATGTCATAGGTGAATTTCATTAGTGATTCATAAAGGATTCATTTTGGATTTTTACTGCGGGGATGTATAGTACGCATACATACAAACATCATTCCAAACACGCCAGTGTAAGTAGTTAACTGAATGACAGAATGAATGAATGTGTGGCTTGAATGGGCAGCCGCCCAACTATAAAATTGTGGGCGTGGTAAATGTGCTAAGTGCATAAACTGCTAACGGCCGTCTGTGCCTTAATGTACGTAGGGGATATGTGGGGGTATGAGTGTATTTTTTAGTTTGCTTTTTCTTTTTTTGTTTCCTTTTTGTTTTTTTTTTTGTTTCCTTTCTGTTTTTGTTTTTTTTTTGGTTTCCTTGTTTCGTTTTTGTTTTTGTTTTTGTTTTAGTTTTCTCTCAGAAAATTTGCCTAGCATCAGGCGTGTAGCCATGGGTAATGGCGCAATTTTTTTGGCGCTGATACAATAACACCAGCGCCAACCGTGGCGCCGCGCACGGTTCTGGCGCAATAACACCTTTAGCGCAATTGCCATGGAATAATCAATAAATAACACTTGTTCGCTTCTTACTGTCTACTAAACCCGTTTTATTTCTTTTGGCGCAATTCTGCTTACATACACGCTGGCAGAATAATTGTGCCACAATTAAATTTAATTTTAAAAATAATTTGCGTATATTTGTGAAAATATGCTGGCATCTCGTTTTGCGGCATCTTCATTATGAAATACGAGGGTCGGCTCCACCCTATTAAAAAGAAAGATTCCGGGTCCGGGCGCATTATATCGAAATTTCCCCTTACCATTTACCATGCGTAACAAAAATATACTATATGCTAAAAAATATTTTATTTTATTTATTTTGTATTATATTTTTCTCTCCTATTCACAGATAATGTAAATTTTGTCTTCTTTATTTGTGAAAGTAAAATATCAATACCCTTTCGTATAAGCGATGGTTCGGTATTGGCGTTAGCATACATAATTGTGACGGTGTCATATACGCTGTGCTGTTATTGGCTTTGTGGTGGTGCCATTTTACACTAGCGCTATATTGGTGCTGGTGTGAGCGCACGAAATTGAGTCAGTGTTATATTGCAATAGCGCATCATTGAGTTGGCGCTACATTGAGTTGGCGCTACATTGAGTTGGCGCTATACTGAGTTGGTGCTATACTGAGTTGGCGCTACATTGAGTTGGCGCATTTTCCAAATCGGTGTTAGCGCAATAACACCAGGGATGGCGCCAGCGCAATTGCGCGGCGCAGCGCGGTGTTACCCATGCCTACAGGCGTGGCGTGGCGTCGCGTGGCGCATATGTTTATGGCATTTGCTCACGACAACATTCCCATACGCTACGGCGTACAGCTGAAATTCTGAAATTGAAAGAAAATATTATTTATGAAATTTCAAAAGCATTTAAGCGCCTTTCCTCTTTCCTCTCTACAAAGAACAACAACCCACTTAGCATGAGCAGAAAGTTTAAGCACTTCATGCGTGTTTATTTTTTGTTGTTTTTATAGTTGTTGTTGTTGTTTTAAATATGAAATTTAAATGCAGAAGTAAAGTACGTAATGTAACCATTTTATGGTAGTATTTCTAAATTAAAGCTAATACATATACAAATAAAACTTGTCTGGCCACTTTTTATTATTTATTTTTTTAAGGAGCAGCTGAAATGTTTATTACCGCTTTGAATTTGTTAAAAGTTTTCTCTTACATATTCATTTAATATTTTTTTTTAACACAGTAAGCTTTGAAATTAATATTTTTTTATACAAATGATTAAATAAGATTTGCATTATTGAAGAAGGACTAGTACCGACGGGGATTAAATGATGAACTGTATGAGCTTTAGGCAGCCATCGACATTGTTCAGCGAATACAGATCCAGCGGCTGCGTTGGGCAGGCCATGTCGTGCGAATGGATGGAGGTGCTCCGGCCCAGAAAGTATTTCTCTCGAAATCCGCTAAAGTCAGAAGAAAAGGAAGAACTTCACTGCGTTGGGAAGATCAGGTGGACAACGATGCTGCCCGCCTTGGTATTTCCAATTGGCGCCATTCTGCACGAAACAGAAACAATTAGCGCATTTTATTGGACTCGGCAAGAATCGTCTAGATGGTTACGCGAAGAATATGAATAACTGAAACCAAAGCTAAAACCAACGAAGCCTGTTTGTCAGTAATTTTGATATACCAGCGGACTAAAGAAACTCATTTGCCTTAGATCACAACTTCTGCCTCTTGTTATTAAATTTTAGTTGCAAAAATGTTGAAATCAAGGCTGCACAACGATAGCAACAAAAAATTTTGTTCTGTTGAATATCAAACAAAATTATCAAAATTATTTCATTTCGTTGATTATAATTATCAAAAGCAAAATATCAAAAAAAAAGTTGTTTCGGGCTTACGGGTTCATTTCACAAATTTTCTTCGTATTTTATTAACGTTATTTTTTTTTGTTTTGATTTTTTTTTTGGCTACCGAAATGAAATTTTTTCAATAGTGGTCTTCATCTAAACTTATAAAGTAATAAATTGTTAAAGTTTATCAGTTTATCCGCATTTTTGAATGCACCTTGGGAAATAATTGTTTAAACTCTTGTCAGCTGTCAGTGTCAACTTGATTAATAAAGAAAACCCCCAATAAAATAAACAAAAAATGCATATAACATTTTTTTAGAAATTATTTTAATAAATCGTGCTAAAATGCCGAAGGAAAGCGCAATTTCTTCTTTTAAATTGAAAAAGTAAAACTGATAATGTGTCAGACTTGAATTTTACGGAAATTTATAAATTTACGCAATAAAATCGTTCGGTAAAGTGATAAACTTTGTTTAAATATATTTTCATACAAATTTTGACAGATAATTTATCACAATTATTATTTTATCACTTTACCCCTTTGCCAGCAGTTTACCTCTTTAGATGAAGACCCTTAATTTTTTTTTTTTTTTTTTGATATTCAACAGAATGATAATTTTTTTTGATAATTATCAAAACAGTATTTTTTTTTATCAAGCATTTAACGTTAAAATTTTTCAAAGGTGTATTGAAAACAAAATTTTTTTTCGGTTACTGATAAAAATTAACGGTGCAGTGAAATAACGCCCGTGGAATTAACGCCCACGGGCGTTTTTTCCTTTCTTGAAAAAGAAATAGCGCCTGCGAATAAAACGAAATTAAACCCGTGGGTTTTATTTCCATTCACAAGGGATGAGGGAAAGAACGCCCGCGCGCCCTATTCGGCGATATGGGCTTTATTTCCCTTTCGAAAGGGCAATTAAGCCCGCAGACGGGGTTTTTTTTTAAATATGGTGTATTAGTGGGAAAATCGCCGCAGGCGAAAAATTGGAATAAAAAATTGCGCGATTTTTAATTCCAATTTTTCGTTTTTTTTTTTTTTTAATATGGTGTATTATTATTGGAAAAAGCGCCGCACAGATGTTTGTTTGGTTGGTTTTTTGATGGTGAGCAATTTTCGGACTAACGAATCTAATTTGAATAATTAAAACATCAAAAAGTCACCTAACTCGCCAGTCGCTTTCCTCACCACTCGCTTTATTCAGCCATCCTCTTTCTCTTCTCAACCCACTTGTGGTTCGTTTCGTTTTGTCAACCATTAGTTAAATGGAGTGCAGTTAATGTGCCATGGACCACCCCCAGTGTTAGTTTATTAGTAATTGTATGTATGTATGTGAAAAATCGAGCTGTGGTTTGTAATTTATTTTAATGTTTTTAATGAATATCATTAAAGAGAAGCTTGTTATGACGAAATTGTTATGACGGTAATCATACGGTATACCGTGCAGCAGTCAGAGTGTATATTTATCTTGCGTGTATATTTAAGTTGCGCAAAAATGTGAATTACACAGGTAAATAACGCCCTTATATTATCCCTTATTATAAGGAATTAAAACTTCATATAATCTCTTATTATAAGAAATGATTCAGGCATTATTTCCTATGTAGAAGAGGCCTTATTATAAGGTATATTAACAACACATAACTCGTTAGTATAAGGAATTATCTTAGCCTTTCTTCTCAGAGGGAGAGAGAGAGAGAGTAGTCCTTAGAGCCCGATGGCATCAACACAGGAAAATCAGCCTTATTATAAGCCTTTGTTCATACAACTTTTGGTCGCTTATAATTTTCAGGCATTCTTTCGTAAAAGCTTACTTGTGAAATAAACCTTAAATAAGGCGTAGCTTTTTTGGTGGGAGCAAAAGTGAAAGATTACACTATGAGCGGTATGGATTGATAAATTTGGTTCAAGGTACGTTTCTTGTAAGGAAACGTAATAGATCCAACAAATATATACCGAAATGATCAAAATTATGCGCTGAATCTGCTTCCTATTCATTTGCTTTGTAAATAAAGTTAATCTTAACCAAATCCAAAGCCAAATCTCTGATTGCAGACTTTTAGTGGAACATGGACACTAGGCCGTTTCTCCTCATATGGACAAAAAAAAAAGTACATCGAACTCCCCTCCGTATGATGTCGTTTTGGAAAACATTTCCAAAAAAAAAGTTGATGCCGCTAAAATGCATTTTTTTCATATCTTCGGTATTTATAGTCCAAAGTTTAATCCTCAGAGGAAGATTTCGACTATATAATCTTATTAACCCTATGTACGCCATTGGGGTCACTACCACCCTGTTTTCAGTTTAGTTTTTTCCTTAGAAGACCCCTATTGAAATTTTATGGCACATAATTTTCTAGAACATTTTATCCCTCTGGGGACCTTAAAAATATTTTTTCTGAATTTCAAAAAAAAGAGGTCAAATTAACCGTTTTGTAGGGCTGCTCGAGGGTTAAAATGTTTTAGAAAATTATTTGCCATAAAATTTCAATAGGGGTCTTCTCTTCGTGCGTTGTAATTTTGTTCAGTTTTTGTATTTTTTGTTGTTTGTTTTGCCGCGAATTCTTATTTAAAAACCTAACATACATTCTGTGACGAAAATAACACAAAAATATCTTTGCTAGCTGAACAATTTCGGACAACTATTCAGCTATTTGCATACTTTAAATTATCAAATCCTGAACATAAGCTGCTTCCGAAAACGCCTACAAACTGACATTTTAATGTACATATGTACATACAACTAAGTTCCGTTATTCCCAAAAACACTTAGATAATCCTAACGCCTTTTGCCCTAACAAATTCATTAAAATTCATTGACTTTCCTTCTTAGACTGCTAGTAAAAAAAAGCAGACTGGTTTGATCCTGTTGAATGCAGACTGCTAAACAATAAGGAAGCAGACTGCTAAAAATTCAACAGTGCAGCACAATAATATAAAACGTGTCCTAATTTTGACTGATTGATATGCCGAATCACAGGAACCCATTGAAGTCGGGCAGTACATTTGAATTACGAGATAACAACACGACCGGCAGCAGCAGTATTTGATAGTAACCCATTGAAGTCGGGCAGTACATTTAAATTACGAGATAACAACACGACCGGCAGCAGCAGTATTTGATAGTAACCCATTGAAGTCGGGCAGTACATTTAAATTACGAGGCAACAACACGACCGGCAGCAGCAGTATTTGATAAGTATTTAATTAAAAAAAAAAAAAATAGAAATCTTCGGCGTCCGATGGGCGCCTGCCAAGTAGCAGATAATTTTTCTGCTTAGGTTATGTATTAAGCAATTTTTTTTTTAGAAACAAAAAAAAAAGAGAAAAGAAATTTAAACAAAAACAAAAAACATTTTTAATAAATTTTAAAAACAGATTCCAATGCAAGACATTACTCAAGAAGAATTTGATGCCATTTTTAATAAATGGGAAAAATTTGCATTGGAAACTGCCGAAGAAAGTAATGAGCCTGAAAAAGTCACTGAAGAGGTTCCTCAAACCTCGACAGTTTTAAGACAGGGTCCGCAACCAATAACTATTGAAGAGTATTGGCGGCGGAACAAAAAACAAAAAAAGATAGAACCAAGAATACCTCCACCATTAAAAAGAAAAAGGCAAACACGAGGTGGAAAGAGGTTCCAAAAGAAAAAAGGGTTAGCTCATACATACAGAGAACTCAATTTTTGTAGCTCTATAGAAGAAAGAAAAGAGCTTATGAACCAAATAATGTTCTTAAGAAATTTAAAATAAATTTTTTAATAAATAAATTTTTATAATGAATTCATTCTGACAAAAAGAAAATAAATATAAATTTGTATGTAAGGTTTACTTTAAGGATTTTAAATAAAGAAAGAACAATTAAAAGCTGTTGTACTTAATACAATGATGCCTAGGGATTTTTCTAAACGTCCTAGGGATTTTTCCAAGGGAATCCTTAACTTTGAGCCAAACCGAACAGAAACAATCGAAGAACGTAATTATGAAAAAGAATTGGAATGGTTAAGGAATTTATGGAGAGCAATTGGTATGACCAGAGAACCTACCATACAAGATATACTCACCCCAACCACACAAGAGGAAGAAATTGGTAGAATGATGCATAGGTATTCCAAATTCTAAAATATTCCCAATTAACAATTTCAAACATGGGTGGAACAGAATCCAAAATTGAAAACCCAAACGCTAATGTTATAAATAACATAAAAGTAGTTGACCATACTGAGACACTAGAATTTATTAAAGTGTTGCTTCTGGTTGTGACAATCTGCACTTGCATCAGTTTGTTCCTGAGAATATACTCACTTCATAATAAATTTTTGAAAAAGAAGTACCAGAGCCGCGCAGACGGCCTGGATAAGATTTAATTATTATACCCAATGGAAAAGTGGGATGATATTTTGCGGGAACTTACTGAAGAAAAAATAAACGCTGACAAATCATATAAATGTATATGTAAAAACACAAAAATAAAATTGGAGACAATAAAGAAACATCTCAAAATTATATTATTGTCATTCAATAACTCAGGAATAATACTACGAAGAGTAAACCATTCTCTAAAAAAAGCTCATCAGGTAGAAGCCTACCAAATATTTTCGAGCATTAGAGACAAATTAATATACTCGTTATCGAGATATGGCATTGACTTCACAGTACCAAAAACTTTTTCGCATAATATTGAAATCGATTTCGACACTAGTTTGAACGAAGACAGTTCAGACACTGAGGAGGAACAAGAATCAGAAGAAAAAATTCTTCCAAGTATAGACGTACTCTGGCAAACCGAGACTGTTTCACAGACAGGGACACTTTTACCTAACATAGACCAGAATACCCAAACAGATATAAACATGGCGCAAACAATGGTAGCGTTTATTAAAACAGCGTCATCGATATTACCCGAATTCGATGGCAAACCCGAAAACCTACCCAGTTTTTTGGATGCCCTTGATATCCTAGAACAAATCAAAGAAACACATGAGGCTGTCGCAGTATCTATGATAAAGACAAAGCTAAAGGGCACGGCCAGAAATCTGATAAGTACTGAAACAACTATACAAGAAATAAAACAAAAATTAAAAAATGCAGTAAAAGGTGAGTCAGTAGAAGTTTTAACTGCAAAACTCCTGAACATCCAGCAGCGCAGTAAAACTGCAAATCAGTACACTGCCGAAATTGAGAAACTTACAAAATCGTTGGAAGGAGCATACATCTCCGACGGACTAACCCCAGAGTTAGCAACCAAGTATGCCACACAATCAGCTGTGAAAGCTATGTGTAAAAACTGCTCCAACGAAAAGGTGAAAACCATTATGCAAGCTGGAACGTTTACCTCGATGAACGAAGCTATATCGAAATTCACAAATAGCTGCACAGAAATAACGGATAACCCTAATTCGTTACTTTATATACGCCAACAAAATTATTTTCGCGGTAATTTCCGCAGAGGTTACCAATCTAGCAATTATAGAGGTAACCAAAGGCGTACATACCCACCACGATTTAATAATTTCAACAACAATAACAATAATAATCGGTCTAATAACCAAAGATCGGGTCGAAACTTTGGATCACGAGGTCCTAACCGAAATAATACCAGAAACGTACGAAATATTAACCAACAGGAAAACCAACAAACTCCACCTCAATAAATAAAAAATTATATGTTTTCAATTTACACCTCAATAGCTATATATCCTCCAAAACAACTCTAAATAACTCAATTTCAACCCTCCTGATCGATACAGGAGCAGATATTTCCATTATAAAAAAGGGTCAAATTGACAGTAATGTCACACTAGATTGTTCACAAAAAACTGAATTAAAGGGCATTGGTCAAGGTATAACAAGCACTCTTGGAACAGTTAAAGCAGATTTAAAAGATGATTACCTACTAATCAGACACAAATTTCACATAGTAGAAGATAATTTTCCAATTCCTTGCGACGGAATTTTAGGACTTGATTTTATTAAAAAATACAATTGCATTTTAGATTACAACAAAAACGGAGACACCCTAATACTACGTCCATATGATTACCCAGAAAACATTATAATACAAATGTCAAATAGACCATCCATCAATACTATAACAATACCTGCAAGATCGGAAGTAATCCGACAAATCCATATTGAAAGTAACAAACCTGAACTATTAGTACCTCATCAAGCATTATCTGAAGGCATTTTTATCGCCAATACATTAGTAAATTCACAGGAAACCTTTATTAGAATTGTAAATACAACAGATAAAAACGCAACCATTCAAAATTTCAAAATCGATATAGAAAATTTAAATGATTACACAATAGTAAAAACTAAATCTTATTCAGCAGAAAATAATAAAGAGAAGTTAGAACGATTAAATAAAAATTTCCCACCTTTCGCTAGCCAATCACTTAATACATTATGCTCAGAATTCATTGACATATTCTCATTAGAAACTGAACCAATAACCACTAATAATTTTTACAAACAAAAATTACACATGAAAGATGATAACCCTGTTTATGTCAAAAACTACAGAATTCCACAAGCTCATAAAAATGAAATTAGTAAACATGTAAATAAATTAATTGAAGACGACATTATAGAGCCGTCTATATCAGAATATAATAGCCCAATTCTCCTGGCAGGATCGCCATGAACTATTTCCCGAATTAAAAAGAGGTTGATTGCTTGTGAGAGCCAGAAATATAATGATTCTTTATTCATAAAATGTTCAGCATATTTATAGTAATTCTTATCTCTAAAAATTCTTATTTACTAGATACATATTTACTTCTATGTCTTACAAACTAAACATAAGTAAGGCACATACTTGCACATACATATGTACATGTATTCATATGTGCATAGCTCGGTACCTTACTAGATGCATATTTCAGTGCAGTTACCAACACCAACATATCCAACGTGGGGCTGCAAGCGATGCAGTCACACACATATGTACATATACCAAGCGTGGAGACACCGGCAGTGTAGCCGCACATATCTACATATATAGAGTCGGCGTATACAATCCGATGCAACTCCACAGCTTGTGCTGCTTATGTACTTAGCGTGAGAAAATGAATAGAATTAGAATTTTGTTGACATAGCAAAATGTGTACATTCCATAGCCGGACATTTAGAAGTCAGCTTGTGGCTTTGTTGTTGTTGGCGACTTGCTCTGACACACTACAATACATTAATTCTAATCAAAATCGTAGGCTTCTTTCTATTGGTGGCTTTATTAAAAATACATACATACATATTTGCTGCGGATAAGAAATCGCACCGCGTCGCGTAGGTGTCTGTTGTGCTAAATAAGTGAGCAGAACTGTGAGAAAGTTACGAGGTAACAGAGGTCTTTCAACGTTTATTTGGTTTTTAGTTTTGAGTAGGCGTTAACGTTAAAATAACGAAGCGTATGGGAGCACTATCGGACGGCTAAGAGGGAGGAGAGGCGCCTTTTTCGAATGAAGAAAAGGGAGGCCGAAAGGCGCGAGTGTGAAGAGCTTGAGATGCTGGCGGGTAGGAATGATGTTCGAAAATTTTATCAAAATGTAAGGCGGATGACCGAAGGTTTCAAGACCGGGACAAATTCCTGCCGGAATGATAACGGCGATCTGGTAACTGATGCCCAGAGTGTACTTAAGTTGTGGAGGGATCACTTCTCATCCCTGCTAGATAACGGCGACAGTGAAATTGTGGAAGGAGAAGATGTTCGACCCGAATCCCCAATAGCAGATGATGGTAGGAATGTTCCACCACCCGATCATGACGAAGTGCGAATAGCAATGTCTCGGCTTAAAAATAACAAAGCCCCGGGAGCTGACGGCTTGCCAGCCGAGCTATTCAAACATGGCGGCGAAGAGTTGATAAGGAGCATGCATCAACTCCTATGCAGAATATGGTCGGACGAGCGCATGCCCGACGATTGGAACTTAAGTGTGCTCTGCCCAATCCATAAAAAAGGAGACTACACAGTACGCGCCAATTATCGTGGGATATGCCTTATGAATATCGCATATAAGGTCTTAGCAAGTGTATTGTGCGAAAGACTGAAGCCCACCGTCAACAAGCTGATTGGACCTTATCAGTTTGGCTTCAGACCTGATAAATCTACCATCGACCAGATCTTCACAATACGCCAAATCCTGGAAAAAACTCATGAAAAAGGAACCGACACACACCATCTTTTTGTCGATTTTAAAGCCGCTTTTGATAGCACGAATAGGAACTGCCTATATGCCGCAATGTCTGAATTTGGTTTCCCTGCTAAACTTATACGGCTATGCCATATGACGCTGACTAACACCACCAGCACCGTCAGAATTGGGAAGGACCTCTCCGAGCCGTTCGAGACCAAACGAGGTTTCAGACAAGGTGACTCTCTTTCGTGCGACTTCTTCAATTTGATGCTGGAAAAGATAATACGAGCTGCAGAACTTAACCATACAGGAATCATTTTATACCACAAGAGTGTACAACTGCTGGCGTACGCCGATGATATCGACATCATTGGCACTAACACGCGCGCCGTATGTTCTGCCTTCTCCAAGCTGGATAAAGAGGCTAAGAAAATGGGTTTGGCGGTCAACGAGAACATGATGCAGTACCTCCTATCATCACACAAAGAAACAGCACGCCTTGGCAGCCACGTCAATGTTGATAGCTACAAATTCGAAACTTTTAAGGACTTCGTCTATTTGGGAACCAGCATTAACACCAAAAATAATGTCTGCACTTGAATCCAACGAAGAATCACGCTTGCCAATAAATGCTACTTCGGACTAAGTAGGCAACTGAAAAGTAAAGTCCTCTCTCGACGAACCAAAATCACACTCTACAGGACACTCATCGTTCCAGTCCTCATGTACGGCGCAGAAGCATGGACTATATCAAAAGCAGATGAGATGGCACTTGGAGTATTCGAGAGGAAAGTTCTTCGGAGGATTTATGGACCTTTGCGCGTTGCCGAGGGCGAGTATCGACGGAGATTTAACAATGAGCTGTACGCAGACATCGATATTGTTCAGCGAATAAAGATTCAGCGGCTCCGCTGGGCAGGTCATGTCGTGAGAATGTACGAAGATGCTCCGGCCAAGAAAGTATTTCTGTCGAAATCCGCTGAACGCAGAAGAAAGGGGAGACCTCCACTGCGTTGGGAAGATCAGGTGGACAGTGATGCTGGCTCCCTAGGTATTCCCAGATGGCGCCACGCGGCACGAAACAGAAATAGCTGGCGCGCTATGTTGGATTCGGCCAAAATCGTCTAGACGGTTACGTGCCAATTAAGTAAGTAAGTTAACGTTTAGGTTGTTATTAACTACAGTTTAATATATTTAAATAACTTGCAGTAAAAAAACCCTTTTACTTTTGCCGTTTTGTGTGGGAATTGCGCAGGCGAATGTAAATTAAACAGCTTTGTTTGATTGAGAAATAATGTTTGGTCTACTCTTATGGCATTAACTAAACCTCTTATGCTGTTTCAATTCCCCAAAAGCAGTTTATTTGAATTGCCAATATTAAGTAACACATAGAAGACATTTCCTTTGGAGTTACACAATTTCATGTCATAGCGAAATTACTGTGTTCAGCATGCAAAAGTAAAGTGAAATTTCATGGAGAATCACATTACATGTCATGTGATATAAAAAAAAAGTTACGCAAAATGTCGCACTTTCATATGAACGTGCTTTGATACTCAGATTGTGTAATTACAATTTCGAAGTTTATAACATAATAAATAAGCAAATATATTTAAAAGTATTATTTTGTCAATGCCATTTCTGCTCTTTGAAGGTCAACCGTGTCCCTTTTATTGGTTAGCTGTTAATTTAGTTTATATGAAAAATAGTGCTTGTTCATAATATGAATATTATAATTAATATTAGCCCAAAAGTTAATGTCAAACAAAACTAAAACTAAACAACAACAATATCAAATTTAATTAACTCATAAGCGCACGAGTTTGAGTGATGATAACCAGTAATTTAGTGACAATGTCATAGAAAATAATAAAAAATGTATGGCATTCATTACTCGTATTAGCATTTGCCGCGGTTCATAAGTGATGTTGAGTAATTTTATAACAACACATTAAATGTGTCTGTATTTGTGCTCGAATTGTATTATTAGAGTATGAATAAATTATCAAGTGTGCTGTGACTGTTTGAATAGACATACGTATGTACTTATATACGTGCCTAGATACAAAGATAAATAATTACATGGTAAATATATATTTATGATGACGTAGAAATTTTGATGACATTTTGTTTTTGTGATTACGGAACAAAATTAAATCGCTTCCAGAAATGGTTTGCAAATCTTGAAGATCACTCTTTATTATTTGTGGAAGGATAACCCGCAAAAATAAAAACTCATGGTTGGCTTGAAAGAATATTAAAGAAGCTTAGAAATGCAATGACAGATCTTCAAAAAAATATCTAAAAAAAGTTGCTTTTTGCAAATTCCGCAGCACACATATGTACGTTTAAGCGCAGCCTATAACTTTAAATTATCTCTCTTCTCTTACTTTTGGTACTGGTTTTATTTGCAAAAATAATTCATTTACATAGACAATAGTGCGAATATGTTTGTATACGAAAACTCTTCTTTAAATGTGAGCACACCCAAAATCCTACATATTCGGTTAAACGCATAATGATATTTATTTAAAATATATTTAATTAAAATTTTAATAAAAATTGGCCTTCAATTTTACTTAACTTATTGGCAGTTGTGGTTTTATTATTTCCGAATTTTTTTATTTTTTATTTTATTTTTTATTTTCTGTTTTTATTTTATTTTTTTTTTTCATTTTTTATTTCATTTATTTATTTTTTTTTTTCATTTTATTTTAGTTGCTTTTATTTTTTTATTCTTTATTAATTTTTTTATTTTTATTTATTTATTTATTTTATTTATTTTTTCTTCCTTTATTTTATTTTCATATTTTATTTAATTTTTTTTTTTTATTTTATTATATTTTGTTTTATTTTATTTTATTTTATTTTATTTTATTTTATTTTATTATATTTATTTTACTTTATTGTATTTTGTTTTATTTTATTTTATTTTATTTTATTTTATTTTTTTTTATTTTACGCAATTTCTTTCTGTTTCCTAGATATGGAAATATTCAAATAGAATTTTATTTTAAGTGCTTTTATTTTATTTTTTATTCTTTATAAATTTCTGTATTTTTTTAATTTATTTATTTTTTTTATTATTTCATATTATTTTATTTTATATTATTTTATTATATTTTATTTTATTTTATTATATTTTATTTTATTTTATTTTATTTTAATTTATTTATTTTATTTGGTTTTATTTTACTTTATTTTATTTTATTTTTATTTATTTATTTTATTTTCTTTTCTTTTATTTTATTTTATTTTATTTTATTTTACTTTATTCAATTTCTTTCGCTTTCCTAAATAAGAAAATATCCAAATTTCATCACATGCAATTTTTGGTTAGTGATATTCTACATATTTTCACACATATGTACATACATCAAGCAGATATTTTTCTGCCTTGTACTATGGCTTCTCGGAAAATTAATGGGGTAATGAGGCTTCAGCTTAGTTCCTTAAATAAATTCCAAATGGTTGCTGATATCCATTTTTTCTAAATAAACTCGGCGAAGCTATTTGTTAACTCAATGTTCGTACTTATGTACTTACAATTGCAAATACAAACTTACATACATATGTATGTATGTACATAAATGCGCAAGCATCCTTTCAGCGAATTTCGACGAAATCGTTTAATACCCAAACAATCTGTCACGATAAAAATCAAATTGCTAACAAGCAAAATGAAAAATGCGTACAAATTTGCAGTTATTTTTCGTTGCGAGCATGTCCTTAGAGAAAATGTAATTAATCATGTGTGTCTAGGAAAATTTAGGAGGATAGAAGCAATCATTCCCTTTTTGTTACAAATGTTGCTATTGTTGTTTTTGGATACCGTGGTAATCAATACGCTTGTCGTTAGGCACGCTTTCATTGCTTCAAAGAAATAATAGACGTACTTATTATGGAGTATATGTGTGCAGGTGTAATTGCATTTGTGTTTTCTTTTCTTGTATTAAATTACTAATAATTAAGTGTAATCATTTTAATGTTATTGCTTTTCAGCGAAAATTCAATTGTTTTCAGTTCTTTTTCGTGCAAGCTGACAAGTAAAATAAGAATTAATTTAGGCCATAACTTCAAAAAAGCAGCCAGAATTCACATTTTTCAACAACATTTTACAGCAAATTAATTAAGCGATTTTTTTTTTAATCACTTTTATCAAGTCGGAATACTTAAGTACACGATTTATTAACATTTTTTTCTTCTTAAATTGACATTTTATTTCTGCAGAGTTCAGTGACTTGATTATTCTTGATCTACTTTTCTGGGTTTCTTTCAATACCTTTTAATTTTCATTTCCATTCCTCAGGTTTTTTAGACTTTCACTCAATACGAGTGAATTTTTCTCTAAAATTTAAAATTTATCATTTCTGGCCCAGAAATTCTGGGAATCAACAAAATCGGACTAATACTAATCTATACGAGAACCTATATATAAAAAAATCACGCCTATTTCTTTGTCGCCGGTTTTCGCCCAAACGCGTCAAGGGATTGTGACCAAATTTACATACAAGCTCAGTACCTTGCCCTAGATGGTTTATATGCATATTTTTTTTTATCCGGAAGTCGATTCCCTAGATATAGGCCCCAAGGTCAAAACGCGGACCCGTTTTTCCCCTGAATATTTTTGGACAATATTGGTATAAAATGAAAGGTATTGAGCAGGGAATGTACATAGAACAGTACTCATTCTGATTCCTAGGTCGGGTCTCCAGATATGGGTCAACACGTGGACCCGGATGACCCTCGAATACTTCTGAGCGAAATAAAAGGTATGGATCAGGACACCGACATAGATGTATTTTATTTGTGATACCTAAGCCGGGTCCTTAAATATGGGTAAAAATGTGGAACCTGATGGCCTCGGAAAACTTCTCAGCGATATTGGTATCAAATGAAAGGTGTTTAGCAGGGATTTTACATAGAGACGAACTCATTACGTTTCCTGGGTCAGGTCCCCTATTTGGGTCAAAACGTGGACCCGGATGGCCCCGGAAAACTTCCCTGCTGTATTGATATTCAATGAAGAGTGGTGAGCATTGATTTTATATAGAAACTAGCTGACTCGGCAGGTTCCTATGAAGCCTAAAGAAAAGTCTTTGATTGCCGTATTGCTAACCATTATCTTAGAGTCCATCTTAATAACTGCGAATAATAAAAAATTGTATATTTTCTGAATAGAAGTTATAGTTATATTCGCCACGACAAACCTACTTCCCCCGATCCCTATCTCTATCTCAATCCCTATCTCTATTTCAATCTGAGATTAAGATCTCAATCTTAATATATCCCTATAGGCCTGTATTCCGGGAAGCTCCCACTTTTTCGAAATTCTATATACCCTATTATATGCGCTAACACCACATGAATCTGCCGTGAAAATTTCATAAAGATCGGTAGATTACTTTGGGAGTCTATAAAGGACGCACCTCCAAACATGCACACATTCACACATACACACGGATTTTACCAATTTTCGGACTTTTCCGGAGGGATTTTCCAAAATTTTCTTCCGTAGGAACCTTCTCCTCGAGAATACAAACTGGCAAAAAAATTTACAGAAATCGGCCCAGCCGTTCTCATCTGATGAGGTTAGTAACATTTTTTACACCAATTTTATATATATATAGAGAACTCGTTACGATTCCTAGGTCGGATCCCAAGATGTAGGTCAATATGTGAACCCGGATAACACCGGGATATTGGTACCAAATGAAAATTGTTAAGAAAGTCTCTTATGTAGAGCCGTACCCATTATGATTCCTAGGTCAAGGAAGAGGAATGCAGGACTATGTAAACTTTTGAAAATACATATTAATTTTTTCCTTCACTTTTTTAAAGTTATCTGACTTTTGCTGAGCTCTGCAGCCCGAGGTAAGTTCGGCTTCTAGATACTTCCAACTTATTTTAAAGTGTGCCGTTTTCGCTTCAAATCCCCATAATAGGAAGTGAGCCAAAGCAAAGCTTGGCCGGGTACAGCTAGTATCAGATATACGTTCACACTAGCGCTCATTCAAGCGAATTTTTAGATATAGAAATTGTTGAGATATTTATACGATGAGGTTTTTTTTGGTCATATTACAATATTAAAAGCTCATTTCCTCTTTAAGTGGCGTATTGTGCTTAGTCATTATTTTTTTTTTCTTTTCGCTAAAATAGCGTGCTTAACTTTTACGTTTGTACAATGCATTAACATAACAAGACTCATTCATGCCATGTATGAATAATTAAGTTCCCCCATAGGTACATTAGAGTGACCACAAAACATATGGGATTTGCAAAAGTATTGAATTTTTTTGCTCCCCGCACATTTTTTAATAGCTTGACAATAGAAATTAAGATCTGCATAAAAATCTGACCACCTGTAGTGGGAAATAGCCACACGCATTTGACCTAAAGTTCAAAAATTTACCTAAAAATTGTGCATGGCTTTAGAGACCAATATCTCTTTAAACAATGATATAATGTGATAATAATTTTTATACAAAATGAAACTGGGAACATATTCTCCATATGATATTTATACCTACCGTTATCCTTTCAGGACATATTGAGTCCTTAAAGTGCAATTTAAATTTTTTTGTTTGTTTTTTTTTTATTTTATTTTTTTTTTATGATGTGTAAAGCTACTTTAAATAACCTATTAAATGATGTATAGTTTATACAATTCTCTAGTTTTTAAATATTTATTTTTGCCTTTTTAACAAACAAAAAAATTTAAATTTCACTTTAAGGACTCAATATGTCCTGAAAGGATAACGGTAGGTATAAATATCATATGGAGAATATGTTCCCAGTTTCATTTTGTATAAAAACGATTATTACATTATTTCTCCGAAAAACATTGTTTAAAGAGATATTGGTCTCTAAAGCCATGCATAATTTTTAGGTCAATTTTTGAACTTTAGGTCAAATGCGCGTGGCTATTTCCCACTACAGATGGTCAGATTTTTATGCAGATCTTATTTTCTATTGTCAAGCTATCAGAAAATGCGCGGGGAGCAAAAAAAATTCAGCACTTTTGCATTTGTGGTCAGTCTAATGTACATATGCATGTATATTTCTACACACACATTTGCATGTACGTATATACCCTCCAAAAAATCTACGCGTTACTGAAGTCTTTCTTCGGATGATTATAAGACCTAAAAAATAGTGCCTAAGAATTCTAAGAAAAAGGTTTGTTTATACAACTTAGGCTTATTTTCTTGTGTGGATGACTTCAGGCCGTAGGGACTAGTCCGTTCTCTCTCTATCTCTCTCTCCCTCTCTCTCTGAGAGCAAACCTTATTCCCAACGCTTATTCGTCATTGGAGATAAGGCTTAGATAATTCCTTATAATAGGGGAGCAGGTGGTGTTTAAATATCTTATAATAAAATTTATTCGCCACAGCAAATGAGGCTTATATCATTCCTTATAATAAGAGATTATGTGAAGTTTAATTACCTTACAATAATTAAGGTTTATGTGAGGGGTTATAAATAGCGGTTTTTTTGCTTACCTTCATAACTGAATATTTTTTCTAAGCGGCAAACTACTCACATATATGTATCTGAATGTACATACAAAATAATTTTCCCTCGCAGCACATTGTGCTGTATTTGTCCCAGTTTGCTCAGAAAACTGAACTTCCTCCCTCTTTTTTTGTGGTACACATTTCTTAGGCCTTAAGCTTATTATATATTTTGTAGGGTACATACACACGTACATGCATGCGTCTGCGTTGAAAGCAGTTGAACGTGTCGTATGAGTAATTTAATTTTCTTCCCACTCCAATGAACGCCTAAAAACAGGCAATTGAAATGTGCGATTATCAACAGATATGCATTTGTACTTGTGTATGTTTGCACAGATGTACATACCCTGCAGCCAAATCAACTTTGTATGTATGTACTTAGTTGTATACTAGTTTGCCGTACAGCTCAACTAGTCAGCCATTTATCTTTTTTCCATATAAGCAACTGGTATTTTGATGTACTACGAAATACATATCTGGCTTATTTTATGAAACATCTAAGAATTGGTAAATGAAACAGAGTCGAAAAAGCAAAAAAAAATAATGCTCAACATAAGTCAGTTGAACCATCAGGCTCTGCATCAGATTCATACCACTTTGCTGATTAATCAGTAGATTTGCCTAAATACCTAGTTTCAGCTTTGACTACAGGGTATATACCACATGCATACATATGTAAGTATATATGCATGACCAAATCGAACACTTGATTTCGCCTACATTATTATTACATAGTAAAATTTTATGTACACCATACATTGGCTAATGAACATTTGGTAATGAATAAAACTGAACCACTTCAATTTAAGAGCTGTCACTTGGCGCAGCGTTTTTCTTTGTTGATATACTCAGTTGATGATTTTCTATATATATATCATTATCATACAAATGATAAATGAAGAACAGATCATGAGAGGGCAAAAAGAGTAATTAACAAGAAAAAACTCTTTAACTCCAAGCTGAATAGCTATTGAGCTTTGTTAGTGGGCTTTAAAGTATATTTCTTTGTAAGTTGTATAAAATTCCGTTATCCCTCTTCAAGTTGACAACAGTTCATATCAGAGGCGGTCGCTTCATACAAGCCGAGAAGCCCGGCTTGCGTACACATTTTCGTTCATTTCATACGAAATTCTTTAAAATCTGGTTATTTATGTTTTAAATGTGTTTACTATTTAAGTTCTCAATAATATAGCCCCCACTGTAACATGCCCCTAAAAGCCTGCTAAGAAAATAGCGCAAATACACCACCATTCCACCTCACAATACGTATTTTGTTTGTACAGCCAATCGCAGCACAGTAAGCATGCTTCAACGTTTCCACACATTAGCTTTTACATGGCTTTTAAAACAGAATAACATAGCTTGTTTTCTCGCTTTCGCTAAGGAGAAACCAATTGCTTATTTTCAGACTTAAATTGAAAAAAAAAACAAGCAAAGCACTTTTTTTTATTTTTCACATCAAATTTGTATGCGAATATGAAGCTGGCTTCGGCATTCAAAAGCTCAGTATTCACAGCCATGTGCATATTTGATTTGATTTTCGTTTGCATGTAGGTACATACTTGTGCACATAATTTCTTACATCTGCATGTGCATGCAAATATAAATATCAAATACCAGATTATAAAAGGGTTGATTGTGATTTTTGGCGACTATTGGCACAATATCAAGATAAGCGGTGGAGATCAAATTGGTCCTCAGCTTTTCAAACACTAAAGCACCCATTTTTTAGGCAATAAGCAAATACACTTGCTACTGCTGAAATTTCCGTCGGTATAAGGAAACTAAAAATACCTCTGCGCATTCGTGTAAGATTTCCCTAGCGCACGTTTTTATATTTAAGAATTATGTAAATAAGAAATTTTTTATTTTAAAAATGTTCAGAGTAAAATTGCCAAATCAAGAAAAAACAATTTTAATTTAAAAATGTTTATTTTTATTTTAAGCACTATGAGATTTTGAAGGAAAAACTTTCGTTTTTATTCCACTAATTTTAATTTTTAATTTAGACATGTTTCCTTTTAAATCCTAAATACTTTTTAATTTAAAAAATTTAATTTTTAATTTAAAAATTTTCATTTATAAAATAAAATTGACTTGGTTTAAAACGTGCATTATAAAAATAAAAATTTTATTTTTGATTCCTTTTCTCTGAGTATACAAACAAAAAAATGTGTACCAGGAATACCCGAATTGTTCAAATGCCCGTACAAACATACGTGCAATAAACAAACGAGCGTTCGAGCATTGAAAAGCATTTATTCGGGCCACTCGAAATGTTAAAAAGAAATCGAGAACTCTAAATCAAAGTCAATGACGGAACGCAATCAGACTTTTAAATAATACAGCAAAGGAAATTACATAAATGGCTAATGGTTATGCTTCACACATAGGCTTGCCCAGGCAATTTCTGCTAGGTCCGCCACTGGTTCATATTGCTACCCTTTCCCAAAAACAAACAACATAAAAGATATGCTTCTTTGTATTCGTAATTTTCAGAGTAAAATGAATTTCTATGTATTTAAATTACAAAATTTATTAAGCATGAAAAACACAATGTGGTTTTGTTGCACAAAAGTCCCCAAATATGTTAAGCTTATTTAAGCTTCTGCTTAATGTGACAAAGGCGGCGATGAAAATGTTCAACAACCGCAAAGTTGCGGTCGACTTTTGTGTGTGCATTAACTGTTTTTCATACATACATTCATAGTTTCATATGGCGGCACATACATATTTGAGCCGAGGTCAACGAAAATGGTTATATACATAAGTATATAAATTTATTGAAAGCAACATATGTCAAAAATCATCGTTACTTTTTATTGGTAATATAATGCACACTACACTTTATATGGAGCATAATTACAATCTCCACGAAAAAGGCAATAGTTTTGCCGTCATTTTGTATGTGTATTTCGTACAAAAAGGGCCTTCACATTTGTGCTATAACTATTAAAGAACAATTGAAATAAAGTTTGTTGTGCGTATATGATTTTTGTAATACAATTGATGAAAATTAAACGATTTAAACATACTTTGGCGTAAAGAGTAAATAACTTTGTTTATGTTGCTTTGTAATGGCCCTTTTGCTACATACACATGTACGTTGAACGTAAATATCAGAAATTATCAAGTTTAAAAGGCTATATCGCACCCTAAATCATAAAGTGACATAACTCAAAACTTTTCGAAATCGGATTTCTACCACAAATCGGTACACAGGATATATATCTAGCGACTGCCTAAAAATCTTTTCCATCAGAGTCTTTTTTAACTGGAAAATAAATATTATACGTGGCCTTTTCCCATATTATTGCCTATAAAAAGATAAAGTTTTTTGGCTGTTCTGAAAATTTCTGAATTTTGAGCTGTGTCACTTTATGATTTAAGGTGCGATATGTTTCTCATTATCTCTTATATTCAATAAAAAAAAAATAGAAACCTTTTCTCTATCATGTATAAAAAGTAATTTTCACAAAATTTTCATTAGTCAAATAAACTAGAATTTTACTTTTCTTTGGAAAGTAATAAGAAATATTTATCTAACAAACATAAGTACGCGAATCATATGTAAGTATATATGTATGTATATATGTATGCATATCAAAACCGAAAGTAATTAGTTAAAATATTTGCCATATTGCTTCAAACAATACCATATACTCGTAATATACAAATGTACATACACTTTATTTACTTTTTACTAAAAAGTTTTTAGTGAAAAATGAAAAAAGTTAATAAAGCAAAGCAGAACGTAAAAGTTTTCCATAAAGTTTGATAAGCCACAAGGGTGGTTAAAATGAGCACCAATGTGGAGGAATGAGTAGGTAATTATCATATACATTAGGCCGCACAGTGGGCTGAAATTGGTCGGTAGTGGACATAGAGACATGAAATAAAAGCTAGTTAATAATAAAAAACTAATTATGGAGTTCGATTCTAAACCTTATTACATGAGGTTTTTGTATCTGAATAACTTTTCATAAAGTCTTTAATTTAAAAGTTATAGCAAATTAAAAAAAATGTATGGAAAAATTCAGAATTTTGCCCTTAACTCAATTTCCTCACATTTCCTCAAAATTAATTTTATATATTTATATATAAGGTCTAATTTACTATATATTTTACTAGTCCTCGTGGTTCGGAAAAGCTCGGAAAAGTTTACAATTTCAGTCATAGTTCCATTAATGACTAGGTCTTATGGGAATATTATTATTTTCGCTGAAGAGAAAAATGCGACAACCCCAAGCAATACCTCGTTCGGTAGATGATTAAAATACGCTTCTAATGACATACAACAATGTAGTGATTGAACCAACCCTGGTTGAGTGACAGCTGGTCAAAGTTAAAAATTTTTTCATCTTTTTCGATTTTTTGTTTGCCGTTAAATCAGATTCCTCGCGTTTCCCCATAATTAATTTAATTTATTTATACATAAGGTCTAACGTACTATCTATTTTATTAATTTGCGTGGTTCGTAAAAATTAAAAATTCCATTACTAACTGAGTCATATGCCAGTATTACGCATCAGTTTTCATTGCTGGGTATAATGTGAAAACCAAAAATATTTTAGGACTTCAGTGTGAAGTCATTTTGCCGTGTCAACCGTTTCGCCATATGCATATAAGCCTAAAATTAGAGTCAAATGTCGCTGCTATTCTTTAAAATATTCTGGTATGCCTTATTATACTCCACTTTGCTTCACTTAAACTTCAAGAGCTCATCCAAATATTGTTAGATTTTTAATCTGAATGTATTTTTGAAACCTGCATTAAATTACACAGCCCCATGTGTAATTGAATTTAAAAAAATTTTCAGCTATCAGGAAGAATATAGGACATGAAGTTGAAGATTCGTGAGAAAGAAAACAAAATGTTCATTTTAGGCCGCGATATTACCTTCCCTGAGTAGTGTACCAAAAAACTGAATACGCCATTCGTTTAAGCGGTTAATTTTACGCACGACTAGATAACAAAGTTTTATGTTGTGCAAAATTTCAACTTATTTCATACATAAAACTAAACATACCTTTAAATTCTTGAAAATTGCGCGGTTTTACGTGTAGCTCCATCTAGTTTGTAGAAAAGTGATTTTTTTTTCATTTTATTTACTATAAAACAACCTATTTTCATATCTGGGGCCGGAGGGAGGATCTGAGAAGGTTTAAACAATGGCATACAAATAAAAACATCTAATGTAAATCTATTACTAAAAGCCTGATAACTTCTTAAAACAAGGTTTTACAAAAAAAAGTTATATAACTAAAAATTATGGCAAAATATCATAGAATATGAAAATATACAACTGAAGTCCTATGTCCCTACTTGTCAATTTCAGCCAACTGTGGGCCGGAGCGATTTGTATGAAGGCAAATTAGTCGATATCGTGCCATCGAAATTGGGATTCCTCGCATTTTTCGGAGTAGAAAACTCTGCCACAACGTTTGTCTGAAATTAATTTTGATGTTTGGGAATTTGGCTTTTAGGAACCAGACGGATTTCTGAAATTAAAAATGGTCAAAAATCTACAAAAAAATAACAATGCATAGCAAATTTTACAAAATTTTTATGATGAATCCAATTATGAAATCAAAATTACAATCAGATGAGTCGTTTTCGAGATATACTTAGCCTGATTTCCAGTTTTAGAGACTGAATACTCAAAGTCGCATATTTTCGCCATTATTTCTTGCTGTGTATAATATAACTTAAATTTTCATGCAATTTACTTAAAGATTTATCTTATATATATATATATTATATATATATATAAATCTATTACTTATAAGTAAATTCAATATAGTAACAATATTTTAAAATTATAATTTATCTTGCTCGCTTTTTTCTTTAGGCCAAAATCAAAAAAAAAAAAAATAAAACAAATAAGAATTTTAGCTGCATAAATGGAAGAGTTATTCCCCAAAACGTAGATTTATGCTGCTTGAAAATTGTTTTTTTTTTTTTGCTTCCATTCGTACGCCATGGCGTATGAGTAACCTTGAATTTTCTTAGGGCCCTTTACTCAACCCCTGATTAACGCTATCCGGAGGATAAAGGACCGGTTAAGGTATGGACTGCGTGTCTACTGTTTAAACAGTTCCAAAATTGGATTTTTATTCCGTTTGTGGTTTTCGTGGGATTAAAATTCGACTATAGTTTTTCATAATTTTTGTAGATTTTGTCGTTGTTTTTTTGGGTTTTTTCTGTTTTTGTCTTTGATTTGTTTCTTGGTTCTTTTGTTTGTTTTTCTGTTTTTGCTTTTCCTTTTGGTTTTGTTTCTGTTGTTGTTGTTTTTGCTTTTGTTATTTTGTTGTTGTTGTTGCTGTATACTTACATGTTCAAACATGTCGCTCCTTTTTATTTTGCCCTTTTGTCGCATTGTTGCAGATGATGTGATATATTTGCTTTTGTTATTGTTATTGTTATCGTTTTTGTTTTTGTTTTTGTTTTTGTTTTCTTTTTCTTTTTATTCTCCATATGATCCGGAGGATAAAGGACCGGTTAAGGTATGGACTGCGTGTCTACTGTTTAAACAGTTCCAAAATTGGATTTTTATTCCGTTTGTGGTTTTCGTGGGATTAAAATTCGACTATAGTTTTTCATAATTTTTGTAGATTTTGTCGTTGTTTTTTTGGGTTTTTTCTGTTTTTGTCTTTGATTTGTTTCTTGGTTCTTTTGTTTGTTTTTCTGTTTTTGCTTTTCCTTTTGGTTTTGTTTCTGTTGTTGTTGTTTTTGCTTTTGTTATTTTGTTGTTGTTGTTGCTGTATACTTACATGTTCAAACATGTCGCTCCTTTTTATTTTGCCCTTTTGTCGCATTGTTGCAGATGATGTGATATATTTGCTTTTGTTATTGTTATTGTTATCGTTTTTGTTTTTGTTTTTGTTTTTGTTTTCTTTTTCGTTGTTTTGGCCTTTGTTTTTCCTTTTGTTTTTGTTGTTGCTGTATGTATGCACATATGTATATTAGAGTGACCACAAAACATATGGGATTTGCAAAAGTATTGAATTTTTTTGCTCCCCGCGCATTTTTAATAGCTTGACAATAGAAAATAAGATCTGCATAAAAATCTGACCACCTGTAGTGGGAAATAGCCACACGCATTTGACCTAAAGTTCAAAAATTTACCTAAAAATTGTGCATGGCTTTAGAGACCAATATCTCTTTAAACAATGATATAATGTGATAATCATTTTTATACAAAATGAAACTGGGAACATATTCTCCATATGATATTTATACCTACCGTTATCCTTTCAGGACATATTGAGTCCTTAAAGTGCAATTTAAATTTTTTTGTTTGTTTTTTTTTTTAATTTTATTTTTTTTTTATGATGTGTAAAGCTACTTTAAATAACCTATTAAATGATGCATAGTTTATACAATTCTCTAGTTTTTAAATATTTATTTTTGCCTTTTTAACAAACAAAAAAATTTAAATTTCACTTTAAGGACTCAATATGTCCTGAAAGGGTAACGGTAGGTATAAATATTATATGGAGAATATGTTCCCAGTTTCATTTTGTATAAAAACGGTTATTACATTATTTCTCCGAAAAACATTGTTTAAAGAGATATTGGTTTTGACCTTTAGGTCAAATGCGCGTGGCTATTTCCCACTACAGATGGTCAGATTTTTATGCAGATCTTATTTTCTACTAGAGGTTACCCGCGGGTTTCACACCACGTGCTTTTAAAAATATTAGCATATTGAGTTAGTCCAAAAAAGTTACATAGAAAAATATCATTCTTGACGTCACAGATAGTTTTCTTATTTTTTTTGTCCGTTGAGTACGTAATTATCTCATATACCCAACACCAATTTTCAGTACCCTACTATAAATATTTCAAGAGATTTTCGCTGTAAAAATTTCAGTCTGTATGGGAGGTGCCCATCCCTGCTTTACCAAGACCTAGTGTTTTTCCCGTTTAATACATAGTTATCTCACATGCCCTCACACCAGTTTTCAGTACCCTACTACAAATATTTCCAGAGATATTCGCTGTGAAAGTTTCAGTTTGTATGCGAGGTGCCCATCCCTGCTTTACCAAGACCTAGTGTTTTTCCCGTTTAATATATAGTTATCTCACATGCTCTCACACAAATTTTTAGTACCCTACTACAAATATTTCCATAGATATTCGATGTGAAAATTTCAGTTTGTATGGGAGGTGCCCATCCCTGCTTTACTAAGACCTAGCGTTTTTACCCGTTTAATGCATAGTTATCTCACATGCCCTCACACCAGTTTTCAGAACCCTACTACAAATATTTCCAGAGATATTCGCTGTGAAAGCTTCAGTTTGTATGGGAGGTGCCCATCCCTGCTTTCCTAAGACCTAGCGTTTTTACCCGTTTAATACATAGTTATCTCACATGCCCTCACACCAATTTTCAGTACCCTAATACAAATATTTTCAGAGATATTCGCTGTGAAAGTTTCAGTTTGTATGGGAGGTGCCCATCCCTGCTTTACCAAGACCTAGCGTTTTTACCCGTTTAATACATAGTTATCTCACATGCCCTCACACCAGTTTTCAGAACCCTAAGACAAATATTTCCAGAGATATTCGCTGTGAAAATTTCAGTTTGTATGCGAGGTGCCCATCCCTGCTTTACCAAAACCTAGTGTTTTTCCCGTTTAATATATAGTTATCTCACATGCCCTCGCACCATTTTCAGTACCCTACTACAAATATTTCCAGAGATATTCCATGTGAAAATTTCAGTTTGTATGGGAGGTGCCCATCCCTGCTTTACTAAGACCTAGCGTTTTTACCCGTTTAATGCATAGTTATCTCACATGCCCTCACACCAGTTTTCAGAACCCTACTGCAAATATTTCCAGAGATATTCGCTGTGAAAATTTCAGTTTGTATGCGAGGTGCCCATCCCTGCTTTCCTAAGACCTAGCGTTTTTACCCGTTTAATACATAGTTATCTCACATGCCCTCACACCAATTTTCAGTACCCTAATACAAATATTTTCAGAGATATTCGCTGTGAAAGTTTCAGTTTGTATGGGAGGTGCCCATCCCTGCTTTACCAAGACCTAGCGTTTTTACCCGTTTAATACATAGTTATCTCACATGCCCTCACACCAGTTTTCAGAACCCTAAGACAAATATTTCCAGAGATATTCGCTGTGAAAATTTCAGTTTGTATGCGAGGTGCCCATCCCTGCTTTACCAAAACCTAGTGTTTTTCCCGTTTAATATATAGTTATCTCACATGCCCTCGCACCATTTTCAGTACCCTACTACAAATATTTCCAGAGATATTCCATGTGAAAATTTCAGTTTGTATGGGAGGTGCCCATCCCTGCTTTACCAAGACCTAGCGTTTTTACCCGTTTAATACATAGTTATCTCACATGCCCTCACACCAGTTTTCAGAACCCTACTGCAAATATTTCCAGAGATATTCGCTGTGAAAATTTCAGTTTGTATGCGAGGTGCCCATCCCTGCTTTACCAAAACCTAGTGTTTTTCCCGTTTAATATATAGTTATCTCACATGCCCTCGCACCATTTTCAGTACCCTACTACAAATATTTCCAGAGATATTCCATGTGAAAATTTCAGTTTGTATGGGAGGTGCCCATCCCTGCTTTACAAAGACCTAGCGTTTTTACCAGTTTAATACATAGTTATCTCACATGCCCTCACACCAGTTTTCAGAACCCTACTGCAAATATTTCCAGAGATATTCGCTGTGAAAATTTCAGTTTGTATGCGAGGTGCCCATCCCTGCTTTACCAAAACCTAGTGTTTTTCCTGTTTAATATATAGTTATCTCACATGCCCTCGCACCATTTTCAGTACCCTACTACAAATATTTCCAGAGATATTCCATGTGAAAATTTCAGTTTGTATGGGAGGTGCCCGTCCCTGCTTTACCAAGACCTAGCGTTTTTACCCGTTTAATACATAGTTATCTCATATGCCCTCACACCAGTTTTCAGTACCCTACTACAAATATTTCCAGAGATATTCGATGTGAAAATTTCAGTTTATATGGGAGGAGAGTGCCCATTCCTGCTTTACCAAGACCTAAATTGTTTATCCGTTGAGTATATATTTTTGTATTATTCCTTCACAAAAATTTTCATTATTCTAGTACAAATATTTCAAGAGATATTACGAAAAAAAGGAAAATTTTGTATGGGAGGTGCCCATCCCTGACTTTTAATCAGATTAAAGATATGCCTATAGCAATTACCGGGTGAAAATACCTAGATGTGCAAAGTTTCGTGAGGATCCGTTCAGCGGTTTTCTCGCCAATTGAGTTTAAACACAATTTCCATTTCACATTTATAATATAAGATTGTCAAGCTATCAGAAAATGCGCGGGGAGCAAAAAAAATCAGCACTTTTGCATTTGTGGTCAGTCTAATGTGTATGTATTTTGGTATTTACGTCCATACATTTTTATGTATGTACGTATATACGTATGCCCATTTGTCGCATTGTTGCAAATATCAACAACAACAAATACTTCGCTTCGTTGCTATTGTTGTTGATATTTGCATATGCAAATCTATCTACCAATGCCAAGCGATTCATACAGACATAAAAGATACTTTTAGAAAAATGTCGTGGATAAGTTTTCTTCTCAGAAAGTAAGTAGGTTAGTAAATCGTCCCGGCCTAGTATGCTGACACATATAACTACATCTGTATAAGAAAACGGACATTTTTTTTCTACGTAATATTAGCATTTTCATGGAAATTAAATTTATGATATCTGGGCACATCCATCATCCACTCAGTAGATATGCCAATGCGGTGTCATAAACCTCGAAAACATTTTGCAACAATATTCAAAAATATGTAATTAAAATTTTGTAACTACAAACTTTTATTTATTAAAGTTAAGATTACAGAGTTCCAACAGCAACCGATTTTTGGCTTTACCTTTTCTTTTTTTTTTTGAAGCGTGCAGATGTATTTCGTTTCATATCAAACTTTCTTATATGAGAGAAAACGGTCAACTTATCTGAGAAAAAGTGCTGCTCAAATGATGGACAGGTTTTTTAACACGATTTTGATATAAACATTTCATACTTTTAGGCGAAAGCGTGTGTATTCATACACTAAATAAAAGTTTTTTAGTGTGAGTTGTGATTGTTTAAACTTGAAAACTGTACTGTGTTAAACTGAGATTTATTGTGTCAAATAAAAAGTCATTCCATAAAAATAGCATTAAATAAATCAATCATCACCCCAACATCAAGAGCCCATATGTAGTAAATATACTCAACACAGCATGCTAAAATTAGTAGATAGTACAATAAAATTTCTTAGTAAACCTAAATAAACTTAAATAATTAATAAATTTAATTACAAAAATAAAACAAATTAATGCAAAGAAACAGCTTTACTTACTAATCCTTCTTTTCTTCTCTTTTCAATCTCTTTTCATAACTTTCCTCCGCGCTGCTCATCATTTATTTTCAACATCCTTTCTTCTTTTCCTTTCTTCGCACTCACATCCGCAATTAACTATGTATTTTTTTTAAACACGCAAACTCGCAACCAAACCAAACAAATTAACAACAATAACAACAAAAAACCCAAAAAAACCGTTTGAACACACAAAAATAACAACAAAACCTCAAAAAAACTCTTTAAACACACAAAAATTAATAAATGACAAAATTAAACTACAACACAAAACCAAAAACCCCAAAAAAAATCCAAAAAAAATTCAAACTAATGCGCAAAAATAAATAAAACACCCGTGGCGTATACGCAACCAATTTCTATGCGGCATCACACACCAACACACGCACATACCAACCACCACCAATACGCACGCACACCGGCTATCGATTCCGCAATGGATTTGCTGGTTTGTCAAACGAAACAAACGCTTTGCTGGTGGATTAACCGCAAACACTGACGCGTGACCGCACTTGGGGATTTTTCGCTAAATATTCAATGCGCGCGTGAACTTTTCCGACATTTCAAAATCAATACATACATACATAAAACAACAAAAAAACATAATCTATACAAAAAAAACATAATCTAAAAAAACAAAACAAAAATCAACCACAACACAAACACTGTTTTTATTTTTCTTAATGCCATTTCGTTGCTTGCGTGGATCTATTGGATATTTGAAAATATTAAAAAAAAAAAAAAAAAACAACAACAACAACAAAATCCTGCAACAGGCTTTTGCGTGCCGAATTGTTTTCGTTGCGTCGTAAGGGCGCACTGCGCATGGCCGGTGCACTCGATGTCAATACACAAAATAATGCACAACAACAACAACAACAACAAGAGCAACAACAAGAAGAAAACCATCATCAACAACAACAACAACAACAACAACATGCACAGAACAATCACAATAATATGGCAACCAGTACAACAACAATAAATACAACAGCAACAGAAAAAACAACAACAATAACAACAACAAATAGCACTACAACCACCAATAATAGCAATGTAGCGAACAATCAGCAAAATTCGCATTCGTTGTTGCATTGCGAATCGAATCGTCGTTGTGCACGTTGCAACATCGAACTGGGACGCATCACGAATCGTGGAGCACCGTGTCGCATGTGCAAGTTGCGCGTGTGCAAAGCGTGCCGTGAATTCACATGTCGCACCACCGACTGGGTTTGTGTGGTCTGTCACAAGCAAATGTAAGTGCATAAAAAAGCAAAAAGCGAAAAAAAAAATAAAAGAAAATTTTTAAATTATTCTTAACTGGGTGCATGTATGTACAAGTATGTATACACAGTGGTGAAATAGTGGTGAAATAGCACAAATAATATCTACTTTTTTGGATATAAGCAATATTGCTCGAAACAAATTTTTTCTTAGTTTTTGCAAAAAATATATTCTATTCTATAAAAAAAAAAAAATACCATCCAATCAAGACATGCCACATGAAAGTTACAAAAGAATTATTAACACTTGATATGAAAGCCCTTTTAAACCTAAATTTTAATTTAAGAAAAGTTCAGTTTTATTTCATTGCATTTTTACATCGAAATAACAAATAAAAACTGGATTCATGTCTGGGTGAAATAATATTATCGGAAAAGAAAGCCTCATATATAAAATGGTTGAGAGTTTTTATGAGAGGAAATGGCTCAAAAACCAGTGAACAGATTTTTGCCAAATTTTGATAGTTTATTCATTGGATAATTGGATTTATTCATTGGCTACATGTTTTCTCGCTAGATGGCGTTGAAGCCGCTATATTTGCAAAAACTGAACCCGCTGAGAATTCAGATCATATTTAATTCCGGTATCTTAACCTCTTCCCGAGATATAGGCCAATATATTAACTCAGATGGCCCCCAAATATTTTTGAGAAATTTAAGGCTTAAATCAGAGTTTTAATAGAATGTTCACTCCATTCCATCTTTCAAGTCGGTTCTCCAGATAGAGTCCAACACATGGACCCGGATGCCCCCAAAATATGTTTGAGCAATATTGGTATCATATTAAAGGAACTGATCAGAGTTTCCATATATGTATAGTTCATAATAATAATAATCATACATTGGCGCTATTATAACTCTGACGAGTTTTATGGCCGAGCTTCTCTCCCAATTCGAGGTGTGCTCCTTTTTGTTTTTCCTACTAATTGGGTGGACCTACAGTTTTATGCCGGCTCCGAACGGCGAATGCATTTTTTGTGAGAAGCTTTTTCATGGCAGAAATACTCTCGGAGGGTATGCCGCCCACTGCCGAGAGGTGACCGCTGCTCTTAAAAAACCCAATAATTGGATTTTTACTAATTAGAAAAATTTGTTTGGCTCGGACCGTGGTTTGAACCCGAGACCTCTGGCATAGCAGGCGAGCACTCTACCCACTGCACCACAGCGGCCACCACTGCACCACATGCTATGTGGATATCTCAATCGGTTTCCGAGATATCTGAACCGATTCAAATGATGTAGACCGATATATCCAGCCAGATAGCCACGGAATCAGTGTTGCCACTTTAGCTATTTTGTAGCTAGATTTAGCTATAACTTTTGGCGTTTAGCTACAGATATTTGCGTTCAGCTATTAGCTATTTTTGTTAGCTTTTTTATACTCAGCTGTACTAGTACACAGAGTATTATAGTTTTAATCACATAACGGTGGATTGTAACAGAATGAAATAATCGAGATAGATATAGACTTATATATATCAAAATGATCAGGGTGAAAAGAGAAATCGATTGAGCCATGTCCGTCCGTCCGTCTGTCCGTCCGTCTGTCCGTCTGTCCGTCCGTCTGTCCGTCTGTCCGTCTGTAAATACTCTAACTCGCGCAAAAATTGAGATATTTTGATGAAATTTGAAATGCGAGTTGGTATCGGGACTGGGACGGTTGGTATTGAAAATGGGCGAAATCGGACCATGACCACGCCCACTTTTCCTATATAGAAAAAATCGGAAATTTGGTATCTCAGTCACTAATATAGCTGGAGCGATGAAATTTTACCCACGTGTTGAGCTCAGGCCCCTAGGAAGAAATTTGATGAAATTTTGGAAAATGGGCGGTGCCACGCCCACTTATTAAGGGCCAAACATTGAAAGTTTTATATGTCATAACTCAGAAACCATTGAAGATATATCGATGAAATTTGGTACGCGTGATTTGCTTACTTAGGCAAACGTTTGGACGGAAAATAGTTAAAATCGGTTGACGGCCACGCCCACTTTTATATATGTGTATTATAAAGTGACCTAATAAAAACATTTTAAGCGATATCTCTGTCAAATATAAAGATATATCATTGAAATTTTATAGAAGGAGTCCAACTGCGGACATCAAACGAAAAACACAAAAATTTTGGAAAATGGGCGTGGCACCGCCTCTTTTTAGACAAAGGAATATACTAGATTTCTTAGCCTATAACTCGACAAATAATTGAGATATTATAACGAAACTTGGTTTATACACTTTTACAGCTTGTGTTAATAGACACGCACAAATTTATTGAAATCGGTTTATGACCACGCCTACTTTTTAACAAAGATATTTCTGGAACACCCTTTGGGAATTTTTGTAACTAGAAATCAAAAAGGAATGAAATTTTGCACAAAGAATAATATTCATATGCTTAGTTGGATGACTGATAAAAATTTTGAAAATGGGCGTGGCTAAGCCCACTTTATGCGGCACTCGCTTTATGTAAAATACGCCGTGTTTCCATCAAACGGAAACAAACAATGAAAGCATACAGCTGAGTATCTAATGTTCGATTCCACTCGAACTTAGGCTTCCTTACTTGTTTTTAATAGCTTAGCTATTTTTAGCTATTTTTCTTAATTTCTTTATTTTGCACATCAGTTTATCATTTTAAGCTAATGAGTCATCTGTGAGCTTATGAGAACTTGAAAGTGTATACTGATCCTTATGATTATCAAGCTATACAAAAGTTGATAGTATGGCATGCCTTCCTTATTTTATCGATTATTGGTGCATTCATATGCAAGGTTGATCAATAAGGTTTTCGCAATGCGCAAAAGCAACTCTGCCATACATTTTGTTGTTGCCCATTTTGCTGAGTTCGCAAATGACCATTGGCATACGCTGCACTGTCAATATGAATCGCGATATTTGAATCGGTATTGATGAATCGCAAGCTAGTGCTGTACGTTCAATATGAATACTGCGATATTTTTCTCGCTTTTTTACTTCCGTCCTTTTCACGGTATATTCGTAAAATTTGTTAGAACTTTATTATCAAGTTAATTGAGCAACTCCGCCAACGCTTACCGCAGAATATTTAATCTTTAAAAAATATTGAATTTTTTTTCTGTAAATAATGCTTTAAATGCTGTAAAGCCAAAAATATTTGACACTTTTAAGGATGAAAAGGGCCACTTTAACACGGAGGAAATCACTATTTTAGAAATGCAATGGAAAAAACTACACACATACCCATGGAAGGAAACTACCTCTACAATAAAGTTTTGGGTAGAAGCCGTGTCAGCAACCGTACAATAATTATTGTACACGCACAATAATTTCATGACTTTTTCAATCCTCAATCCTACGCGTACAATATCGATAAAAGTACAATAATTTCAACGATATTCATTTTATAACAAAATATTATAAGATTCAAGTACTGTACCACAGAAATTAAGTAAATTATTCACTCAATGTTTTGTTTACATATCACTGATTTAAAATTCTTGTAACTGGCAACTCTCCATATGTTTTTATTCTTGTGTGTTTGTTGCATTTTTCTCTTTTTGCTTTTTCTAAAAAATTTGAAATAATACAAATATGTACCTTTTATTTATTAAAACTAATATTAATATCAATGCCAAAAATTAAATTAAATATTTCATTTTGAAGTAAGAATTAGGAAACGCAAGACGCGTAGGTTATACTATGTTCATACTGAGCCTGCATTTAGCATTTCGGAGACTTTTCGCATTTAGCCTAAAATACAAAATTAAATGTTACATTTATCCATACAAAATTCTCTACCGAAATGCAATTGCGACTTCAATTCTGCATTTTGAACGTAAATGCTAAACACAACCCTGCAATCTTTGAAAAAAATTTGCCATTCGAATGGAAAAGAGTGGCAACACTCTGGCAATACAAGAACGAAATAGCTACAAGATTACGCATATAGAGCAGCAATGGGCGCACGAGCTCCATGATGACGTCACTCTACATGTAAACGAAAGTAAGGAAAACAAAGAGATCAAAATTGATACCAAAGCGGTTGGTAAGTTTAGTTTGTAAAATTAGTTCATATCATTATAAATTCTTGTTATATTTTTTTAATTAGACAAAACAAAAGAAAACAAACGTTTGTTTCGAACTTCTCAAATGCGTATTTACAAAATGCGGCAGCTTTTTGAAAAGCTATCTTCGAAAATGCAAAATGTTGCATTTCAAATCCAGCATGAACATATTATTAGGCCGCAGGCGTAATTTTGAAATGTACAATAATTTTGTTCAAAATTCAATAATTTGACGGCTCTGGTACAATAATTTTTCTTCTCCGAGTTGCTAACCCTGGGTAGAAGTAAGAAAGCTTAGAAATGCTCTTAACGAAAATCCGTTTGAAGAACTACAATCTTTTGTGTTTAATTTTCTAATCCTACCGCTTAGTAATGCAGAAATAGAACCTAGCTTTTCTGTTATGAACGCAATAAAAACAAAGCAAAGAAATCGAATTGAATTATTTATGTTAAACTCTCTATTGACTGTTAGGTATGGTCTAAAAAGGCTTGAAAAATGTTGTAATAACTTTGGAATTGCTAGCGATCCTATTAAAGCAATGACTTCAATTAATATATATAATTCAACCTGTTAATTAAATCAAGATTTTTGAAATTGTATTGAATCAAATTTTTTACTAAAGTTTAAATATTAACTAGTCGCTATTATAATTTATTTTAATACTGCAATTGAAGTACATACATACATACATACATATGTAATGAATTGATTTTTTTTTATTGTAATAGTCTTATTATGCGGCGTACATATATAAGTACATACAAACAAATATATGTATGTGGCTACAATATATAATATATGTATATATAAATATTCACATATGTGAAGTTGTTTTATGTCACGTCTTTTTAAATAAATGATTATTTGGCTATTTTTGAAAAAAAAAATGTTGGCTATTTATTTTAGCTATGAAAAAAATTATTTAGCTATTTTTAGCAATTTTTTTTTTTAATTTAGCTATAAGCTTCAAAATATTCTGGCAATACTGCACGGAATAGTGTTGATAGGGAAAGGGAGAGAGAAAGAGAGTAGTATAGGGGAGGAAGAGATTGAGGGAACGGGAGTTGATGAGTGGTAGGTAGACTGACAGACAGTGTTTTAGTAACAGCACCGTCAAACATACCACATATGTATTAATTTTAGTCCCGATCAAAAATCGATAAAGACAGTCGCACAGGGTTAAAGTTCAGATTGCCGTATGAAGACTCAAAAAATTATTTCAATTTTTTTAAATCTAACACTCGAAATCGTGGATAACCATATGGGAGCCCTCCTCTGTGACATCCCTTAGCCGCCTCCGATGGGGACCAAAATTTGCATTTAATATTCTTGCGGACAGGACAATTGATTTTGGACATTAGATATATAAAAATTACTCTTCAATTTTTGAGTCTACATAGAGTTTTCTGCACTCTTGCTCTTGTGCGACACCTCTTAACCGTTTCCGATCGGTACAAAAATTTATATGTGGTACTTCGACTATATTAGCATCGAGCTAGGGGGTCATGTTCGCGAAATATGATATACAATTTGTTTCCATACATTTGGTGGCCACCCTAGTGCACATACATATTAAACGAATCGAAAAAATTTTCGAGTAATATTGCTAAAATGTTCACTGTATACATATATACATACAAATGTACCTATGAATGTAATTCTGAGTGTTTTTCTCTGTTGCATTTCGTTTTCTAAATGTTGCTTGTATTTGTGCCTTTTTGTATACGCCAAAAAATTAATATTTATGTGCAGTGGGATTATGAAATGCACTCAACCAAAATTCTGTGTTCAACAAGCGATTGCGCTCCCAAAAATATGCAATGTACATATGTAAAATGAAACATTTTTTTGTTTATTTAAAGCAGACATCGGCATATGGACATGCAAGTAGCAATCTTTATATATATTACGCTAAGCGATTTTTTGTAAGCACCATAACTTTTACATCGTTATACCGATTTTCGAAAATGTGGTGTCAGATGAAAGGGCTTGACCTGTAAATGTGCAGGAAGGTTTAATTTTTTTTTGAAAAGGGTTGCCAGATGTTTGAAAATTTAATTTTACTGTATAGTTTGTTTGATTTTAAAATTATTGGTACCATATGAAGGGGCTTGACCTGATATTGAGCAATTTAATAAAAATTTTTCAAAAAGGGTTGCCACCTGTTCAAAAATTCAGTTTTACGCTATAGTTTGTTTGATTTTTAAATTTGAGGTGTCATATGAAAGGACTTGGCATGGAAATGAGTAATTTATTAAAATTTTTACAAAAAGGGTACCACCTGTTCAAAAACCCTTTTTTACCCTACAGCTTATCTTATCTTTATATATATTACGCTAAGCCATTTTCTGTAAGCACCATAACTTTTACACCGTTATACCGATTTTCGACAATGTGGTGTCAGATGAAAGGGCTTGACCTGTAGATGTGCAGGAAGGTTTAATTTTTTTGAAAAGGGTTGCCAGATGTTTGAAAATTTAATTTTACTGTATAGTTTGTTTGATTTTAAAATTATTGGTACCATATGGAGGGGCTTGACCTGATATTGAGCAATTTAATAAAAATTTTTCAAAAAGGGTTGCCCCCTGTTCAAAAATTCAGTTTTACGCTATAGTTTGTTTGATTTTTAAATTTGAGGTGTCATATGAAAGGACTTGGCATGGAAATGAGTAATTTATTAAAATTTTTACAAAAAGGGTACCACCTGTTCAAAAACCCTTTTTTACCCTACAGCTTATCTTATCTTTATATATATTACGCTAAGCCATTTTCTGTAAGCACCATAACTTTTACACCGTTATACCGATTTTCGACAATGTGGTGTCAGATGAAAGGGCTTGACCTGTAGATGTGCAGGAAGGTTTAATTTTTTTGAAAAGGGTTGCCAGATGTTTGAAAATTTAATTTTACTGTATAGTTTGTTTGATTTTAAAATTATTGGTACCATATGAAGGGGCTTGACCTGATATTGAGCAATTTAATAAAAATTTTTCAAAAAGGGTTGCCCCCTGTTCAAAAATTCAGTTTTACGCTATAGTTTGTTTGATTTTTAAATTTGAGGTGTCATATGAAAGGACTTGGCATGGAAATGAGTAATTTATTAAAATTTTTACAAAAAGGGTACCACCTGTTCAAAAACCCTTTTTTACCCTACAGCTTATCTTATCTTTATATATATTACGCTAAGCCATTTTCTGTAAGCACCATAACTTTTACACCGTTATACCGATTTTCGACAATGTGGTGTCAGATGAAAGGGCTTGACCTGTAGATGTGCAGGAAGGTTTAATTTTTTTGAAAAGGGTTGCCAGATGTTTGAAAATTTAATTTTACTGTATAGTTTGTTTGATTTTAAAATTATTGGTACCATATGGAGGGGCTTGACCTGATATTGAGCAATTTAATAAAAATTTTTCAAAAAGGGTTGCCCCCTGTTCAAAAATTCAGTTTTACGCTATAGTTTGTTTGATTTTTAAATTTGAGGTGTCATATGAAAGGACTTGGCATGGAAATGAGTAATTTATTAAAATTTTTACAAAAAGGGTACCACCTGTTCAAAAACCCTTTTTTACCCTACAGCTTATCTTATCTTTATATATATTACGCTAAGCCATTTTCTGTAAGCACCATAACTTTTACACCGTTATACCGATTTTCGACAATTTACGCTACAGTTTATCTCATTTTTAAATTTGAAGTGTCATGCAAGGCCCAGCACTGGAGATGGGTAATAAAAGGAGAGGGAAGAGGAAAATGAAAGGGACGGATATGGCGAAGCACAGGAAGCGAAAGAGGAAATATGAACAATAAAATGGATAAAGGGAAAATAAAGCGCAAATAAAGGGGAAAGGGGAAGAGAAAGAGAACTAGAAAGAAAAGGAGGAGCGCGCCAAATGGCCTTTTGTAGGTCGCTTTAAGGTTACCATAGTCTAGAAAAATATTCGGCACAAAACTTCACTATGGGGCTCCTTGGTCAAAATCTATGTATAAAAAATCTAGGTCCACAGAAAATAAAAATAACCAGTAGCTATGAAGGTATATCAAAAAATTTTCAAATGTGTCAATAAGTGGTCTTCCACCCTCAAATTGTCGCACAGTGTAATTGAAAGCCATAGCATCGCGTGGCCGGGTTTACTAGTTCAATTTATTACGTGAGACTGCATAGATACATAGTAAGAAAAGCTTAAATCTTTCTGAAAGAAACTCAACTCTCCACTTTATCTTTAACCGATTTTGAGCGAGCTCGTCAGCAGTCAAATTCAAGCAAAATCTCTTCATTCTCTATCCGATATTTTCAATGCAGTGGAGGTCTGCTCCATTCTCTGCTGCCGCCAGTGGGTTTCGTTAGAACTAATTTCTGGGCCGAAGCAGCTTGGCTCATTCTTATGACAAGACTTCGCTGAAGTATTTTGATGTCTGCGTAAAGCTCATAATTCAAACTCTTTCGATACTCGCAATCGCCAATGCTCAAGGGTCCATAAATTTTCCGAATCTTTTATCTCGTCGATGCTCCATGATCATCGATCACTGTAGAGCGTGATTTTTGCTCGTCGAGTGAGGACTTTACTTTTCAATGGCCTAGATCGTCGAAGGTGGCACTTGATGGCAAAAGTCATTTCCTCCAATTAATTAAAAATCAAATCATTGTTGCAATAAAACTTAAATACATATGTACATTGCACATGCAAAGCTACTAAGTAAGTACATATGTAAGCGATTTGACATTAAAAGTCAATATGTGTGTATATTTGCACATAGAATTTGCAATTTAACTTTATGTTGGCGCTTGTCACTTTTTGTTTCGAAATAGAATCGAAATAATAATAGCAAAAAAAAAAAACATCGAAACAAAACACACAAAACCGTCTGAAATCCTATTAGAAATGTCCAACAACAATGCGCCGATTTACTCATTCAATGCCAATATCAGCAAAAAAGCCAAAAACAAACAAATAACACACAAAGAGCCAATCACATTTTTGTTTTTTATTTGCATTTTCTATTTTATTGTTTTTTTTTTGCTTTTTTTTTTGCATTTCACAATGCTGACTTTTTTATTGTTGTGGGAAATAGAGCCATTGCAAATGAATGGGCATACATATCTGTGCCGTTAAATTAAAGTAGCTTAACTCAAAATATGGTGAACGGAGAAAAATCGATTTTTTTATCAAAACTTAAACTATTGGACCAATTCGGATTTTTAAAAGTGAAAATAATGGATTTCTAGTGTTAGAGAAGGAATAGTTGTAAAAGTTAAGTTTTTTTTATTGAACTGAATTCTTTCCAACAAGGTTTTTATCTTCATTTAACTCGAGCTAAGTGTTTTTAATAAACAGAAAACACAAATAAATGTGCCCACATGACTCTAGTTAGGATGTTTTAATAAAATTATTTTCGCACAATACTAGACTCAAGTGAAGATAAGTTACATTGGCCGCTGTGGTGCAGTGGGTAGAGTGCTCGCCTGCTATGCCAGAGGTCTCGGGTTCAAATCACGGTCCGAGCCAAACACCAAAACAATTTTTCTAATTAGTAAAAATCCAATTTTTGGGTTTTTTAAGAGCAGCGGTCACCTCTCTGCAGTGGGCGGCATACCCTCCGAGAGTATTTCTGCCATGAAAAAGCTTCTCACAAAAAATGCATTCGCCGTTCGGAGCCGGCATAAAACTGTAAGTCCACCCAATTAGTAGGAAAAACAAAAAGGAGCACACCTCGAATTGGGAGAGAAGCTCGGCCATAAAACTCGTCAGAGTTATAATAGCGCCATTGTAATATATTATTATTATATTAAGTTACATTAACTGATGGAAAATGTTTCTATTTGAGTTAGGATAATTTGTATATTTTAGTAACTTTTTAACCATTACTCCGATTTAAATGGGGAGAAGACAGATCGATGGATTTTCCTCCAAAGATTAACACTATAACAATAACTCAATTTCGCACTATCTCGAGTTAGGCTACTTTAATTTGCGGACACAGATATGTATGTATATTTCTCTACTATTTGTGTACTATTTATGTGTGCTCATGTGTTTATTATTTCCCCACTTAAACAATGACCTAGTGTTGACCATTTAATTGCATTTGCAATTTTGCGAAAAATTTTATTAACGTGCTGTTTTTATTTATTCATAACAATTTATGTGCCATTGTGCAAACATACAAATACATATTGCTTGAATTATCTTTTTAATAGCAGTTAGCGATTTCGATTTAAGTGGATAATGCCATATTTTTTTCTTGTTTTTTTAATAATGGCAGTTTTTATAGATAATTTGTTTGTGGATAAGTTCGATGAAAGATTTGTCGATAAAGAAAGGATGTACGCTTACTAAGTACTTCTACAAATACCCAATTTGAATTAGAAACTATTTTATTCTTTTACTATTTTACTTCTTATTCTAATCCTCCCACCTTTTCGGTTTCTTTCGGATTCTTTTTCTTTGTTTAGTTCTTCTTGTAATTTTTCCCGCTTTTCATTGCTTTATTTTTCTTATACCTAAGAAGTTCCCTAGAGATTTTTAGTTTATTTCTCATTAAAGTCATGGAGAAATTATGAAGGAGACCTCTTCCGCTCAGCTAACTTCTGCCTCTTCTTCAAAAATACAGAAACACTGGCTTTTTTTGTTTGTTTCCATATTCCTATCTGTCAAAACCTTTTGCATTCATGTCTCTATGACATTCTTGTTTAACGAATGCTTTCTCCTTTCTGGTTGCTTCATGCATTAAAGTTATTGAGCACAGAAGACCCATGTTCTCAACTTTTTTTTCTTTCCGTGCGTATGCCATATTAGAAAAGCTCGCAATTTCGGTCACTTTATACATATTACTACCAGCTACTCTTATGGGTCCAATGCCATATGAAAAAATTATTATTTTTGTTATACACGAATTCGGACAAAGTCATCTAAATGTTAAACTGTTCATGTGGAATTTAAAAGTATTGTTAGCATTTACTTTTACATACTACATATAAACATACATATGAATATGTATTTACATATCGTCGTACCATACGAAAACTAACATCAGATTTTCTGTGGCTGACGAAAAGTAAAAAGTTCAAGTTTTGGCCGACGAAAAGTAATAAAATCGAGTTTTGGCTGACGAAAAGTAATAAAATCCACTTTTGGCTGACGAAAACTATCAATTTCGTTTAAACAACAACAATTTTAATGTAAAAACAGTATATAATTACTGATACTTTTCGTCAGCCAAAAGTCGATTTTATTACTTTTCGTCAGCCAAAACTCGATTTTATTACTTTTCGTCGGCCAAAAGTCAAATGTTCTACTTTTCGTACAGAATTTTTTTATTGATAGCTTTCGCCAGAAATTTTAAATATGTTAGTTTTCGTATGGTACGACGATATATCCATCACTACACACGGTAGGCAGGAAGCGACGATAGGTTGCATGAAAATGTCGAGAAAAAAGGAAAGTGGGGTTGTGTTATGTGATGTTTATAGATGAAACATCCGTTGAAATTAAAATCCGAGCTGCTCCTTTTTCAAGGATATCCACATTTTTTGTTTTTTTTGAAAGGATCAAATATTGAGGAAATCGAAAATTCGCCACCGTCCAAATTTTTCCGATTTCAATACATTATTTGGTCGCTAAGGGATACAAAAAAAGGTATTAAAAAGATAAAAGGACACCTGTAGTGGAAAAATCCAATGTGAACAGGACCTAAAGGATAACCACTGAAATATAAAATAACACAAAAAGTACCCACTTTAATTTGCGTATAACTCCTAAAATGTTAACTCTACGTGAAAATTCCTTATTATATGTTTCATTCAGAATAAATAAAGGAATATTTCTTTGATATGCAATTTTGATGTACCTGTAGTGGTTAATGCACTTTGGTCCATCTAAAGTGAAAATTTCAAAAAAAAAGTACTTTTTTTTATGGTGCTATTTTAAGTTCAAATATTTTTCTAGTTTATGTAAATATTTTAATCTAATGATCCAATTCTAATTCTTACATATCTATACGTTAATATTAAAAAGAATTAGAGCTGAAATACGCGCTAGCTGTGCACGGTGGGCGGTAAGCAACAATAGGTTGCATGAAAATATGGAAAAAACGATCGCCGGCTAAAAACTTACGTAAAATGATATTCTAATATATTTCATAAACACACAGCAAGCGTGAATAAAACTTCCAACATTTTTTTTTAACGAAAATTAGTACCAGCACACAGCTAGGCACATATTCGTTGGGCAATCGTTTTTACGATATTCCCATGCAACCTATTGTTGCTTCCCGCCCACCGTGCACAGCTAGCGCGTATCTCAGCTCTAACTCTTTTTTAGTATTAACGTATAGATATGTAGGAATGAGAGTTGGATCATTAGATTAAAATATTTACATAAACTAGAAAAATATTTTAACTTAAAATAGCACCATAAAAAAAACGTACTTTTTTTGAAATTTTCACTTTAGTTGCACAAAAGTACATTAACCACTGCAGGTACATCAAAATTGTATATTAAAGAAATATTTCTTTATTTATTCTGAATGAAACATATAATAAGGAATTTTCACGTAGAGTTAACATTTTAGGAGTTATACGCAAATTAAAGTGGGTACTTTTTGTGTTATTTTATATTTCAGTGGTTATCCTTTAGGTCCTGTTCACATTGGATTTTTCCACTACAGGTGTCCTTTTATCTTTTTAATACCTTTTTTTGTATCCCTTAGCGACCAAATAATGTATTGAAATCGGAAAAATTTGGACGGTGGCGAATTTTCGATTTCCTCAATATTTGATCCTTTCAAAAAAAAACAAAAAATGTGGATATCCTTGAAAAAGGAGCAGCTCGGATTTTAATTTCAACGGATGTTTCATCTATAAAGATCACATAATACAACCCCACTTTCCTTTTTTCTCGACATTTTCATGCAACCTATCGTCGCTTCCTGCCTACCGTGTACAAGTTTATAAATAGTATCACATTTCATCTTGCAACAAAAAAGCACACTAGAATAAAAATAAAAATGGCTAGTAACAGCCAATTCAATTTCTTTCTAATCCAATGCACTCAATGCCAACAACAACAATAGCAGCAGCAAAAATAGTAATAATAATGTAAGCAAAAGCTGTTCTAACGATAGTCCCAATCAAATCCATACGCACATACATAGTAACATACTAACTTAAAATTACATGTATTTACAGACACACACTTACATTCTTAAAATACATTTGCGCCCTATCCAGAGCTCGTCAATGCATCCCTTCTAGTGTATGTGTGTGTCCAATTGACTTGAGTCCCACTTACTTATATACCTTCACACAAATGTACATACATATGTATGTGTTTTTAAGTTGCATTCCGCCCACTCAAGCGCTCGGCCGTGTTTCCCACTTGACATTGGGTGAGTTTCTAAGAAAAAGCTGCTCCGCAACTGTTGAGCTGAACAGTTGCCAACAGTTGTGTAGCAGTTGAGTTAAACAGCTACGTCTTAGAAACGGTTTGATGAATTTATCAGCTGTTTGGGTTTACACAACATGTTGAGCTCAAGTAGCGGAGAAAATTTGTGATGCAAAAAATGGCGAAAAGTTGCCAACTGTTGAGCTGAGCGGAATTACTCAACAGTGCGTTTCTCAGACAAACACTCAACAGTTGCACAACAGCTAAGTCTTAGAAACTCACCCATTGTTTGCATTTTTAATGAGATCTGAATTGGTAATGCTTTTGCAGGCAACGCCACAGAGTTTCCCAACACCTCGTTAAAGGAGCAAGCCCCCAGCAAACCAATTGAGTTCAAGTTTGGTGCGACTGATATTTGAATCACTCAGTCACTCTCCGCTGAATTTAAAGAATTTCTAAAATCTTGAGCACCGAGAACAATTAAATATTTTTTCTACATTTTTCCATTTTATTTTTTTATTATATTTTATTTTTTTTATTATATTTTATTTTTATTTTTTTTTATTTTATTTTATTTTATTTTTATTTATTTTATTTTATTTCCTTTTTTATTTTTTTTTTGTATGTATTTTATTATACTATTTTTTATTTTACTTCATTTTACTTTATTTTATTTTATTTTATTTTTTTTAATTTCATTTTATTTTTTGCTTTATTTCAATTTATTTTATTTTATTTATTTTTTTTATTTTATTTTACTTTATTTTATTTTATGTTTTTTTTTTATTTTAATTCTATTTTTTTTCAATTTGCTTTAAGTTATATTATTTTATATTATTTTATTTTATTATATTTTGTTAATTTTTTATTTTTTTTTTATATAAATTTTATTTCGTTTTGTTTTATTTCAATTTATTTTATTTTATTTTTTCTGTTTTTAAATTTTTATTTTTTTAATTTTTTTTAATTTGCTCTAACTTATTTTATTTTTTTAATTTTATTTTTTTATTTTACTTATTTTGGTTTTTTACTTTATTTTAATTTATTTTATTTTTTTTTTAGTTTATTTTATTTTCTTATTTTATTTTTTTTTTTTAATTTTTTATTTTTTTTATTTTTTTATTTTAATTTTATTTCGTTTCGTTTTATTTCAATTTATTTTATTTTTTTTTTCATGTTTTTAAATTTTTTTTATTTTTTTTTAATTTGCTTTAACCTTTTCTATTTTTTTTCATTTTATTTTTTATTTTTTTTTTTACTTTTTTTTGATTCATTTTATTTTATTTTTTTTTTACCAAGCCCCTAATTTAGCTGCTTTTATGTAAACCCGCTTAAATGTGGCCGCTGTGGTGCAGTGGGTAGAGTGCTCGCCTGCTATGCCAGAGGTCTCGGGTTCAAAACACGGTCCGAGCCAAACAAATTTTTCTAATTAGTAAAAAACCAATTATTGAGTTTTTTAAGAGCAGCGGTCACCTCTCGGCAGTGGGCGGCATACCCTCCGAGAGTATTTCTGCCATGAAAAAGCTTCTCACAAAAAATGCATTCGCCGTTCGGAGCCGGCATAAAACTGTAGGTCCACCCAATTAGTAGGAAAAACAAAAAGGAGCACACCTCGAATTGGGAGAGAAGCTCGGCCATAAAACTCGTCAGAGTTATAATAGCGCCATTGTATTATATATTATTATATTATGTAAACCCAAACTCATACTAAACAATTAAAAAGGAAGTACACTTAGCCCACTTTCATTTAAAAATTTTTTCCTTAATACGAACATGATTGAGTCGTTCGGAAAATGTTTGCTGGGTATATGAATAATGTTTCATACACATGTATCTATGTATGTATATTAAAGTTAAATTAATTTTTTTTCCACTCGAACGTTGACTTAGTTAAAGGTGCACAGCGCAACCAATTTGTACATATGTATATACATATGTATGTTATTAAATGTTAAACGTTTTGTTATTTTCATTATTTTCTGTTTTTTTTTTTTTAATTTGAAAAATTGACCCTCTACATGAACTCGTGCATATCGAATCCTAATCAAAGAAGAACAAACGTATTCCGCATTTAAATTACTATTTGCCCTTTAAAGAATGCCACGCTTATAAGATAATCATTTCGTAAAAAGAAGTTAATTGGATTAAATAATAAAAATAAAAGCAAACCAACGTACGTACATAATATTAGTTTAGTAAAAAATAACAGCGAGTTGTTGCATATTTTTAGGCACTTTTAGAAGTCGAATTTTTACGGCTTAGTGGTTAGCTTCTGAAATTTTTAAACTTTATATGTAATTGTGTTAAACATCTTTGAAAATAAACTATGCATTAACAAAATATTTACAAAGATATTTACACATATAAGAAATACTTTTGTATGTCACTGTATGCATACATATTGTGCATATGTGAACATGTACCAGTGCATCACATGTATTATGTATGTCTACTTTGCTTAGTATGACAATATAACTGTCCCTTAACGAAAGCACATACATAAATTGCTTTGTTTATCTACATCATTAAACTAGACAACTATGTTAATAAATAATTCAAACTTTTAAATTAAAAAGAAATTTATAAAACGATTCAGTCAACCATATTGTGGGTCATCGCCGATGGAAACAAACGATTTAATATACAGATAGTGGGTACATATGTGACAATAATTTCATCAACAATTACATTTGACAACTAGGTATGTACATAGCTCTGTTCTAATTTCTTTTTGCTGAAAGTGGCCCTTGTCCACTGAAACCGTCTGTAAGTGAGTCTCTTTCTAGAATTACAAATCCACCAATTTAAACCATTAAACATTTTAAAAATGTACTTTAATTAAGGTGAAATGGGAATAAGCGTCTTGAACTTATTTGAACAGTTCCATAATGGCTTTTAATCTTCATTTTTTTCTTCAGTTTTTTTTTTTATTTGCTCCCTGTGTCGCCTCAGTCAATTGAGCTAATCAATGGCTTTCACATGAGAAGCTTTTGTAGGTCAATCTTCTCTGTAGAGAAGAAGAGAGAATTGAAGAATGTGTTTCTGTGCATGTGCGCGCATCTGTAGTTGTATGTATGCTATAATCTAAAATGGAATTGGAATGGATTCCTTTGATAGTTGTAAGTATGTTATGGCAGCCTCTTAAATTATTTTTAATTTTACTTGTACTAACGCTCGATGATAAGGATTTTAGCACATCAGTCGGTTAATGTGTACACTATGTCATCTCAGTAGAAAAGGCAAAGATAAAGAATCACTTACAGAAACTCTTTCCTAGTGTCTAGAATACTTAAATTACTTACTTACTTATTTAACTGGCACGTAACCGCCTAGACGATTCTGTCCGAGTCCAATAAAGCGCGCCAGCTATTTCTGTTTCGTGCAGAATGGCGCCACCTGGGAACACCTAGGGAGTCAGCATCGCTGCCCATCTGATCTTCCCAACGCAGTGGAGGTCTCTCCTTTCTTTTGCGTTCAGCGGGTTGCGATAGAAATACTCTCTTGGCCGAAGCACCTTCATCCATTCTCCGAACATAATCTGCCCAGCGCAGCCGCTGGATCTTTACTCGCTGAACAATGTCGACGCTGCGTAAAGCTCGTACAGCTCATCATTAAATCTCCGTCGATGCTCGCTCTTGCCAAAACGCAAAGGTCCATAAATCCTCCGAAGAACTTTCCGCTCGAATGCTGCAAGTGCCATCTCATCTCATTTTGGCATTGTCCATTAGGCCGTCTCGCCTTATATGGACCAAAAAAAAAGTCCACCGTACGCCCCCCGATATAATTTCTTTCTCGAAAACATTTCTGGAAAAAAATTTTATTTTTTTTTGGACGCCGCTAGATGTCGCTAAAATTCATTTTTTCATATCTTCGGTATTTATGATCCGATTCCTAAGTTTGATACACAAATCTCTTTGGTTTGAGAGGGGGGGTTTCAACTTTATAATTGTATTAACCTTATGCACGCCATTGGAGTAACTTCCACGCAGTACCTACTTAGTTTATACCACCTTAATGTAACTTTTTTTGCCGGCATGTCAAACGTCGTCAAAAAACATTAATCCTTTGCAAAAGAAGTATTTCGATCGCTTCAGTAAAACTGCAAATAAAGCACATTTAACATTCCGAGGAATACAAGTTTTTCGCTTCCTGTGGTCTTTTATGTTCATTTTACAAAGATTTTTTCTGAGGAGACCCCTACCGAAATTTTATGGCGAATAATTTTCTAGAACATTTTATTTCTCTAGCGACGTTAAATTTACTATTTTCTGACTAAACTATATTTCCTGACTGTATAAAAGGGGGTCAAAATAACCCTTTCTTGGGGGTGCTTTTCAGTTGCCTGCTTAGTCCAAAGTAGCATTTATTAGTAAGAGTGATTCTTCGTTGGATTTCGGTGCTGACACTATTTTTGGTGCTGATTCCCAAAGAGACGAAGTCCTTAACAGTTTCGAGTTTATAGCTGTCAACAGTGTTTCTTTGTGTGATGACAGGAGGTACTTCATCATGTTCATTAGTGCCAATGATGTCGATATCGTGGGCGTACGCCAGCAGTTGCTCACTCTTCTGGTATAAGATGCTTTCTGTGCGGTTAAGTTCTGCAGCTCTTATTACCATCTGCATGATTTCGTTATTGTTTTTTTTTTTTTTTTGCAAGAACTGATTTGGAGATTTGTATTGTTTTGCCAGCTTATTTGCCTAACATCTTGCCAACTCACGGATCTACGCAGATTTGCATTGCTCTTGCTGTTAGAAGCTGCTTTGTAATAGCTTATAAATGGAAGAGCTTGACAACGTTTCTTCTGCCTGGAATACCATTTATGATTTCAATTTGTCTGCATGAATGCGTTGCGAGTCTTCAAACACCCACAACAAGCAGCAAAACAACGCAAAAATGCTCGCAGCAAAAGTTTTTGAGAGTAGATGTACTCGCGCATACGTACCTCCATACAAACGTCATACATACATACATACATACATACATACATACATATATGCTTAGAATCTTATATAAAATTGTCATCAACCATCTACAAGCTTACAAAGATACTAACTCTTATAAAGAGAGGTAGCAGCTTAGGCGTTAAAAGACGATTGCTGCATATTAAATTCTAAATAATCGTCTCAGATTCTTACATACAAACACTCAGGGTAACACACATATGCACATACGTACATTCGCAATTTTAATATCTGTTTGTGCTTGATATGTTTGACTTTTATTTGTTGTCTGTTGTTGGTATCATATTCTTGTGTTTTCTGTTGTTGTTGTTGTTGTTGTTGTTGTTGTTGTTGTTGTTGTTGTTGTTGTTGTTGTTGTTGTTGTTGTTGTTGTTGTTGTTGTTGTTGTTGTTGTTGTTGTTGTTGTTGTTGTTGTTGTTGTTATGACAGTTGGCGTTGTCGAATGCATACAACCAATGCCGGCCCAACCCAAAGCGACTACCTACACTTTATGTGCTAGAGAGATATAAGCCAAATGAAAATAATAATAATAGCAACAGCAACAATCATTTGACAAACTTGCAAAGATTTGGGCGTTCTATGTACATAAATATGTATGTATATTTGTACAGCCAATAAAGCAACACACGTGAAATACTTTAAGGCAGCAGCAACATTTTTCGCAGCCTTGCCATGTCTCATATTCATCATCAAATCAATGCAAATGTTTTGATGCTAAAAAAATTAAAAATTATAATTGAAGTAACTCCACACGTGACAGCTTTGGAATTATTTTTTATTAGCTTTTTAGAAATCTAATTTCAAATCTCTTTTTCAAGTCTCACCTTCGATAAGAAATACATAAATATGTTAGGAGTTGGTCCTCGATTCGAGAACTAGGTTAATACATGGTATAAGTCAAGGATGGGCATTTTTGCATTACCATCCGAAGTGCATTACCATTCAATAGTGAATGGTAGTGCAAAATTGGTTTGCATTACCATTCAGTAGGGAATGGGAATGCAAATTTGGTTTGCATTACCATTCAGTAGTGAATGGGAATGCAAATGTGGTTCGCATTACCATTCAGTAGTGAATGGGAATGCAAATGTGGTTTGCATTACCATTCAGTAGTGAATGGTAATGCAAATGTGATTTGCACTACCATTCAATAGTGAATGCGAATGCAAAGGTGAATGCATTCCCATTCATTGCATACCCACTGCAAATGTGATTTGCACTGGACTAGTACTCTATTCGGAAAAGTTGGTCTGAGAGGCATCCTCTTTCATAATAACTAGCGTTTGTTCGTGTTGAGTAAAATTTTTGTAAATTTGTTGAACTGTGTAATTATAACCTCAGAAGTTGAAAGAAATACTTTTACTTACAGGTATAACATAGAACATATGTACATATTACCATGCCGTGTTGGTTTCCCTTTACTTTGCTAAGCCTAATTCCATATTTATAATATCCCATAAACTTCCTTTCCGTTAATAAATAGATTAGCCACTTAATACCTTAACTATGGTCACAGGTTTTAACTGCTATTAAATGATGAATGGTTGTCCAAATCACTCGCACTCATTTTTAATTAATAGTCCAAATCACATTTGCAGTGGGAATGCAATGAATGGGAATGCATTCACCTTTGCATTCGCATTCACTATTGAATGGTAGTGCAAGCCACATTTGCATTCCCATTCACTACTGAATGGTAGTGCAAGCCACATTTGCATTCCCATTCAGTAGTGAATGGTAATGCGAACCACATTTGCATTCCCATTCACTACTGAATGGTAATGCAAACCACATTTTCATTCCCATTCACTACTGAATGGTAATGCAAACCAAATTTGCATTCCCATTCGCTACTGAAAGGTAATGCAAATCAATTTTGCACTACCACTCATCATTGATTGGTGGCTGCAAGGCTGAATGCAATCAAAATTGAATGCAGCTTGCCCAACCCTGGTATAAGTATACCAGGTAAAACAAACGTCAAGTTTTCGTCGCCATATTAACCACCTGACAATTAAGCAGATTATGACATTTCGTGCTGCCATACTCGATGATAAAAATCCTCCATTAATGGCATTTTTCACTGCTTTGTTTTAAAAATAAATTGTAACCATGGTATTCATAGTAACGAATTTTTTCAATTTGAATTGAAAGAAATTTTTTCAATTTGAAAAAATTACACATCCTGCAGTAAATTTGTTTCACTGCTGAATGATCATTGATGATTCTTCTGAGTACAATTTTTATTATTATTATTATTATTTTTTTTTGAAAAAAGCAAACCATTTATATGAAAAATTCAGCAGTCTTTATTTGAAAGTACTCACTGATGCCTCCTCAGTCATAGATGAATTTCATCAGTGATTCATAAAAGATTAATTTCGGATTTTTACTTCGCGGAATATCAGTTTGACCGTACTACAAAGTAGCCCCTTTCCGGTATTCTCGGTGAGTTTTTAATTTAGTTTAGTAGTTACGATCACTTTTAATTTAGGCTTTGGATCACTCTGGTATATAGTTTGGGAAGGTTTTGGAGATTGATCTATTATAACTCCATATCGTCGCACAGTGGCGCACACAGAAAAATATTTGGGGGGGGGGGGGGGGGGGGGGGGTTTCAATATCCAACTGAAAATTAAAAAATACTCAAAACTCGTCCAGACAATTTTTACTTAAATCTATGTATGTTTGGGGAGTGGACCTACGTATGCACACATTAAACAAAGGCACCTTTTAAAGCTCAATTCATTGCATTTTCTCTGTATTTAAACTAAAACTAGAAAGGAAAGGTCACCTGTATTATTGCGTCATGATTGCAACTGAATTCATATTATTCGTCATGAAGTTACATTGTAGCTTTGGTGGAACGAATTGGATTATGGTGAATTAAATATTCGTTAAGTCCACATCGTTGCATACTGGTCAGCCCCCATACACAAAAATAAAAAATTTTGGTGTTTCTAATTGATATATTGAATTTTATGAAAAACCTCCTTCTATACGCAATAGACACCATTAAACGTTACTTTGGCTCATTTAAAGTCAACACATTTGAAAAAAAAACACCCCAAACCCCCCCCCCTGCGTTCGCCCCTGTCGTCGCATAAAGTGCAATACCGCGTATCCGCTACCAGCCAAATTGTACAGGAGACAGTAAAAACTGTTTTAATTCAAAAACGGTTCGGAATTTTGCAAACCCACATCCAAACCAAGGTAGATTTTTGGATTATATTCTTAATCCAAATATCATTTTGGCGAAAAACAGTTAAATGTGCAGTTATTGGCTTACTTATGTATTTATAAGCGGTTTTGCGTCTTTTATTTTGTTCAATAGTGACGTATAGGCGGTTTTGCAGGCGTACGTAAAAACTTTTCTTCAATAAAGCAAATTTATAATCCATTTCGTGTTTATGAAAGTATAATCAAATTTAGTACATTACAGTACAGTTATAAAGCAATAACACCTATTATTCGCGGTATTGGTTCGAAAAAATCCCTTAAAAAAAGCGGTTTTGAAAATGTGTCATTATTTGGAATTGCGTTGTGTGAATTTCAAAGTTGTTGCATGAATGGATGGGGACGGACGCCATTAATGTATTTTTGATGAAATCTCATTTTTGGCAAAAATGTCACGCGGTTTTGCACTTTAAACGACGATATGTATGTACACCACCATACCAAGTGAGCATTTCAGTCTATATATGTATGTATGTATGTACATATGTCCAATCCAATTACAAAAAAATATGTACACTAGATTTTAACAATATGAGTTGCTTATTTCCGCGGTGCAATAATATCAAATATGGCTGCAAAGACGGTGATATAAAATTTTTCCAATTTCAGACGATACCCTTTTTTCGCGGAGAGTGGATGAAGATTTGTGGAGTGAGCGAAGAGGAGCTACCGGAAGTTCCATAAATCTGCTCACTAGTGCCCTTTCTCTTTCTGTCCTTTGATACCTGAAATACCCAAACTTTCAAACAAAAATCTACGCATTCAAAAAATAAAAGTCTGGCATCGCTATACTCCAAAACTGACATAAGGTCAAACTTCAAAAATCTGCTTTTTAATCAAAAAGACAGCGTCAAAATGACAATGCACATACCTGTATTTTTTATACCATGGGTTAATATTCGAAACATTTTCGAAAGAAAAATTTAATGAGGGAGAGTGTTTAGTCATACATATGTATGTACATATACATACTATGTACATATAATACCATATTTAAGTACTTCATATACACGATTCCTTCTATAGAACTTTCGTTTTTCAGTTTAATTTCTGCATGGAATAACACCCAAATGAGCGATAATAAGTTACGCTTCAAATATGTATACAAAAATTACAAAAAAAAAAAACAACAAGCGCACAGAATGTTTGCCTACACAATTAGCTGATTATGTTAAACATTTTTGTATGTTAAATAAAAATAAATAGTAATTCTAAGTACATGGGCGTAAGTAAGCTTGGCATGCTTGGCGCGTCTTCTGCTTATTCAACGCCTTAGGCGCTCCAACACGCCAATGCCACTCAGCTTCAGCTTTTAATTCATAACTGGCATTGGTGCCAAAAAAAATACAAAAAAAAAACAACAACAAGAAATTATGTAATAGAATTTGTCTGTAACGCAACATTTTGCACAATTATTTCGTCATTTAATTGTCGACCGTCGTTAAATGCAGAACGCTTAATTCCGTCATTTATTTTTTTTTTTTGCTAACTACTGTCTAGTTTGCTTTTAATTCGGAATGTTAACGCTTTATTAAATTGTCTATATAAAGAAGAAAAAATTTAAAGAAAAGAAGCTTAAAAATAATATTATCTTCGCCGTCATGAAAATGCATTTGATTGTGAAATGGACTTGTTTCTCTTGTTGCAGGGAAATACAAGCGACCTCATCGACTGGCGACGGTGAATGGATCAAGGATTATGCGATTGGTTCGAGTGGCGCTGTCGATCGTTTGCCCACAACGGATGTGCTACGACGCAGTATACGACGGTCTTGGACGATATCGAGTGAGTAAATAATATGCTAAGAAGAAGAAGAAGAAGAAATAAAAATAGAAGCAGAATTAGAAGTGGAAGAAGAAGAACCAGAAGAAGGTGAAAAAGAAGAAGAAGAAGAAGAAGAAATAAAAATAGATGTAGAATTAGAGTGGAATAAGAAGAAGTAGAAGTTTAAGTAGAAGTAGAAAGAGAAGTAGAAGAACCAGAAGAAGAAGAAGAAGAAAAGCAACAACAAGAAGAAGAACTAGAAGAAGAAAGAGAAGAAGAAGAATAAGAAGAAGTAGAAGTAGAAGTAGAAGGAGAAGTAGAAGTAGAAGTAGAAGTAGAAGTAGAAGTAGAAATAGAAATAGAAGTAGAAGTAGGAGTAGACGTAGACGTAGAAGTAGAAGCACCAGAAGAAGAATAAGGGGAAAGGAGAAAAAGATGAAAATGAGTATGAAGATGAAGATGAATATGAAGTTGAAGTTGAAGATGAAGATGAAGATGAAGTTGAAGATGGAGATGGAGATGGAGATGGAGATGGAGATGGAGATGGAGATGGAGATGGAGACGGAGACGGAGATGGAGATGGAGATGGAGATGGAGACGGAGACGGAGATGGAGATGAAGATGAAGATGAAGATGAAGATGAAAATGAAAATGAAGATGAAGATGAAGAAGAAGATGAAGAAGAAGATGAAGATGAAGATGAAGATGAAGATGAAGTTGAAGATGAAAATGAAGAGGAAGGAAAGAGTAAGATTAAGAGAAAGAGAAAGAGAAAGAGATAGAGAAGGAGGAGAAAATGAAAGAGGAATAGGTAGATGAAGATGAATATCAATATGAAGATTAAGATGAAATTAAGATGAAGAGGAAGAAGAAGAAAAATAAAAATTATGAATTAAATACTTAAATAAAATTAAAAAATTAGAAACAACTTCAGTTTTATCAACCTTACTTAACGAAGCCAAACATAATGAAATGTTGTTTACTGACTTAACTGAATCGAACTTAACTAAATTTATATCAGTTTTATGCCATGGAATTAATCTATATAAATGACTAAGAGCTTTTTGGCCGATGTGAAAGGAAAGCAAACAAAAAGTTGCTTCTATCCTCCTACACGTTTCGGCGTTATCATCGTGTTCCACATGGAGTCAAATTTCTTTGTAGCCATGGGTAATGGCGCAATTTTTTTGGCGCTGATACAATAACGCCAGCGCCAACCGTGGCGCCAACTCACGGTACTGGCGCAATAACACCTTTAGCGCAATTGTCATCGAATAATCGATAAATAACATTTTTTCGCTTGTTACTGTTTACCATTCCCGTTTTATTTTTTTTGGCGCAATTCTGCTTACATATACGAGGGCACAATTAATTTTAATTTTCATAATCATTTGGAAAAATATTCCGTATATATGTGAAAATATGCTGGAAATTAGAGTCACTTAGATCACTATCAAGCACACATAATTGTGACGTTGTCATACGTATACATATACTACGGTGCTGTTATTGGCGTTGTGGTTGCGCCATTTTACACTAGCTCTATATTGGTGCTGGTGTTAGCGCACGAAATTGAGTCAGTGTTATATTGCAATAGCGCATCATTGAGTTGGCGCTACATTGAGTTGGCGCTATACTGAGTTGGCGCTACATTGAGTTGGCGCTACATTGAGTTGGCGCTATATTGAGTTGGCGCATTTCCCAAATCGGAGTTAGCGCAATAACACCAGGGTTGGTGTCAGCGCAATTGCGCCGCGCAGCGCAGTGTTACCCATGCCTATTTCTTTGAAAATGTAAAACAATTGAAAAGTACACAACACATTAATATTTAAACAATTACAATTAACGTTGCTTCATAAAATACATATGTACATATCCTAAAATTTAAAAAACATTAAGAATGCATTTAAAAAGACTTGCATTTAAATATTTAAAATACACTTCACATCATAACTATAGTCAACATACGTATACTACATAGATAATAATATAATAATAATAAGTGCAATATCTATGTAGTATACGTATGTTGACTATAGTTGTGATGTGAAGTGTATATGTTTTCTTAATGTTTTTTTAAATTGTAGGATATATACCTACATACATATTTATTTTATGAAGCAATGTTAATTGTAATTATTTAAATATTAATGTGTTGTGTACTCCTCAATTGTTTTACATTTTCAAATAAATTTGACTCCCTGAGGAAGGCGATGATAACGCCGAACGCGTAAAAGAATAGAAGGAACTTTTTGTTTTCTTTTCTTTCACACCGGCCAAAAAGCTCTTTGCTTTGCTTTTTAAACGTAAATTGGTAAACCTACTTATTTAATATTTGTTGTTTGCCGGCTCCAGGTCTTAAGAAACACAATCAAAATATTTTTATATATTTGATGCCAATATATTTCGATTACTTTCAGTAATCGTCTTCAGGGCCAATTTATATGCACGTCCGTCCTGTATGACGTGGAGTTGTCAAGGATATATAAAAATATTTTGATTGTGTTTCTTAAGACCTGGAGCCGGCAAACAACAAATATTAAGCAATAAAGGTCGCCAAACATTACATATATCTACTTATTTAATTTTACCTACTTACCTTTATTTATTATTTTTACTTGACTTACCTTAATCTATCTTAACTTCAATTTGTTCAATCTAGCTTGTTTTTATAATAAATGTAGTTCACATAATTTAACTTAACTTAACACAACTTAACTTAGCTTTACGTATCTTAAACTAAACTTAATTCTACCAACTTTATTTAATTTAAGTTCGGATAAATTTATTTTATTTTACATAATTTAACTTAACTTAATTTAGTTTACTTTACCATTAACCCATTTTAGGTAACCCATATTAATTAGTCCAGTCTTACCGCAATATAATTTAACACAACTTTATTTAATTTAACTTAAAATAACTTCAATATATTTATTTTACATATTTTCGCTTAGCTTACTTCGACTTAATTAAATTCAAGATTTTATTTAAAATAAGTAAATTTTATTTTACATTATTCAACTTAGCTTACATTAACTTAACTTAACTTAGCTGTACTTTTCTTAAGTTAACTTTATTTAATGTGAATTCATTTAAAATGTCCCAAATTTTATTTCATCTAATTTAGCTTAACTTAATTTCGCTTATCTTGATGTATTGTGGAACGAATTTCCGTCATCCCTTGTCAAGTTTAATTTGGTTATAAACCGGTTTCGGCTATGTGCCATCTTCATTATCTTGTTTCGTTCAGAACGAAATACATCGCAATCCTACCCTGTCGGAAAAGCAAACAACAAAAAAGAAATTCGCTATCTTATTTAGCTGAACTAAATTCAACTTAGCTTTACTTGATTTAACTTAACCACATTTTACGCATTTTAAATTAATTTACTAAAACTATACTTCTCTTAACTTAACATAATTTGCCTCAACTTACCTTAATATACATATGTAATTTTTCGTAACTCAATCTACCTTAAGCAAATCTTTGCGGACTTCAATGACCCCCACAATTTCTCTTTACAGATGCCGAAGACGACTCAAACAATCAGAACCCTCACCAGAACCCTATCGCAGACAATCTTTATCCGCAGCAACAGAATCTTATCGAAGCGCAATCTGCTGGTAGTTATCCCTCGCTCATACGCCAGCCATCGCAGCAACGCACACTGCACCCCGCCAATAAGCCGTATCAGAGCGGCAGCGTTATTGGCATAACTAACGTTGGCACAGCTCAACACCACACACACCAAACTGCCACCGCCGCCGGTGATTATCTGATACAGAATACTCAGCAAAGACGTGTCCTTCGACAATCCACACTACCCAATTCGCTGGCCAATAACGATGCCAATTTGAGTGGCAGCGGTGCAAATTTGAATAATTATAATTACGCTACACTCACCGCGCCCACTTCGCCGCATCAAATACAAAAGACTTCGCCGATCTATGCGAGCGGTTATAATAGTGATGACATCATACATTTGCGCACTAACGCCGATTGTGATAATTATACGCAACAAATACAGCAGCAACAACAGCAACAACAACAAATGCAGCAACAACAACAAATGCAGCAACAACAACAAATACAGCAACAACAACAAATGCAGCAACAGCCACAGCCCATGAATATTCATTCGACTGCACAGCAGCAACAACAGCCACAGAGTGGCATAAATCCACAAACGCACCATCGCCTACAGGTACCTACACACCAAAATACATACAAACATATGAACATCAAGGCCGTTAAAGCCCACAAAGCTTAGCTACTCAAGCTTGTTGCATGCCACAAATATTTACATACACACATTCACCACACAACACTCACTTGCTAGAAAATGCTAATTTATTTTCTCTTCCCTGCTCGTTCACAGGTGCGCAGACAATCAACACTCCCGGCTAATCCCTGCCAAACGCCCATGTATTTGTCCACATCGCCAAATCGCCCCTACAGCCGTTCACCAGAACGTTCGCCAGGCGAACAACGTTATCCGGCGCCATTCATGCGACAAACCTCCTTTCCATGCAATATGTCCGAGCAGGCGACGCAGCAGCTGCAGCTGCAGCAACAGCTACAACAACAAGCTCATCTCAATGTGAGCGGCAACACAGCGCCAAATACATCACATTGGCGCAAGTTGCTGCCCACATCACCGAACTATCAAGGATCTGCCTTATATCAGCAGCAACAGCAGCAGCAGCACCAACAGCCTTCACCGCCGCAGCCACAGCAGCCCCAACTACCAAACTACGAGCCACAGACCGTAACAAATCAAAGCAACACCACCAGCGCCGCCGATGAGCTGGATTATCAACAATCAATTGTGGCGAAAGGGCCGCGCATGTTACGCCAAGCCACACTACCAAATCCCGACCAGCATGTAAAGCTGTTGCCCACCTCACCGCCAAAGCGCCAAACCTCACCGCAATATCGACGTTCGCCGGAATTTATGCGCCAGCAGACCTTACCCAATCCCGAAGCATTTAGCGGCAATTCACTCGCCGTACCACCGGGACAAACGCAGGCCAAGTTCATGCCGCTCTCACCACGTCACAAACAGAATTTCCTCTTTCCGAATGTACAGAATCCTCGTCAGTTTCTATCGCAGCAACATGTGCCCACTGTGGGTGCTGGTAGCGGCGATGTGAGCGCCACTGGTATCGGTGGCGTTGGTGTGAGTGGTGCGGGTGGTGGTGTTGGCGTTGGTGGTGGTGGTGAGCAGTACTCGAGCAGCCAAAGTGTGAATATGCAGTCGCGCGATCATGCCAAAATGATGAAGGTGCGCAGTCACAGCAATGAGGAATATTCGATTACGAAACCATATCATGCCGAAAATCGACGAATATTGCCGGAGATACCGATGATAAATCGTTCGAATAGGTAAGTAGCGCCTAATTTAGCATAACTTTGCATAGCCTAAAAGAAATCTAAGCTCAATTTTGCTTAACTTGCCCTCATTTGTTCTTACTTCTATTCTTGTTTTTATTTCTTCCTCTCCTCGCACATCCAGTCGCTCGCCCAGCCGTTTGGTGCGTCAAGAATGCGTCAAAGACAACAACACCATCGATGCAAATGCTACTTCGGCTTCGGGCCGAACATTTGGCGAAGCCAAACAACAATTCCATCAATTTCACAATCTCAGCGAAGAGACAGAAAATCGACCCGAATACATGGATTATTTCGGTGATAGCAGTAACAGTTTCTTAGAAGCTGACGAGGTGCAATATGAGAAGAGTTACAATGCAGGCTTTAGCAGTGAACCACGCATCATATACAATGATGGCTCCGATGATGGCAGTTACAATCAATACCAACAACGCCCAATGGTTCACAGCGCCGAGAATGTACTCATACACGATCAAAACTATAGCTATTATAGTCCGGATGGAAGGAGTTTGAGTGGGCAACCTTTGTTGGGCGGTAGCAGTGGTCTAAGTCACGGCGGCATTGGTGGAGCCTTGCCGCGTACACCACAAATGCACAATCGTTTGCGTCGGCGACAATCACGCGAACTACAAATGCAACAAGATGAAATGGCACATTTGAATCGACAAGCATCGGCAGCTTTGACCTCAATGGCGGATGCCGGCGCTCATGCTCAAGTTGCTGGGCCGGCTGAAAGTGGCGAGAAAAGCGAAGCGGCGGCGCAAGAGCGACGCAAGCTGCCGGAACAAATGCGCTCGGTATCGGAGGATGGCGTGGGTGGCAAGCCAAGTGCGCCAAAACCGGTCACAAGACGTTCGCTGTCACATCCCGAAAAAGAAACACAAGTGAGTAGAGAATCGTTTGTTGATGTGATGAGTTTTTGGGTTAATTTTTTACTCATAACGATTTTAACTTTACAGACAACCAAGAAAGTTGAACCCACGAAAATACCAAGTCCCAGACCATTGGCCGATATTTTAGATAAGACACGAAGCAATACGACGAAAATACCAATGCCACGACGTCGCAATAGTCGTGGAACAAATGTTGCCGAGGCAGAAGAAGGTAGGAAAAAAGCTAAATATTTTTGAAGCTTTGAGGGGCAGTAAACATGAAGCGACGACCATTTTGGTCAGAATTACCTTTCAGCTTTCTTCCAGCTAATTTACTTTATATATTGTACGTTTTCTTATTCTCCTTCTTCATCTTCTTGCAGGCACAAACCAAACATTTTCGAACGAAAGACGAAATTCCAATGTATCCCTTAAATCCACAATAGCAAACAAAACACAAATTCAACAAAATAATACAAACGAACCAAACGCAAAGCAATCAGAACAAAAAACCAAGGAAGCAAATGAAAATGGCGATCAAACGAAAAATGCCGATGAGGACACGAAAGAGAGTAACAATAAAGCAACCGGGGGCAAAATAATGCCTAAGGTGAGTTTTTGAGTAATTGATTAACTTTTCAAAGGGGAATGATCGATGGAGACAATGGGTGGGTGGCAGCATAAAGGTGTAGAAATTACTTCTGACAAAATTACTTCTTACAAAAAAATTACACTACTCGACACCAAAAATCACCAAGAATAAAACAATACTTTTCTAAAGCGAAATTTTACGCTGATTCCGAATATCATCTCCATTTTTTTGTGGCAGACCGAGTTTTTGAGATATTGGTAAAAATGTGGAAAAAGCCATATATGCAAGACATTGCATCAGATAAGTGCATCAAAAAGTTTTATTAGACATCGTGGCGATTTGACATCTAGGAAGTGCTGGTAGAGGGAGCTCCAACAAACATTTTTTGCCTTCACACTCAAAAATTGGTCAAGTCATTTGGTTACAATGGCAAAAATAATGAAAAAAAAATTTGAAAAAAATCGAATTTTTTTAAAGAAATCTCAGATTCGACTGTACTAAAGTCAGAAAAATTGTACGGGGGACAAAAAGTTAGCCTCCATATCCTATAGAGAATTTAATAGTGAACCTTTTAAGACTACTTGTGTAATAATCGGATCTACCGTTATTTATGTATATTTATCCATTTTTATTGAAAGTCCTTAACCAAAAATTTTTCGGAAGAGTAAAATTTCAACAACAAAATTGGGTTTATTCATAAAACTTTATTAAGGTGTAATACTCAAGATTATTTAATTCCATTTATTACGTGTTTTGAAATGCAAAACAACTCTCAAAACAGCGATTAATAGGAAAAAATTAATTGAAGAAAAAAATATCTGGATTTCGCCATTTAAAAGAGAGTATAAATAATGAGCGATATGAGTAAGTACTTTTGTCTACTCTTTTGTGATTTTCTGCATTTGTTACTCGTATGATTGTCCAAAAAATAATCTCCCATCATATCCTCGTACCAAGACCCTTGATAATGCCATTCAAAAACTATTAAGTCCTGATGAAATCTCTCACCCTGTTCATCACTTTCAGCACCTAAGTTTGTGGGGAAAATATCAATATGTTAATGCCAGAAATAAATTTTAGGCGGTATATTACTTTCCGTGCTATATAGTTTTGCAATAAATCAGCTTTTTGTTAACTAGAAATCCACAAACAGAGCAAAAGTTCTAACTATTTCAAGATAGATCGTGTGCTTTTTGTTACTGCTTGCAGCAGTTTTTAACAAACTGTTTGTGGATTTCTAGGTAACAAGAAGTTACTTTATTTGCAAAAGATTGTAATATGCCGCCTAAAATTCCTTCACATCTTCATAATTCCCTACAAACTTAGGTGGTGAAAGTGATGAACAGGGTGAGAGATTTCATCAGAACTTAATAGTTTTTGAATGGCATTATCAAGGGTCTTGGTACGAGGATATGATGGGAGATTATTTTTTGGACAATCATACGTGTAACAAATGCAGAAAATCACAAAAGAGTAGTCAAAAGTACTTATTCACATCGCTCATTATTTATCCTCTCTTTAAAATGGCGAAATGCAGATATTTTTTTATGCAATTAATTTTTTTTCCTATTAATTGCTGTTTTGAGAGATATTGTGCTCTTCAAAACACGTAATAAATGGAATGAAATAATCTTGAGTGTTACTCCTTAATAAAGTTTTATGAATAAACCCAATTTTGTGGTTGAAATTTTACTCTTCCGGAAAATTTTTGGTAAAGGACTTTCAATAAAAATAGATAAATATATATAACGGTAGATCCGATTATTACACAATTAGTCTAAAAATGTTCACAATTAAATTCTCTATAAGATATGGGGGATAACTTTTTCTCCCCCGTACAATTTTTCTGACTTTAGGACAGTCGAATCTGAAATTTCTTTAAAAAAATTCGATTTTTTCAAATTTTTATTCATTATTTTTGCCATTGTAACCAAATGACTTGACCAATTTTGGAGTGTGAAGGCAAAAAATGTTTGTTGGAGCTCCCTCTACCAGCACTTCCTAGATGTCAAATCGCCACGATGTCTAATAAAACTTTTTCATGCACTTATCTGATGCAATGTCTTGCATATATGGCCTTTTCCACATTTTTTACCAATATCTCAAAAACTGGATCTGCCACAAAAAAATGGAGATGATATTCGGAATCAGTGTAAAATTTCGCTTTAGAAAAGTATTATTTCATTTTTGGTGGTTAAGGTTGATCAAAATTTGGCGAGTAGTGTTATTAGAAAATTAAAATCGTTTACTCTGACTTTCGTCCATACGAAGTTTAAGGTATGACCAATAATGACACAGTCCAATGGTGTTTTCTCAACACGAAACGCTAGTAGTTATGAAATATGATGTCTTCCAGACCAACTATGCCGAACAGAGTACTACTAGTCCAGAGGGTCTGAATTTTTTTTATGGCGGAGTGGGGTTAAAGTTTTATAATTTTAGCTTTAGCTGCAATTTTTTATCGAAAATATCTAATAAAAAGGACTTCAAATGAAGTTTTCCAGCTCAAACTTTTTCTACAAAATTTAATAAGCAATTTCTTCGTGGTAGACTGTAACCCCCTAAACCCCACGCAAATGGCTGTTCTTAACCCTATTTAGAAACACATGGAGAGAATATCAATTAAAAATGCAGATAAAACGTTCAAATGTTCTAGAATATTATTCGCCATAAAATTTCACTAGAGGTCCCCCCTTTATTCAAAGAATCTCTTTAACCCACGCAATTGTAAGTGGTTTAAAAAAGACAGAATCAGAGCACTCCCCAAATGCTCGAAAAACCGTAGAAGATCACACATAACTTTTTTGGTAGACAAATATGCCCTTTTCTCTTAAAAAGCCAAAAAAAATTGGGGGTAAACAATGAAAACAACGGCTCAATATTTGATCATCTGGTTTGTATGAAAGGTGCACTCTAATGCTGTTAATTAAAGGAGCGCTTCAGATATTTTCTAATGGGTATGCATTGTAGTAGTAGTAATGCATTGCCACTACTAAAAAATACTTCACGAACTTTCGCTTGGCACGCTAATCTACTAAGGTCAACAAAAACTTAGCGAATCTTAAGTAATAATTCTGCAACTTTTTTTTTACTTGTGAGTTGCTTATGATCCCAGTGATTTAATTTACAAAAAAAGATTTAAGCATATACATACGTGCGTAAACTCGTTTCCCAAATCGACTTATGTTTTCCAAGAAGAGAAATCGCAATTTCTTTTTTCACACTTTCTATTACGAGTATTAATAACTGCTTCTTCTTTATATTTCCATCCCCTCGCAAACTCCAGCAACACACAACCACATTGGGTGAGCAAGAGATTCAGAATGCTGTAGAAGCGGCCGCTGTCATATTCAAAAAGGTCGTTCTGCAACGCCGACAGGAGAAAAAAGCAGCCGAAGAGGGTAAGTTTGAATTTTAATATTTAAACCATTTCTAAATACTTATGTACAATCTCGTAATGCTTATTAAGTATACATATGCAAATATGTATGTGTACTCATCTGGTAATGGTTTTGAGTAGCTAAACACACTAACTAATTACGTATGCATATGTATGTATGTACGTGTCATCCCTAATTACTTGTCACTAACTAGACTCCTGTGTCATGTATCCTTTGGTGATAGTACTCGTAGTTGCGGTAAGTCAGGCACTCCCCAAAATATACAAGCATGTATAATAAGGTGATATGGATACAACGTTCATATATGCATACATTAAAAAAATTAAATATTATATATCCTCGTACTTTACGAAAACTAGCATACGATTTTTTGTGGCTGACGAAAAGTAACAAAATCGACTTTTGGCTGACGAAAACTATTAATTTCGTTTAAACAACAACGATTTTAATGTAAAAACAGCCAAAAGTCGATTTTCTTACTTTTCGTCGGCCAAAAGTAAAATGTGCTACTTCTCGTACAGAATTTTTTTATTGCTAGCTTTCACCAGAAATTTTAAATGTGGTAGTTCTCGTATGGTACGACGATATATAGTCGCACTTTTAAAATTTCTATCATAGAATTTCTTTGTAAAAAAATTTGAAAGTGCTAGTTTTCATATGGTACGACGATATGTACTTGTATACATATATATCTACTGATATGAGCCCCAATATCCCAGAATAGAAATGGTTCTTGTCGCTATACTCACATATGGAGCCATTACAGCCAAATTCACGTAAAAGCCCGTCTCCACACAACTTGATTCACCAGAGAAACATGTAGCAAAACATCTCGCTCAATAACCCGTCTCCACGTGGCTAATCGTGATTCAGTTTGACATTTCTCTTTCTTGTTCTTCTTAAATGTTTGTATGTTTGCTTATTTTTGCGTCTTTGTTTTGGTCTGTGTGAGATTTCGATAGATTTTCGATACAAAATTAGAGAAGACATCGATATCATCGAGGTTGGCAAGATGATTCAGAATGAAACAGTGTTTCAATCTTCACTCGCTGTCAGAAATTTGTATGGAAATTGGCGAGTTTCGGCACTGGTTTCCGTGTCGAAACAAGATTGAGAGAGAAAATGCAGAAAAAAAGAGCGAAACACGTTACGTGGAGACATGGTATAAGAGACATATAAAAAATTTTGCAGGAGAACGTTTTCTTTTGTAAATATGTACGTACAAAATAAGCTACGCATTTCAATGAAATTTTGTACAAGGATTTAATCCACTTTTGGTACATATGTATCTTTTTATTACATACTGAACTTTATCTTTTTTACTCGTATACTTAACTGAAATAATTAGTATAACTAATAAAAATTTATATTTTTATCTTACTACTTAACGACAGGTTTTCATTTATGGCGTTTTCTTTTCTGCAAAAAAATGCTGCCCTTCTATATCCCAATTATCGAATTGCGTAACCTAACTTTCTATAAAATGGCTAGATTTGTAGATAATGGTGTCCTCTTGCTTAGTTAGAGGTCAATATTCGGTAAAATTACCATACAAGCTTACAAAATAGCTAAGAAAATCAAAAAGGGCAACATTTTTTCGAGAAAAGAAAACGGCATAAGTGTTTAAATTTAGTAGCGTGTGATTATTTTTTTTTTACTACTTTTGTTTACGCTGGCATAATATGAAGCTGTGTCATAACTTGTCTGCAATAAAAGAGAGAATAAAAAAGTTCTTTGCTCAATCACTGCATTATTACTTTGAATCATATTTTATTATTTCCAATCACACCTGGTTTTCTTTTATGAGCAATAATTTTTTTTTTTTTTTTTTTTATTATTTATTAATTAATGTTATTTTCATAAGCGAATGTGAAAATAAAAAAGACATTCTCAATAAAAAATTATCCGATTTCACCAAATTGTGTTCATTAATTTTCTGCGGTGAGGGTGCGCGTAAAATGCGCTCTAAATGTATTACTTTTTCCTCTTACCTTTTAAAGGTTTTGCAGTTAAAGCAGAAGTCAAATTGAAATACTTAAATATTTTAAAGTATGTACATACATATGTATATGAAGTATCCGTTGGTTGTGAAACCGAGACACCCAAATTATACATTTTCAATACAGAATCGAATGATAAGTAGACATTTTCTGAGCATTTCGACTCTGGCGCCACTTAATGGGTGGGCCATACATGTATGTACCTTTTCATTTCAATATAAAAAGCAGATCATTAATGGAGGTCTTCTGCACATGTCTACTCTGGTGCCTATAGCATAACCACGGTCCTAAAAATTATACAGTCCAAATTTGGTAAAATTCCTGTCAATAGTTTTTGAGCCAAGTGAACACATGTTGAAGTTATGATCCTTTTGTATTATGGAATGGATTTTCGTCAACCCTTGTCAAGTTTGATTTGGTTATAAACCGGTTTTGGCTACGTAGCATCTTCAGTATCTTTTTGAATATAACGATGGATTGTAAACTTAATTTTAACCTTCATATTAATGCTACAGCAAATAAGGCAAGGGGTATCTTAGCTTTTGTAAGGATTTGGTCAAAGGAATTTAGTGACCCTCATATAACCAAATCTCTCTTCACAACATTGGTACTTATTTTGGAATATGGTACTTATTTTGGAATATGGTTCGATAGTTTGGAGTCCCTACTATCAAGTTCATTCCGATCGCTTAGAGCCAATCCAAAAACAGTATTTGCTTTAAGAAATTGCCATGGTTTCGCGTTCCACCGTGTACCAGCCGTTTAAAACTTCTGAGTCTTCCGACTCTTGCAATTCAAATTCGTTAATCTATTAAATGGTGTAATTAAGTATATGCCATTTTTTGCTTGCTTAAATTAATTTTAAACCACGGAAAGGTTCGTTTTGTTCAAAGTTTGTTTTACATTGCTTTAAGTATGTAGGACAATAGTGTCTTGCTGATAGAAAAGGTACATATCGTCGGTCTCCTGCCAGAAACACGAATGTGAAAATTTTTTAAGCACGATGTCTGCTCTTTATATACAATTACATATTATGTATGCATGTTTACACAAGAATTTATACAAATATTAATTGTTATTACATCAATATAAACCCGATAAAGAGCAGACATCGTGCTTAAAAAAATTTTCACATTCGTGTTTCTGGCAGGAGACCGACGATATGTACCTTTTCTATCAGCAATACACTATTGTCCTACATACTTAAAGCAATGTAAAACAAACTTTGAACAAAACGAACCTTTCCGTGGTTTATGTAAGAGCTATAATTCTTTTGATATTTCGGACGGGCTTTTTATTGTAAAGAAAAACTACTGGCTCAACACAAGTCAACAATTATTCTATTTTATTTCTTAGTATTTAGTTTTCTTTAGCTGAGCAGTTTAAGATCTTAACGGTTAACAAACTCTCGCCACTCAACACCTCAGCATTTTAAGTAATTAGTAAAAATATCCGTACGCCAAGCGTATGTGCTCCACCTGCGGTAGAGCGGGAGAAGGGCACGGGTTAGTGTTATTAAGAGAATTAGTCAGCTTGATAAAAATTTCATATCGACTTTTGTCCCATTTTTACCAATTTGTTCCATTGTGTGATCTATAATAAATATTACTTACTTACATATACATATGTAAGCTATTCGAAGTCTGAGCATTACATAAAATGAAATTTTATCGTTCAATTTAGCCAAGTAAAACTGACTTTTTCAAATTATACCATATGTGTAATAACTTCCCTAGTGGCAATTAATTGCTGCAATAATTTCATTGAACATCGTATAATAATTTGGTTTACTGAACTGTAATCAAAACAACTGTAATTAAAATATTATGCTTTATAAAAAGTCATAACCAATTAGTGCTAATGAAGAAAAAGGACGCACTTATTCTACGAGGGTCACTGCAAAAGTTCAAGCAAAATGTAAAGAAAAACAGTAATTACTTTATGTAAATCGCTTTATTGCTTCTCAAAATATTCTCATTTAAGATTTATACACCTTTGCAACCGATGAAATCAATCTTCAAAGCAATTTTTCGAGTCTGAGCGAGGTACCTCCAAAAGCAGTGTTTTAAACTCTTCAACGCCCTCTACAGGCGATGAAAAACGCTGGCCACACACTTAGTTTTTGATATGTCCAAATAAGAAGAGGTTATTGGACGATAAATCGGGCGAATATGGGCAATGACTCATTAATTGAATGTTGTTGCTAGTAAAAACTCTACAGTTCGTGATGCTGTGTTAGCCCTTGCATTGTCATGATGAACAATGATTCGCTGGTTTATGTGGTTCCTTCTGACTCTAGCGATAACTTCTCGATAACTAACAGTTCCAACAAGTTCCGTTGCTCTGAAAAAAATACCCGTAGTTAAACCAACAACTTTCGGCTGTTGAATCTCCGTCTTTGATTCAACAGCAAAAGTATTTGTTTTTACAGCAAAGTTTTTGATCCAACAATTTATTCAAAAACGGCCGTTGTTGTTTCAAAAACTTGCTTGCCTTTAAAAAAATTTTTGTGAGAAAATATTTTTTTGTGAGAAAACCAACAAAAAAAATAATGATGGAGTTAAGATGAAGAGAAAAATCCAAAAAAAGTTTATTTTTAGCAACAATTCTCCCCGTTGTTGATTTAAAGGCAAAAGTATTTGACCCAACAGTTTCCGTTGTAAACAAAAGTAATGAGAAAATTTTTTTTAAATTTTGTTTTTACAATGATTCAAATAATTCATGGATTCCTTTTTAGGAAATGGAAGTATAAATAGTCTACTACAATTCAATATAATGTTGAATGTTGCACTATGTGATGATTGGATAGAATTTCAGGTTGATGTCATGGTTCGAATCCGGAGGAGAATACAAAATAAAGAAGAAAAATCAGAATAAGAAATAAAACTAGCAACCAGTGAATGATAAGAAGGAGAGAAGAATAGGAGAACAAGCGGAGTCTACATATTTGTAGTTGGGACCCGGGCGGAGACAAGATGAAGAGTAAAATGCAAACAAAAATTTATTTTTAGGTGAAAATTTTTTCCAACAATCTCCGTTATTGACTTAAATCAACAACGCTCGCACCTTTGAAACAACAACGGAGCGTTGTTGGGCACATTTCAACTGCGGAAAGTAGTTGATTTAACAGCGAAAGTCTTTAGATTTACAACGTTTTTTTTTCAGAGTGTACAAAGAAATAAGCAAGCAATCATTATTTTCAAAACACTTCGTGAACGCATCACTTTTTTGGGTTTAGATTTATTTTGGAACACCTGTACTGTCGATTACTGTTTAGTTTCAGCCTCATATGAATATATACAGGATTCGGTGCCAGTTACGATCTTACATACCGTATTTGGATGACCCCATTCGAATTTCTCTAGCATTTCCTTACGCCAATTTACACGTGCCTGTTTTTGTTTTTCTTTCAAATTGTGTGCGATCCAATGACTGCAAAGCTTCCTAACATGCAAACAATAATGCAAAATCGTATATATTTATTTCGCCGCAATGCCTAATGTTATGTTCAGACACAACCTTAATTGAACATTAAGAGCCTTCATTCAATTTTCAAGCCCAATGATTCTCAATTTACCATACAAAAATTGACCAAGTTAATGCTTCATTAGAAATTAATGAGTTGTTAATGAAGAACAATTCTGCATGCAACCCTGTTAAAAGGCTTGTTTCATAAGTAAAATGAAATGTCATGAAAAGAGAAATGTGATTAGCGTCAATGTCCACTAAACAGGTTGGTTCGTCAGATCAGCTGCATTCTTGTTCTTCTTCATCACCTATCAAATTTGTTTTTATTTCTGCTTATTTTATACATGCATTCGTGTTTACGATTGGTAAAAATTGTGAGATGAATGTCAAATTATTTCGTCCTCCTTGCAATTTTGACATTTAGGTCACGAGAGTTTGATATTCAGCTCACGGCGTGTATGTGTGTATGTATCTTGAGCCGACCTGTTAAATGGGCCAAGTAAATTAAATATGTCTGAACACCAAATCTAAAGATGTTCAATCAACCCCAATTGACTTAATTAATTTTTATGTCTGAACATGATATAAGGATGCCTCTATCTCACTATAGGTCACATGCCGATCTGACTAAATCATTTCACGCACAGCATCAATATTTTTCGCGACAACAGAGGTGCATGGATGAACTTCGCGTAGGTGGTCTGCAAACCATTTATATGTCATAGTTTTGAATGGTGCTTCATCCCCAAATACGCACTAAGTTTTTCCACACATTGATGCTAACAACGTATTGATGCTAACCGTATCGAAAAAATATTCATCACTATACTATACAAATATATAATAATAATAATAATAATAAAATGTGCCCAACAACGCTCCGTTGTTGTTTCAAAGATGCGAGCGTTTTTGATTCAAATACTTTTACATTTAAGTTAACAGTTTTTGCTTTTGAATTAACAGCAAAAGTTTTTGGTCCAAAAACGGGCACCATTGAAGCAAATACTCACGCATATAAATTAACCTCAAAAAAATTGTAAACAATAGTAATTTTTTTTTTTAATATAATATATATTTTTTATTTTATTTTATTTTATTTTATTTTTTTATATAATGTATTTTTACCTAGCAATATTAGCCTGGTTTAACCAAACGAACTTTTTCCATTCACCATTTCCATCTTTATTTTTTTATTCTTCATCTGCCTTGGCCACTCCTTCCAGCCTTTAAAACAACTCTTGTTTGCAGCGTAGTAATGCTTATGCTATTCATTCCACTGCAATACAATTTCACTAAATTTAATTTATTTGTATTTTGTTTTTATTATTATTGTTATTGATTTTATATGCTATTGTTTTCTTCACTGGTATATTTTGCAAATCCGCCTAATTTTTGCCACACTCTCACATGATGGGTTGTTGAAGTAGTTTGAATACATTACTCGTGGTGCATGTTTATAGCTTCGTAGTGAAAAAGTTCGTATACACGCTAACCGTTTATTTTATGTATTTGTTATGGAATTTGAAAACTTTTTTTCTATCTTTTTCTTCTTCTATTTTTATACTTAAAAATTTTTCAACAGCAAGGGAGTTTTTGGATCAAAAACGCCCGTCTTTGAATTAACTACGGAAAGTTGTTGAATCAAAAACTTTGCCGTTAAAACAAATAATTTTGCGTTTGAACCAAAGACGGAGATTCAACAGCGGAAAGTTGTTGGTTTAACTACGGGTATTTTTTTTTCAGAGTACTCCCATTAAATATTTTTGAAGCGAATTTTTACGAATAAGGAATCACATTACGCTACCAACACAGGAAAAACTTGATTCCGCGAACTTTTTTCGTGACCCTCGTATTATTGGTGGTTTAAAAATGTCTTGTTTTATTCCACACATTTTTTCAGAGTTGTTTGTTGTATTAACAAAATATCAAACTGTCCCCGACTACAAGGCAATATCTTCTGCTCCTAACAAAATTAAAGGATTGCCATTGTTTTTCTTTCTCTCTTCACGTGTAATAATGCAAAATTTTCATAGGGCGCAGGGCTCATGATGATAATAATGCATAATTTTGGTTTAGAAAATAAATAAATTTATACACTCAGAGAAAAAGCAAGCTAAATTTCAGTATAGCGGGCTTAAATCAAGCCGAAAACGTTATGAAAGTCTGTTAAGCTCGAAAATGCTAAAATCAAGAATATATTCTTATTTTTAGGACGATGTTTTTTGAGAAAAAAAGCTTATATTAAGAATTTTCCGTTTTCAAATAAGCTTGTATAAACTTATTTTTAGCATTGCCTATGATTGATTTAAGAATGTACATTCTTATTTTAAGAATGTTCAAATTTTTTTTAAGAATACTTATTCCAGCTTTTCCACTTTTTCGAAATTCAAAATTCGAAATCATTTAACACACCTAACAAAATAAAAAAATAAAAGTGGTTATTTAGTTAGTTTTTTATTTTGTTTTATATTCAGACAAGTACATATGTATATATATAGTAATATATATAATATACAATTCAATTTTTACAAATGATACTTTGGCTTAAGAGGCCCAAACAGTTTCATATAAATTGTATAATTTTTTTAAACTAAATTTTTAAAAGTATATAATCCAACGTATTAATATATTGTTTTAAACAAAAAAAAATGTATTAACGTAACTTGTGATAATTATTTTATTTGTTTCTCTACGTATATGTGTGAAAATTGGTATGAAAATGCGTCACAATATCCTCTTCGAGATCATTAAGTTTAGCTTCGGCCTCTCCACTTCACCGTTGGCGGTTGCAGCGGCCGCAGCTTCCTTCTCAGCAACTTCCAGTTTCTCCTGTTTCTTTAGTTTGCGTTTCTGCAAATAATGAAAAAAGACACATTTTCAGTATATATATACAATATTTGCTTAAGCTGACGGGATAAAAATTCAAACATTCTCCACTTACCGTTTTGTAAAGAGTCCCTGCAATTGTTTAGCCAATGCAACCCAAAGGCAATACAGCTAGCAGCACATACTTCATGCGGGCACACATCATAAAACCAGTCGATTCTCAGAGGCTATAATTTGAGAATGCCGCTTCCTTGTTGCGTCTGAACAACATACCATAAAACCCTTTGTCCACCACCCCATAGTCCAGACATCGCATATAAGATGAGTGGATTCTTTGGACTCGGCCGCCAGGAAAGCTCGATGGTGATTAATGTGAAATGCACAATAGCACCGAGTATGATGATTGGAAGACGTCCAATATATTTCATTACAGAACTAAACAAAATGGAGCAAATGGCATTCACCACACCAAAACAGATCATCACGAAACCAATTTGATTGATGCCCAATGCGCGTGACACGTAGGACTGTTAAATTGGCTCCAAAAATTCCTTTTCCATGCCAATGAAACCCGTAATGGGAATGATCAATCCTTGATTGCATTTCTCCCTTTGACGGATAGTGGCCGTGTATTGTATGTTTGTATGTATGTATGCAAATTTTTCATTTTTTGTTAAAAAAAAAATCTTGTTTGAACAAAAAGCAACGACTTTTGAAAATTATGTACATATGTACATATAAACATACATACATATGTACATACATATGTATCTTTTTTGAGAATTTCATACTTAAATCGAGAATTTTATTCTTAGAACAAGATATTTTCAGATTTTTATATTGCTTCAAGAATGCTATTCCTGTTTCAAGATTGGAGGAACTTAAATTTTATATATTTCTCCTTAATTTCCGTAATTCTTAAATCAAGTACGACACAGATTGATTTTAGCCCGCAACTTTTCTCTGAGTGTATTTACTAATTTAATTTATATATATGTATATCTATAATTATATATTAAATTAACAATTGAAATAAAGGTGTCGGTATACTTCCCATACTAAAAATTATAAACGCTAACCGCATTTAACCAAAAAATATTTGTAAATAAAGCTCTAGAGCACTAGAGCTTATGAAAGTTTTAAGCGAACTTATAAATATGTACATATGTATGTACATATATATGTATGTATGTGCATATATGTTCCTCTAAATAACAACGCTTATCTACTATACTAACCGGTTGATTTCGGGTACAGCGCTAACGGTAATGGCTTTCTAACGCACTAACCCATTTGGATAAGCGCAGCTTGACTATCACGCCTTCCAACATTCTTGTGTCTCCCTGCACAGATATTTACGATATGGAAACCTCTTCCGAAATGGAACTCAAATCAATAACATTCAATCAACAATATTACAATATGGATGCCGATGAATTTAAATTGGTATTTATCAACTCGCCAGACTCGTCTGCCGCCTCGAGTAAAGATGAGGAATTCGAAGACAGCAGCTCGACCACATCGTCGACAACGCATAATTACAGCAGCATTACAATTGACGATTGTGATTGGGATTATTTTGAGCCCTCAATGTTAGCGAAACATATTATCTACTCGCCTTGCCCTTCACCGTTGGTCATGCGTCGCAACCACCAATACCAGCACCATCACCACCACCAACAACATCACCACCACCAACAACATCATCATCGTCACGCATCGACAGCAGCGCATGATTACATGTGGTGCGAAAGTACAGCAGCATCACCCGCCGATTCACCGCTTCTATATCGTAAATCGCGCACGCTCTATTGTGCGCCACGCAAACGCGAAAGTGACACCGGCACTGATGAGGAACTGCTCATGCAAGGTGAAAGTTCTTCGCAAACCAGCTCCGATGGCTATTTTGTGCGTGCGCCCACAATGGAAATGCAGCGTCAGCATCAGCAACAGCATCAGCACCAGCAATTGAGCATGAAGACACGCTTCAAGACAACGCGTTTCATGAGCAAAGACGGTAAACATTATCGGCATCATCATCAGCAATTTGGTGGCAGCGGCGCTACAGCTGTTGGCTTGTGCAGTTGTGGTGGCGCTACAAAAACAGCAGCTGCTATCTCGCCAGCACCACCACCAGCACCACCAACGCAAACGCCACAACAAGCGCCGCCGCAACCGCAATATGTGCCAATACCAGTACCAGTGCCAATACCTGTGCCCATGGCCGCCTTCCATAATTGGCATTCCAGCGAATTGTTGAAGGGCGCAGCAGCAGCAGCGGCAGCAACAGCCAACGCGCACGCCGCAAGCCACTCAGACATACTGAATTATATGGAAAAAGATGAACAGCTATGCGCGTCATTGCAAAAGCTCTGGGGCACAACAGCTGGGCAGCTGGGTCTGGCAACGCAAGAGGGCAACAACGGCGAGGCGGCAAGCAACTTACAGGCGGCGGCTGCGGCTGCCGTTGTAGCGGCCTACTCAAATGTGGCCAACTATCAGCAGCTGAGCAGCGGCTGCCATAATAAATTAGGTGAAGTGGACGCATACGAGGATGGCGCGCCAGTTGTGGGTGTGCGCGCGCGACTGGCGCGCGCTGGTTTCAAATCATCCACGCCTGAGCTGAGCGCTTCCATGTACTCACAATGCTCATCATCGGGCTATGGCACAACAGCAACGGCGGGCAGTTTGGAAACGCTGACAAGCAACGGCGGCTTTGGTGCGGAATTCAGTAATCTAAGCCGGTTTGCAGCAAATAGCCTGTTGCTACAGAAACAGCAAATGCAACAACAACAACAACAACAGCAACAACTCTTGAACAACTTTCATGCACAAAGCGCAAACAGCATTCCAGCAACCAACGAGAATGCTGCGCGACCATCAGAAAACGCCAACCACCAACACGCCAACAATCAAAGCGAACAAATCAACGCTAAACAAACATATAGTGCTTATGCCAGCGGCGAGCAGTTGGCGTGCGATTTAAACGAAAAACCAAACTTAGTAGAAGCGAAACCGTCGACATGTACAAATCGTGAATTCAGTGAAACGGATAACGCGCGGGTTTATTTCGACGAAGGGAAGGCGCTTGAAACATTTGTTGTGCGCGCAGAGACGCCCATATTTGTTGCGCTGAGCAACAACAACAATAACGCAAATGCAAAACCAACCACAATTGAAACTAAAAAAATATATGATAACGCGAAACGAAACGATAAGCATAATTTTAGCGCTGACGGTGTTGGTGATATCGAATTTTTAGCGAACGCGCAACTAACTGATAAGGCAGCAAATTTCATAGCGGATACAAACATAACGGCAGCGGCGGAGGGGAGCTTATTAATAGCAAATAATTGCGCCTCTAACCCCCCGCTCCACATTTATGCTGGTAAATATTTTGCGGAGCATAAAAAACAAGTAGAAGGACAAGTAAATGACGGAACAGCTGCTGCTGAAAAAAGCGTAGAGCGAAACCAGTTTGCGCATTTGCAAGAAAAACTTGCAGGCGACGAACAAATAAACGGCGGTGGTGGTGGCGGCGGCGCCGACGACAGTGAGCCCAAAACCTGTATTGCTGCTAGCCAACGCACAACTAAAAACAAAGGCAGACAGGAAAAAACAAGTAAAACAATAAAAAAAAATAATGAGATGGATGAAGACTGGAACGGCGGCGGCGGCGAGGACAACAGCGCACTGAGTGAGAAAGCAAACAAGGCAACGTCATGGCATGATCGTGATATACAAACAAATAACGACAAAACGTTGGCGAAACAAGTCCTGAAAGCGCAAACAAATACAACAACAACAACACAAATGCGAACAAATGCTATACAAACAACAGGAACAACAGCAAAAACAAGAAAAGTTATTGCAAACGCAGAACAAAATTCAAACGCGCCACTTGTGCGGAGTAGAAGTAGAAGTCATAGGTACAATCGTGCGGATGTTGACGCTAACGTCGAACACTACGCCCAAGACTACGTCGACGACGACGCCGACAATGCTGGTCACGACTATGCCTGCGACAGAGACGCGCATATTTGCTATAACGACACACAAGACAATGCTTATGGTCAGAGTTTAAGTTCCGCGAGTGCGGCATGTCATTTGAGTGCAAACGTAGAAGAAAACTCGAAAGGGCAAATAAACAAACAAAACAAAGTTACAATCAGACTAACTACAAATAGCACTAACGCGTCAATAAAAGCAACAAAAGCAGCAGAAACCCGTTTAAAAAGCAGCGCAAGTAACGCCAAACTTACGTTCACTTCACAAACTAACCACAAAATACTAGGCAATAAAAACCAAAGTGACGACGACGACGCGGCAGCGAGCAGCGGCGCAGACGACCAATGCGCCAACGATTTGGGTGACATAAAAGTAGAAAAGGCGAAAAAGTTGGCAAAGGTGGAAAAAGTGGTTGTTACACGGCGACAGCGCGAATATAGCAGCAGCTCAAATAGCAAAAGGCAGGCGAGTGGCAACGCAATGCCTTACAGCTACAAGGGTGACAGCGACAAAGGCAAAGACGGCAACGACAAAGACAAAGACGGCGGCGGCAGCCAGCGCAGCAATGCAATTAATGAGCAAAACGTGAAAGGCAATGCAGCGCAACGGCAGCAGCAGCAGCAGCCGCACGTTGCTAAATCAACTAACAACGAACGTCGCCAGTGCGATACAAAGACGGCGACCAGCACTTGTAAGACTGCAGTGAACGTGACTAGAACAACTGCGGAATGGCAGGAAAATAGTGCAGCAACTGGGCTTGCAACACTTGAGCAAAAAGCAAATACTAATAGTTGTGAAATTAAACGCTTAACGAAACAAACGAAATCCTATAGTGCTATGATATCGATTGGCAAACTGAAAAATCATGATGCCTCTTCCAGTGCGGGCGGTTATTTACAAAGCGAAAATGTATTCTCCTCGTCGGATGCTGAATCGACAGCGAGCGCTGATAACGGTGATTCGGATGCGGCACAAATGAAAACGCAAACGCGCGCGGGCATATCGAACGTTAAAGAGGCGAATCGCGGCGATGGCAAGGCGGGCGGTAGGCGACGCTCGGTACAGCGTAGCTATGATATTGCCAGTGTTGCAGGCAATGATGCGCTCATTGTCAATCATTTAGATGATGGTGATGATGATGATGATGACAATGAAAGAAATGTCGATGCAGCTGATGTGGATAGTGATGGCGGCAGAGCGGCAGGTGGTGTGCTTAACAGACGTCGCCGTCCACACTCACGCAGCTCAGCTACGTCGGCTAAAGATCAAAATACCAATACGAGCAGTGAAACGACAAGCAGCGCCAGCTCATCAGAATCGCTGGATAGCGACGATACGGGCAACGTTGCCGATCGTCGTCCGAAAAGCAAACATTTCTCGAAAGTATTTGTGGTGAATGCGCTGCCGCGCGCACAGCGGCATCGACGTCACGGCGGTGGTGGTGGTGGCGGTGCTTCGTCAACAAGCGAAAACGATTCACAATCATCGGATGCCAATCTTGAAGATTCCTCCGATAATGACACAGATACCGAACGCGCCGATTGTGGTATTGTATTGAATTCGGTGAAGGTCATTGATGAAGAGCAGGCGGTGGCGGCGGCGGCGTTGGCGGAGGCAGCTGCGATGGCAAGTGGTTGGCATGCAATGGTAGAAAGTGAGAGTGAGATGAGTAATGCTACAAGCGACAATGATCGGCATGCACATAATGATGCTGCCGATGATGATGATGATGATGATCACATTGTTAATGATGCTTATAGAAGGTGCACTACAATTGAAAGTGAATGTCGCCATGCCAGCAGCAGCAGCAGCAAATATGTGGCAACCAATGCGCATGCCGACGAAGAATTTGCCAATTGCATTATTGTTGTTGGCGGTGAAACCGATAATGACACAAATAGTGGCGGCGTAGTATTGCATGCCATGCGTTTGCTCAACGACGAAGAGACGGCGCAGCGTGCGGCGGCTGGCAGTAATAGAGCGCGCCGTGATGGTGTTGCTGCTGTTGTTGCTGTTTTTGGCACAGTTAACCACAACCAGAAAGTGGCAAGCGACGCCAGCAATGATCAAAATGCAAGTAATAAAAACGACGAGGCGAGACAAAAAATAGAAAATGAAAAATACAATAACAAAGAGTTAACAAAAATTAAGGAAAAAGAAGAAGAAGAAGAAGAAGAAGAAGAAGAAGAAGAAAACAGACAGCCAGACGCGCCCGAGCGCCGATCGTCACAGCGACAATCAGAGCAATTAAGAGAAGCAGTAGAAACAAGCGCCGAAACAAAACAAGATAACAAAAGTGCTGTTGAAATGCACGCCATCGCAACAGCAACACAAACTAGTACAAGTGATACGCCGCCTACGCCAATGAATTTGTTCGATTTTAATGTACCAAAAATACCAGAAATTAACGCAAACTCAACATCAACAACAACAACACCATCAGCAATGCCAGCAAGTGTAGACGAGATTAGTGCCGCCGCCAACGTTGCGTTCAAACAATTTGTACATGCTGATGGCGCAACGCCCCCACTTACCAACACCAACGCCAACAACAACCACACAACCAACGCGATGGATTGGGAAATTGACACGCAAGAAGCGTGTGATGAATTGCGTAGCATTTCAAATGATGTAAACCGTTTGCTGTTGCTAGCAAAACAGGGCTCCGAACTGGAATTGAAATTACAGAAATTGCGACGTGACGTTGAAGAAATTAACCAAGACCATCTGCTGACGACAGATAATAAAGCAAATGAAAGGGCTGGTGCGATGGAGAAGAGCACAAAAGCGCCGCAGCAAGACAGCGGCACTTCAAAGTCTTCACCATTACAACCAGCGCATGCTTCAACAACTAAAATGTCTAAACGGCGGCAGCGCGAAGGCAGCGGCTCAAGTGATGACGACAATAGTAGTGAACCTCCAAAGAACAATGAAAAGGTGTATAACAAAGTTGATGACGACACTAGCAATCATACTGAAAATTATAATGATGAGAATGTTGATGGCAATGACGCCGTTTCTGGCGCTGATGTAATGAATAGGCACGACAAGCACATTGTCATTAGCGCGAAGCCACGAGAAAGCGGCGCTGCAGAAGAAAAAGGAGGCGCTTGTGTTGCTGACGCAGCTGGTGTTTCGCGTGCTAATGAAATGCGAGAACAGCAGCAACAACAACAACAACGACAACAGCACAACGATATGTGCAATATGATTGAGGATGAAACTAAAAATAGTTGGCAAACAGGTTGGCAGCATACAACAACAACAAAAAGGCAACAAGAAACAACTAGAACGAACACTACACCAGCAACAATAAAAGCAAAACAGGCAGAGGCAATCAGTGAAGTGCAAATAACACGAAAAGAAATCAGCGAAGCGCATAAAAGAATGAGTGAACCAAAGGCGAGCGATGCACTTGAGGGTGAAGGTGAGCGAAAGGTAAATTACTCAGGAAAAGAAGAAGAGGAGCAGCAGGAAGTATGCGTTGCTAGTACAAATAATGAAACGTCTAAACAAGAAGAGGCGCTGCTGATGAAAAACCAAAAGGTCCTATGCAAAAAAGTCGATGAAACACAGACTGTGGAAGAGGAAGCAGCAGCAGCAGCAGAGGGAACACACGAAGCAGGAAACGCAGAAACAGACGCAGAACAACTCAATGGCAGCAAAACAATGCACACAGCTATGAAAACAGATAACGATTGCCACTCTTCCACTGAAACAAAAATCACTTCAACTTCTGACGAAGGCGAACATGATGAAACAAAAGAAATGCCAGAACAACAACAACAACAACAAAGCAATGCGACGGCGACAACGCATCCAGACAAATTGGTATGGAATGAAAACAAAAGGTGGGCACATAATGAGCATGCGAAAAATGATAGCACACAAAAAGTAAACAAAGAAAAAATAGTGACAGAGAAACAAGAACAAGAGTTTAAAAGATCAACAAAGGCAGAAGAGCATGACGAAGAAGAAGAAGGCGTGCACGTTGAGGATCAACATAAAACAAAACCAGATTATCCGAACAATGAAACAACACATGTACTAAATGAGTCGCAGAACGCGAAAAGGCGGCAGAATGTTGGGAAAATACCAACAATTACGTACGCGAATGACGCGGCAGTTAGGCAGGTAGTGGAAGGTGAAACAGCTGAACAGCAATTGAGCCCAAAAAATACGAACGATGAGGAAGAAGCAGAAAAAGAAGCAAAGACAGAGGCAGAGACCGAGACAGAGAAGAAAAAAGAAATAATAGAAATCGCAGAGGAAAAGAAACAAGCAACTAAGCAAAAAGAAAAAGAACACGCAAAGCAAGCAGAAGCGTTGAACGAAGACAACATAGAAGAGCAGAAGCAAACGTCGAAAGAAGAGAACATGGAAGAGCAGAAGCAAACGTCGAAAGAAGACAACATGGAAGAGCAGAAGCAAACGTCGAAAGAAGACAACATAGAAGAGCAGAAGCAAACGTCGAAAGAAGACAATATAGAAGACCAGAAGCAAACAACGAAAGAAGACAACATAGAAGACCAGAAGCAAACGTCGAAAGAAGACAACATAGAAGACCAGAAGCAAACGTTGAAAGAAGACAATATAGAAGACCAGAAGCAAATGTCGCCGTCGTCTATACAACCAGAAGCATGGCTGGAACAAATCGACGAAGCATGCAAAACAACTAATGAACTTAACGAACTAACGCAGCTGTCGGGCTACTTTATGGACTCGCTTGAACCAACCAGTTTGCCAATGCTAATGGCTAATACAACAGAAACTGTGAAAACAACCACCACCAGCACAACAACAACAAAAACGACCAACGAAATAGAAACAGCCTTTTACGATGAACAGACAGCACATAAAACACCTGAGCAAATTGTTTACAAAACAACAACAACAACAACAAAAGGAAACACGCATACGCGCGCAGTTAACGCAGCAGCGGCTGCTCATCCAACAATGAAAAACGGAGAGCAGGTAACAGGCGAAGGTAAAGAGCAAAAACTGCAAATTATTGAAACGGTAAAAGAGCAAAAAGAAAATGAATACAAAAGCGTAAACGATAAAAACACGTTGATGGAAATAGGGAAGAAGGCGAGAGCGGCGCTAAGTGACGAGGAGACGGAAGAAGTAGCGGAGGTGGATAGACAAACAGCGGTGGTGGATAGAGAAGCAGCGGAGATGGAACGAGAAGCAGCGGAGGTGGAGAGAGAAGCAGCGGAGGTGGCAGCAAAAGCAATAACTCACCAAGTGGCTAAGAATGAATGTTTAAAGGTAAAACAAAACGATATAACAACAGCAACAACAAACATACAAAGTACAACAAACAACGAAATGGCTAACAAAGCAATAATGACTCGGCAGCGCTCCGACCGCACTAACGACGCTTTAATGGCAACAACAACAACAGCAAAGGCAGAGGCAAATGCTAATGCAGAGGCAATAGCAACCGTGGAAGCAGCCATACGCGCAGCGCCCCTTGATGAATTGGCCAACTCGTTACGTTTAGTCGAAAATGAAATGTTAAACGCGAAAGATCGTTGTAACAACAAAGGTGACTACTACGCGACGGCTGGCAACGGTGACGTTAGTGAGAATAGTAGTGACAGTGTTGTTGTTGTTAACGCCAATCAAAATCAAATTGGAAATAAAAATATTTTGCCCAATTCGGCAATAACACAAAGTGGCGGTGCTGCTGCAATTTTGCATATAAGCGAAAAGCAGCAAAGCTGTGAAATTCCACAAGCAGCTGAAGAAGGAAAATCTTTCAGCATAAAAAGTGAAGTTGAATTGCCAGTGGGCACAGACGAAGATTGCGTAGTAGTGCATGAAAAGTTAGAAAATCAAATAAAAATTGGTAGCAAAAGCAGTGAAGGCAGTAGTGCTGCTGGTGGTATTAGTGGTGTTGCTGGTGGTAGTGGTAATAATAACGAGTGCACGCGTATTAGTGTTGAAAAACGCGAAAACATACAAGCCAGCGTCGACGACGACGACGACAACGAAAACGAACAACAAATATTACGCAAAATAAAATATAAAGAATCAGATAACGAAATTAACGCTGAAGCTATAGCCGAATTGGCTAATAAACAAGCAAATGCCAATAAACTGGTCATCGAAGAAAACGAAAACAAAAAGCTAATTGAGCGCGCGCATGTACGCGAAAACGGGCGCGGCGGCGGCAGCGGTGTGAGCGAAAAGCCAACAAGACAGATTTCGTCTAAAATACCTACTAAAATTGATAACGTGCGCGTTGAGAACAAATTACAAGAAGGCGAGCAAACGTTAACGGGAAAAACTAAAATCATAGCGTCCACATCAAGGAATAGCGTGCGCATTATAGGTAGTGGCGGTGGTGGCGCAGAGGCAGGTGCGTGCGAAGGTGCGGCTGTCGCATTTCCAGCAAAAACCCAACACACGCCCTACTTTACAGTGAACGACAATTACGATTCTTGCAGCGGTAGCAGACAATTTGATAGCATTTTTGGTGGTGGTAAATGCGCGACCGCACCCAGCACAAAGAACAGCAACAAAATTCATTCAACAAATTCGGCTGCATTTGGTGTTGGCGGTGGTGGTGGCACTCCCTCCACGTCACTTTCAGCCAAATATCGCAGCTTAATTATGATAACAAAAGACAATGGACAAATTGGTAGTGGCGGCGGCGGCAATGACCTATCGACAACAATAACAACTATCGAATCTGCTACGACACGTGTAAAGCAAGCCATACAACAAACCAACGTACATGATACGCCTGAGCGCAGCGCTAGTGGTGGTGGTGGTGTCGCTGCGGATTGTGTTGGTAGCAGCGCGCATGGTGGTAGCATTATACGTTTGAGTGGTTATGAGGGGAGCGAATTGCGCGCCATCGGCACTCATGCAAATCAAGTTAAAAAACCACCGACGGCCGCGACAAGAACAAGTTTTAGTGAAGCAAGAAATACCAACAGCAATAGTGCAAATGTTGATGAATCATCCACTTCTTCGCTGTCCTCGCCTTCCTCCCTCTTATACATAACGTCAGCTGTTCGCAATGCTATAAATCAGCAGAACAATAACAACAGCAACAGCGTCAGCAGCAAAGTGACCATGTCGCACGACGACGCCAATGCCAACGAGCGTGCGCATTATCCAGTGAATACTGTAGATGCAATTCGCAATCAAAAATTAAATTACGACGACTCAGATGAAGAAGGTTTTGATAATCTTTCCAATGGGCGTGGCAGTGGGCGTAGTAGCAGAGCAGGCATGGACGGCGATGAAAATAATGTTGATGATGTTGATTTGGCCGATTTCCTCACCGAGGAAAGGCAACAAAGCGACAAAAAATCGAAAGCCAATTGCCTGGAAGATGGTCTTGCCGACGATGACTCCTGGGTAGAGGAGATAAGCCAGCGTGGCGATGAGGAAGATTTCGTTAACGATACCACGCCAACTGCATCCGATTCGGAGGATTTGAGCATGGAAGGTGATGATACGGTGTTGGTGAATGGCATGTACATCGATCGCGAAGAGGAGTTGCGCGGCTATCATCGTTCGACCATCGATTTTACGCTACACACAATTGTGGAGGAGAGTTGCGAGGAGAGTGAGGGCGCATCGTTGCGCGGCACTGAAGATGGCGGCAGCGAGGAGTTGGACGAGGTGGAGCGCCGACGTCAACGTACCATAAATCATCATAATCGCTTGTCCGCTTCGGATTTGGAAAAATACTTCTTCTTCGATTTGGGTGATGGCAAAGTGATGAGTTCGATTGATACGCGCGGCGATGATACCGCTTCGGAGGTGAGCAGCGAATGCTCAGAGGGTCTCGATTCGCTGGGCATGCCCGAGGAACAGACTAATGATAGCAATAGCGCCGCCGAGTTGGCTTCATCGCGTTTGGAAAAGTATTTCCTATCCGGTTTTATGGGTTTCAGCGCCAGCGAAAAGAATGAGTCCGATGAAAGCGGCAGCGTGGGCAGTGACAGCGAAGGGCATCCCAGTCCGAGTCAGCGGCGCAAGCGCTTGGTGCGCGCACGCGGTACGCCACGTTCACAAAATTCTTCGCTAGATAATTTGTTGGTCGATTCGCAGTCATCGCTGCCCGTGGACTCACTTGAGCCGGGTTTGATGCCAGCATCAGTTTCAAGTGATCTACTAGATTCTTCCGAATCTGAAGCGTGCGACGAGACTGTGCTGCATATGAGCAGCGGCGTCGGCGACAAGTCATTCGATCCAGCTACGGCATCATCGTCCTCTTCTTCGGACACAATGAAACGCAAGAAACAAGTGCGCAAGCGACACGATTCGTTGGATGAAAAGAAACTGCATGATGCGGCGGAGGACGCCAACAAGCCGTCAACATCGAGTGCTGCGGAATGTCGCACACCCACGCCTGGCTCGATAGCCAGCAGCGCGCAGGCGAAGAAGCAACAGCATCATAGCCGCGATAGTGGTTTTGTTGGCAGCAATGATGATTTGCTCAAGTCGCCAGATGGTGAGCTGCCCTCAACGAGCGCTGCAACACGCACCAAATCGCCCACGACTCTGGACCAGATCGAGGAGAACAAAGAATCAACGACGGCCGCATGCAGCTCAAATACCATAATACCAGAGGTGCGCATCTCAGCGCCTCCTGACGCTGTAAGTGGTACTCTGCAGCCAGACGGTCTCACGCTCAAGCCACCTTTACCACCCACAGCCAATGCCAGCTTGGTACGTAAGGATAGTTTCAATAACTGGAGTTCGGATGAGGAGACAAACTTGATGATGTCGAAAATGCGACAATTCTTCAAAACTCTTGTGGTAGCGACAGCGAATGCGCAGCAAAATCTCAGCTCCGCCAGCAATTCCAAAGGCGCAACGCCAAATCAAACAACACCGATCTCGGTGAGACGCATGAAAACGCGACCGCAATTGGCTTACTTCGAGAACGAGCTCACGCGTCTAATGAAAACTGTGCCGGGCATAAATGACGAGCAGGTGCGTGAGATTGTCGAGTATTTGAGTAGTGAAGATACGTGGTCTGATTCTTGCGATTCCTCGGACTATACAAGCTCCGATCTGGAGGGCAGCAATCGACGCAAGGATGAGCTGAAAGAACAAATATCGGCCAGCTGTCAGCAAATTATAAATAAATTCGAAGTGGATGAGGAGGGTGATCGCGGCGATGGCGGCTTACTGGAAGTGGAAACACATGGACTGAATCCAGACACGGCGTTGGTTTACCAGAAACTGGTAGCGTCATTCTCAAAAATTGCTGTGGGCAATCCAAGTGGCGCTGGCAACACAACACCGACCGCGGAGCAACCCCAATCGAGCTGTGCAGCAGATGTTAGCACTCCGAATCGACCACCAATCGAAGAGGATCAAATTTCAACCGGAAGCACACAGAGCACAGAACGTTCGCCGCAGCTGTTTGCCAAAGTAATGCAGCACATTGGCTCAAGGCTAGTGGCGCTCATGCACGAGGTGAATAGCGGCAATGACTCACATGGCACAAACTCACCAATCGCACCGCAACGCCAAGCACACCACAAACGGCTGCAGGCGAAAATCTCCATTACCACCACCGAGGACGAAGAGGAAGAGGAGAGCGCATCGGAAGGCGGTGCGGCCAAATCGTCGACGACGCACAGCGCTCATCATCAGCAGCAGCAACAACATTCCATTTATCAGCAACACCAACTTCATCCATCTACCAGCCACCACTCGTCACATCATCATCATCATCATCAATCGAAATCGAATAAATCGCTGCAGGATGACCCCAACAATCTCGCACGCAGCAAGTCACACGATCTACTGCTCGACTCGGCGACCACATCGGCAGCAGCTTGCAGCAATGCAAGCGGTGGCAGCGCAAACGCGACCCGGCCACACCATCACCAATCGAGCAGCGGTGTCAGCGACACAACTGCCGAGGAGTGTGGTGTCGCCAGCGATTATGAGCGTTTTTCGTGGCGTGGCAGTTTTGAGTCGGCATTACTGGCTAATGGCGATTCCAGAACCAAGCTCAGCCAACTCGATCGTGACAACTCATCGTCTGCGTCCGCTTTGGCCGCCATTGCAAAGCGTCGTTCGGCAGGTGATCTGTTGTTCAATCACAAGATAGTGAGCAGTCGTGAGCAGCTGGATCGTGTACGTTCGTGCGGCAGCATTGGTGGTGGCGGTAGCGGTGGCGCTGGTGACGCAGTTGGCGACTCGGCACAACAAGACGACTGGGCAGCATCACCATCCAAGCCCTGGGTAACTAATATCGATTGTAATAAGGATGTGCGTCGTTCGAGCGTACCAGATGCCATCTACGAATCGGACTCCTCGGATGGGGATACATTTGGTGCGCGTTCAACTCTGCCGCGTAGCCTTACGGCTGGCGTTGGCGGCGTCGGACAAGTGTCAAGCACAAATTCGCTGCCGCGTCTACCCACAACGACTAGTGCAAGCACAACGCCCGTGGCGGCGACATCACCAGGCGGTTCAAATGCCGTGCCGTCGGCAATAGCCAGCTCGACGCCGCTCACCAAATCGCAAGGCGCATTGAATTACAGCGCCAGCGGTGGTAGCGCAAAAAGCGCACGTTATCGTTCGCCGGGTTTGGCTGGTCGCGCCAGTGCATCGTTAAGTGCGAAGAAGCCAAGCGCCGGTCTGGGATTACACAATTTTCTCTATTCAAAGCGGGATGCGCGCAAGCGTCTTAGTTTGTCGGGTGGTAAGTTATTTTATTTTATTTTATTTTTATATTATTTTATATTTATTTACTTTTACATATTTGGTTTTTTTGGGGCATTATTTTTTGTCTGTTTTAATTTATTTTTTGCAGAAATGTATATGAATTAACTAATTAAGAGGTTTAGACGCGTTCAACGCCGCAGTTTTCACTTTCGCTTAATCGGTTTATAATTACACAAGTAAATACCTGCATCAACTTTTTTGTTTTTTTTTTTACAAAAAAACTTAAAATATTAATTATCATTAAATGTTGTAAGCCTTTCCCAAATTGTATTACATTTAAAGCCCCTTTTGACCTCCTATCGTTTGTATTCCCACAAAGCTCATATTAGCTTGCGAAAATTGTAGCTTAAGGCCGATAAAAAAAAGCTGAGAATGGCTATTGATCTGAAAGCTAAGCATTTTTTGAGCTTTCTTCTTCTACGCCAATCAAGGCCAATTAACTATTTTCAAATTGAGCGGCTAACATTTGTGACTACACAGTTATGCCCACATTTAGAATGTGCTCTTTTGTAGCTCTTTGGGAAAGCAATAGTATGAATCACTTCGAATGTTTTAAACCCCAAAGCTACACCAGATAAAGCGCTTCGAAAGAACGTTTATGGAAGCAAGAAGGGAGCGCTTGATGTCAATGTTAAATTCAGCGCTATTGGCAGTGAGAGAGAAGCGCTTCACTGCTTTTTCGGATAGCTTTAGAACTGCACGGAGTGCTCCAAGAAGCGCAAATTTCCAATTGGGTCGTAACAAAGTTCTCAAATACAATCAAACTTAATATGTAGCAGACCTGGGTAATATCAAGTACCAGTTAGACTTGTGACAAGTACATTTTAAAAGAATTGTACTGATACTGGTACTGGCATTCCCAAAAATTTTCAAGTACAAGTACAAGTAAACGTACAAGTAATTGCAAAATAATTGAAGTTTTAGCAAATACTTCAAAGTATTTGAAAAGAATTGAAAGTACTTGAAAAGAATTGAAAAATGTACTTGAATCGATCTGTAAGTAATTGAAAGTACTTGAAAAGAATTGAAAAATCGATTCAAGTACATTTTTCAATTATTTTCAAGTACTTTCAATTATTTTCAAATACTTTGAAGTATTTGCTAAAATTTCAATTATTTTGCAATTCCTTGTACTTGTACTTGTACTTGTAATTGAATATTCTGAAAGTACTTAGTACGAACTAATTACTTCAAGATCAAAATATAAAGTATTTAGGTACGTAATGGTCCAATTACCACTCAGTATTACCCAGGTCTGATATGTAGCACTGTATGGGCAATAAGCACAGTGTTTTAAAATCAGACAAAAAAGCAACAAAAAATTAACTTTCATTCCAGAGCGCTTCAGTGTACTAAATATAAATTCATGTATGACAGCAACTCCTGTTATGCACCGGCACAATCCAAAATTATAACATGTTCATTATGTTGTTCCGTAAAATATTTTCCTTCCATGATATGGCTATTAGAATTATGCGAAGCTAGCCGTATTTGTTTGTTTTAGGGGTTCTTTCCAACTGTTTGCATTAAGATATGATTAGGATATTTCTTCCCCTCTAGTCTACGATGTACAGTTTGACCAGTTTCGAAACATCAGCTTGCTAATATTTGCTTCACTACGAGTATTACATCGGATAGTTAATTCTGTTAAGTACCAATAAAATGTTTGCTGAGTGTTGCACATCTCATCTCGTTTCGTATCAAAGTCCTTAGCTATTTAATAACATTATATTTAGCAATAGATTTTCACACGGTCAACAAACCAAAACCGATTGGTTAGTTGCACTTCACTTGCCATCGAAGTCCATGGATGCCTTTGTAACAACATACAGTCTTGCCCCACAAAATTAGCATTACCGAAAACAATATATTTAATAGAAGTTAGTGTCAAAATGTTAGTATGTGCCCGCGTTAAAGTCTTCGTTCCCTTCTAGCATCTATTCTTACTTTCATTAGAGTAAGAAATATATTTAGGAGTTTAACAACTCTAATCGAAGCTCATTGAAGTTCTTGGCAAGGTTCTGAACTCAGAAATATCGCAATCTAAGCAAGTGTTCATGTTATAACCTGTATAAGATTCCACCTACATAAAAGTTTTCCTTGTACAAAACTGCATTGAAAACAATCCATTTTATGAGATTTATTTCTTATTTCTTGTGCGACATACAAAAGAATTAGCAATTCAATTGCAGCTCTGAAGTAAGCTTGTTATACCATGACAGAAAACGTATTTGCTAGCTTTATAATAAACTTATGTACAAACATGCACACATATGTACATATTTGCGCGTAGGTGGGCTTTGAACTCGATCAACTTAATTTGCGATAAACAAAAATTGACTAATATACATATGTACACATACATATTTTTTTTATGCGTTGTCATTGACCGTTCGCAGTCAATAACTTTTTCCTCCAAATTTAATCCCTCTTACGCTTGCGTTTTGGTAATTTGTCATAATTGGCGTATGTAGGTGTGTAATTCCTTGTGGATATTTTTAATTTAATGTTAATACTATGTAGTTCTGATATCAATTATGTACCTATATGCATTTCAAGCTGATATACATATATGTATGTATGTACCTACCTTACAAAGAATTTTTTACACTGTTATAAATATTGGAATATTTTTTAAACTCTGATTTGGTTTGAAAGAAATTTAAAACTTTTTTGGGTTAAATTCTGAACCTTCGAAAGTTTAAAAGTTTCTTATTCTTTCTTGGTTTAAAATTCAAACGTTACAAAAGTTCAAATATTTCAAAGTATTTTTTGGAATAAATTTCATACTTTTTTGGTTAAAATCTTATACTTTTTCTCATTTAAACTTTTAAGGTTTAAATTTTAAACTTTCAATTGTCGTAAAATTTGGTTTCAGCAAAAAAATTTTAATTTTTGATTTGAAATTCCAACTTGCTTTTTCGAGAAACGAACAATATAAAAAGCTCATTTATAGTTATTAAACAATTTGAATGAATGGCTGTGTGGCGTTGTTTGAATGGAGAAACAAACAAACAAAAAATAATTATGGAAACAGATAAAATGAAGAAGAAAGAAAAGGAGAAGAAGAGGATAGGAAAAAAAGACATAATATGGAAAAGGATTAAGGGGATGTTGGGCGGAGAACTTTTTTTTAATTTAAACCAAAAAAAGGTTTAAATTCTAAACTTTTGAAAGTCTTAAAATAAATTTTAATTTGGAATAAAATGTAAACCTTAAAAGAGTTTTTTAGTGCTTAGCACGAAATTTTTATTTTAATTCAATTTTTAATTGTTGGGGTAAGTGGAAAAAAATTCAACAACTATTTACAGCGAAGGTTGAGTGTATAGCTATTTCACGAAAAACCATTTTCGATCATCAGCACTCTTTTCGGAAGTGGATGCACTGGGGATTGAACCCGAGTCCATTCCATCTTCACCCGAGTCCATTCCATCTTCACTTACCCCAACAATTAAAAATTGAATTAAAATAAAAATTTCGTGCTAAGCACTAAAAAACTCTTTCAAGTAAAATTGTTAACGTTGTTTGGTATATACATAAAATAAAAACCAACAACAATGTTCATTGCGAACTGCCTACAACAAAAATTCAGCACGTTTGTGGAGAATATATGCAAAAGCATATACACACTAACGTTAATGTTGAAAATGAAAAAGGCAAAAGTGGGGAAAATCCAACAGCTTGCACAGAGTCTCAATGGCCGAGTGTGTTTATGCGTTGGGTCATTGCGGCTGAAGATCCCCAGTGCATCCACTTCCGAAAAGAGTGCTGATGATCGAAAATGGTTTTTCGTGAAATAGCTATACACTCAACCTTCGCTGTAAATAGTTGTTGAATTTTTTTCCACTTACCCCAACAACTAAACCTTAAAAGTTTAAAAATCTTTTAAACTTTTCAAAGTTTAAATTTTAATAATTTTTCGGTCGTGTCCTATATATCGACCAAAAAAGTTTAAAATTTATATCAAAATTTATTTGAGTGTATAAGAAATTTTGAAAGTGCCAGTTTTCGTATAACTAGTACAAATAACGATATAATGTACATACATACATAACTGAGAGTGCAATAAATAGTAACAATATTACCATTTGCCCAAAGAATAACTGACTGTTTAATTTACCTCTACTCATGTGTTGTCTTCTTTTTATGCAAATTTGTTAATTGTAGTTGCATATGCAGATATACAAAAATACTTTATTATTGCTCACAAACAAAAAAATTAGACAAATTACAAAATTAGTCGCCTTTTTAAAATATGTACTAACCGACACGCGATATTTCATCATTACACAAAATAATACACTTGCATTTCCTGCTCAGTAGGTCGATTGGGTAATGTGCTCTTTATGCACATACATATGTACGTACGAGTACGTGCCGTTTCCACACTTCCCTTCACCAAAATTCATTCCCTGTAGGAAATTTAATTACTTTTAAATCACTTTATAAACTACTTTATTTTCAATAACATCTAATTGAAACTGTGACTTTTTCCTTTGCAATGAACTGACTTTTTAACACGGTCCTAGCAAGCAGTCAATTGCAACAATCTTGGCATACTTGGATCTGAAAACATGTGTTTACATATACATATGTACCAACATATAAACAAGAAACTCTCCCGCGCTGCATTTGTTTAAAGCTACTTTAAAATTAGTTGAATATAAATCACTTTTTAATATATTTATTCTTGCAAATTTTTTTTCCGTGAGGGTTATTTGTATTTGCGTGCATAAAATGTGGAGTATTCTATTACAAGATATAACTATCTGGGTACATGTATTTGTACACATGTATTTGTTAATACTTCAAGTGCTAAGTAACATGGAACTGCCGATGAGCGTCCAGTTAAGCACTGCGGAAAGTTAAATTTTTTGTTAAGTACAAGTCGTTTTTATGTTTTCTTGTCCATTGAAATTTTCTTCTTTTTTACATATGCGTTGATGTTCATTAATTGAAGTAGATTGAGGGCGAAATCTGACACTCACTGTCAGCCGACCATTTTCCTCTAACAAATGAAATTTAATAATTTTGGTTATCTCAAGGGACCTCTTGCACTAAGAATCAAGGGTTATTTCAAGACTTTGCAGTAAGATATAGTACATAAATGTTTGTACCTATATACATCAATATCTCACCCTAAATCATAAAGTGACACACTCAAAATTAAAAAAAATTCAGGGGAGCGAAATAACTTTTTTCTTTACAAGCATTCATATGGTGGCAAAAGGCCAGTATAATGGCTGTTTTTCAATCAAAAAAGACACCGATTGATAAGTTTTTGTTTGGTAATCGCTAGATATATGTTAGGTGTACCGGTTTATGATAAAAACCCAATTTCGTAAATTTTGAGTTGTGTCACTTCAAGATTTAGGGTGCGATATGTTAGGTTAGGTTAGACTGGCTGCCCGTTAATGGCCTCGGATAGACTGAGTGAGTTGGAAATCACAGGACAGCAGCAAAGAACATGCTCCATAGTCTCCTCCTGCAATTAGCATCCCCTACATTTACTTTCATCAACTAGTCCCATTTTGGCCGCATGTGATGACAGTGTGCTGTGAGGACCCCGATTATATGTCTGCTTTCTTCCCTTTCCAGAGATGGCAACCATTTGGTTAGCTTCTACTTATCTATAAGTATATGTAGGTATACAAAAAAAGATCCCAGCAACAGTCTCCAAAATACTCGAGTAGTATTTCCTGCAACAACATGAATTTTCCTCTAAATTAAAAAAAAAAAAAGTTTTAAAATTAAATTAAAGAGTTTAATTCTTTGATTTATTCATGCAAAACTGGATTGGCCTTCATATTCTTGAAAGATGTTTCATGACATACTCCTCATGCGCCCACTCGAGAAATAAAACATGTCTCTATTCTCTAAGAGATCGTCTCCACATAACTTGATTCGCCAGCGAAACATCTCGCTAAATAACCCGTCTCCACATGGCTGATCGTTATTCAGTTTAACATTTCCCTTTCTTATTCTTCTTAAATTTTTGCGTGTTTGCTTATTTTTGCGTTTTTGTTTTGGCCTGTGTGAGATTTCGATAGATTTTCGATACAAAATTAGATTAGGCATCGATAGGTTTGGCAAGATGATTGAGAACGAAACAAGTGTTTCAATCTTCATCTGCTCTCAGAAATTTGTTTGGAAATTAACGAGTTTCGGCACTGGTTTCGAGTTCGAACGAAGGTTGAGAGAGCGAATGCCGAAAAAAAGAGCGTTATGTGTCCACTGGAGACATGGTATTAGCTACGATCTCACTGTGCTTCTGCGCTATCCCAGTTATGACTTTTTTTGCGCAAAGACAGTGGATCTTATTGCAGCTGCCATTTCATTATTATCTTAAATAAAAAATTTGTTAAAATAAAATAAACGAAAGTCAATTCTAGGTGAGAATTATCGAGCAAGAGAGTGTTCAAGCCAAGCACGGCTGCTGTCTTTTGGAGTTAAGGCGTTCACTCGGCAAGACAAGTATTCATGATGTCTTCATCTTCACCTCAAAGACAAATCGAATCTTGCGCCACTGGAATAGCGATAACTGTACACATGTGTATGTATATTGGCATGCCCGTCAAATGTCTATATAAAAAATACTTCATTGAATTAACCTTTTCAATGTCTGCGGTGACCCTGCACGCCAACCATTAACCGTCAAATATGTACAAAAATCACTCTCTTTACGCTGGAGTGAACTTATTAATTAGATACATATGTTTACAAGATACACGATATAAGAAAAAAGTAGAATATTATTTAAATTTTGATTTAGAGAGAGGAGCATGCAATGGAAATATTCTTTAAATATTAGTAAAATATTTTCAGCTTGACAGTTGTCAGAGCTCGTTGAGGAGCAGCTTCATTTAGTAGGCGAACCGTACTTGCGTGCTTTCAATGCTTAACAGAAAAACACAACAAAACGATGTTTATTATAAAATACTTTTAAAGTTTGCATGTCGCTAATTGTTATCGAATAAAAAAAAAAAAAAAAAAAAAAAAAAAAAAATATAAAAAAAATACAACAAGAAAACGTCGCAAATTAGAGTTTGTAAAAAAGTGATTAATAATAAATACGCTACAGTTCAATGTGCAAGGCTACGCAGCAAGGCAAAATGCAATAGTTTGTATTGATGAGTGATGCTTTTGTTAAGAAAATAAGTGCAGTAAGAAAAATGTATAAACAAAAATTAAATAATATCAGGGCCGTGCGCACGGGGGGGGGGGGGGTTTTGGGGGTTAAACCCCCCCCCCCATGACCAAATCTAAGTTGCAATGATTTTGCAAAAATTTTCAAAATACAGTTTATAAATTTTGCATTGAATCTTGCCTCATAATTTTTGACAAAATTAGTTACAATAATTTTACGGAAGAAGAAATTGGTGAAAGTTGCAAAAAATAAGATTGGCCAATACATAAGTTCGGCACTTTGAATTGCACTTGGAGCTTTCCGAAATTACAAAGTTGTGTAGCATATGTTCGTTTGGCATTTTTAAAAAAATTGTACTGATAACAAAAAATGTTCATTTTGTGAAAACAGTGAGCAGTTTCAATTAACACGTACTGTAAACAGTACACGGAAAGAAATTTGTATACTTGAATCAAGAAAAATGCTTTCTTGAACTCAATTTAGAAAATTTTTAGGGAAATAATTATTACTGGAAATAGGAAATTGAGTTTTCCAAAAATGAGACAATTATTTTCTTATTCAGGAACACTAACAAAATCTATAGAAAAAAAATGTTGAAAAAAAATGTTTAAATAAATAAGAACATCTTTTCTTAAATTTACTTAAATGAAGAAAATCTTTTTGCTAATATCAAGAAGAATTTAAGAAAATTGTGTTTCGACGAATTGGAACAACAAAATACAGCGAAAAAAATTGAAAATAAATAAGAAAACGTTTTCTTGGCCGAAGTAAAATATCTCTTGCTCAATTTGAACACCAAAGTTCTTTGAGCATATCAGCAAACTACGGCAAAAAAAATGTAAAATAAATAAGAAAACGTTTTCTTGAGCGAAGTAAAATTTTTCTTGCTGAATTTGCATTTCCAAAGTTACATGTATTTTTTTCATTTGCCATCCGCTTTGCATATTTCTGAATATTTTTGCAATTCTCAGATTGTTAGTGAAGCATTTGGTATAAGGAGTTCACTATTTACATCTTCATTTATATTAAACTAGATGACCCCGCAGGCGTTGCCCTGCGTTAAATTATGTCTTTGAAATCAAACTTTCTATAACTTATAATTTGTTAATCCGTTATTTATTTTTTAACAATATAAAAACTCATTCATTTTTTTATTCATTAACTGAATGCTCAAAACAAAAAAATTTAATATTTAAATTAAGTGTCGGCAATCTTTTCAAATTTCATAAAATCTGTGGTCATTTGTTGATACACACACCGCCATCTACTGGCAATACATGAACCAGCATTTATTTATAATGCGTTCGCAATGCAATTAACTTTTACAAACTTTTTTCGTGGTAGATTGGCGTTCGCGATGTATTGATAGAGCGAAATTACATTTAATTTCTTTGTAAGCTGATAATTTTTGCGAGACACATTTGGTCCATTTAGCGAGAATACTTAAAAATTGAGAATAGAGTCGTTGCTGGAAAGCTTGTCACAACGCACCGCAAACATAAACGTCATTGATCATCAAGAACGCTTTATAAACAATGTATAAGAAAATAACCATATCGCGCACATGTTCGATTTTTATTATAATCCACAGAGCTATTATGGAGCTTTTTTTACAAAAAAATATCATAAAAATTCTCACCATAAGTACAAAATGTATGGGAAAATAAATTTTTTTTTTGAATTTTTCGAGAATTTTATTGGATATTCTCGTATTCTGGCCAGAGAACAATCTAAATTGGTGTCAATCATCCAAATCGGTGCAGGCGTTCTTGAGTTATACGCGTTTGTACTAACGCCACTTCCTTTTATATATATAGATATACAAAATGTATGGGAAAATAAATTTTTTTTTTGAATTTTTCGGGAATTTTATGGGATATTCTCCTATTCTGGCCAGAGAACAATCTAAATTGGTGTCAATCATCCAAATCGGTACAGGCGTTCTTGAGTTATACGCGTTTGTACTAACGCCACTTCCTTTTATATATATAGATAAAATGTCATTTCATTAAAGAAGTCCTAGGAAAATACTAGTTGACTAATTATGGTTTTCCAATCCCTCATGATTAGTTTTCATTTTCCTTATTTTTTACGTTTTTAATATTTTTAGAAAATATTTACTTAATTTAATATTTCATATTTTCTTACCTACTTAAGCTCGTCTAAGAAAAGTTTTACTTGCAACAAAAAAATAATTTCTTAATTATTTATTTCAAAAAATGTTTTCTTATTTATTTAAAATCCAATTTCACTTGAATCAAGAAAATTTTTACTTATTTATTTAAAATCCAATTTTCTAGGATTTTCTTGATATTAAGAAATTATTTTCTAAGTTCAAAATCAAGTCTAATTTTTCTTGTCTCGGCATTGATTCTAGTAAAAAATCTTTCCGTGTACTATTCAGGATCTGGTTAACTAGGTTTTGATGAATCATAATGAGTTTCAGAAAAGTTAGGGAACATTTAAATTTATGGTGTATGGGTCTGGATATCTGTTTCAGCAAATATGTTTATCTTAGCGAAAAATGTATGCGAATGCAAACCAAAATTAAAACCCCCCCCAAGGCTAATTCCTGCGCACGGCCCTGAATAATATGAAAAGCTATAAATCACGAAAAATCATACAAAAATAGAAAAATGCTACAAAAAAAAATTAAAATAAACTTCGCTTTTCGCTTGAATTGCTCGCTGTTTGCCATAACTCGCAAACAAACATAACGCTCAAGTGAAAGTGATTTCTCACAAAAAGTGATAGATACATACACACATATACATATGTATATAAATTTGAAAATCTTTCACTAAACCACGCATACATACAAAGATATTTAAAGCGCACGTTTTTCGTTGCCGCTGCTTAACGACTTGTTTAATAAATATTTTTCTGCTTCTTCTGCGGCATGTTTAACACATAAAAATAAAAAGCAAAAAAAAAAAAACAGCAGCAAAAAATCACCGAAAGAAGTGCAAGAAAAAAATCAAATAACACAAAATGTTTTGTAAATAATGTTTTTCTGGTTAAGCACCTATCCATTTATTTTTGTAGCTGTTCATAAAGCATTCAGATTTATTTGGCTTATACTTAGTAGCTTATAGGTACGCTGGCTAGCAACTCTATGGCAACAAAAACACCAGTCGCTGAATGTATAATTGATTGACAACATTTTCGAAATGTTTTCCATTGTTTTTTTTTTAAGGTTTCAGCTTTTATATGTTTGGGTTAGGGTTGCCAGATTGCAATCGAGGATTAACTAAACTTAAAAAAAAAATATCTGGACTTTTCTGTACAATTTAAAAACTCAAAATAAAACAATTGTGTAGTAAAAAAATTAAAAAATTGTTTATTCAAAATCAAGTTTTTCTTAATGCTTCATATTTTATTGAAAAGCTTACTACGCAATATGTGCACCGTGCTGTTTGTTCATCAATCTTCTGAAGTCAGTCAGAATATTCTGGAATATTTGTCCAACTGTCTGAAAATGTTACCATTTTCCTCTTATTAGGGTACATATGTATATTAATTGAGAAACTCCCAGCCAACCACCGGAGTCCGCAGGGTACCCCATTAGGACTCCCTGTGATGAGCGCTCACTGAAGATAAAAAATATTTGTCACTTACAAAATTTTGAAATACCAGAGGTCACGGCTGCCAACTCCAGTCTGGACAAACACCAAAAAAAAAATTCTAATTACTTAGAACCCTATTATTGGGTTTTCGAAATAGGGGTCGGCAGTGGGCGGCATATAGTTATACACTCCGAGGGTATTTCTGTCATGAAAATGCTTCTCACAAAAAATGTATTCGCTGTTTTGAGCCAGCATAAAACTGTAGTAGGAACAAAAAAAAAAAAATTACGGAGCACGCATCGAATTGGGAAGAGAAACTCGGCCTTAAAACCGTCAGAATTATAGATATTAGCACCATACATACTTTTCTCATAAAGTCTATTTATTTAATTTTGTATGAATGAATGAAATTTTGTAACGCTCAAATAATTTTCGTTCGCCTTTTGTCACGCTCCACGGTGCGCTGTGCAACCAAATCAAAACAGCAGCCCACAAGCCAAATTGCTAACGCAAATAAAACGCAACGCAAATAAAAACATACGAAATAAAATTTTAACAACATAAAAATACAACATTAATAACTGCATTAAAAAAAAAGAATTTTGCCAGCTTAAGCGCTTTTTCTTGTCGTTTGGTTTTGTTGTTAAAATTTATCCAAAACATTTACTCACCTTCGAATTCAGCTACGCTTTTATATTTTGGTCACTCTCTGCAGTGACACGTTTTGTTTATTTATGGTTTTTTTTTGGCTATTGCCATTTTAAACACAGAAATCTTTACAGTTTACACTTATTTTGGACGCATGTAGAATTTTTGATGAACAAGTTACTTTATGTTCTGGAGTAATTTTGGACACAGCTATCCAATCCTATAGTTAGCTTCTAAGAACTTTGGCAAGTCCTGTTTAGCCTCTGTTGAGCTTTGCTTACATTTGACTACAACTTTGTACAGCTCTGAAATATCTAATGAATCAGACTGTCCATTATAAATCAGCAAATTTTTATTGCATAAACAGCGACATTAAATCTATAAAGCGTTGAAATTTCAATTAACAGCGACTAATTGAATCAAATTTTGAAGAGCATTAATTAATTGAATTTCACAAATTTCTCAAAATTCCTTAAAAGTTTTTAAAGGTTAAATGTACAAATTTGAGAAATATTTCTCAATTATTGTACAAGTGTTTAATGTTGTTTTTAATTTATTTGTTTTGTTATAATAGAACTTAACTGTCCATTGTCGCACAGTGGGCTGAAATTGACAAGTAGGGACATAGGACTTCAATTGTATATTTTCATATTCTATGATATTTTGCCATAATTTTTAGTTATATAAGTTTTTTTCGTAAAACCTTGTTTTCAGAAGTTATCAGGCTTTTAGTAATAGATTTACATTAGATGCGTTTATTTGTATGCGATTGTTTAAACCTTCTCATATCCTCCCTCCGGCCCCAGAATATGAAAATAGTTTGTCTTATCTATATATATAAAAATGGTGTAAAAAATGTTACTAACCTCATCAGATGAGAACGGCTGGGCCGATTTCTGTAAAACTTTTTGTCAATTGTTCGTATTCTCGAGGAGATGGTTCGTACGGAAGAAAATTTTGGAAAATCCCTCCGGAAAAGTCCGAAAATTGGAAAAATCGGTGTGTATGTGCGTATGTGTGCATCTGTGGATGTGTGTCCTCTATAAATTCCCAAAGTAACCAACCGTTCTTTATGAAATTTTCACAGTAGATTCATGTGGTGTTAGTGCACATAGTAGGGTATATAGAATTTCGAAAAATTGGGAGCTTCCCGGAATACAGGCCTAAATGAGGACCCAGATCGATCCACCAAGCCTTCGAGCAATATTGGTATCAAATGAAAGGTGTTTAACAGGCCTTCAACATAAAGTTATTTTTATTGCGATACCTAGGCCGGGTTCCCAGATGTGGGTTAAAACGTGGGACCGAGTGACCCTGGAAAGTTTCTGAGCGATATTGGTATCAAATGAAAGCTGTTGAGGAGGACTTCAGCAAAGAGCTTTTTAAATAGTGATGCCTAGGCCGGGTTCCAAGATTTGGGTCAAAGCGTGGATCCGGATAACCCCTGAATGTTTTCGAGCGATATTGGTAGAAAATGAAAAGCGTTGAGCAGGCTTCCACATACAGCTATTTTCATTGTGATTTCTAAGGCTGTTTCCCAGAGATGGCTAAAGTAGTGGGCCCGGATGGTGATGGACGGTCCCGGTAAGGTAAAGGTAGGTAGCTATAGGGATAGGGGTAGGGATAGGGATAGGGATTGGGATAGGGATAGGGATAGGGATAGGCATAGGCATAGGCATAGGCATAGGCATAGGCATAGGCATAGGCATAGGCATAGGCATAGGCATAGGCATAGGCATAGGCATAGGCATAGGCATAGGCATAGGGATACGGATAGAGATAGGGATGGGGATAGGGATAGGGATAGGGATGGGGATAGGTATAGGGATAGGGATAGGCATAGGGATAGGGATAGGGATAGGGATTGAGATAGTGATAGGGATCGGGGGAAGTAGGTTTGTCGCGGCGAATATAACTATAACTTTTATTCAGAGAATAGACAATTTTTTGTTATTCGCAGTCATTAAGATGGACTCTAAGATAATGGTTAGCAATACGGTAATCAATCGGTTTAGGCTTCATAGGAATAAGTTTTAGCAGAACAACGTCTGCCGGGTCAGCTAGTAGTAAATAAAATGAAAAAAAAAATCACTTTTCTAAAAACTAGATTGACCTACACCAAAAACCGCGCAATTTTCAAGAATTTCAAAGTTTCTTTAGTTTTATGTATGAAGTTAAGATTTTGCACAAAATAAAAATTGTTATCTAGTCGGACGTAAAATTAACCGCTTAAACGAATGGCGTATTCAGTTTTTTGGTACACTACCCAGGGAAGGTAATATCGCGGCCTAAAGTGAACATTTTGTTTTCTTTCTCACGAATCTTCAACTTCATGTCCTATATTCTTCCTGATAGCTGAAAATTTTTTTAAATTCAATTTCACATGAGGCTATGTAATTTAATGCAGGTTTCAAAAATACATTCAGATTAAAAATCTAACAATATTTGGATGAGCTCTTGAAGTTTAAGTGAAGCAAAGTGGGGTATAATAAGGCATACCAGAATATTTTAAAGAATAGCAGCGACATTTGACTCTAATTTTAGGCTTATATGCATATGGCGAAACGGTTGACACGGCAAAATGACTTCACACTGAAGTCCTAAAATATTTTTTGGTTTCCACTCTGAAAAAAATACCCGTATTTAAACCAACAACCTTCGGCTGTTGAATCTCCGTCTTTGATTCAACAGCAAAAGTATTTGTTTTTACAACAAAGTTTTTGATCCAACAATTTATTCAAAAGCGGGCGTTGTTGATTCAAAAAGTTGCTTGCCTTTAAAAAAATTTTTGTGAGAAAATATTTTTTTGTGAGAAAACCAACAAAAAAAATAATGATGGAGAGAGGATGAAGAGAAAAATCCAAAAAAAAGTTTATTTTTAGCAACAATTTTCTCCCCGTTGTTGATTTAAAGGCAAAAGTATTTGACCCAACAGTTTCCGTTGTAAACAAAACTAATGAGAACAAATTTTTTTAAATTTTGTTTTTACAATGATTCAAATAATTCATGGATTCCTTTTTGGGAAATGGAAGTATAAATAGGTTACTACAATTCAATATAATGTTGAATGTTCCACTATGTGATGATTGGAAAGAATTTCAGGTTGATGTCATGGTTCGAATCCGGAGGAGAATATAAAATAAAGAAGAAAAATCAGAATAAGAAATAAAGATAGCAACCAGTGAATGATAAGAAGGAGAGAAGAATAGGAGAACAAGCGGAGGCTACATATTTGCATTTGGGACCCGGGGCGGAGAGAAGATGAAGAGCAAAATTTATTAACAAAATTTTATTTTTAGGTGAAAATGTTTTCCAACAATCTCCGTTATTGACTTAAATCAACAACGCTCGCACCTTTGAAACAACAACGGAGCGTTGTTGGGCACATTTCAACTGTGGAAAGTAGTTGATTTAACAGTGAAAGTCTTTGGATTTACAACGTTTTTTTTTCAGAGCACATTATACCCAGCAATATAAACTGATGCGCAATACTGGCATATGACCCAGTTAGTAATGGAATTCTTATTGAAATTGTAAAAAAACCGAAATTTTACGAACCACGAAAATTAATAAAATAGATAGTACGTTAGACCTTATGTATAATTAATTAAATTAATTTTGGGGAAACGTGAGGAAACTGAGTTAACGGCAAACAAAAAATCGAAAAAGATGAAAAAATTTTGAACTTTGACCAGCTGTCACTCAACCAGGGTTGGCTCAATCACTACAAGTTGTATCTAGGGATGGCAACTATAACCGGAAAAACGATTATAATCGGTTATTTTCTTTCGGTTAACGGTTAAAATGTATCGGTTTTTTTCTTTTGATTATTTTTTCGATTAACCTTTTTCCTCTCAAGTCGAAAATAATCGAAAGGAAATAATCGAAGTTGAGAATTACCGCCTTTTCATTCGAGTGAGTTTGTAAATTATTTTTCAAGGCAAAATGTTATGAATTAGTATTAATGAATGATTGATGATGTTATTTATTTATTTTATCATATAAGTAAGCGCAGTGTGTAGATAAATGTGCACAGCTTTTTTATACTCAGCTGTACTAGTACACAGAGTATTATAGTTTTAATCACATAAGTAACGGTGGATTGTAACAGAATGAAATAATCGAGATAGATATAGACTTATATATATCAAAATGATCAGGGTGAAAAGAGAAATCGATTGAGCCATGTCCGTCCGTCTGTCCGTCTGTCTGTCTGTCCGTCCGTCTGTCCGTCCGTCTGTAAACACTCTAACTCGCGCAAAAATTGAGATATTTTGATGAAATTTGAAATGCAAGTTGGTATCGAGACTGGGACGGTTGGTATTGAAAATGGGCGAAATCGGACCATGACCACGCCCACTTTTCCTATATAGAAAAAATCGGAAATTTGGTATCTCAGCCACTAATATAGCTAGAGTTATGAAATTTTACCCACGTGTTGAGCTCAGGCCTCTAAGAAGAAATTTGATGGAATTTTGGAAAATGGGCGGTGCCACGCCCACTTATTGAGGAGCAAACATTGAAAGCTTTATGAGTCATAACTCAGAAACTGTTGAAGATATGTCGATGAAATTTGGTACGCGTGATATACTTACTTAGGCAAATGTTTGGACGAAAAATTATCAAAATCGGTTGACGGCCACGCCCACTTTTATATATGGGTATTATAAAGTGACCTAATAAAAACATTTAAGTGATATCTCTGTCAAATATAAAGATATATCATTGAAATTTTATGCCAGGAGTCCACCTGCAGACATACAACCAAAAACACAAAAATTTTGGAAAATGGGCGTGGCACCGCCTCTTTTTAGAAGCTGGAATATACGAGATTTCTGAGCCCATAACTCGACAAATAATTGCTATATAATGACGAAACTTGGTGTGTACACTTTTATTACTTGTGGTAATACATGCTGAAAATTTTAGCGAAATCGGTTGACGACCACGCCCACTTTTATATATGGGTATTATAAAGTGGCCTAATAAAAACATTTTAAGCGATATCTTTGTCAAATATAAAGATAATTCATTGAAATTTTGTGGCAAGAGTTCCACAATAGACCGGAAACAAAAAATAGACAAATTTTGGAAAATGGGCGTAGCACCGCCTCTTTTTAGACAAAGGAATATACGAGATTTCTTAGCTTATAACTCGACAAATAATTGTGATATTATGACGAAACTTGGTTTGTACACTTTTATGACTTGTGTTAATAGACGCGCAAAAATTTATTGAAATCGGTTTATGACCACGCCTACTTTTTAACAAAGATATTTCTGGAACGCCCTTTGGTAATTTGTAACGTGACATCTTTGTAACTAGATGTGATAAAGGAATGAAATTTTGCACAAAGAATAATATTCATAAGCTTAGTTGGATGACTGATAAAAATTTTGAAAATGGGCGCGGCTACGCCCACTTTATGCAGCACTTGCTTTATATAAAAAGTACCTAGACCGTGTTTCCATCAAACGCAAACAAACAATGAAAGCATACAGCTGAGTATCTAATGTTCGATTCCACTCGAACTTAGGCTTCCTTACTTGTTAAATATGATTTCATTTATATACGAATTTGTATGAATTCGTACCTCTTTAAAATTGTTTTTGGGAAAATTTCCCATTAAGGAACAACGCCCCGAAATAAATGACTATTTCCGGGGGGTAGAGGAGCTCTCACAGGACTTGGAACTGAAATCAAAAATTTCCGGAGGCTTGTTGTTTACAAGATATTTGTTGTTAAAATTTTGAAATTTACCAAACAAAACACGAAAACTGCGATCTATTGCCGAGATAAAAGCACGTATTAAAACGAGCAAATGCATATATGTATGTGTGTAGAACAACATTTTGCGTTGGCGGCCTTCAGCCGCGCTTTAAAAAAATAATCCTCAGCCGACATAATTCTCTTTCTGGGGTAATATCTATGGACCCATCCAACCTTAACGACAATTATCTCGTAAACTGTAAACTTCCTGCAAGTTTTGAGCTATCTGAGAGCCCCTGAAAAAGTAATTTTTTTCGTGGTGCGCTTTCTCAGTGGAAAGCCGACACTTTTTTTTTGTTTATAACGTGTTTTTTGTAAAGATGAGATAGCAAAAAAAATTTTGACGATTTTTCGCTGAAATTACGATTTTTTATTATTATAATAAAAACGAACACACATACATAGTATGTATAAAAAATTAGCTTGTTTATCCTCTTGGGGTACTACGTATTAATTTATCAATAATTGTAATCGAAAAACGGTTATAATCGGTTAGTTGCCTACGATTATTCGCGATTAATAATCGAACCCTTTCGATTAACCTAAAAAACGGTTAATCGATTATTAAATTTTTTTTGCCATCCCTAGTTGTATCTCGTTAGAAGCGTATTTTAATCATCTACCGAACGAGGTACTGCTTGGGGTAGTCGTATTTCTCTCTTCAGCGAAAATAATAATATTGCCATAAGACCTAGTCATTAATGGAACTATGACTGAAATTGTAAACTTTTCCGAGCTTTTCCGAACCACGAGGCCTAGTAAAATATATAGTAAATTAGACCTTATATATAAATATATGAAATTAATTTTGAGGAAATGTGAGGAAATTGAGTTGAGTGCAAAATTCTGAATTTTTCCATACATTTTTTTTTTTAATTTGCTATAACTTTTAAATTAAAGACTTTATGAAAAGTTATTCAGATACAAAAACCTCATATAATAAGGTTTAGAATCGAACTCCATAATTAGTTTTTTATTATTAACTAGCTTTTATTTCATGTCTCTATGTCCACTACCGACCTATTTCAGCCCACTGTGTGTCGTAGAGAAAGTAAAGTAATTTTTTCCATACCTATTTTAGTATCTCTTATCAAGTGGATTTTTCTGTTATCGTGTGGAATATTTCGCTGATTTCGAAATTATTGAATTAATTTGTTTCATATTAGGAACTTGAATGAAGGGTTCTTTAAAGCAGGCATGGCCAGCAACAACATCACCGTGACTCAGTTTGGCTCCCAACAACAAACAAATTGCGCGCTGTCGCCGTCAGTTTTCGAACCTCTCAACCTAGAAGACCCTCGTCTATAAAAGAGTGGTTTCACTTCATGTAGTCCCTTTAGAACCCAATAAACATTATTTAGAACGTATGAAAAAGACCTTCGCACCAGTAAACATTCTCTGAGCGCTCATAATTTTGGCGTCCGATATGAGTCCGAAATATGTGTGAAATATGAGCTTAACAGCCAGTTTCACGAAAGAATTTAAGTTTAATTTACATAATTGTTTTTACTTAAATTTTATATGAAATCTGACAGGGAAAAAAATTAAATTTTCACTTAAATTTTTTCGTGAAATTGGCTGTAAGAATTTTTTTTCATAATTTTTTTTTTTTTAATTTTTCACTTTGGTTTCTTAGCCGTTTTTATTTTAAAAACTACTTCATTTTTAAGCTTTTACTCACCATTTATTATTTTTTTGTATATGGAAAAAGCTGTGGTGTGAAAAATTAATATTTTTTGTAGAAGTTACAGATCTATTTCGGAGATCACCACATCTCTTGAGCAGACTTCTTTTTTTTCCATTATTCTTTTATTTTTTTTTTTTTTTTGTATTGTAAATGATAATTGTAATTCATAGATGCGGCTTCGAAACAGGTGAGGTATAAAATTATCATTAAAGTTCAATATAATGTTTAATATCCCACTATATGATGGCGTTGCAATTGAATTCAGGTTGATATCAGGTTAGAATCCGGAGAAGAATACAAAATAGACAACAATATAAAGCAAGCAGTGAGGGCGAAGAAGATTCCACAATGAGAGAAGTGGAGAACAAGTCGGGTGAATGGAGAGAGGATGAAGAGTGACACAGAGAAGAAAAATGCCAAAAAAAAATAGTTTTTCGTTTTAGTAGTCATAAAAGAAGGAAAAAAGAGTCATAAATATGAGCCCAATAGGAGTATTTGATGACTCTTATTCCAACTCATATGATTTATAAAATTATTCTCATATCGGGCGAACATCTTAAGAACAGAAAACACACACACATTTCGGACTCCAAAATGAGCTCATAACGCTTCGGTTTAGGATTCCCTTCTGACTCCTTTATGACTGTGAATGTTTGTTGTTTGGGATATCCAATATGCATATCGTCGGTCTGCTGCCAGAAACACGAATGTGAAAATTTTTTTAAGTGCGATATCTGCTCTTTATTGGGTATATATTGATATAATAACAATTATTATTTGTATATATGCTTATGTACATATTAGTATATATTATGTATGTATGTTTACATAAGAATTTATACAAATATTAATTGTTATTACATCAATACATACCCGATAGAGAGCAGACATCGTACTTAAAAAATTTTCACATTCGTGTTTCTGGCACACGGAACGAAAAACGTACATAAAACTAATGTATTTCAAGATTAATGTTAATGAAAAAAATAGTTGATTTTGAACCAACTACCGTGTTCACTAAAATTAATGAACGGCGTTCATAAGCTCGAGATTTTAATGAACGAGGTTTATGAATATGAACGAAACAATGAACGTGTTCATAAAAATTTTATGAACGGGTTCATAAAATATTATGAATTTTTTCATAGATTTTATGAAATTATTTGTTATAGTTGAGGACAAGTACAGTTTAAGTGCAGCATTTGACATGCTCAATACAAGTGGTATGATGGCACAGTGGTAAGGCGTCCGGCTTGGAATCGAGCAGGTCGGAGGTTCGAATCCGGTCGATATCAAGGTGACTGATTTTTTTTATAATTTAATTTTTTTTATAAAAATGTAAAAAATATAAAAAAAATAAAATAAATAAATAAAAAGACCGGAGGGATCGGAAAAACATAATTATTCAACTAATACTTCCCTAGATATTATTCAGACAAAGGGCAATATTTCATTTCATATAAGTGAAGATGCAAACAATAAACTCTTTATACCAAGTGCTTCATTAATCATCTGAGACTTGCAGCAATATTCAAAGCTATCGGAAAATTAACGAACGAAGGTAACACATCGAATTTTTTCTTTCTCATACCAATTGAACAACAATGAATTCTATGAATAGTATTCATAACTATTTTTCATAAGCCATAAAAACTATTAAAATTTTGAATTTTGTTCTACACCAAGTTCATGAATTTTCATTCATTAACTTTATGAACGCCTTCATTAAATTTTATGAAATTCTTGATTAAATTTATGAACAATTCATTAAAATCAATGAATTTGTTCATAAAACTCACTACAGAAAATTTATGAACGCCGTTCATTAAAAATTAATGAAATATTTTTATCCGTGCAGGAGGCCGACGATATTGAGTTGAAAACAAGCTTAAAACTAAACTAAATTTTCCAACGTTTTATAGTAGGTATATGGAAAAGAAACACGAACTGAGTTCGAAAAAATTGGAAATATGTATATGTAGTAACGAGAGAAATATAAAACATACACTATCTCTCTTAATTTACTCTCCTAGAATTTCGAATTAATAACGAAAGGAAAATACATCGATTAAAGAATGTTTTAGTTATTATTATGGAAAATTACTTAATAGGTAGTTTTCTAATCGAACAATAAATAACCCTTTCTAAATTCATTATCGAAGTTGTTTCAATAACTTGAAACTAAATTGGTTTCATCAACTCAAACAACCCCGTTTATTGCTTCGTCAATTGGTCAGCTTCTGAAGAAGTACCTACACACACACAAAATGTTGACAGTTATGCGAGCAAATGCGCAAAGTAATAAACTTTGTAAAATTATTACCTACTAAGAAGGTCATAAAGTGGAGATTTATTACATTTTTTTCTGCAAAGACTTAAAATGTAATTTAAACTTGACTAGTTTTGTTAGATTCGACATAATTACAAAAAAATGTTTATGATTTAATTTCGTATACAAAAATACGCGTACAATTAGCTGGTCGTTTTTTAAGCATTTTTCTCCAAGCATCAAATACAAACTTACGCACTTAAGCTCACAGAGCTAAGTTTGTGCTGAAAAAATACACTTATAGCTCAGTTAGTCGAGAACGTAAACCCGTGTACCGTGTCAGCTGATCCAACCTATTTAATGGGATTTGTATGTACCGATTATTCAACGACGTACGACGCAGAAGCCCGTACCGCAGAAATCAAAATCATTTTGATTTTTTACGTAAAAATGTGTCAGCTGATCGCTCGCATGGTTGCAAGGTAGAAGGGTTGCCAGTTGAACATTTTTAGTTATTAAATATTTAAACAGTAATTTTCACAGTATTATACAACAAACTCAACAATATTGTAAAATGTTATCGAATATACATATATGTGTTCACATGGAAAAAATAGTATGTCTACTTAAACGAACCATTTATTATTACTTTAATTTTTAAAAAGAAAGGAAAGAAAACGTTTATAATTTTTTTTTTTTAATCCCAAACAAAATGTAAATATATATATATATATAAATTAATAACAAGATAATAGCTTTGTTCAACAACTTTTCTTACAAGTACTTGCAAAAAGAGCGTCAATGTCAAATTAAGAGTAAAAACGAGAAAAAGAGAAAATTATCAACCAAAGTAATTGAACACAAAATCGTAAACATTCGCAAGAAAACAGCTGATACGTTGTAATTGAAATTTTTGAAATTGGAAATGAATGGAAATAACTGAATTAGGAAAACAAAATTCTACTTTGGCTATTCCACAACATCATCAAGATTCGTTTTTGCGCTAACTTATTTAGTACACAATTAGAAATTTGCGTTTAAAATGTTTGTATATTTCCAATTGAAATTTTTGTGATCATATATTTTTGACACTTCTATTTTTTTAAAGCTGCTAGTAGTTGCAAGTGAAAATTTTACTTGCAGCGTTTATCAACTCTCTCGAGGTTTTACTCTCTCCATTTGGCTCTCTTTTGCGAATTTTTTGGGTTATTGAACATAAATTCGTAACTATTCGTAAAAATATGTAAAAATTTTGAGATATTGAACACTCCTAATAAATGAAGATATTACTGAAAATTAAAGCAAAAATTGTATTTATCCACAATGGTGGCGGTATTTTCTTAATTGATAACTCTTGGTGGTCTTCTTCTGCAATTTTTATACATTAAAAAGTTATAAATTGCCACAATAAATCTGAGTTTCTGTAACAAAATCAATTAAAGTGATGTCACACTAATACGATCCACACGTTGTCACCACATATTTATACTAGAAAAGATATGAGTTACAGAAACTCAGTACAGATTTCTTAATTAAACACAGATTTTTGTGAGAATCTTGTTGCTTCCCAATATAATTTTTTATGGATTTTCAATTGTAAATTTAATGTTCTGACTGTGTTTTTTGTTATTTTATGTTTTAGTCCTTGATAACTATCACCAAGGTGTGATGGATATATATTGGGCAGTAACAAAATTACAAGAAAAATGTGTTTTAATTACCAACTAAGCCGTAAAAAAGTACCTAAATTAATAAAAAAAAAAGTCGTCAACGACAACTTTAAAAACGATTAAATAAGTATTTTCTTGTCATTTGGCAAATAATGCACAGTTGTGTATTGAAGAGTAATCCGCATAACACTTTGAAGATTAGTAAAAATCTTGTTTGTTCAAAAATTACTAAACGGCAACCCTGCCAAAATGTAAACAAGCTATATATATACACGGTGAGCTTAAACAACTTATTATGAAAAGTCAAAGTAACCAAGATATTATTTCAGGGTTTGAAATTGCTTAGCTACTTTTGCTGCATTTGCTTTTGCTAACGAAAAGTAAATTAGCAAACTCGGCCAGCCAAGTATTCAGCTGAGCCGTGTTTGCTTGTATAGTTAAGCAAAGCAACGCGATTTGGGGGATTTCATTTTACTTCCAGCAATTAGTTGTGTCTTTGCATTTTTTCTGCTTTTGCTTATTTTGCTGAAACGATTTGTTACGCATATTTCGATTTTTTATACATATTTACTTATGTGTATGTATGTATATACACATAATATGTATGTATGTCCATTTGTAAACATCTTTTCATGTTGAATTTTGCTTAAAAACTAGTTTCAGCAAAATAAGCAACTGTAAGCAAAAATTTACTACTCAATTAATTGCTGGAAGTAAAAGCAACCCTCTCAAATTGAGTTGCTTGGCTTGAAGGCGGATTCATCGTTCGAGTTCAGAACTTTTTTGCCATGTGGTTGTTGTTGTGTTTTCGGAGTGTGAGAGGAATTCCGAAAAGTTCTGAACTATTTTTATTAGTTAACTCAAATTCAACTTTAGTTCAGAACTCGAACGATGAATCCGCCTTAACTATACAACAGGGTTGGCAACTCAGAGAAGAAAAATTATTGTACCAGAGCCGTCAAATTGTTGCATTTTGAGCAAAATTATTGTACATTTAAAAACTACGTTTAATTACCCCTGCAGCCTAATCTACGTTCCCCAATTTTTACTTCAAAATGAAACATTTATTTTAATTTTTGGCATTTATATAATATTAGTTTTAATAATTTTTATAATATTTGTATTATTTATTTTATTATTATTAATAAATATTTGTATTATTTCAAATATCTTAAAAAAAGTAAAAAGAAAAAATGCAACAAACACACCGAAAACACACAATAATCAAAACATATGGAGGGTTGCCAGCCAGAGTTACGAGAATTTAAAATCAGTGATGTGCAAAAAACACGTTGAGTGAATAATAAAATTAATTTCTGTGGTGCAGTACTTGAGTCTTTTTTAATATTTTGTATAAAATGCATATCGTTGAAATTATTGTACTTTTGAAGATATTGTACGCATAGGATTGACTATTGAAAAAGTCATGAAAATACTCGTGTACAATATTTATTGTACGGTTGCTGACACTGCTATACAAGCAAACACGACTCAGCTGAAAACTGAAGCGAATGATTCGTGTTTTCGTTTTTGGCTCGGCTGAATTCAGCAATAAGCAAAAAACATCGGCTATTGCTGTTTTGCAGCAAGCAAATTCAAACCCTGTATTATTTCATGGTTGTATTCTTGGACATATTAGAAGATGTTCTGAGCCAAAATTGAAATCATTCATCGGACACATTTTGAGAAATTCCATGTTTTTTTTAAAATGGTCAATTTTTTCTTTTCATGCGAGCCCCTGTTCTTTTTATGGCACCCACGGTAAAATGACTGTTCTGTTCTTCTAGTATATAAGTGTATAGTAAAATTCATTACAGTAAAAATACATTTTAAGACGTTTATTATTTATTATTTATAATATTTTAATATAAACATAAAAAGGTTGACAGTTTTTTTTAAATATGAAGAATATTATATTCACATACAGTTTTCTTCAAATTCTCCATATAATTTGGGTTATTTGGTCTAGTTCGATACTTATAATCCCATGTTTTTTTGAAATCATAATGCACAGCCTCCATGGCTTGCTCTGAATGATACCCTAATCCTATTCCCTGCCTTGAACAAAAATCTTCTATATGAAAAAAAAAAAACTGTATGCACTTTTGGGGTATGGGTATAGAGTAGTTGTAAGAAATTATTGGAAAACACCGATGTATTAAGATGTCTATGCTCCATGGATATTAATCCAGAAAGAGAATTCTGCCGGCTGAGGGTAATTTTATTGAAGCGCGGCCAAAAGCCGCCAACGCAGAAAGATGTTCTACACATACATACATTAATTTAACAAGGAATGTCTCCTGAACTATAAGCGTCCAGAGGGTAGTACCTTGTTTTTTGTGATCTGTGAGACCACCCCTACCCTCTGGAAAATTAATTGTTATCGGATCGTGGATCATTATATACAAATTTTCCCTCTATCCAGGCTGGGGATCCAACCCATGACCTCTGGTATGGCAGACTAGCCACTGTCCGCCACACCACAGTGGCCACAACACTCCCCACTGCACTACAGCGGCCCCGTTGATATATATTCCCGCAAAGGAGATTACAATTTACTAAGCTACATAATATGCATATAAATACTTCGCAAAAAGTATGTAACTTATTTTGCATATTTAATTTATCCATATTTGTTGCCAATTTAGTGTATTTTTCCAATTTTATAATTGATTTGTATATTTTGCAAATCTTGTTACTTGCAAAAATTCAAGTCAGCTGTTGTTTGATCAGCTGTTTTCCTGTTGGAAAAGTGCTGTTGGCAAAAATTTGTCCAACAAAATTCAACAGCTTCTCACAAAATGAAATGTCAGTTTTCTCTCTCAGTTGGTTCTCTTCTGTTGGAGATTTGGCGTAAAAAACGGCGACAAAGTGTTTGTTTTTAAAAGTTTTCGAAAAACATCAAAAAATATCCGTAAACGAACAAAGCTATTATAAATAATAAACGTCTTAAAATGTATTTTTACTGTAATGAATTTTACTATACACTTATGTACTAGAAGAACAGAACAGTCATTTTACCGTGGGTAAAAAGAACAGGGGCTCGCATGAAAAGAGAAAATTGACCATTTTAAAAAAAAACATGGAATTTCTCAAAATGTGTCCGATGAATGATTTCAATTTTGGCTCAGAACATCTTCTAATATGTCCAAGAATACAACCATGAAATAATATCTTGGTTACTTTGACTTTTCATAATAAGTTGTTTAAGCTCACCGTGATATATGTAAATATGTGTGAGTAAAACAGCTGATTGCTACGGGCTCAAAAAATCCTAAAAATTGCATACGGGCGTTTGCGTCAGCGAGCGGACCACACGTTCTCGACTAACTGGGCTATTAAATTTTTTTTGAGTTGTAGCACGATGGCCTGACATATAAATTAATTTAACCCACATACTTCGTAACAACTACAACACGCGTGCGCACTAAAAGAAAATAGAAAAAATAAAAACAAGAAAACGAAAACATGAAAAAAGTCACGCGTTTACTACGTCCGAAAACTAAAAAACCCAAAGACGCGCATTATAATGAGTTGAATGGCGAAAAAGGTAACGTGGCTGACAGCACCGGCGCTGGCGCTGACGCAGTGGAACCTGTGCCAGCCATACATAATTACGGCCAACGCAGTAAAACGAATGATAAAAAAACGAAAACAACGAAAAAGCTAGTAACGAAACCAAAATCGGACAACGTGCGTAAAACGAAAAATGTCAACGCTTCCTCAGCGTCCAACGCGGCCGCATCAACTGTGCACAACAACAACAACAACAGCAACTCATTCCACTATTCCTCATTGAGTAGCCAACGTTACAGTTATAGCAACAGTAGCTGTGGCAGTCTGTCAGCAGCGCGCGACATTCACGAAACAACACATACCTCGGCGATGACGTCACACCACATGCAATCAAAAAGCAAGTTTGGCAGGAAACGACGCTGGTGGCGCCGCCTTTTCCGCTGTGGAATTTGCGCATGCGCACGTCACAAAGCCGCCTATCACCCGCACAGCCGCTACAAACACTATTGGCAGCAGTCGAAAGAAGAGCGCGGGGCGGCGAAAAAGCGTAGGTGGTGCGGTTGCTGGTGTCGGCGCGAAAGCAGCGTCAGCGGCGGCGGCGGTAGTAAAAAACGCTCACGCTGGCGCCGTTTGTGTTGCTCGTGTTGGTGTTGCTCGTGCACTAAACACCAAAGTAGTTATCAATATGATTCGCAGGAGGATGATGACATCGATGGCAAATTTGCTGCTTACATTTTCGAAATGCAACAAAGAGATGCGGCGGCGGCCAATGCGCAAAGCTCCGAAGCAGCAGCAACAAATACCAGCAAAATAACAGCAACAACAACAACAACACAATTACAACACACACAAAGTACGTTGGTAAAATACAAAATAATAAATACTAAACAAAATTACACTACTCTCAAACTAACCGCAGCTGTTGGCCACAATGAGTTGATTGGTGCGCCGTCAGATGGCGCGTGTGTTGCAACGGCGCCCACTGCAATCGCTTGTCGGCGCCGCAGCAGCAACGGTGGACTGAAAGCGAAACCACGCGCTTGGACTTGGGACGATAGTTTGCGCTCCAATTCGGATCGTTTTCTCGAAACACTCGAAGAGGACAATTTAAATGCGCCAAGCATTTGTAATTTTATGACGCGCCGGCCAGCGCTGGCACCACCGGCAATTCAAACGCACCAACGTGTAGGTAGGCATTTGTGGCGAGAGTGAGTGCGTGTTGGGCGTAAAGCGACACACGCGCCGAAAAAGTGGAGGAAATAAAAAAATGCCATAAACTTGTTGATTATTGTGCATGCGGATTCTGTAGCGTATAAAATAAGGTGCACCGATGTACATAACTTTTTATTAAGCACCTCTTATTTTTTATATTGGTACGTAACTGGATATATATGTATGTATGTATGTATGTAAGGGTGGGTGAAAAAATAAGCAAAGCGAAAATGTCTATTAGATAAATTTTGAAGGTGTTAAAGCTCGTGTTATTGAGTTTTGAGCACAGGGAGCCTGAATGTTATGGAAATCTTGCCTTGCCGTTAGAAGGGAGTCCACCACCAAGCATCGCAGCAGAGTAGACAGTAGATACACCACCCTGCTGTGGCAAAGAGGCCGTCTTTCTCCACTACGGTTAGCAATCTTTCGGATAACACGGCATTGATCCAAGTTATAATTGTCTAATCCCCACCAAGTCTTCCAGCCGCTAAGCACATAGACTCAAAGGTAGCATCACTCGACATCAGCCAAAACTCCCATTGTTAATTCCCCAGCTTCCAGTCCTGAATCGATATTTGTCACATAGTCGTGAATAGCTGATTCACAGTATTTTCCACTCTTATATGCATGTTGGTGTATGCTGAGTGACCTGTTCACCAGAACCTTTGCCCTGGTCTACTCCTCGACTGTGCGTTCCAAAACCTTCAACACAAAGGATGTCAGACTTATTGGCCTGAAGCTTTTTGGTAATAAGTAGTCTCTCTTCCTGGTTTTTTGAATAAATACTACTCTTACATTTCTCTAAAGTGCAGTCATGTACTTAGTTCAATGCCAGACGTGCCCTGAAGATCCAAATCAGGGCTTTCTTAAGCCTTTCCCCCCTCTCCCCCCACACACACTTTAGCATTTTCGGGTACACACAATTCGGGCCTGACAATTTGAAGTTGTCGAAAGAGGTTCTAGAGAGCCCCATCGACTCATCAGATATCATGATTGATGCTATGTTCCAATCCAGTCTGGTGGCTCTCCTAACAATGCCATCTGCCATATCTCTCTCTGCGCCAGAAATTATCTTGCTACCGGGAAAATGAAGTTTCAGGGGAATGTTATAGGTTTCTAGCTGTAACGTGGTATACTATGGTCTATCTATGGATTTTGAGAGAGTCTTATTTGGCTGTCTGGTTCTTTTGAAGTACCTTGCATAGCCTTGCTGACGCTTTCGTGTTAATAATTACTTTATTTTAGAGCTTTTTGTCAGTTTTTTAAGGAACCAAGGCAAATTCATTCATATGGTAATGGTAAGTGAACAGCTGACTTCTTCTTCTTCTCGTTTTCAAATCGCTGTGTACAGAAGAATACAGAAGAATGTCATCCAAATAAATATTTGACTTTGAGTTTGACATTCTGATGTACAAAAACATAAAGCGAATCAATGCGAATATTGCCGAATTCGCCCTGCCATTACCATAATGAATTTGCCTTGTAAGGAACATTTTATTTTAGAAATTATTTTTTTGTGATTGAAGTTGTATGTGGATCTAAATATTTCGGAGTTCAGCCTAGCTCCTCATCAGACTTAGTTTTTCTTGAGGATCTCACCTGGAATCGAACTCAGATCATTGTATTGGTAAGTCAATGGCTACCACCGTCTTCTTTTTTCACAATTTATTTACCACAATAGTGACATTAAGACACCCTGTCCTCAAATTTTGGTTTTAAAATATACGTTTGAGTAACTCAATTTATGTGAAATTCACTTCTGTACCTCGTTGCTACTTTGACAACACTCTAATACTCCAAGTGTACATAATTACATACACTCACATATGCACCACACATTTTTCACCATATACTGATCATTTGATCATTTATTTATGTACATACCTACATAGGTGGGCAAGATGTGAGAAAATTCATTCTCGTTCAAACTCACCATCAAATTTTCATTTTTATGGTCACCCTATAAAAAATACCGTAAACAGTTGTAAAATTTATTTTCGCATGAATAGTTTATGCACATATGTACATACTTACATATTGATAGGTATGTATGTATTTACTATGTGCAAGAGTGTGAAAGTTTTCGAAAGGCAATCAACAACCCATACGCTTTCGAACTTTATGACCCTTTCCTTCATCTCAATTGTGTGGTTGATTTAATAAAGAAATGTGCATTCCTACGACTATTTCTTTAAAGTTATTATTTTAGTTGATCACTTTGAACCAACCGCTAGCAATTCTCTGTTTGACATTTGATTGATTTGGAAGAGTATGGATCTTTAAAATGTCTCTAGTTTGCCAAAACTGCAAAACAAAATGGCTATGTACACTTTGCCGCAATGCAAATGCTCAAGCAAATAAAAAGGTTATTTATGTAAATAAAATTTAAGCTAAGTTTGCGCTCGCAAATAAACAAATCGTTACTTATGTTATGTTCAGACACAACCTTAATTGAACATTAAGAGCCTTCATTCAATTTTCAAGCCTAATGATTCTCAATTTACCATACAAAAATTGACTAAGTTAATGCTTCATTAGAAATTAATGAGTTCTTAATGAAGAAAAATGTGGCCGCTGTGGTGCAGTGGGTAGAGTGCTCGCCTGCTATGCCAGAGGTCTCGGGTTCAAACCACGGTCCGAGCCAAACAAATTTTTCTAATTAGTAAAAATCCAATTATTGGGTTTTTTAAGAGCAGTGGTCACCTCTTGGCAGTGGGCGGCATACCCTCCGAGAGTATTTCTGCCATGAAAAAAAGCTTCTCACAAAAAATGCATTCGCCGTTCGGAGCCGGCATAAAACAGTAGGTCCACCCAATTAGTAGGAAAAACAAAAAGGAGCACACCTCGAATTGGGAGAGAAGCTCGGCCATAAAACTCGTCAGAGTTATAATAGCGCCATTGTATTATATTATATTATAATGAAGAAAAATTCTGCATGCAACCCTGTTAAAAAGCTTGTTTCATAAGCAAAATGAAATGTCATGATATTACACATTGTCATACATATTACACATTGAACATCGCTATGGTTTATGTTTTTATAATTTTCATGAACATAAAATTATACTATTAGCTGCATTCGTTTGGGCAAGACTTGGAGAGTTGCGAAAAAAACAAAAACTGGTATAACAAGTAAGGAAGCCTAAGTTCGAGTGGAATCGAACATTAGATACTCAGCTGTATGCTTTCATTCTTTGTTTGCCTTTGATGGAAACACGGTGCACTTAATATAAAGCGAGTGCTGCATAAAGTGGGCGTAGTCACGCCCATTTTCTTAATTTTTATCAGTCATCCAACTAAGCATATCAATATTATACTTTGTGCAAAATTTCATTCCTTTATGACTTCTAGTTACAAAGATGTCACGTTACAAATTCCCAAAGGGTGTTCCAGAAATATCTTTCTTAAAAAGTAGGCGTGGTCATAAACCGATTTCAATAAATTTTTGCGTGGCTATTAACACAAGTTATAAAAGTGTATAAACCAAGTTTCGTCATAATATCTCAATTATTTGTCGAGTTATAGGCTAAGAAATCTCGTATATCCCTTTGTGTAAAAAGAGGCGGTGCTACGCCCGTTTTCCAAAATTTTTCTATTTGTTGTTTCCGGTCTATTGTGGAAGTCATACCACAAAATTTCAATGAATTATCTTTATATTTGACAAAGATATCGCTTAAAATGTTTTTATTAGGCCCCTTTATAGTATATATATATATAAAAGTGGGCGTGGTCGTCAACCGATTTCGCTAAAATTTTGAGCGTGTATTACCACAAGTAATGAAAGTGTACACACCAAGTTTCGTCATTATATATAAATTATTTGTCGAGTTATGGGCTCAGAAATCTCGTATATTCCTGTTTATAAAAAGAGGCGGTGCCACGCCCATTTTCCAAAATTTTTGTGTTTTTCGTTTTATGTCCGCAGTTGGACTCCTGCTATAAAATTTCAATGATATATCTTTATATTTGACAGAGATATCGCTTAAAATGTCTTTATTAGGTCACTTTGTAATATACATATATAAAAGTGGGCGTGGCCCTCAACCAATTTCGGAAATTTTGCGTCCAAATATTTGACTAAGTAAGTATATCACGCGTACCAAATTTCATCGATATATCTTCAACGGTTTCTGATTTATGACTCATAAAACTTTCAATGTTTGCCCCCTAATAAGTGGGCGTGGCACCGCCCATTTTCCAAAATTTTTGTGTTTTTCGTTTTATGTCCGCAGTTGGACTCACGCGACAAAATTTCAATGATAGACCTTTATATTTGACAGAGATATCGCTTAAAATGTTTTTATTAGGTCACTTTGTAATATACATATATAAAAGTGGGCGTGGCCGTCAACCGATTTTAACTATTTTCCGTCCAAACGTATGCCTAAGTAAGTAAATCACGCGTACCAAATTTTGTCGATATATCTTCAATGGTTTCTGAGTTATGACATATAAAACTTTCAAGGTTTGACCCTTAATAAGTGGGCGTGGCACCGCCCATTTTCCAAAATTTCATCAAATTTCTTCCTAGGGGCCTGAGCTCAACACGTGGGTAAAATTTCATCGCTCCAGCTATATTAGTGACTGAGATACCAAATTTCCGATTATTTCTATATAGGAAAAGTGGGCGTGGTCATGGTCCGATTTCGCCCATTTTCAATACCAACCGTCCCAGTCTCGATACCAACTTGCATTTCAAATTTCATCAAAATATCTCAATTTTTGCGCGAGTTAGAGTGTTTACAGACGGACGGACAGACGGACGGACGGACGGACAGACGGACGGACATGGCTAAATCGATTTCTCTTTTCACCCTGATCATTTTGATATATATAAGTCTATATCTATCTCGATTATTTCACTCTGTTACAATCCACCGTTATGTGATTAAAACTATAATACTCTGTGTACTAGTACAGCTGAGTATAAAAAGAAGTGAACATGATACTCGTTAAATTAAGGGAATTGGAAAAAAAGTATGTGTATTTTCTTCCTCTTCTCCATTTCGACACTATTCAAAACTCAATCCCAACAATTTTAAACCATTTTAACTATTCACAATAGAAAAAAAATTGGCATCATTATTTATGACCAGTTTAATGAGTAGCTGGCATACTCTCTAAAGGTATTTTAAGGTCTCTAACATTTTGTATGAAAACTGCCAGCTAAGCGTGCAGAAAAATACCCAAAGAAATACACCTATTATAACTTTGTTCCAAAAAACGATATTTTTAAGTACCAAAAGGAGAAGAACAGGACAAATAAATCGAAAAGCATTTAAGTACAGTCGTCTATATTGGCATAACTTCAACTGCTGCCGGAAAAGTAAGCAAACAGAATGTAGGCAATTTTTATTATTTAAAAAACATTTATGTGTAAGCGAAAGTCTTCCATTCATGAAAGGTATGAAGTCTTCGGCATAGATACGTTCTTACTTGTTTGTTGATAAATATAGTTATGAAAACAAATTAACTATTAACTCATATCTTTTTATTTATCGATCTAACCTTCATGATAAGCAAACTAACGTCACAAAAAATATGTTGTGTGGGCGATGTAATTTTTTTATAACACTAATGAAAATATAAACCATATTTACGCGATAAAAGTTTAGAAATATGAATATATAGATATATTTTGATAAATAAATTGGTTTTCACTCTACACATGTATGTTCATAATTTAATAGACATTCAAAGCGTGTTGTCATATTAATTAAGACTCTCTTAGATAGCGCTGAAAATGAGTCATCAGAAAACGTGCATTTTTCGATTAAGTTCAAAAGTTTAAAATTACTTACATATGTATCTACTTAAAGTATGAAAAATATTCCTATGAAATGTTATCTCACTAAATCAAATTTAGTTAATTCTTCATAGCTGCTCTTGAGTTTGGTAAACACACTTCAAGTTAATTATGCCACATTCCCTTCCACTTCGGCATAATTGATTATTAATTAAAATTTTATGTGGTGAGCTTCATTAGATTCCTCAAGAGTTGAGCTAGACATCCGGTTTTCTCATAAACCTTATGATGTCATAAAGTTCTGTTCAAAAACAACAACCAAATCATTTCTTTTTAGTTGTTTGTGCTTACGAAAATTGTTCCACAAAACATCTATATATGTACATACATACATACATATCTAAGTATGTATTTTGCCGCCTTGGAGGCTTCTAAGAAATAATAATTGCGGTGGTTTTCGATTTATTTATGTCTCTTTGATTTTATCCATTTATCTTTTAATTATTCATATTGTATTTTACTTGTGTAATAGAAAAATACATAAGTCATGTTTTTTTCTTATGAGCCGTAGGCAATGCTCACGAAATGAAAAGTTAACAAATAAACAGCAACAACTTCGTATTGCAAACACAATAATTGTATGTAGAAAACCGGCTATCGAATGCGTTGGTTTCTTTTATCTTTAAATATTTTTAGCTGCGCTTGCACAATCTAACCAGCGCCATAGGGGGGCGACTCCTCGCCCATTGGGTGTGGAACTTTGGGTATTTTGCGAGAGTTGCTGCAGCTGCCGCCTTTGTATCCATGCAGCAGAGCAAAAAATGTACAATCACTATTTGGTTTCAGAGATATCTATACATTGTGGGTATATTGTAAGCCTACACACGTATAGTTTATGCTTTAGCGGGGTGTAACGCTTTTTTGAAGTAATTTTTTTCAGCATGTAGTATATAGTTACTTATAAGCTATATATGTTAACATACTTATAGCCATTTTTACTTTTTTTTTTTTCATTTTTCATTTATTACATTTGACTAATTTGTTTATATTTTCTTTCTTTATCGCTATTGCAGAAGAAGCCAAGGCCGCTGCTGAGGAGCTCAATAAATCTCCAGTTACTGGCAAACGTAATGAATCGACCGCAAGTCCGGTGCAGTCACGTGGCAGCGGCACAAGCGAAACATGGCCAACACAGTCGGATGAGGATATCGATCGTTTGGTGGCGATGCATCAGAATCGCGATAGCTTGAGCTCGCTGGGTGTAAGTATAAAGTCTTCCAATTCAAATGAAATAGTCAAAATTGCACTACATTAAGGATCAACTCAAAAGTGAAAATTCACTACCCTACTGAAAGGAGTAAAACATGAGACCACTAGAAGATGGTTAAGATATAAAATATTTCAAACGTGCTATTCGTTGCATTCTTTTGGGCAAGACTTAGAGAGTTGCGAAAAAGACAAATACGAGTATAAAACAGTGATGCCAAGTGTAGGGAAAAGAGGCTACATGTAGGGAAATTCGACCTCAAATTTGCAGGTTAGGGAAAAAAGGACAGATTTTCAAAAATTTGCTAAATGTAGGGAATTTTTGAAGTTAAAAATTTTCATTTCCTTTGCAACGAATTAATTTTTTCTAAGAACCTAAAATTTTTTAATAACTACAAATAAAATGTTTCTGCATGCTTGTATGCAATATTTAAAAATTATACTTTGTTCTGATCTGGGAATATATTCTTTTACCTGCTTACAGGGCAAAAGTTTTTTTTCGTTAGCTTCGCAAACTAATACTACGTTTATACGTTGGCAAATTCATGAAATCATTTCATGAATTTTCGCTGCATAAACGAGTTTTCATGAATTTAATTGTTCACGAAAATTATTCATCAATTTCGCCATCATTTCATGAAATTATGAAGTACAAGTCCAGCAACGCCAAACCAAGAGCTGTTCGGGGGAATTCAAAAATATCCAATGTATTTTGTTATTGTAATTGGTAGTGTAATGTCAAAATTATATTTCGCCGTGGTTAAATTCTGACTCCGCTTGTGACTCGTGCATTCCCATTGGCCATGATGTGAATTCGCTTAGATTTTGACATTACACACTACCTTTGTAAATAAAAAAAAGTGTTTTCAGAATTCTCCACCGAGTCTACCTGGTAAATTTGCCTTGGCAGCTGATGTCGTTAGAACGTTGCCACTTTTTAAAAACCTGAATTTCATGAGTTCATAAAAGCTGCATAAACGAGACCATTTTCGAATTCATGAAATTAAGAGTTCACGAATTCTGCCGTATAAACGTAGTAATAAAAACCCCTAACCCAGGGTTGTTGTTGTTCTTGCGGTACTAAGTCCTGCTTAGCCGACGAGTTCTGTTCACAAATTTTCATCAATTTCACTTAACGGAAGGCCCAAGAATATTGCAGCTTCTTTTGGGCTTGTCCAGAGGGACAAAGGTGTTAAGTTAGTTGCAAAGAAGTGCTATGTGCTATCCGGCGACTATATAGGCGATGCATAGTTCAAGACCGGCCGGCTGATTGCTTTGTATGTTGCGATAAGAGTTTCTTTGTCTTTTCCCCAGGTGTTTCCGGCTAGGGATTTGAGGATTTTGTTGCGACTTTGAACCTTCTTTGCGATCGCGGTCGTATGCGCGGAGAAGGAAGCTAGGCTGTCGAAGGTAACACCCAAAATTTTTGGGTTGCTTACGGTAGTGATGGGTATATTCCCTATCCGTATGCCAAGCTCTAGCCTAACCTCCTTCGTCCAAGGTCGCGGAGGACTTAGAGGGCTGCAGTTCGAGGGAGCGCGATGTAAAGAAGTAGGTAAGGTGGGAGAGATAACCGTTCATTTTCGAGCATAAGTCATTTATGTAGGTGCCTGACGCCATAATCGAGCAGTCATCGGCGTAGGATATGATATGAACTCCTTCAGGCGGAGGTGGGAGTGTGGAGATGTATAAGTTGAACAACAACGGGGACAGGATACCATCCTGTGGAACTCCCTGTTTTATTCTTTTTGGTTTAGAGGTACCATTCCTGAAGTCAACCGATGCATGGGTGGCACGGTTGACTGTGTCGAAGGCAATCGACAAGTCGAGTGCCACGAGACCCGTTCTTTCGCAGGGGTGTCGTTGGTTGAGACCGCCTAATTATGGCGTTTAGAGCTGTTGTTGTACTGTGCGTTTTCCGGAATCCATGTTGATGTATGGCAAGTTGTAGATGTCCGTTTATATATGGTAGTATTGCGGCCTCAAGTATCTTTACTACTCGGAGACATCGGTTGATAGGATTCTCCTGCATTGGCTGGTTTCTCCGGGGACCATCCTTGCTATCTTCCAAATATTGGGGAGGACAAGGGTGGTCAGAGACAAATAGAGGACCTGCGTTAGGAACCCTACTCCATTCTGTCCGAGATGTTTTAGCATCAACATGGATATGCCGTCTCGTCCGACTGATTTTGAGGCTTTGGCCTTCTTTATGACTTCCTCAATCTCCGTAGGGGAGAGAGCAAGGGATGCGTCGTTGTTTGTAATCCAGGGTGTTATGCGCTTCCGTGCCCATTAGATGGTTTGCAGTCAGGGGTAACCGACACTTTTTCAAGCCAAAAAGCAGGCAATCCATGAAATTCTTTTGGAGTCCACTAAAATATTTTATAAGCTGGCTCAAAATTTTATTAAAAAAATGAAATAAGGATTGATTAGGTCACCTCACGTAACATTGCCAGTCGATGATATATACATATATTGGACCTTAATGTCTTGAGCTTCTAAATACTCTTCCGAAATCACCTTCTGAGCGCATAAGATATAAGGAAATTTTTCATTTCCTTGAACTTGAAAAGAAAGTTCTTGAAAATATACTTAGAAACATAAAAATTTCTATGTATGCATACGTGGCATACGGAATAAAAACTTTATTTCCATCAATTTTGTATGTGTTTATTTCAATATAGAGAAAATGCGGCGTAGGGAAATTAGTAGGGAAAAATTTTGTTAGCGTAGGGAAAAGTAGGGATTTTTTTTGCATGCCGTAGGGATTTTTGGTCCAAGAATATTGGCATCACTGGTATAAAAAACAAAAACAAAAAACAAGTAAACCCGATACGTCAGAAGTGGGGGAATTATACATACTATCCACGATTTAATCCAAACATCAACGAACGGTCATTGAAACCAGTTTACCTATTCACTACCTAGTAGTTTAATGTGTAGCTGGCATTCTCTCTAAAGATCTCTAACATTTTATATGAAAACTGTCAACTAAGAGAGCAGAGTCCAGTAAAAGCGAGCAGAGAAATGTTTAATAAGACACCCGAAAACGTTGGTTAGGTCCAACCGAAATATTCATTGGGTTCTAGTCCTCTTGTGCCTCAGGCTAAGCAAAGAGGGACTCATATGATATTCGATGGATCCCCAGTGAATGGAGAATAAGAGTAAGGACAAAAATGAAAGGTTGACTCAAATGTTTAGGTGCGTCTAGCAAGCAAGTAGAAGACCTTAACAAACCTTCTTGAGAACCCCTAACTAATAATATAAAAATGTGCAATTAATAGACCTAAAAATCCTTTTGCTCACCAACACTTATTAGTAAGTGGAATTTGTCTTCAAAAGAAATATATAAACTTATTTAAAATTTCATAAGCGTGTAGATCAGAAAATGTGCATATGTCGCCTATTGACAACATGTATAAAATATGGGTTAATGAATAATGAAAGTGACATTCACCGCTCTGTTTCTTTACATCTTCTAATTGTCTTCAGCTAAAAATACTTACATACATAAATACTTAAATCCATGTCGACTAAAAACATTGCTCTATATAATATCATATTATTTAAAGAAATACTTTCGACTAATACATATGTATGAAAATCAGCAATTTAGTATGCATCAAAGAATGTAGGGCATATGCAGATTAAAAAAAAAAACAACAACAAACAAAACTTGTTGCTAAAACCAGCAAAAACAAAAATATGTATACTTAAAGGAAATTGTTTTTGCATTACTATGACAAATGAGGAAATGAGAACAGAAGTAGTAATAAATAAATTACAAATGCAGCTGCACACTACCCAGCTAACCAAAGCAGGAGCATTCCGAAATCTATATTTTACGCTAAGCGATTTTTTGTACGTATCATAACTTTTACACCGTTATGCCGATTTTCGAAAATGGGGTGTAATATGAGATGCTTGACCTTTATATGTGCAGGAAGATTTATTTCTTTGAAAAGAGCTGCCAGTTGTTTACAAATTTAATTCTCCTCTATAGTTTGTTTGATTTTTAAATTTCAGGAACCATATGAAAGAGCTTGACCTGAACATGAGTAATTTACTGCAATTTTTATAAAAAAGGTTGCCACCTGTTCAAAAATTAAATTTCGTTCGATTTTTAAATTTAAAGTGTCATATGAAAGGGTTTTGCCTGACAATGAGTAATTTATTATAACCTGTTCAAAATTCATTTAGATTTATATTATGCAATTTTTAAGAAGTCTCTTGTTAGTCAAATAATAAAATACATATTTTGTATTAGATATGGCAGATAAAAACGATTCGAATTCTTACGCGGAAGCTGGAGTAAACTTTCTTTTCAAATGTGGCAAAAGGTGTTGAGGTTTTACTATATGAATAGTGGTCTTTCTTCCACTCTCAATTGTTCCACAGCCTAATTTGTTGAATTTTCGACCACGGGGATACTAGCAATAATATTATAATATGAAAGCAGTTCCTGAAAAATTTTCAAATATAAGTGTAAAAAGAGCCAAAAGTGCTGCAATAAACAGATATAACTTCCAAAAAGATCGTTTTATATATTCTAAGCTCAAAAAAAAAAAAAACTACGAAGATCAATTAAAAGGAGTGAAAAATTCATCAGATTCAGGGTCATTTTGGATTTACTTTTATAACTACTTTTCTCCACATTTAGGACTCCATAAAGAGAGAAGAAAATGCACAATGAAATGTGTGCTTGACAGCTTCCCATTAAAAAAAAAAATTAAAAGCAAGTTTAAGAGTCCGCACGGAGTCTCTGCGTATTATCTGTGGGAAGTGTGTTGGGACTCCGAAAACGAGTTTTTAAGAAGTCTTAAAGCATCACTTTTTCTTTACATTTCCAAAGGCACTTTTCTCCGTCGGATATGTTCCTTTAGTAGCATTTCCTAACGGAGTACGCTGCGGACTGCTTTAGTTGGCTGGGCAGTATTTTTGCCATCTTTTAGTTAGCTGGGTATTTTCTTTATGATTTGTGTTGTTTCTACACAAAGCAAAAAAAACTTGAACAAAAAAAACAAAAAAATTTAAAGCATCCACTTTAAATAAATACCGCTTGATGAAAACAGCTGAGTGGGGTTTCATTTGGATTATTGTTTTTTAAGTGAGAAGCACAAGTGTGTTTTTTTTTGTTTTTAAGAAAACAGTACCACAAAAACTTAAGACTTTTTAAGTTTTGTGATGAAATGTAAAATATGTGTTTTTTTGTATAAAGAAAAACAGATACAGGAGCATTCCATGGAAAATGGTAAATTTGTCCCGTACAAACATTTCGATTTCTCACATATATACTAGTTTTTCAAATGCAATCTTCTGGTTTTTGTTTAGAAATTAGCTACACAATATTGATGTACTAGAAACTTTGTTTGATAACCTTTTGGTTTGTCTGTGAATTGTAAAGATTTATACCATTTGTCCCGTACAAACGATGTAAAAAATGACATTATAGCATTTTTAATTCTTTTGGAATAACCTTATTTCTAATATTTTTGTTGTTTGAATAAACCTTGATATTAGTGCTACCACATTTACTTTTTTATTTTTTTCTAATACAATTAATTTTACTAAATTGCACTTGGTTCGCATAAACCAAGGATCATGGTAGACCAGCCCTGTCCCGTACAAACACATAACTTTTTTAAGATTTTTCACACATACACGAATATTTCAAAAGCAAGTTTCTGCTTTTAATAAGAGTTTTATCAAACAGTAATAATGCACCAGATATTTTGTTAGTTAACATTTTAGTGTGCCTTTAATTCAAATCCAAATCTGTAAAAATTCGTATAATTTGTCCCGTACAAACCATGGAATGCTCCTACAGCATCTTGGATTTTTGTGAAGATTTGTCATTAAATGATTGATTTAACTAATTTCTTTTTTTTTTTCTTTAATTTTCCTCTCTCAACCCGCTTAGCTCCGTTCCGATTCCATGGCCAGTGTTTACTCCGGTGCCGGTGAGGGACGCTATGGCACAGTTGTGGTTAAAGGTCAAGTTGAATTTGGCATACAATACAATTACAAGCTCGGCGCATTGGAGATACATGTGGTGCGCTGCAAAGATCTCGCCGCCGTCGATGCCAAACGAAATCGCAGTGATCCCTACGTCAAAGTCTATCTGCTGCCCGACAAATCCAAGGCGGGCAAACGTAAAACGAAAGTCAAGAAACATACGCTCAATCCGATCTTCGATGAAATTTTACGTTTCCATATGCCCATCTCTAGTTTGGAATCGCGCACGCTATGGTTGACCGTTTGGCATTCGGATATGTTTGGACGTAATGATTTTCTCGGTGAGGTTAGCGTTAATTTGCAGGGCAAAGTTTTCGACAATCCACAATCGCAATGGTATTTGCTGCAGGAGCGGGTAAGTACTAGATTTGGAAACAAGCAAAAACAACAACAAAAGCTAAATTTCCTATCTAAACGCTCGCTTGTGGCGCAGAGTGAACCCTTCGACGATGTGGCCACCTACCGCGGTGATATTGTTGTTGGTTTGAAATATGTGCCACCGGAGAATGTGAGACCTGGTTTTATGCGTAGCGCCTCAACCGCTAGTGGCTCTTCAAATCTACGCAAATTTGGTAGTATTAAATCGGTGACATCACGTGGCGCCGATCGCTCATCGAAGGGTGGGCAATTGCATGTGTTGGTGAAGGAGGCGAAACATTTGAGTCCGATCAAAGTGAATGGCGCCTGTGATGCGTTTTGTAAAAGGTGAGGCGTTGAGTAGTTCTGCTGTCGACACAATTTTTACTTTGCATAATATTTATAATTTGTTGTTTTTTTAATCATTTCAGTTACCTGCTGCCAGATCGCACGCGTAGCTCGAAACAAAAAACGCCCGTGATTAAGCGCTCGTTATATCCCACATGGAATTATACCTTCGTCTATGAGGACGTATCGCTGGACGATCTTTCGGAACGTGCGCTCGAATTGACTGTGTGGGATCACGATCGCTTGGCGAGTAATGAATTTTTGGGTGGCGTGCGCTTTTCATTGGGAACCGGTGAGTTGAAAAAAGCAGTAAAATTCAATGTATTGTAGTAAAAAAGTATTTTAGTAAAATTCGAGTTTGACTAATTTATGTAAGTGCATACGTACATATATTTTGACATGCTTGCTTCAAAGCTTGAAAAGAGCTTCACCTTTTTAATTTTTTTTGGTCGTTCGAAACCGATAGCGAAAAGTATTATCAAATATAATAAACAATATGAATAATTGTCTTATTTTTATTTTGTCCAGGCAAAAGCTATGGCCGCCCCGTCGAATGGATGGATGCAACGGGCAAAGAGCTTTCACTGTGGCAAAATATGATTGATCGCCCGAATTTCTGGGTTGAAGGCAGTTTGGTCTTAAGATCAACTTTGGATGGTATACGCGCAATACCGTAAATTTAAATTCATTCACATATGCATACATATGTACATGTGTATGTAATGACTCTATTTACTGCATACATATGTTTATAAATACACTTTAGTACGAAAGGCTTATACGCGATTTAATTAAGAAGCAATTTAAGTTTGAGAAGAGAAAAAAATTTGTAAAAAATAAATGCAAAAAGAAATTTAGAAAAGAAAAAAATAGCACAAGAAATATATTCATACATACCTAAATAAATACATACAAATGGATTTGTAATAAAATTTATAGTTAAAAAAAACAATTAAGTTACACATTTTCGAAGTTCTAAGTTAATAGTTTGCAACTGAAAAGCATTATAGCATTTAGAAAAAAAAAAAAAAAAATAATAATAAAAAAAAATGTATTGAAGGAAAAAAGTTTGAAAAAAGTTGTGTTCGAGTTCAAAAAAAAAAATACTATAAACTATAAACTAAAAATAACTAAGCAAAAAATCCACACATGAAGAAATACATATATACATATGTATATATTTACATAAAAATTATGCGCATAAAAATTATTACAAGCCGCAAAAATTGTAAATGGAAATGAAAAGTTAAAAACTAATTGTAAGAAATAAAAAAAAAATCTAAAAAGAAGCTTTTCAATAAAACAATATATAAACTTTTTTTTTTTTTATATTATAAAGCAATGGATTTTTGGGAACGATTTTGAATACTCGAATAAATTGATTATCGATAATTAACCAATTAAACAATTAATTAGTTTTAAGCATGTAAACACTTAGTGTGCAGCAAAAGTTGAAATAAAAGTGATGTGAGACTAAAAAAGTTTCGAACAAAAAGTTTTTCTTGAAATTTTTGTTTGACATTGTAAAGCATTAAGCAGCTCCTAAATTTGCTAACATTTGTCGCACAAATATACATACATACGTACGCATATGTACGCAATTCTGCTGAAATTGTATATTTGCCCTACAATCCTTAATACATACATACTACATTAAATTGTAAAACAAGTGTAGCCAAGCAAAGAGCCCTTGTTGCAAAGTACGTAGATATTGTACATAAAACTAAAAGGTAATAAGTAAGACACAAAAGCAAAATCATAGTGTTACTTAAGTATACATACATCACTTTTGCCTGCAGTTTCAAGAATTGAGAATATCTATTGTGTCATGATTCAAATAGAGAAGATTGTGCACTCAGCCATATTCAGCAAAATATTCATCCGTGAGACTGGGTTCATTTTGGTTAGTACGTCATCAACTACGTTATCGACGAGAAAGAAAATTTGCAAACATGCACAAAATACCTTGATTGAACTATTATTCACACAAATAAATACGCGACACTTCATTTTTCTTTATTTAAAATAGTTTTTTAATATAAATTTCAGATTTGTCGAACACAATTTTTAGTTATTAGAAAACCGGAAACGAAACTGGGTGAAAGAGAATTTATGTTACTACGTCACTAAATCAGCTGATTCTGTCAAATTTTGGATGAACGCATAGCGGAACCGCTGAATACACAATCTTCTTTATTTGAATCATGCTATTGTGTATAAGACAAAATGCATACATACACACATACATACATATGTACTAATAAAAGTGTTATACATACAGAAATATGTACATATGCATATGTACTATATACTAATTACTATTATATTATAAAGATACATATAGTATATATGTATGTATTATAGGTTTAGCAATGACTTTATTATAATAATTATACTATTTAGTAAACATACATACATATATATCATATACATAACGACATTTCAAAAAGCCGCTATACAATAAAAAAAATAAACGATATATTAAAACTTATTAATTTTCTTGCGTTTTTTTGCGTTTGGTTTTTTTTCTTTTTGTTTTGGTTAATTCTTTCCTTATTTTCTTGGGTTATTTTAATATAAAAATCAGCTAACGGAAGCTTCAAGTAATACTGCGCCTAAAATCCAATTCGGAAAAAACTCATGATCAGTGTTGCCAGAATATTTTTGAGCTTATACATAGCTAGATTAATAGCAAAAAATAGATGAATAATTTTGATGTATTGTGGAACGATTTTCCGTAATCCCTTGTCAAGGAGGTGTCTCCAAACCAAACCAAACTTGAAGGAAAATCGTTCCACAGTACATCATTTTCCTACCCTATCGGAAAAGCAAGCAATTTTCTACAAAACTAAAATTAATAGCCAAAAATAGCCAATAGGTATGTATCATTCAATTAAAAATATACCAATTTTCCATCTTCACTAGTCGTGTGGAAATTTTTTCCACTGAATAATTTTTAGTGATAGACAAGGCACAAATCTTTGAATAAATATTGGGCCATATTAATAAAACCCAAGCAAATGTTTTTACTCAAAATTTAACATAAGTAAAAGCTCTGAACTACATATTAAACAACAGCAAATGCTTGGCTTTTATTAATATGACCCATTATTTAGTGGACCAACATTTTTTTCCACTAAATCAAGAATAGTGGTAATGAAATTTTTCTCCACTCACATCAAAAATACTGCTAGCGGAAATTTAGTGAATAACAACTTTCTTATTTTATTCACTAAATAAAAAAATCATAATTGACATAAAATTACGAAAAATGTACACTCGTTCAAATTTAAACGATTAAATATTGTTGGCTTCATTAAAACTATCTAAAGTTTAGATTCCAAACTTTAAAAATGTTCGTCTGTTAGATTTCTCCTTCTAGGGCGTCTACCATATAACAAAAGAAAATAGACATTCTACCAGAGTGGATCTTACATACATATCGCCGTTTAAACGTCATAACCGCCTAACCGAGATTTGTGCCAAAAATTAAAATTGAATTTCTGACGCCCAACTCTACCATTTCAGATCTGAAAACGGCATTAGGAGGAAATATAGAGCTTCCCGAGCTTCCCAAAGACTAAATTTATGGTATTTTCGCATAGACGGCTATGAAAGTTTCACTTAGGCAGTCATGAAGTTTAAACGATGATATGTATATACGTTTCACTAACATGAATAACGTGAAAGTTTTATTACAAAGTTATATAACCTTTTATCTAGTGGAATAAATTTGTGTACACTAAATTTCCTCTACCACTAAATTTTATTTATTTTTATTATAAATTCAATTTTTTTTTAAAGAATCAATAGCGCGGGTGGTACATTACATTCTTTCGTGAAATTTTTAAAATGTAACTGACACACATTGCAATGCCTAGCATCGCAATATTGCTTAGAAAATTGTTTCACATCTTGCCCATATAGACATCGGGTAAGTAACAGTACCTAAATAGATACAGTGAAATTTTGATTTAAAAAAATCACAAAATTTTCTGCAAAGCGATGAAATCACAGAAAATACATACATATGTAGCATAAATAGCTAAACCGATTAAAAAAAGCTAAAGAAAGTAGCTTTAGCTATTAGCGAACTTCTATAGCTGAACGTCGTCAGTAATAGCTAAATCTAGCTACCAAATAGCTAAAATGGCAACACTGCTCACATTTACGTTTATTGTGAGTTATTTATAGAGATGATTAAAACGAATGTGGGGAATAAAGGACTTATCAGTAATGGACGCGGGTTCCAATTTTCACCGAGATAAAGTAACCTTTTATGACGAGAGCTTATAGTTATAGTTTTAATCGGGCAGTAGACCCAACGCTATGTGAGAATCAGGGCTGATGAAATCTCGCTTACTTTATAGTACTACGATCCCCAATGCTGTGGACTTTGCTTTAACGATAGAAAGTAGACATTAACTAAATGCGTAGGTACACAAATAAAGAAAAAATACCTGCATAAAATTAACTACAAAAGTGACAATTAAGTTGCATAAAACTACACCATTTCCAGATAGATTTTAGAAAGCGTTAACTGGATTTTAGAAACGACAATTGGATTTTAGAAAGAGAGAATTGGATTTTAGAAATGTCAACTGGATTTTAGAAAGGGGAAATTGGATTTTAGAAAGGTCAATTGGATTTTAGAAAAGGGAAATTGGATTTTAGAAATGTCAATTGGATTTTAGAAAGGGGAAATTGGATTTTAGAAATGCCAGTTGGATTTTCGAAAGCGTGAATTGGATTTCAGAATGTGCGTGTAAAATAAATTTTACACAGAATTTTTCGAATAGAAATTCTTTATTGCGTATGAAATTATAATGTACATATACGTAATTATATAAATTTTCGAAAATCCAATTTACGGTTTCTAAAGTCCAATTTCCCTTTTCTAAAATCCAATTGACATTTCTAAAATCCAATTTTCCCTTTCTAAAATCCAATTGACATTTCTAAAATCCAATTTCCCCTTTCTAAAATCCAATTCACATTTCCAAAATCCAATTTCCCTTTTCTAAAATCAAATTGACATTTCTAAAATCCAATTTTTCCTTTCTAAAATCCAGTTGACGCTTTCTAAAATCCATCTGGAAATGGTGTAGTTTGATATTAAAGTGTGGAAAAATTACAAACGTGTAATATCAATTTTTAGCGATTTTAGTTTTAATAGTAGTATGTTGCTTTTAATTGTTAATTGAAGCTGAATTAGTTAAAATCCAAAAGCAAATATGATATATGAAATAAATAATATTTAAACTAGCTTTAAAACAAAAGTAAATTAAAAATATCAAATAGCAAACCAGTTTGTTACTTATATTGTTTAAAGGGCGTAGAAAGTTATTGCAAAATTTAGGTTGCATCAATTAAAATTTAAGGAAATAGTTTTGCGTTTGCAAAGGAAAAAATGAAAGTTAAAAAAATGATTTACCTAATACTTTGAATATTGTATTGTGGAACGATATTCTTAATTAATACAAAAAGTTACACATTCGGTTAAATAAAATATAGCAAAATAAAGCTAAAAATAAACATAATTAACGCATTAAATATTTCCTGTATATGTAAATGTTTGTAACTACAAAAGGCTTTTGCACAACTTGCAAAGCAAAAACTTTGACATACAAACCCATTCACATACAAGTACTTTCTAGGATGAAAATTTGCTGGTTTCTCAACTCAACTGCAAACAAAGTGACAAGATCAATATAACATTCATTTATACATTCATTGATAGATCTTTTATTGCAAAAGATATTTGCAAACAGAAATATTAGAAACACAAACTAAATTGCGATTAGCTAATAGAATCCAAATAAAATCAAATCAAGAGAAGATTTTTTTTAAAATGAAAACAACACAAAGTTTGCTAAACTGAAAGGTAAATAAAATACATACATACATATTAGAAATGCATAATACTGATTTCAGACAGAAAATTAATGTAGTACATTACATTTATAATTTAACAATCAATTTTTGTGTTTCACATACACTCAATTAACAAGGAGATGTCAATTTTCATAAAATAATTTGTTGCTATTGACAACAATTTTTGAATAAATAATCCCAGTAAACATTCGGGTCATAAAAGAGTCCGAAAGGAATCCCAAACTGGAGCATTCACACTCATTATGAGCTCATTTTGGAGTCCGAAATGTATGTATTTCTGTTCTTAAAGTGGTCCCCTGATATGAGCCTAATTTCATAAATTTTTATACCTACTTCCCATTTTTCGAATTACAATTATCATTTAAAAAAACAAGAAAAAAAATTATAAAAATGTTTCCTTATAGCTTAAACAGAATCAGCGCCGGACGAATTTTCGTCAGCCGCGGCGTTCTGTCAAACGATTAAAATACACAGTAGTATATGAGAATGAACAGAACGAAAACGCTGGCGAAAATCGCCCGGCGTAAATTCGTCAGAATAGACTTATTTCTAATTTGGACGCTATCGCCTGTCAAATAAATTATTTGGAACTTGATAAAAACATGTAATAAAACAAAAATATATGTTTTTTGATGTGGAAAAAACTGAAAATGTATACAGAAGCGAAGAGTCAATTGAAGAAGTAAGGAAACATCGTAATTATAAAAATATGCATATGGCAATTTGGCATTGATTCTGTTTTACTGGGTGATATTCGGAAACAAATGTCATCGCCGCACCACGCGAAAACACGTCCGGAGATCGGTTCTGTTTAAAGCTTAAACTCACACATATTTCACACATGTTTGTGATTCATATCCGACTCCAAATTATGAGTGCTCTGAGCATGTTTGCTGGGATAATAAATTCATGCCAAAACTAATTGACGGTTGACACTGAAAATCTCCAAATTAAAAAAAACGAACTTACCTCCCAGAGTTGTATTGGATTTTTATTCGATTAAAAATTCAATTAATTGGTAATGGATCCATTAAGAATTGAACTTCTGTATGGAAAATCGAGCTTCATTATTGACTTAATGAAGAAAATTTGGATAATTACTCCATTAACCGCCTATGTGAAATCAGTATAAGTCTACAAATGAACGTAATCAATTTGGACACTAAAAGCTTAACTCTGAAATTTCAATTGAATTTTTTGTTTGTTTGTTTTTTAAGCAAGACATGTGCTGAGCCTGACCTTTAATAGAACTTTTACTGGAATATTTAGTTATTAATATTCTTTTCGGACAAACATTTACTGTAGGAAACTTAACAGTCGATACTGTGTAATAGATTTCAAACTTTAACAAACTTCATATCATTTTTAACAAAGCTTATTTTCGTGTCTATATACTATTTAAAAAAAAAATTAATCAAACCAAACAAATGCACGCAGTGCCAAGGGGCGAAGTAGAACTCTCATTGGGCAATGTTGTTTGTCATAAAATGGTTAGCGAATGAGGAGATCTTGCATTACTATGAATCGTGACCAAACGTTGGAGAAGATTATCTACTAAGTACTAGAACAACTGCTATCACACATTAGCTAATAAAATATATATTAATAAATGTATGTCTATATAAAAAAGCGATATAAAAAACTACATAAAACAATTAACTATGTACACATAATATGGATGAAAAATTCTAAATGGACATACGAGCGCATATCTTTATATCACATACAGAAAATACATCCAAATAAAAAATAAAACAAATATCATTAACAAACAAAAAACTGAACAAAATTAGAAGCTCTTTTTTACCTTTTTTATACGCTATAGGTTTTCAAAACATGGACTTAAATACATGCTTTCTCAGAACAGTTCCTAAACCCACTACACAATAAAAAAAAAAACTTTTAAAATAAAACTGCTAATAAATTTGAACCACCAGCAATTTTGTGACAATTATTTTTAAATATACATATCTACATATCGTCGTACCATACGAAAACTAACATATTTAAAATTTCTGGCGAAAGCTATCAATAAAAAAATTCTGTACGAAAAGTAGAACATTTGACTTTTGGCCGACGAAAAGTAACAAAATCGAGTTTTGGCTGACGAAAAGTAATAAAATCGACTTTTGGCTGACGAAAAGTATTAGTAATTATATACTGTTTTTACAATAAAATTGTTTTTGTTTAAACGAAATTGATAGTTTTCGTCAACCAAAAGTGGATTTTATTACTTTTCGTCAGCCAAAACTCGATTTTATTACTTTTCGTCGGCCAAAACTTGAACTTTTTACTTTTCGTCAGCCACAAAAAATCTGATGTTAGTTTTCGTATGGTACGACGATATGTATGTAAATTTACAGAAGATTTCTATTTGAAAGAAAGCGTGGAAAATTTAACACAAGCGCCTGAAAATAGATTGATAATATTTCGTTCAACTCATTCAGCAAATTCCATACAAGTGATCTAGTCTGCTTTTGGGCGTGTTAAATATTTATATTTAACGGATTTATAAATAGTCTGCAATATCAAATAAAAAAACCAACATACATACATACATATATATCTACATGCATACACACATCAGTTCTCAATAATCAAATATATACATATACAACAGAAAACAAATATTAACACATATAAATATATACTATATACATAAATTATTGCTGTGTATTATGCAAAACCGAATCTTATGAGGCTTTTGGTGTGACACAAAAAATAAACAAATTCATTACATACATAAAAATAAAAGGTACATACATACATAATCTGTAAATGATAATTATTTATATGTCTTTAACATTAAATACAAAAACAAAATAACAAATTTTTATATAGTAATATTGCTGAATCACTCGTTGCCTAAATGCCGCTTGTCTTTTATACTCGTTAATTTCATACATATTTAATAAAAAGACAAATTTAAGAAATTAATATTAATAGATAAAAGAAAGTGATGCAGGCATAAATGTAAAAGGTGTATTGGGAAATTACTATATCAGAAATACATATATGTATACATAACTACATACAAGTCCAAAACTTACAACAAAAAAAACCACTATTATACCCATCAATCATGCAACACTCCCAACACCAAGGTTGGTACGTAGGGTTTTCTTGGTAGAAACAGCTGACTATTTTTTTTTCATTACATAAATTGTCAAACTTTATGTGTTTGTTGCTTTTCTTGTATGCATGTGTTGCTTGGCCAATTGAAAATGGACCTTTGACAATTGTGATATCGAAACGGGCAACAACAAAATGCAGTTGCAGGGTTGCTTTTTCGCACTGCGGTAACCTTATGTATCAACCTTTCCCAACACTACTCATCTGGGGCTTGGATTTGACATTTACATGGAAATGCAGCGCAACAAAAGCGCTTTAGAATCGCTTTAGGTGCTCTGAAGTGATAGTAGTAAATCGTAGGTATATCTTAAGCCAGATTTAACAGGTAGGCTCAATTTCGAATTCAAAAACTAAAATTTTTTATATTTAAGTTTGCTATGGTTGAGTATAATATCGAAATCAAATCGAATTCACAACATGGCCCAATAATAATGGTCAAAGCGATAGAAAATGCTCCTGTTCTTTCTGTTTTATAGCTTGTCAAATTATCATGCTATGTTTTGGCTTTACATGCCTTCACGTGTTATTCGTGGAATAGATTGTGCGTTCGCTGGCGTTTTTCAAGTGAAAAATAATTTTGTGGCAACTTCAAACATTTTATTTGCAAAATATTTGTCAGATTGTCTGACCTTGACATTTCATCAAACTTAGCATGCAAGGCGAGTCGCAAGCGAATTCAGTTTTTAACCAAGGCGAAATATCATTTTGACATTACACTCTACCAATTACATACATATACATATATATCTCTTAATATTGCCTACTTAAAGAGCTGCAAAAGACGAAAAGGAAGCGCTTCATATTCGCGCATATGTACATATGTATATCCAAAGATGTGCATCCAAATATCCGATTGGGAAGGCTCATCAACATAAAAATAGCTCAGAAAACTTTCTCTTTTTTCAGTTCAAGCAATTGGCTAAAAATTATGTATGTATATTAGAGTTTCTTGATAAAGTTTAGTATTAGATTTAAGGGACATTTATAAACAATTAGTTAGTTCTCTTAGTATGGCACTTCTTGTGGTGCCAATATTCCAGTAAATTATTTACTTTAATACCTGATTAACTAAATTACTTCAAATTGAATACAAAATGCATAAATATGTACACGAATATCAAGTTTGCAGTGCAAATTTGTGACGTAGATTATAGATTCGATAGCTTAAGTGATGCAATAAAATACATACATACATATATATTAGGCATATAACTTTTTACAATTTTTGCAAATATGAAAAACGGCATACCATAGTCGAATAGAGCATAAAAAGGTATGAACCCCATTTATTTTTTTTTTTTGCGAAATTGCAAAAAAGTTTCCGCGCAAAACGAAATTACTTTTTTATCAGAACTGCTGAAAAGAAAACAAAAAGTTTTGTACAGTGTACACGTTTTTCTTCATAATAATAGATATTTATTTAACTAATAATCTTCCTATTATTCCAAACGCCTTTTAATGGACCTAAGTGCCCCACCCACCCCAAACTAATTTTTCTTCAGAAAATTCTAATTCAATATATGTAATAATAACACAGCTGTGCGCGGAACGTTTTTGAACCGAAATCACATAAAAAAGTGATATTCATTACTTGTACAATATTTGCCACCACGTGGTGGTATGCCAAATTTTTCGTCAATATTTGTTATATGCCTAATATATATACATATTAAAGATACAAATGTATCCTTATAAAGATACAAATGTATCTTAAGGTAAATAATAACAAGAACAATTAAAAAAAAATTTAGTAAGATCATAAAAATATAAAAAATATTTTCTAAAAACTTTTTCTCGTAAATAAATCTTCTCGTTCATACATACATAATTAGATGCATACATATATGAAAATATTTTATACATAAAAATTCACTAATTATCTTTATAGCTATATACTAGAATATAAATATTTTTGAATAAACATACATACATATATGTATACTTTAAAATGTAATAATAAAACTGTGCTTCAAAATGAGCGTTCATCTCTCCGTAATTGATGAAACCAAAAGAAAAGGAAAGTTTACTCCTCTACACCATTTCCAGATGGATTTTAGAAAGTGTCAACTGGATTTTAGAAAGGGAAAAATGGATTTTGGAAATGTCAATTGGATTTTAGAATAGCCAACTGGATTTTAGAAAGGGAAAATTGGATTTTAGAAAGGGAAATTGCACTTTAGAAACTGTAAATTGGATTTGCGAAAATGTATATATGTTATTACGTATACATACATATGTACATTATACTTTCATACGCATTATAGAATTTCTATTCGAAAAATTCTGTGTAAAATTTTCTTTACACACACATTCTGAAATCCCATTCAAGCTTTTGAAAATACAATTTACGTTTTCTAAAATCCAGTTGGCTATTCTAAAATCCAATTGACACTTCTAAAATTCACTTCTCTCTTTCTAAAGTCCAATTGTCGTTTCTAAAATCCAAACACAAAGCGCCGTCATGCATTTTTGGCCTATAGGTAATTTTTATTTGCTGGTGCTCATGCCTTTTTGCCTTCGAGATGACAGCAATATTAATAACAGTAACAACAACAACAACAACAACAATATTTATTATGTAATATTTTTTTATTTGTTATTTGTTTGCTCAATCAAAGCCAAAAATCTATTAAAAAATGCGCCTCCAAAATTAAGCAGTAAGAACAGCGCACAACATGTTGCCAGCAACATTCTGTTGACTCAGCAACATTGTTTATCTGCTGGTTAAAATGCATATTCAATTGTACCACAGCGCCATTTTATGTAAAAATAAACACCAAATATGAATTGCTTGATTCAAAAAACAGTAATTTAACACGCAAATCTTCCCTTTTACTAGTTTTGGTTTTCCCTATACTAGGGTCACCAACTTTAAATGCAAACAAAAATTAAACCAAAGCTATAGGCCAAAAACCAGTATGACCATTTGATATGATAGGGATAAAGTTTCCTCTTCTCTTGGTTTCATCAATTACGTAGAATATTGTTGTACTGTGTAATTGTTCGCATTACTTAATTAGAGACAAAGGAATAATGATGGACAAGGAAATGAAGGAGAAGGAAGGATAAGGAAACAACAATGAGATAGTAAGATTGCTGTCGCGCTCATAAACAATTATTTTCTGATATTAAACCGAATACTCTCGGAAATGTTTCATTTACATACTTACATACTCTTATTCGTATATGGTGCTATACTTACTGTAGAAGAGCCGTTAAAGTAAAAACTCTTCAATATTTGAAGTATTTAGCGCTCTTTTGTGACACTCTTTACACAAAAAAAATAAAATAAGAAACAAAAACACACTTGAATAAATTAAGATTTCAATAAAATTAAAATTAAAAAAAATTTTGGGAATATTAGCGTTTAAAAAAAGATAAAATAAAAACAATAGACATACTAGTTATTAACTAAAAACTAACTGAAATGGAAAAAAATTCAGCAAACTTACATAAAAGAGAGCCAATACAAAAATTACATGCGGTTGAAAATACCAGGTGCGATATTAAAAAAGGCAAATATTTAAACTAAAAATTAGTACATGAAAAAATTAAAATAAAATATTATTACATACAAATGCAACTATATGTATGCATAATACATAAAAAGATAAATATACATATGCATTTGCGAAAGAAAAAGAATAAAATTTAAAAATTTATGACAATTGAAAAAGCAAATTTTTGTAATATTTAAGTAAAAAAAGCGAACCAATAAATAAACTTTTTTCGAAAGAAATCAAAAAGGACATAATTTAATACAAGAAGTATGTATATTAATGTTGCGTTGCTATACAAAAGAGAAACAAATATAAATTTAAAAAAAGTTTAGCGATAAAAAAATAAATCGATTTTTTCCCAATTTACATACATACATATACTACAAATCAATATAATATAATTTAAAAAAAACATTGAAGCTAGTGAAAAAGTAAAAACAAATGTGGTATATAAAAGTAAAACAAGCATTACATAAAGTAGTAAGAAAATTAAAACAAACAAGAAATGTGTTGCGTTTATTGTATTTGATAAAAAAAAAAACAGTTTAATATATTTTGCATGCAATAAAAAATTTAAAAAAGAAAAATTAAAAAATTTAAAAGAGAAGTTGAAGAAAAGTTAAGTCAGCAGATTTTGAGCGTTAATGATAATAAAAAAAAAGTAAAAATACAGTCATCTGTAGTTTGCACTAAGAAACAAAAATTAAGAAAAAAAATAACTCTTTTGAAAATTAGTATTTATCCACTTTTAAAGTAATAAAGTTGAAGTAAAACACATGCGAACATTCAAAAATTAAGCGAAATATGTTTGAAGAAGTTTACTTACAAAAACAACAGTGAAAATAATATAAATAATAAATAAAAAATGAAATAAATAAATAAGAATAAGCCTTGTGCTTGCAACTTGATTTTTTTATGTGTAAGATTATTGACAATTACCAAAAAACTAAAACAGTTTCTAACCCTCCGATTCAAATATTTTACATACTATAAGAAAATGCATTTTCCCACTGAAGTTTGTATGGATAAACACAATCAATTTACCGCGCCTTTAAAAGTACATATGTACATATCGTTGATGCCTTTGTAAAACCGCCCATCAAACAATAGTAAAACCACCTATTCGACACTTGTGGCAAAAATGAGATTTGGAAACCCTGAACTCCAGACATGCATGGCAATACATACAAAACATTATTATTTCAGTAACAAGTTTTTAAAATAACGATTAATGAAATACCAACTATCCCACCAGCTCTATAGCAAAGCAAGCACCTCTTTTCGCTCTCCTGTAAAATCTGGGTTTTGGTAAATGAGCGGTTTGCAATTGTTCGATGGGAGGGTTTGTAAATGCATCAACGATATGTATGCATGTGTGTAGAATATTTCGTCGTTCACCACCAAAACTAGCACAGTTCACATTCTTGCATAGAAGTGTACCACATTTCAAGATTTTTCAGCATTAAAGTAATATCATCGCTTGAGAAGCTCAGAGGAAATATTTCAAAATTCACCTTCTGATACATATGTATAATGTACTGTGGAACGATTTTCCGTCATGCCCTGTCAAGTTTGGTTTGGAGACAACCTATTAAGCGCATGTCTGAACATTGCATTAGAATTTAACTAACCAAAGTTGAGATCGTAGGCTTGACATTTTAATTGGGTTATTGCTACACTCAGAGAAAAAACAAGCTAAATTTAAGTCTAACGGGATCGAAACAAGCAGAATAAGTCATAAAAGTCTGTTAAATTTGAAAATGCTAAAATCAAGAATGTATTCCTATTTTAGAAATAATTTTTTTATAAATATTATATTAAGGGTATGCAGTTTTGAAAAAAGCGTATGTAAACTTATTTTGAACACAAGCTATGGCTGCTTCAATCTTGTCCAATCCCATTTTAAAAATGCTTTTACTTATATTTAGAATTCATTCTAAGGTCAAGAATATTATACTTGAAATAAATTTTTTCAGTTTTTTCTATTGCTTTAAGCTTGTGAAAACTTAAATTTAATTTATTTTTCTTTAATTTCTATAATTCTTCAATCAAGTAGGTACGACACTGCTTGAATTTAGTCCGCTACTGTTCTCTGAGTGTACACTCTCTTGTAAACAAATTTTTTTTATTTTCTCTACTCAAAGGTGCGGTCAATCATAAAAGCTGATAAAAGACTCTGATAAGACTCTTCTTAATCCAAACCATATTTGAAAAGTCAACAAAATATACAAAACTTAAATATGTAATATACAAATTTAATACAAAATGAATATTAAAAACCAGAAATTTATATACAAGCTTACATATGGATATCTAAATATAAAAGCTTAGTTTGTACAAATTTCAATTATTTGATAAATGTACATATTGTGATGGTCCCCTATTAGATATTCAAGTGTGAGGGCCTAACAATTCCCTATAAGTATGTGCATAAATACTTAGTATGTAAGTAAATACATACATACATACATGCAAAAATACAAACTCGTACTGTGAAGAAATACTCGATAAAGTTGAATAAAAGCAAATTAAGAAACTACTCATTACATACATATTTCGAAACTTTAAGAATAGTTGTGTTTTAATTTTATTTGAATAAAGCGATTGCTGAAGGTAAGTTATAAGAATGTTAATCTCTCCATGAATCTCTATTGCAAGTCTCTTAGCATTCTTACAAATATATATACGCCGGCGATGAATTTGTATAAGCCCATTTAAAATTGCTTGTGGAGATAGTTACATACAAGGATGGGCATTTTTGCATTACCATTCAATAGTGAATGGTAATGCAAATGTGGCTTGCACTACCATTCATTGCATTCCCACTACAAGTATGATTTGTGAAAACCTATGATCGTAGTTTAGGTATTAAGTGGCAAATCTATTTAATAACGGGAAGGAAGTTTATGGGATATTCTACACATGGAATAAGGCTTAGAAAACCCCGAAATTAAAAACAGTGTCGGCTAAAATCAGTACAAATCAGTACAAAATCCAAAAAAATCAGTATTTCTTAAGGTTTTTAAAACCATCAGTACGGATCACGAAAAATCAGTATTGTACTGATCAAATCAGTACGCCTGGCAACCCTATTCAATAGTGAATGGTAATGCAAATCAAATTTTCACTACCACTCATCAGTGATTGGAGAATGCAAGGCTGAATGCAATCAAAAATTGAATGCACTGTGCCCAACCCTGGTTACATATATACTAGATATACTTAGATCTGCGATCTTGAACTATTTTTGCCTTAGGTCCATCGTACACAAGGCTATGGAAATCCCGACGATTTTAATCTCAAAGGGTGCGATTATTTTGAGGTGAAACTACTTACACTATTACCAGGTGGATTTTAGGAAGTGAAATTAAAATTTTCCAAAATCCAATTGACACTTTCTAAAATCCACCCGGAAGTGATTTAGAAAGAAATATAGTAAAAAAAATTACAAATGAAAATCCCTATTAGTGTCTATGTAGCCGCGCTATTCACTACAATACTCTATAGCCGCTATTAAAGCCATATCTCTGCATCTTCGCTACTACCGCAGCTACAACACTACAACACTGCACTGGACGTACTTAATTGGATCTCCAAATAATTCGATAAATGGTTCTTGAATTGTTCTGTCTACACGGCCATTCGTTATTCAGATTATCAACCTTTTATTCTTTGTTCATTATTGCATATCCTTTCATCTGTCATTTCAATAGATTTTCGATAAAACTTACAACGGCATTGATTTTAGCTCACTGATTGAGAGCGAATTCGCTCTGAAAATTTTGTGCGCAAGCCAGTGAGGTTCAGCGATTGATGCAAGGGTAAGTGACGATTGATAGAGTGAACTCACGGCCGTAGCTAGACTTAAATTTAAGGTAGGGCAGCGTTGGTTTAAGGTAGGGCAGAAGCAAGGATGGGCATTTTTGCATTACCATTCAAAGTGCATTACCATTCAATAGTGAATGGTAGTGCAAAATTGGTTTGCATTACCATTCAGTAGGGAATGGGAATGCAAATTTGGTTTGCATTACCATTCAGTAGTGAATGGGAATGAAAATGTGGTTTGCATTACCATTCAGTAGTGAATGGGAATGCAAATGTGGCTTGCACTACCATTCAATAGTGAATGCGAATGCAAAGGTGAATGCATTCCCACTGCAAATGTGATTTGCACTGGACTAGTACTCTATTCGGAAAAGTTGGTCTGAGAGGCATCCTCTTTCATAATAACTAGCGTTTGTTCGTGTTGAGTAAAATTTTTGTAAATTTGTTGAACTGTGTAATTATAACCTCAGAAGTTGAAAGAAATACTTTTACTTACAGGTATAACATAGAACATATGTACATATTACTATGCCGTGTTGGTTTCCCTTTACTTTGCTAAGCCTAATTCCATATTTATAATATCCCATAAACTTCCTTTCCGTTAATAAATAGATTAGCCACTTAATACCTTAACTATGGTCACAGGTTTTAACTGCTATTAAATGATGAATGGTTGTCCAAATCACTCGCACTCATTTTTAATTAATAGGCCAAATCACATTTGCAGTGGGAATGCAATGAATGGGAATGCATTCACCTTTGCATTCGCATTCACTATTGAATGGTAGTGCAAGCCACATTTGCATTCCCATTCACTACTGAATGGTAATGCGAACCACATTTGCATTCCCATTCGCTACTGAATGGTAATGCAAATCAATTTTGCACTACCACTCATCATTGATTGGTGGCTGCAAGGCTGAATGCAATCAAAATTGAATGCAGCTTGCCCAACCCTGGGCACAAGTAAATAATGTATCACAATTAATCTGACATCGAGGCATGGCTTCCAAAGTCAATCAGCATGTACATATAGTTATCACTTTTCTCTAGGCCAGTGACGTACATTTAATACCTATTTGTTGACATATAATTACTGTGACAGTACATAAGCAATACTCATTGAGAATAAGCCAACAAGATGGTTCAGCTTCCAGATTTAGATGTGGAGATACACGTCTAAGTGCGAGTGAGTACTGGGTGGGCGATACGAGTAAATAGATACGACCAAAAGTACCATTTAAGTTTATTGTTTCTGCAAACTTATTCTAATAATAACAAGTAAGGAAGCCTAAGTTCGAGTGGACTCGAACATTAGATACTCAGCTGTATGCTTTCATTGTTTGTTTGCGTTTGATGGAAACACGGTGTATTTTATATAAAGCGAGTGCTGCATAAAGTGGGCGTAGCCACGCCCATTTTCAAAATTTTTATCAGTCATCCAACTAAGTATATGAATATTATTATTTGTGCAAAATTTCATTCCTTTACGACTTTTAGTTACAAAGATGTCACGTTACACATTCCCAAAGAGTGTTCCAGAAATATCTTTGTTAAAAAGTAGGCGTGGTCATAAACCGATTTCAATAAATTTTTGCGTGTCTATTAACACAAGTTATGACAGTGTATAAACCAAGTTTCGTCATAATATCTCAATTATTTGTCGAGTTATGGGCTCCGAAATATCGTAGATTCTTTTGTCTAAAAAGAGGCGGTGCTACGCCCATTTTCCAAAATTTTTCTGTTTTTTGTTTCCGGTCTATTGTGGAACTCATGCTACAAAATTTCAATGAATTATCTTTATATTTGACAAGGATATCGCTTAAAATGTTTTTATTAGGCCACTTTATAGTTCCCATATATAAAAGTGGGCGTGGTCGTCAACCGATTTTGGCAATTTTTCGTCCAAACATTTGCCTAAGTAAGTATATCAGGCCTACCAAATTTCATCGATATATCTTCAACGGTTTCTGAGTTATGACTCATAAAACTTTCAATGTTTGCCCCTTAATAAGTGGGCGTGGCACCGCCCATTTTCCAAAATTTCACCATATTTCTTCATAACGGCCTGAGCTCAATACGTGGGTGAAATTTTATCACTCCAGCTCTATTAGTGACTGAGATACAAAATTTCCGATTTTTACTATATGTGGAAAGTGGGCGTAGTCATGGTCCGATTTCGCCCATTTTCAATACCAACCGTCCCAGTCTTGATACCAACTTGCATTCCAAATTTCATCAAAATATCTCAATTTTTGCGCGAGTTATCGTGCGTACAGACGGACAGACGGACATGGCTCAATCGATTTCTCTTTTCATCCTGATCATTTTGATATATATCTATCTCGATTATTTCATTCTGTTACAATCCACCGTTATGAAATCAAAATTATAACGCTAGCTTAGAGTGCAAACTGTGTAAGTCCATTTTTATGAAAAAGTGTTTTTAAGTGTAGAAAGCTAGAAAAATCAAATACGCACCACGCTAAACAAGTCTGTAATACTTGTCATATTTCTATTTGTTGTTATTCAGTGATACGCAAATTGTGTAAGTCCAAAAAGCGAAGAAAATTGTGTAAGTCCAAAATTTTTATATGAACAGAAAATTTTTTTTAATTTTGAAATTTTTTTATTTTTTGTTTTTTGTCTCTCCTACAAAGTTTGAAAAAAGGACTTACACAATTTGCACTCTAAGCTAGCGATAATACTCTAGTGTACTAGTACAGCTGAGTATAAAAATTAAATGCAACAGAAAAATAATTTTTTAAATTTTTAATTTTAATTTAATTTCCTTCGATTATGCCATACCTAGGAGAGCTATGATCTTTACATTTGGTATGTCCCTGTAAGACAGGAATGATGGAAACTCCAACACGTTCTCAGCAAACACTAACACATATAGCAGTGATAGTCATTTGATACATCATTTGGAGAAGACGATTGATGGAAAGAGACACGGACACAAATGTTTTCATCACATTTTTCACACCGTCCATATAAAAATGATGGAAACTTGTAGGCAGTGTGTGACAGAAATTTCCATCAAACGTGCACCTCAAATGATATATCAAATGACTATCACTGTCTTATAGGGGTGGGTCGCCTGTAGGTATGCACGCAAGTCGAGGTGAGAAAAAAACTCTCGAAAATGATTAAACGATAACTATAGAAAATTTAGACACCTCATTTTTCCGTCGAGTAAAATGTTTTAGATTAGCACACAGCCTTAGAAATCAATTCCGCGCTTTTGGCGTTTTTCGCTCACAGTTAGATTAGTTTTTGTCAGAAAGGTGCTGGAGTGACCCATTCCTTTAACCAAACTGCAAAAATTCGATGGTCTTATTTAATTATATCTGTGATGCAGGGTGGATTCTCCATATCATACATTGCAACCGCAATAATTTTTTATCTCAAAGTATGACAAAAAAAATTAATTATAATAATTCATCTCACTTGTTGGCCTTTTTAAGGTAGGGCATTCTAATTTTAAGGTAGGGCATTGCCCCTCAATGCCCCCCCTAGCTACGGGCCTGAGTGAACTACGAGAATGAGAACGAATTAAGCGCCGTATAGACATGCTATTAGATAGATGACAGAATTACACCCCTATTGCGAGTGTCGACTGTGATAGATAATCGACTGTGATCGATCCACGAGCATTATATTTACATGCTCTTTGGTCGATCAATTATCGATTATCTATCACAATCGACACTCGCAATACGGGTGTGAAATTATGTAACTGTCTCACATTTTTAACATTGGAAAAATTACTTACCATATTTTAAAAATTTATAAATAAAAGAATATCATTTTTTTATTTACATTTTATTATCTCTTCTTATACATAATTTCAATTTGATACTTCCTCTAAATACACATGTATGTATAAGTGTATTCATATGAGTATATACTATACATATGTATCTAATTTAATCACTTACAAAACGATGTTTTTTTGTTGAATATTTAAATATATTAACTAGTTATATATATGGAAAATTATGTCTGTTACATAATATAATACCAAAGTTACATAAGTGATAATATGCACGTTAAATAATTCATCAATTCATCACACATAGTTCAAAGATGAAATTATAAACACACAAAAACAAAAAAGTATGTATTTATGTATTTAGTCGTATTAAATTATTAATTACTTATAGTTATAGCAGCACACATACACACAGCTTGCGCATTAAATATATTTTATTTAATACATTTTATTTTTTATAGTTTCTTTTGTTAAGAATAGTAATAGCATTGTATACAATCTAATGAATGAATATGTAGTACATACCTACAAATGTATGAATGCGTATTTTTATATAAAATTTTATCAGCTAAACTTAATAATAAATACACATTATTTTATTAAACACTTTTTGTTGTTGGAAAAATCAAATCAATTTTTTGAACATTAATAAACAAAAACACGTCTTTAGGTCTTATATGTACAAAAATCATGCAGAGTTATTGGATTGGAAAACTGTTTTTGCTTACATTTTATTTAGTATGCATACATACATATGTACCCATATAGCATTTGGAAGATTGTTTTATAAAAACTGTCTGTACCGAGTCTTTTTCGATCTAGTTTGATGATCAAAAACTGATTAATTACCTCTGCGATTAGAATAAGACTCGAAAATGAGTCACACCAGCGATTGAAAAGTGATTTTATTTTTTGTCATATAAAAATCACCTAACTGAGCCTTTTTCGACCCCCTTTGCTGATTTAAAAAAGAATTTATCACTTTGACGATTAAAAGAAGATTGGAAAACGAGTCAGACCAGCGATTGAAAAGTGATTTTATTTTTTATCATAAAAAAATCACCTAGCTAAGTCTTTTTCGATCCCCTTTGCTGACTAAAAAATAATTTATCACAAATTGGTCATGCTAAAGATCGAAATGTGATCGATTACTTTGCTTTTTTAGAAAAAAAAAAAGAAATATTCCTTAGCAAGCCTAGTACATAAAGCTATAATTTTTCCAAAAAACTTCAGAGAATTTTATATTAGATTTTTCGGTATTGATGGTTCCGAATGTTGTAGAGCAGGAATATATGGATGTATGTCTTCCGTGTTGCCGTATATGAGAGTGCCAAAATGCGCATATGCATTTTCATAGGAATTCATTTATGGACTGAAATTTTTAGATCTTAAACTCCTTATTTGCTTAATATTATTGTAGGCTAAAAATCTGTTTTAAAAGTTCCAACCAAAATGTGGACTGAGGGTGACTGTGGAAGTTCTTTTTGCGATATTGGTAAAGGTAAAGCTAAGGGTAGAATATGTATAAGGATAGAAGATGGGAAAGAAAAGCGGTTGTAAACTGACCCAAAAAAGGATAGGAAAATCAGTAGAAAAGTATTAGAAAATGATTAGAAATTGATCAGAAAGTTACTGAAAAACGACTCAAAAAAGATTCGAAAATGACCAGAAAAACGATTGGAAAATGACCCAGAAAAGATTGGAAAGCCAATCGAAAATTATCAGAAAAACGAAGAAAAATTACCCCAAAAAGATTCAAAAACGATCAGAAAACGATTCAAAAATGACCAAAATAAGATTCAAAATCGAAAAAAATAAAATCGAAAGGGACTCGAAAATTATAAAAAATACGATTAAAATAAGACTCGAAAACGACTCCCCAAGAAGAGTTGGACGTATGGTACCATTTTCTACAGACGAGAGGCTCTTTTATGCTCAGAAAATGAGCGCATTTTCCATTATTTTAAACGTGCATAGGGATCGAAAGAGACTGGAATATGATCAAAAAATTCATAAAATGCTATGTGGGTACTTCCTTTTTTTTCAAATTCATAACATAATATGTAAAACATAAATTTCATAGTGGAAAATGCATTATATTACTAACGTACATACACGGCGAAAAATATATTGTTAACACATCAATTTAAATTAATAATCCCGTGTGGCATATACATATATATTTTTTATATTCATATATTACACATCTTATTTTTAGATATGGCAACCACATTTCATTTATCAGACAGAATTACAGTTTGGATTGATGTGGTAACAATATTTTTTTCGTGTAGCAATATTTTCCAAGTAAGTGCTACTTGCAAATACTCAATGTTGATTACTTTTGAAGAATCGCAGCTTTCAGTTTAGTATTTTTTTTTTATTTAGTTGTAAGTTTTTTGACGACCTTTTTGTATCTTACTTTGATTTTTTTATTATTTATATACAACTTACCTACTAAGCAAATGTTTTTCTTCTTCTCATATTAGCACGTAAGGATAAAAGTACCTTCTATGATAAATTAACAAACAAATATGCAATGTTCAACATTTTTGCAATGCATGCACAGCTTTATGTTTTTGATTATATGCACTTATGGACATACATACATATGTATAGTAAATATGTACATAATTAAGTCAGTATAACAAATTTTCACATGCGTGCTTTTAAGACTAGTCGCTTTCTTTTTATTTATTAATTTTTAAAGCATTTGTTTTTTTTTATTTTTTTTAATAGTCAAATAGCATTTTCTTATAGCATATATGTATGTACATATCGTCGTACCATACGAAAACTAACATCAGATTTTTTGTGGCTGACGAAAAGTAAAAAGTTCAAGTTTTGGCCGACGAAAAGTAATAAAATCGAGTTTTGGCTGACGAAAGTTATAAGTTATTGTTGGAAAGTACTAGTTTTCTGCTCTCATTTCCGTTTTTTATTTGAATGGCAAATTTATGTTTTACTTTAATTTTTCGCGATATTCCTTTTGATTTTTTGTAAGCAAATTTCCAAACTACGTATGTGCTTTTTAAATACTATATATAAACATACATCCATCGTGTTTGATTTTTTAATTATTTTATTCAAAGCTAATGTACCCAAAAGCCACCTAATAGCATAGTTTTTTAACGCTTAAGGAACTTTCATCTTTAACAAAATTCTTTACGTGATACATACAAACAGATTGTGATGTGTTGAAACCCCATTAGACCCAAAGGTACTACAATTAGCAATAATTTTCTCCTTACATTTCCTTTAGGGAAGATAACTACTTCCATGCAGAGACCGAAAATAACGCTCTCGTGTGGTGAAAAGCAAAAATAACCTTTATCTTCTTTTGGTCCTTAATAACCATTATAAAAACAAAAAACTCGTTTTGGGCCTCAATAACCGTTATGGCAACCAAGAAACTGTTTTGTGCCTGAATAACCGTTATTCAGATTTTTATTTTTTTTTTGGTCAGCTATAAAAATCAAGCCTATTTATTTTTCAATATTTCTGGACGATATTGGTATCAAATGAAAGGTGTTGAGCAGGGATTGTAGCTCTGTTTACCTCTTTTCATTTGATACTAATATTGCTTAAAACATTCCGGGGCATCCGGGTCCACTTTTTCACCCATAACTGGGAACCCGACCTACGAATCTTAACAAATACACCTCTATGTAAAAGCCCTGCTCAACACCTTTCATTTGATGCCAATATCGTCCAGAAATATTGAAAAATACTACTTTATTCACTGAAGAAATGATCTGTGCTCAATTTGCACGTGCCGTTCAACATACTTTTCGGGGTAACTACGTCATATCTAACAAAAGCAAGTATCCTGGCATCACCTTACAAATGGGCCTGGGGTGGACATGACGAAATTGTTTAAGATATATAAAACTATAATAGATATGTTGACATGAAAACATATATGTCAATTTGTTATGTCATGAAGTGAGTCTCTATATAGTATATATAGATTATATATCGTCCCCTCAATATAACAATAGCGTATGTGCTCATGCGCCATTATTTTTTTATTGCATATTTATTATACGCTATTGTTATATTGAGGGGCCGATATAGTCTAAATAACTTGCCGGTTCCCAAAATACCTTCTTTAAATATGATAGGAGGAGTTTCTATTTTTTATTTATTTATTTTTTTTTTTATTTCTTATTAGTGTATTATTCTCTATTATTTTTTGTTTCATCTTTCAGCTTTATTTTATTAAAATTTAGTTTATGCTATTTCTGTTCCATGACAACCCATTCTGGGCACCGTGAAGATAATTTAAAGCATGTTTATAGTCTATTCGCACATAGTAGTGGGTAGCTAAAATAATAATTTTAATGTTTGTTCAATAATTGTTCTTCCTACAGCAATTAGATAAGTATGTATTTAATAAATTAGAAAGTAGTATTGTGCATAATTGAAATGTTGTTTTTCTTTTATAAATTATTTTTTTAAATTTTTTTATTATTATAGTAAAAAATATATACATATGTATAAGTAAATATGTGTAAAGGTATAGCAAACAGTTTCAAATCAATGTTTTTAACTTTTTTTTTTGTGATATATAGCAAATAAATGTATGAACAACTACAAACATGACAGAGTAAAGTGCGCACATGCAAGTTAATACAGGATTCTGAATCCTTTAAATTAGATATATGTACATACATATAAACATAGAAAAAACAAATATTAATACAGAAATAAGCAAACTCTCAAACTAATCAATTTCATCATAAATGCATTGAAGTTTTGCTAACGAAAACGAAAACAAAAAAAAATACAACTCAATTCAAGCTGTCAAAAAATTCCTCTACATTATGCTCGGCATCAGCCATCACTTCATTTTCTAAACAATGCTCCGTTTTCTTCGCTGCGCGCTCAGCAACATTAGCATTTTTAGCTACCACCACAACGCCCCATTGACTTTCGCCTAAATGCTGATAATAAAAACTGCTAGCACTGCTTGTACTACGACCACTACGACCACTGCCGTAGTTTTGAGACTCTGCAAGCATGGACGAATTTAAACTTTGCATCTTTTCCGCTGCATCAACAGCCTCCAACTCATCTGCTACCACCACCTCTGCCTCATCTTCACCATCATCATCAACATCCACTAGATGGTGATGTTGCACATGATGCACTGGAAATGCTGTTCTGCTGCCTTGCAAAGCATTCGCACTGCCCTCGAATTGATAGCGAGTCAATGCCGTATTGAACCAGATGCCTTGTTCAAAGGTTTCGGCATTTTCTTCATCTTCATCTTCATCTTGTTGCTCCCAACTATCGCTATAATCATCATCTTCATACTTCTCCACACACCGTCCAGCAACTAACGGTTGCGGCAACCAAACATTTTTCCCTTCATCTGCAAACGCATTCTCCAGCATTTCTTCTTTTATAGGCGGAAAAAGTGCACAACGCTGTTCAGCCAAAGCAATTTGTGTTTGCCTCTGCTTGCCAATGCTCATGTCATCCGCATCATCGCAATTGTCAGACTCTGCCTCGAGCAGCGAATCGCTGTAACCATAATCGAATGTAACCAATAAATTATCGCTGCCACAATCTGAGCTACGCAACGAATCATTCGAGTAGTAATAATCAAAACTGGCCATACTCGCTGCCTCCGCTTGCAGAGAGTTGGTTTTCTGCTGACCGGAGAGTTGTTGTAGTTTGATTTGTTCTTCCAACTCGTAGGCGCGAATGAAATCGTAATTAGCCGTCGATGCTTGGGTCTTTAATTGAACTAGATTTACAGTTGACACAGTTGACGATGCATTATGATATTGCCGCGGACGTGCAACAGCAGCAGCAGCAGCTGAGGTTATGGGCGAGTGAGAGCCACCAGTGTTACCACCATCCACGTTGTCAACGCTGCTATCACTTAATTTTGGATAATTATTCAAAGCTTGTGTCAGCACTTGTCGCCATTGCTGTTGTCGCCAGGAAGCGCCGCCGTTGTTTGTTTCTGAATTGAATTTTGCATCGTGTTGTTTTAGACGACACGGCGAGAGTTCACAGAGTAGTGAATGCTGTAAGGGTGCGCAAGACATTTGTTTTTGTGTTGTGGGAGGGAAAAATAGGAGGAAAATAAGAGACAAAAATAAAAATTATTAGACCGTAGAGTTAAGCTAATTTTTTTTTCCTATAGAAAACGAGAAATAACGAAAAGTTAAGTGGGTGCAGAGAGAGAGAGAGAGGAAAATACATGCAACATAAAAAAGATTTGTGTGTTTGTTAACTTTTTGTACAGACTGTTAGTGGCATTTAGTAAAGCCCATATGACACTACATTTTTTTCCTGGTATTCTACCAGGTTTTTTGTGTGAAGGAGATGGTCAAATACAGTTTTGCGTTGGTGCAATCGAGCAAGCTATATTGAAAAAAACCAAACAAAATACCATCTAGGCGATTAAAAACCAACGAGCCAGCTTGTATTTCGGTAGGTTTTTTGGCATTCGGTCATTTTTTCTGACAATTTTTCCAATTTGACAACCATAAAATAAATTATATTTAAAATAAAAAAATATACATATGGAAATACAAATTTTAAATTTGCCTCTTGTAAGCTTCTGCTTTGGCCGTAAGGGTAAAGAAGAAGTTCGCAAGAAAAATTATATTGCGTACTGGCTTCCCTTTATAACACGGAATACAAAGCTATCCTGCCCTTTGGGTTTCATAACTTTTTTATTTCAGTAATTTAAATCAAATTTCCAAAAAAAAATAATTTTTAAAATAAATATTATTTTCATTTAGTTTGAAGTTTAATGTCAATCAAATTATTTTTGAGGGAGTATTTGTCTCTTTTCAACCTATAGAAGAATTGTTTTTGTATTTTGACTTTCGGTGGGTTTTCAAAACCAAAAAAAACAGGGAAATAATGTAGTGTCATATAGGCATAACGAAAACGAATAACTAGACATTTATTATTTTCCTTTACCGCAAACCGATTAGCAAGAACCTTTTTCAAACTACTTATGTATTATTCGATGGGACGCAAACATAGTAATTGACAAGCACAAGATGTATGTATGTTACTCGTATACTTATAATATTTTACAGCTTTACAAAATTTAAATGAAGTTGTAATCAAGATTTACTAATCAAGAGCAGGCATGTTCATGAGAGATATCGGTGATTTATGCCAGGCATCACTGCTTTTAATTCCAACGCCATTGTCCGGCCTCTAGTCCAACAATCACTCACCACTTGACTATGGATAGGGGATTGTGTGCTTCTTGTAAGAGTTTACATATTTTTAATGATAGCTGTTTAATTATGTAATATATTTATTTTATCATATATGTATGTAAGTATGTAAATGAGAATGCTTTAAATTGTATAGTTTTTCTTCAAAAAATTGAAGATTATTTTTGCTCAGTAACGTTCCCTTTTAGGCCTTATAGTCCAACCATTGACCGACGGCGTCATATCTCTCAGTTACCTCACGCAATAGTTGAAAATCGACACCATTCACGCACGTAAACGCACGCATACCCAACGCAAGAATCAGTTGTTTTCCTTTGTTTACATTCTGCATTGTTTTTGGTTTGTTTGGAATGAGTTGAATAACAGCGTTACCATTGTACAGCAAAGTATACATGCAGTTTTTGATTTCGTAGTAACTTGTGTTTGGTTTCGTAGTAATTTTTCTTGAAAATCGTATTATTCATAGAATTTATTAATAAATAAATTTTTAAATTGAAAATGTTTTATCATGATAATTTAAAACCAAATATTAATTGCAGTTTTGTTTACTTCTGACTCCGTGCTTCTACATTTTCTACTACTATTTCTTAAAGGCTTTTAAGAATATGTACATTAGGCATATAACAAATTTTGACGAAAAATTTGGCATACCACCACGTGGTGGCAAATATTGTACAAGTAATGAATATCACTTTTTTAGGTGATTTCGGTTCAAAAACGTTCCGCGCAAAAATGGATTTCTAAAAAAAGTCAGATTTTGTTTTAATTTTTTTTTAATATTTTTATTTTTACATTTTTGTCAATTGTTATAGTAAGAAATAAGTTTTAAGTTTAAAGTATATGATGATTTACACAATGGTAAAATGTCTTGCACAATTTTAATTGCACGCTCTGCGCAGATGTACAAAACTTTTTTTGTTTTTTTCAGCAGTTCTGATAAAAAAGTAATTTCGTTTTGCGCGGAAACTTTATTGCAATTTCGCAAAAAAAAAAAATAATGGGGTTCATACTTTTTTATGCTCTATTCGACTATAGTATGCCGTTTTTCGTATTTCCAAAAATTGTAAAAAGTTATATGCCTAATAGTCAAATGTATTAAATGCAACAGTCAAAAATATCCACAATAGTCAGATTTAGTAAAGAAAACACAGCAGGAAAAACTTAATTTTCTTCTATTTAAATTTTTATCTCCATATAAAAACAAATAAAAACGATTGATACAATATGTAGTAAAATTTAGTAAAAAAAAAACGCCAAAAAACCTTCATTTTCTCTATTTACATTTTTATTTCCTTGTAAAAAAACAATTGCGGCAATAGTCAAATTTAGTAAAAAAACGCAAGAAAAAACTTAAATTTTTTTATTACATTTTTATCTCCATATTTAAAAAAAAAAAATACACTTATGTTAACATAATTTTATAATCGGCAACATTCGGAATAGTTATTGAGGTACTTTGGGAGCATATTGAAAGATTCGTACTAATTTACTACAAAATGATCGCTCCGGCAACCCTGTTGCAAAGAGAGCAATCAGCTGACACGTTATTACATGAAAAATCAAACTGAGCTAGGTTTCTACGATACGTGCGTTAAAGGGACCTTCGTCATGCGTTGGTGAGTGGGCATTTACACTACAACTCCATAAGACAGGTTGTGTCAGCTGACACGGGCTACGTGCGTGCGTCGTTGACTGGTTGGGCTATTAGAATTTGTTTTCTACCCTGCTTATCTATATATTAATAGGCTAACTTTTTTCCCATACAAACAATTTCCAGGCTCTTTTGCACATTTAACATACTCATATCCACATAAAATTGATATGGATGTGTTCGTATGAGTCAGGAGCAGCGCATAGGTATATAATTTTTTCTATAAGTTATTTAATTTGTTTATAATTAATAAATAAAATTTTTAGTTAAGAGAAATAGATATCGTAAACGTGTTTACAAATATCGTAAACACAGTTGAAGAGTCGCTTTAATATAAAAGCGCTCTCTCTATTTTATATGCATTGGCCCAGTTTACGTTGAGATCAAAATCAAGGCGGCCAAATATCTCCTATTGCTTTTCCATTAAAGCGAAAAATGAGAGAGAGGGCGGGAGAGCACTGAGTAATTTTAATTTTGACCAAGGCATATCTAACAGGTAGGCTCGGCGGCGAATTGAAAAACTTCTTTTTTTATTTACAAAGGTAGAGTGTAATGTCAAAATCAAAGCGAATTCACATCATGGCTAATAGGAATGGACGAGCCCCAAGCGAATTCAGATTTTAACCACGGCGAAATATCATTTTGACATTACACTCTACCAATTACAATAACAAAATACATGGGAAATTTCTGAATTCGCCACCGGGCCTACCTTCCTAGATCTGCCTTGATTTTGACCATGATTGCACGTCGGACCGTGATCAAAAGGGCAAATCAGTGTTGCGGTACAACTCGAATTTGGAAAGTGTTGCTTATCTCCGCGAAAAGGAATAATTTTTGTACCAATACAAAGTTGAAAAAATAAATTGCGTGGTCGAATTTCGAGCACCGGCGATCCTAGTTCTTTTTATTATCTTACCTTTCGCTGTGATAACAACTTACGCGACAATATTTTTTATGTAGTGTAAAGAAAATCAAAGTATTATTAAAAAACCAAAAAAAAAACATGCTAAGACAAGACAACGGCGCGCGGTAAAGTGGAACACAAAACTCCGAGACCAGACGTGACTGAATTCAGACAAGTGAATACCCTTTAAGAAATAATTCGAACAATTTACGAGGGTTGTATGATAGGTCCGTGAGATTTTGAATAAGAAATAGTTTTTTCGCTAAAATGCATTTTATTTGTCCAGACAATCTCCTTCTAGCTCGATACACTTAGTCCAACGTTCTTCCAATTTTTTTCATTCTTTCCAAAAAAATAGGACTTTTCAAAGCTTTTAAAATAGGCTTTTGTTTCTGCGATGACTTCTTCATTTCACCCGAATTTCTTACCACCCAGCCATTTCTTCAGGTTTCGAAACAGGAAATAATCGTAGGGGGCTAAATCTGGAGAATATGGTGGGTGAGGTGAGCTAGCAATTCTGAAAACAATTTATGAACTTTTGTCTTGGTGACTAACGTTTGCGGTCGTGCATTGTTTTAAGGAAGCAGAATTTTTTTTTTTTTTGCTAAATGCTGTCGTTTTTACTTTAAAACAAGTTCGAATTTGTCCAAAAGCACTGGGTAATATTCACCGGTAATTGTTTTACACGTTTGAAAATAATCGTTGTGAATGACAACTCGTGCATACCAAAAAACTGTGGTCATAACTTTACTGGCCGATAGACCTACTTTGGTCTTCTTTGGAGCACATACACCCGTAGAAACCCACTTTTTTGATTGTTTCTTCGTTTCCGGTGTGGTGTGATGGATCCAAATTTCATTTATGGTAGCAAAACGGCGCAAAAATTCTTCCGGATTGCGGCTGAACATCTTCAAACACTCGTTTGAAGTTTTCACACGATTACGCTTATTCTCGAGTGTAAGCAATCGCGGCAGTCATCGGGAGGATAGCTTTTTTATGTCTAAATATTCACGGAAGATGCGATGTATACGCTCAGTTGAGATGCTTGTGGTCTTAGCTGTTCACGCACTTTCATTCTCCGGCCGTCCAATATCATTCCATGGATTTTATCAACCATTTCTGATGCAACTACTTCTTTTGGGCGACCTGAACGTTCGACATCAATTGTGCTAGTACGACTACAATGGAATTCAGTAAAGCATTTTTCAACCATTGAAAATGATGGACCAGCATCGCCATAGTATTTATCAAGCCTTTGCTTCATTTCATTCATGGTTTTTTTACGACAAAAATAACGAAATCCACTTTTTTCCATTTTGGTTAAAACACGCGAGGTTGTCGGTTTTAAATAGCTCTCAAACACAAACTGAATTGCACAGGTTGCTCAAACTTTTACAGTAGTATTTTAAGAGATGTTAATTGATATGTGCAGTGTTTGATTCAAAGCTACTGGTCGCAAAGTTCAAAATGTCAAGGACTTTACAAACAGCCCTCGTATTTAAAGAAAACATGCTAAAACAAGAAGTACACATGATGGGCGGGGTGAAATGGAGCGCCGAATTCACGAGTTCCGATGACAGTGAATTTAAATTCTTTTTTTTTTTTATCAAAATCTTTAAGAAATAATTCAAAGGGCATTATTATTATAAGGGGATTTTAAAAGGTTTAAACTACAATAGGAAAAGGCTCCTTTGTTTTTTGTGATACTGCTTTTTTCCATTGTTTTTGTTTACTTGAACACTCCCTACTGTATATATGGAAGATAAAAGCAGCCGAAAAAAATGTTATGGACATACATAATAAACTATGTATGTATGTTATAATGTTAAATTGTAGCAACTAATATTTTAACTAAAAATTGAAAAAAAAGCATGAAGGATCGTGTTTTTGTGTGTGTGGAGGGAAACTTAAAACTATTTGTACGTAAAAAAGATAGACAAGACATTAACAAGAAGCCAAAATAATAACAGGAAAATAACTCTAGTGCATTAAGTGTAAGCTGTTTCGGTTTCGGTGAATTAATTGGTCTTTTAAACTAGAAAACAACATTGAAAAAAAAAATAATAATAATGAACAAAAACAAAAAATGAAGTACTAAAACTCAACTGTGTAATAACTAAACTAAAAAACGAAAACTTCAAACTAGAACAAATAAACTTACGCGGCAGTAGATAATGCTTTTTCTTGTGACAATGCGACACAAGCGAAAATATTAAAAGTTGTAATGGCTGTCTGCAATTGTTGTTGTATGTACATATGTACGTAGATCTGGTAATAATGCACACAGAGGGAGCCATATGGATAGGAAGACAGGCAGGAGGTCGGGCGGTAGGAACACTTCAAGAAAGTGTGTATGTATGTATGTAAGAGGCGCAAACGCTTTCTTCGCCGCCGTTGTTTTTTGCTAAGTTTTGTGCAAAACAAAATGTGCAAAAACAACAAATGCATGTTCAGCAGCGTCATCGTCATCATCAGCATCATCATCATCATCATCATCATCATCATCATCATCATCATCAGCATCATCATCATCATCATCATCATCATCACTAATAAGACCGTAGTAGATAGTGAACATCATCCATCAATTTATGTGTTGCTTAAAGTTGGTTAATTTGCTTGAAGCTGTTGGATATTTTTTGGGAATTCCACTTTTCCCCCACCAGCCTTCGATGAATCCATAAATACATTAAGCTGTCTTTTCTGATGTTATTGCCAATGCCCCGTATGTGTCCATTTTTTTTTCTCCTCTGAAGACCTTTTTTGATTGCCTGCTTGCGGGTTGGAAACGCCTTTTTAATACGATATTATCCGTCCTCTTGTCCTACATGTATGTATGTATGTATGCATGCTGTGCTCTTGTGTTCATTTTTTGTTAAATAAAATTTTCTGCTGCTTAAATTTTTGTGCATTTTTAATCGACTTTATCCTTTTGAATTCGCTTTTTCGTCGATTTTTTATTCGGCTTACATTAACGTTTTGCTTAATATACAAGTTTATGTGTATATCTTTTTAGCTTCGTAAGCAACCGAATTATTAAAATTTAGTTAAGAGTGCAGGATGCGTCGCTTAAACATATCACCATTTAGATTTTAGTTGATTTTAGTGGCAAACGTTTGGTTTGTTTCGAATTTTTAGTTATGTGCTTTTTACATGCAATCAGCTGTTTTTCGGGTTTTGTACATACAGTATACATAGTAAGTAAATATGTAGTTATGTACAAACATACATATTTTGCATATACAACAAGTTTTTAGCACATTATTTATTGTTTTTGAGGTCGTCGTTGTTTTTGTTGTTGTTGTTGGTGTTATGTTGTTGTTGGTGAGATAACGTAGTGTAGGACGGGAACAGAATACATGTACATTAGTTGAAACAAATTTATATTTTTTCTTGTCAATTATAGGTAAATACAAATGTACATTTATCTTTTATTAGTAGTCTTTTTTTTTTTAGTTTCACTATGTATTTTCCTTTGCTTTCTTAGTTTATTTTTGTATTTTTCTAAAGCTGCTTCATAATTTAGTTAATTTAAGTTTTAATGTTGTTGTAAGTTCTTTATATCCATTGGCAGTTTGTTTTTTAGATTTTTTTAATTTTAATTTTCAACGGCATGCATTTAGTCAGCGGCGTTTTATAGCAGAGTGTGGGACAAGGAGTGGGTGTTAAAGCGGTAAGTTGGGGAAGAGAGAAAATATCAAAAAAAGAGAGTAAAGCAGATAATTATTAGACAAATTTAGTTAGTTTGTTTTTATTAAGTTGAATTTTTAATATATAATTAGTTCACTTTCAAAAGTTGCTATGTGGAATTTTTTCGATATTGAGTCTCTGACTCAATACTTAAATATGTAAATATACAATATCCATTAAAAATTTATTGCTAAGCCTCACCTCGTCTTCTGAAAAAAGCATTAAATAAAAAATATTCCTTCAAAAGTCGCTATGTTCCATTTATACACTTTCAAAATTTTCTTTCTAAAATCATAGGTCAATCTTAAGCCTTGGCACATATTGGCGTCTTTCCAACGCGTGGAAGATTTTGCTAATCTAGGAGGACTTAATTCAATTGCAGCCGTAGTTTCAGAGATATCGAATTGAAATTTGGTGTGCAGACTTGTATTTTATATAGACACATTTTGGTATCTTAAAAAAAAAAAATTTTTAATTAAAAAAAAATTTTTTATATATTTTTTGCAAAATATCCTTAGTATGTATTAAGACTATCCGAAGACATATGAAATAAACAAAATTAAAAAAAAACGTCAACATGTCAAATGCCGCTGTTTTAGCTTATAGTACCACAGAAAGAGTAAAAAATAATGCCTTTGGGCAATATATGGGCAAGATTTTATTTTTCGCCTCGGTACTAGAAATATGTCCGACCATTTCCTATGTAGTGGCATCATAGAACACGACAGAACATAGAAGTTACAGCTTAAGAAAAATGCAAGATTTTTGAAAATTCTATCACTTTTTACCATATCATAAAGTGAATTAAATTAAATTTTCCAGGGCATATATATATCTTAAGACCTGATTGATAACTCTACTATTGCAGTTTAGAGGAAAAATAAAATTTTTGTCAAACAAAACACGCACCATCTAATTTTAATCACTTACATTTTGTTACTGTCTCAAAACTAACTATGTGAAATATTTAACATTGATTTTGCAATATCCTTAAATTCCTTATTGGATAAACTTTCGGGTAATAACAAAAAATATTCAAATATATGTAAGAGCTTGAGGCCGTAGTGTTTTTTTCTAATTCTTGGCTTAATAAGAAAATTCACATAGCCACTTTTGAAAGTGGACTACTCATTAGAGATGAGCGAAACTGCGATTTTTCGATATCTGTGATTTCAGTGATTGCTATTTTAAAATCACTGCGATTTTAAACTGCTATTGCGATTGCATGGACTGTTATAAAATCCTCAGTTACCGGTAGAGATTCATTTTGCGTTTTCTGAGCGACATAACCTGTCAACATTTTATGTGGAAAAAATGATAGCAACAACAACGTATTCCGCAGTAATTTCGCTGTTGTCAACATTTTTCAAAGACAATTTTAAATTCAATAATTTTTTTTCTTATATTTCTATATATGTATGTACGTATGTGGTCTGCTCAGAAGTGTAAACAAAAGGAAATTTATATTGCTTTTGCGATTCAAATAGGTGAACTGCTTACTTGCTACATCGATAGCAGTTCCAATAAGTAGTGAACTGCGATTTTGAAAAAGTGATCGCAGTTGCGATTTGCGATTTTTTATTCACAGTGAAAAAATCACCGTTTGCGATATATCGCTCATCACTACTACTCATGTATGTATATTATTGATTTTTTTTCTTATTTGTGCATTTTTCTTATAGTTAATAATTCTGATACTTGTTTGTTTTAATTTATTGTATTTTGAAATTTTGTTAGTAGGTGCGAATTTGAAGTGTAGGTGACACGTAGAGATGTGCTGAAATGAAATTTGGTCAGTGCATTTTTTTCGTTTTTTTTTTTGCTGGTAATCAATAGCTTTTAACTCATACATGGCAGATTTCCGATTAAAACTGTTGCGTTGATCATAGTTTGTTCAAGATTTATGCTTTTATTGTGTATAAAATGCATAAGCTGCAGGACACCCCATTCAAGCAATAACACTATTTTATTATCGCGAAAGAATGAGGCAGAAAAAATTTTAAGAAAAATAGGGTTTTAAAGCGAAGTAATCCAATGCCCATTTAATGCGTTGTTTTCTTGTTGTTATTCTTTATTTATTGTTGTTTTTTTTTTGTTTTTGATTTCAAAATATTTACCTATGTTTAAAATATAGCACCCCTGCACACTGGGTGATAGCGGTCAAAAATAAAATCGAAATTAAAGTATTAGCAAATCAAATTTTTTTGAAAGTGATTGACAGATATAACAATTTGTAAAAAAAAGCTTATATAAAATTTTTTGAGTCTCGTTTTGTTTAGCCGTACAGGGTGTTAAAAACTGAGCAAAAAATAGGTCCTTTTATTTCTCAACAATTACACCTTATACAAAATGCTGTAACTCATTCAATTATTAACGTATGTAATCGAGTGATACATCATTACATAGATATTGATTTGGCCTTTTAGAAACAATAAGCCTTTTGTAACCAGCGGTAACTCTTAGATTTATATGAACTTTCAAATATTGACAAAAAAAGTCGTAAAAAAAAAATTTTGCTCAACTTTAAACAAAAAAATAAAAAAATAAAAAAAAATAAAAAATATGACCTCCCCAATTTTTTCATATGTTTTGAAATGATATATTTTTAATCAAACTGCATTTTAATTCTTGAAATCCACCTGCGCTTTTCGCTTAAATAATCTTTTTCCCATTTGACTAAAAGTGCCTTTTTCAAAACGCAATAATTAGGCTACTTTTGACATTATGAAAAATCTTATTCTTAGGCGACTAATCGAATAGTTTGTTCACCGTGTTGTAGGCAATGGTTCACACTTTTAAATTATGAAAGAATTTTTTTTATCAGCGTTATCATTATTTTTTTGCAGCCTTTTTCTTTTCGAACAGAAAAAAAAATTGTGTAAAAATTGGAAAATTTCAACATGAAATAAAAAAAAAAATACAAAATATGACCTCTCCAAATTTTTAATATTTGGTGCTAGTGAACGTGCTTTATAAACAGGTGAAGAAATCTTAAAAATTCGTTTGCGCTTTTTTGTTTTATGAACTTTTTTATGGAGTGAGTTTTTCTAAGTTTTCATACATTTTTCCCATACAAAATCCCCAAAAGTATGCTTCAAAAAGTATTAATAATTTTGTATGGGGAAAATTTGCCAAGTTAATGAAACTTAAACAACAATTTCTCCAATTCTAATAAAGATATCTGAAAAATTTAAACGCCATATTCAGGGGGATGGTTTATGCTTTCTAACGGTGTATTTGATTTTGAATAAAAAAATATAACATACAAGATATTAAGCAGGGAATATAGTCAAAAACGTGTTTTTTTGCCTAATTGGACATGAATATCTCAAAAACTAGAACCAATTTGAAAATTCTGACTTCAGATTCAGATTCAGCACACTGAAATCCTTTAGAAAAGTATAGTTTCATTTGTGGTATAAAAATTTTTTTAAATGTGATTTTTTTGAAGGAAAATTTTATGATGAATGCTTATAAAATGCTCAAAAGTGCATATATTTTTAATTTGAAAACCATGGAATACTTTGCGCTTTTTCCAAAATGATTACTGTATATTATTTATATTTAAAAAATGTGTGCTCTTATTAAAATTGAGCATTTTAGCTATAATAGTTAACAAAATATTGAAATTTCAAAAATACCGTTATATGGGGGTGTATTTGTGGGCCGATTTTGTTCAAATTTTCACAATTTACTATCTTCAATCAAGAAAGCTTAAGTTCCGAGTTTAAAGTTTCTAGCTCAATTATTACTATTTTTGGCCGCGTTTGTATGGAGGTGCCCCCACTGTGCCCTGTACATATAGACTAGCCACTTAGTAGCTGCAAACTTTCTACCCCCAGCGGGTTAGCGGGCTTAGAATATGCACCGGCCTAGAAGGTTGATTATGGCCAAAAAAAAAATCGTTCGCACGACAGTTGGGCTAATGTCAGAAGGGACTAGTACCCGAGCGTACCGGATTTATCCAGCAGAGGACTGTCACATCACCTATACCTACTTCGCTGAGTGGCTTGGTGAATACAACAACAACATGCAAACTTTCTAGCTCTTTCGTTAGGTTGAGGCTGCTGACAATTCGCAAAAAATTGATGCCGTTCAAACAGGGCTTAGTACTGTTACAACAACAACAATAACAAGTATAAAGTTCTCATATGCGTGGTACAGGAAAATAAACTTTTTGTATATTTCTATTGTGTTGCTTTTGTTTTGCAGCTGAAATCCATGCAATAAAAATTCGGATTTATTAGTCCACTTTAAATAGGCTCGATTAGTTAGACAATTCGGTCAATATCATCATATAAACCAACAAAACCTTAAACATACATATACAGTGTATAGCAAAAAAAAAAAGAAAGGAAATTCAAAAACATTTGCATGAACTTTCAGCTAATCAAGAAAACAGTAAATTTCACCATTGAAGTTTGCAAAGGTTGTGCATGTGAATTTTCAAAAAAAAAAAAAAAAAAAAAAAAACGTGAAATTAGGACATGAGCGGAAAAATATTTTATTTGGGCAAGTATTTTATTTAAAATAAATAATTATAATGTGCTTAAATATATGAATATATTTCAAAAAACCCCAACACATTTTAGTTAAATTCTTTTTTTATTATTAATATTATTATTAACTTGTTTAGTTATCAAACATAATACATATACATTAACATATGTATGTATATAACATTAAAATTAAGCGCATACTAGTTAAGAGAGAAAAAACTAAATTATACATTATAAATTGTTAAACATTAGATGATTAAAACGATAATAATGACAGCGCTCATACAAGTTGTAACTAGTACGTATTTTTTATTTTTTTATTTTTTTTTAGTAAATATGTATGTACATACATTAATTAATACATTCAATACATATTTTGTTGTTACTATTTACACATACACGTAGTACATACGTATGTATATATACATAATCTATGTACTGTAAACAATACGAGGTTATTTTGCTTATATAAAATTAAAATTAAATGATTAATTAATTTTATGTATGTAATAAATGACTCACAACAAGCGAAAAATTAGATATATTGGCTGCGTTTAAAATTAAAAATTAATTATAGCATTTTTTTAAATAAAGTATTTAATCATTAAATTTTAATGCAATTATGATTTAACAGCACTTGCAAATCATTGCTTAGAATTTGAGGAAAATTACTGTTTCTTTTTAGCTTCAAATTCATGTGCGTACAGACAAATCAAATTTAAGTATGTAGTTGATAGTTATTGTTGCATACTTTCGGGTGCTTAAATTGTAGGAAAGGGCATATAGAAGTAGCAACAAGATGCTGTTTTTAAGTCTGTCCAGCTTCTAATGTGAATTTTTTTTTTAAGTATTATTTAGAAAATTGTATTTATTATTTATTTAAACTCAATATATGTAAATAATGCAACGAGCGCTAATTGTTATGGCTATCGACTCAGGGAAACTATCGGACGACATGCCTTGGCGTATTTTGCGCATAAAAATGAGTTTGGAACTAAATGTTCACGATCTGCCTTTGAGTGTTTTCCGTGTTAAAAATGGGTTTGGAACCACATAAATGTGCTTCACTGCCTTTATATGCATTCTAAGTAGTTAAAATTAATATCGTATGCGAATGATGAGTTAGTTTAGAGCTTTTTGCATGAGCAAATGCTAGTGAGAAGTGCAAATGATGTAATAGCATTGACACATGGCAGCGATAATCTGGATTATCTAGAATTCAGAGTAAACTTGAGAGTAAGCTGGAGTTTATACGGACTATCTCTTCAGTTAGACCACAAAATTTTAGCGGATTAAGGCATTTTTTAATGACATCTCTGTCGAAAAACCCCTCTATTGTGAATGGAAAGTGAAGAAAAAGAATAAACAAAAGTAAACACAACAATCGGAATTAAAGAGCGAACAAGTAATAAGGGTATAATTCAGGGCTGCTCACCTCATAGGCACTCAAAGCACAATTGTTTTTGTTTTGTTCCGAATCATGGGCACAGATACATATTTTCACTTCAAATATGAAAATAAAATTTTCTTTGCACTCCCATAAGCACTCAGATATAAAAAAATTTATATGAATGTGCCTATGATTCATATTGAATGTGCAGAGCTAAGGCACTTTGTATAGGAGCTCGAGCACTGCCGTAAGAAATCGAAATTTACAATAACAAATTTGTAATGAAAAAAAAAAATTCAAAAAATGAAAGAACTGTAAAAATTTGTATTCAAAAAATTTTCATATAAAAAATAAAAAAATTTTTAATGTATTTGATACTACCATTTGAAAATAAATTCTAAAATAATATTTTATTGGCCCGATAAACACAAAAGCGAGGATGATATCGTGGCGAATTCGAGATGAATTTGCGGAGGTGAATGTAATTTTTCGCACTCGTATCGAGTTCGAAATGGACTCGAGAAAAATCAATTATCGCAATAGCACTTATTAATTAAAGAGGAAATTCCCTGTTGGGCTTTAATTTACCATTTAAAACTCTACTCAAGCAACTGAAAAGCTCGGATTATATCGTGGCGAATTCGCAGAAGAAGATTTTCTTGAATGTATTCGCCAATGAGCCTAATTCTCGAATCGCCAACGATCCGAGAACATAAAAATGCGCGAATCGCTAATGAGGGGTGACTCGCCTGGGAATTCGGATTCGCCGATCTATCGTCGCGAACTATTGCCGTGATAATATAATCAGAGAAGCGAGCTCGTCTCGAATTCGAGGCGAATCCGTTGTGTTTATTGGGGGAATTCATAAAAAAAATTAAATGAGCAAAAAAATTTTTCAGTGCATATACAAAATTTGTAGATGTATTGAGTTTTGTACTTTCAATACGAGAGCGTTGAGCAGCCCTGGTATAATTTATCAATGTAAGTAATTTGAAATTATTACAAAAAAAAAACAATAAAAAAATAAAAAAAAATAAAATAATTTAAAAAAATAAAAAAAAAATTATTTAAAAAAAAATAAATACGTAAATATATTTTTGTATACATATGTATGTATAAAGGAAAAATCGTCGTACCATACGAAAACTAACATCAGATTTTTTGTGGCTGACGAAAAGTAAAAAGTTCAAGTTTTAGCCGACGAAAAGTAATAAAATCGACTTTTGGCTGACGAAAACCATCAATTTCATTTAAACAACAATTTTAATGTAAAAACAGTATATAATTACTAATATTTTTCGTCAGCCAAAAGTCGATTTTATTACTTTTCGTCAGCAAAAACTCGATTTTATTACTTTTCGTCGGCCAAAAGTCAAATGTTCTACTTTTCGTAAAGAATTTTTTTATTGATAGCTTTCGCCAGAAATTTTAAATATGTTAGTTGTCGTATGGTACGACGAAATATGAAAAAATTGTCTTTCGTATATTCTAGATGTCAATTCGTAAAAGGAAAAAAGAATGGTATTAGAAAAATGGGCAGAGCGTTGGTAATCTGGTTTATCGCTGCCATCTATCAAGTCTATAAAGGAGCGAATAAGATTGTTTCATTTTTACTAATAAATATGAAATGTTATTATAACTCCATGGCTCAAAATAAGATACTGGCAAGTAGCAGAGGAAGGCGTAATATGCCAGTAAAAATAAATATATATCGATATGATCATAATTATACGCTGAGTGTATTAATGCATCGGATTCAAATTCATCGCACTGCATTTTTACAAACTGATCTCTTATTATACTGCATTTGATTTTAGTTTATGGCAGAGAAAAAAACTTAAACCGCTTAAAAATTAAACAACTCGCCGAAGCAAATGCAAACGTGATGTCAATGTCAAAAGTAAACAAGCTTGCGGCATTATCAGTTAAACGTGCGTACATTCTTTTTTTTTTTCAACTCATTTGAGTTATGTAAGCGAAAACGCAATATTTTTTGGTGAGGCAAACTTTTTTTGATTATATTAATATGCTATGGTTTCCTTTTTGGCATATGCTAATATGCAGCGTTTGAGTAGATGCATTCTAAATGATTGATGGGATGCTTGATGTTTAGATAAATTTACATATGTGTATGCATGTATGTATGTATGTGTGTATGCGTGCGAAATGTTGATTAGTATTTTTAATTCTAATTAATGTTTTTTTTTTTTTCAAATTTCCTGCCCGCTTTCTTATCTAATTAGCACATTTTATTTTTAGTTAATTTAATTTTTTTTTATTATTGTTATTGTTATTATAGTATATAGTATAATGCTATGCTAAGCGCATTTACGTATATATGTATGCATGTGTTTATGTATGTTTTTTTTTATTTATGCGTATATGTATGTATGTAACGATCACTAAATATACATAGTAGGTAAGTAGGTAAATATAAGTTTTTTTTGTTTAGTTGTGTGTGTTTTAGCTTCAGCACACAAGCTTTTTCAGTTTTTTTCTTGCTTTTTTTGCTTTGTTTTTTTCTTCTTCTTATTTTGATTTAGTTTGCATACTTTTACTTTTTTTTTATTGCTAATTATTATTATTATCTTTTCATCTTTCTCTTTACTTTCATTTTTACGCTTAATTATGCTTTTTTTTGTTTTTAAATTTTAAGCCAACCCAAAAAAGTCGATTTTAAAGTGCGTACCTTGCCACTGTCGCTGTCACTAGCCGGTTGTTGCTGTTGTAATTGCGTTTGTTGTTGCTGCAGCTGCTGCTCACCCTCTTGCGAATGACTGCGACTCGCTATGCGCGCACCCACCGCCGAAGCGCTGCTAAAACGTCGCGCAGTCGCACTATTATTCACCACAGATTGTGCGCCGGCGCCGGGCGTGCTGGCGGCTGAGCTTTGTCCGGCGGCACTAGCGCCAGTGGCACGTCTCAGAAATTGTTGCGCCCCATAGCTGCTCGTTGTGGTTTTCAATTGCAAATCTTTGCGCAGTGTTGCATTCAAATGTGCCGCAATGGCGCTCGGCTTTGGCGTGCTGCTCACAATGTAACTATTCACCGGCGAGCTGGACGCGTATGGAAGTGTTGAAGAGTTGTTTCTACTGTGGTTGCTATTGCTTGTGTGTGGTGATGCAGTGCAGGCAGCATCATTCGCTTCACGACCAGCACTCTGCTGTATCTGTTGCTGTTGCTGCTGATGCTGATGCACACGCGACAACGAATCCAAATGACGCACACGTGAGGTGAGCGATTCACGTTTCAATTTGGGTAATGGCGAGTTTTGTAAAACTCTCGGGGACGGAGTTGGTGCAAGACCACCACTACCACCACCACCACCACCAATTGGCGACGACTTAGCGGTAGTAGTAGCAGTGTTTGACGACACCAAGTGATGTGTCGCCAATGGTATGGAAGAAGATGTTGAACTACGACTCGTATTCGTGCTCAGCGACGAGTTATCCTTTCGTATGCTTTGTGCGGAATCGGCGCGTTTCAGACTATTCGGTGATTTGCTGTACAACAGATTGCCGGTGCTGCGGCAGAGTGATGACTTGCTCGACGTATACGAAGTGGCGGCGTAAATGTGCGTGGAGGGCGGTGAACGGCCGGCGGTTGAAGGTCGTCCACTGGGCGGTTTGCCTGCGGAGGAGAAAAAGGTGAAATTAATTAAACAAATACAGCCGAAAAGCATTGCTATGTTTGCGCTAGTTACATATTTTCTATATTCCATCAGCGTAGAAAACCCCAACACTCACCTGCAAAGTGTGCCACCGTTTTGCTGCCCGGCAATGGTATCTTACTCGGCTTGCTGCTGCTTAAGCTCACCCTTTTGCCGCCGCCGCCGCCATGCAATGCACTATCGAACGGACTAACACCGCCCACACTGGCGCTCATCAATCGATTGACTGCCGCACCACCACCACAATTAGCGCTCTCCGCTTGCAGTTCATGGTCATGCGCCGATTCTGTGCTGCTACTGTGTTGTTGCATTTCATCCATTGGCAAATGTGTCATGGCTTTCATGCTCGGCGTAGAAATTTGCGTGACTGTAGGGGCTGGCATTTGCTGGCCACCGTTGGCGGTTGGTGTTGTTTCCGTAAGATTCGCCGAAATTGGCGTGGCCGAACGTAGATCACTATAATGTTGGCTATCGCTCAGACCACGCCTGCTCAACATCAACGTTGTGGAAGCCGACGAACGATTCGTTTCGTAATCGTTTTGCGAATGTAGATAAGAGTTGGTGAGTGCACCACTGTTGGGTGTTACAGAGTGTATGCGAGACTCGAGTACGCGCAATTGCGCTTTGGTGCCCTCCAGCTCGATGTTCTTCTCCTCCAACTGTGTGAAAAAGGTAAGTAGAGAGGGAGCGAGTGAGAGATAGATAGACAGATAGAGAGAGAGAGAGAGAGAGAGAGAGAGAGAGACAGATAGAGAGAGAGAAAGAGATTAAAGCGTATATAAAAAAAATTTTACTCAAGCAAACATACCTGAAAACGTAAATCTTCCACATCATCATTTGATTTATCCAGTCTTTTGGCTAAATGTGATTTTGACTTAGTTGCCGACTCCAGCTTCTGCATCAGCACCTTTAGAGGCACAAAGCATAACATTACATTAACAAATTTCAAAATTCTAATCCTTCTCTTTCAGCAAACAAAAACTAAAAAAAAACTCTCACCTGATTCTGCACGGTGAGCGTTAGCAGATGCCTTTGCAACTCCACCACGCTCGTCTCCAGCAGTATGGCAGCAAAACGCTTCGAATCAACCATACGACATTTACTATGACGGCCGCCGGGCGTGCTTATAAGCCCATCCAGACGACCCAAAGCAAGATTCTGAGACGACTCGCTGACTTCGAACTGTTGACTTTTACTATCACTGCCTGCGCTTTGATGATGGAATGCATTGTGTATCTCTTCCGCTGGAGATGGATGTTGAAATAGACGCTGATGCTGTTGAGGCTGCTGATCTACAACCACCACCGGCTGGAATGTATGTTGGCGACGACTTTGTGCGTTCGCTTCTGTTGTGCTTGTTGGTGTGTTGGAAATGTCCAAAAGTTGCACGGAAGCAGCACTGCCGGCGGCTGTGGGTAGCACCGTTGTGGCGGCGGATGATAGAAAGTTTCGTTGACTCGAATAATCCGATTGACTGTGGAAGAGGGGAGAGAAATGTAGTATATTGTAGATCCAAGTCTGTACTTGAAATTAAAAAGGAACAACGAATTCGTGATTGAAAAGCAGCAAGGAGAACCTTTAGCCAGAACCAAACCTTGTCATGTTATGCACAAACCTCATTCTGGAAAGTCCGAACCTTTTTCGATTTAGAGGTTTGGCTGAACATATTTTCGTCTTAGTAAGAATATTACTAAAGATATATGATTTTCAGGTTACTCTTATGAGGTTAGGGTTGATTTCCTAAGCTTGTCTTTCCCCCTAAATCTATCGTGAGCTAATGTTATAGATGCCCGTCTTAAAGGAATGATCAGAACTTTGCAAAGGTTTGAACAGTACTGTTGAGGTTAGGGTTCTAGGTTGGGTTAGGTTACGTTGGCCAAGATCCAGTGATCCCTCACATAGACCAGATATGGTCCTTAGTGTTGCCAACAGCGTATTGGGGGCGTTATATTAAACTCGGAATGCAGATCTTCGCAAGTTTTAGTATTTTGCGTATTTACTGATCAGCAATGCCTTTTAGGGACGAAAAGTGAGCAGACCCGAGGCTGTTCAGGTGGAGTCTGCCAAAAGCTGGACATTGACAGTGAAAGGTGTTCCAGAGTGCCAACAGCATCGGGTTCGTTGCATGTCGTGCACGGCTGGCTCTGCACCAATTCCATCTTGAACGCATGAGATGGTGTGAGACTGCCCGCCAATCTGCAGTCTGCTCTAGAAACTGCGAGTAGGTGAGTAGTTTGCGGTTTTTGCGTTGTATGACCGAAGCATGATTTTGGCAATCTTGCAGGATGGTAGGGTATTCCACTCGGAATCGCCTTTGCGTAACAGTGCAAGATCAATTTGAGCTTTGTCGCAATTTAGAGAGGAGGGTAAGATGTTTTCCACATTCACTTGTGCTAGTGATGCACCGGCTTTAGCTAACACGTCCGGCCTCCCATTTCCCTTAATTCTCTGGTGTCCGCGCGCGTATCCAGTAGATCGTAACGCTTCTATTTGCAAAGTTCATACGTAACTTGGCCCTGCACTGATTCACGCACTTAGAGATGGTCTTCGCTGCCGTGGTCACTTTAATTGCCGGCTGGCTGTCAATAAAGATTAGTTTGGGGACTTTACTACAGCTGCAAATTCCGTCGCTATTGACTCAGCGTAAAACTCAGCCTGAAAGATACTACAATAGTCAGAGAGTCTAAACAATTGTTGTATTCCAAGATCCGGACAGAACACTGCAGCTCCTAACCTCGCGTCACATCCTTGATCCATCTGTAAATAAGTTGAACGTATGGCGATTGGTTCGTAAGTCCTTTCTTCCGCCCGTTCAGTTCTATTATTACACGTGGTTCCCACTTGAGATCGGTTTGGACAGTATCGTAGTCTGAGCTGCATTTAAGCCCACGTATGTTGCAGTGTTAGGTTTCTAAACCGGTTTTAAAATACGAACCTTCTGACTCAATCATTTGGAGCTCAACACAACAATCTAACAAGTGCTCGCCAATCACTCTTGTAAGTACGATGTGGAACCAAGGATGCCCTTCGAGACTTTCGTGTTTCTCCACTCTTAAACAAAGCGAAAAAAAAGCAATTCAAACAATCACTCACCTCGATGACATTTTACTCTGCGTCTGCTGTTGTTGCTGCTGCTGCTGCTGCAATTGCTGCACACGCGCACTCAAATCCAACTTCTGCGCCATCGCCAACTTCAACTGCTCCTCGAGATCTTTTTTCACGCTTATCAATTCCTCCACTTGATCACTCATTTTCGCCGCCTTAATGCGTCCAGTCAATGTTTCAGCCTCCATTTCGGCCAATTTGTCCAACAGACGATCACGTTCCCTACGCAATTGCTTGATATCCTCTTTGTTTAGCCGTTCCACATGCTCACGAAAAGTTTTCGGTGTTAAACCGGCACCATTTACAGTTATGTTACTACTCGCTGCGCTGCTGCTTGATTTCGCCATGGCAGACGAGCTGCGCGTCACCGGCGAAGATGCCGCTTCGTTCGCAGCCACCACTGTTGTGGTGGATTCATCAGCTAGGTTGGCGTTGTGGTTGTTTAGATTTTCCGCATTACCAAAATCGCCGCGCAAGTTTTGACGTTCGTAGCGCTGCAGCTGATCCATTTCCTCGCGTAAGCGACTCGATTTGCGGTGTATGACATCGAGCAAATTGAGTAGCTCATCGTCCGACTCATGGCAGGAGAGGCGATTCGGTGCTGGGTTGCCCTGTTGAAAGAGAGAGCGGAGTTGAAATAGATTTTCGTTTGAGAAGGCGAGCAAAAACTTGTTTTTTTTTTGTTTTGTATTTTATAGCACTCACCGTCATGGCGCCATTCGTCGACGAGGCACTATGACCCTCCTTCGATGAACTCGTCTCGGTGGAGAAGCCCGAATCCTGCACAACGCTGCCATTATTATTCTCTCCACTCTTTGGCTCCTTTTTGCCGCTATGCGAATTGCTGCGACTGCGCGTTAGCGACGAGGACGACAATTCGCCGGCTGCGCCGACAACTGCAGCCGGATGATGCACCGCTGCAGCTGAACTGCTGGCTGTGGTCGTTGTGGACGGTTCTTTTTGTGAAACTTTGCGCTTTAAACGTATGCCGGGTTCCCATTCGCGTCTGTCGAGGAATAAAGTAAGTAAAGTAAGAAGTTGAAGAAGTGTGTTTAATTATTAATTTTTCCAAACTCACCTCGACACCAACGACGCATTTGTTAAAGCACCACTGCTGCCGTCGCCGCCGCCACCACCAGCACTTGAACCACCACTACCACCACAGCTGCCCGTCAACGTGTTGCCGCCACCACCACCTGACATCGACGAATTACCATTTGCGGCGGCCGCCGCCGCTGTCGCAGTTGACGCCGTCGCCGCTGAGCACGACGATGACGACGACATCGAAGCCATTTTATGCTTGAGATCCGGAAAAGTTTCAATGACCAGATCGCGAAATTCCAACAGCGCTCCAACTTCATGCTGCAGCTCCTGCAGTGATTTGGTCTGTTCGCTTTGTATGTGATGATGGCTGTTGCTATGATGCAACGGATAATTATTACTATACGGCGTCATAGCATTATGATGTGGATGATGATGCCCCAGTAGGGCTATGTGCGGATGGTGGGTATGTAAGTTGGGCAAATGTTGTTGATATGACGAACCAACGATGGTGACTGCCGTGGGTGTGCCGACGACAACGCTGCCGCCACCGAGGCCGCTCAACGCTGTCGCTGAACTATTCCCATTGGCCATGATGTGTTGATGATGATGATGTGCACCACCAATGGCACCAATACCGTTACTATTGTTTCCAACTACGCCACCGGTGCCGCCAAGGCCACTGCTGCCATTCATTAAAGGTAAACATTCCATGGCGCCGATGATCGCAGTTGTCGCTCCAAAGCCACTGCCGTTGGTGGTCGGGCAGAGCGCAAGGTCATACGTATCATTCTGCAAGTAAAGAACAAGGTTTTTTAGTTTGTTTTGCTTTGTTTTGTTTTGTTTTGTTTTGTGTAGTTTATGCTTTTCACAATAGATTGAGCGAATATAAAATTGTTATGACAATGAGGAAATGCCATTTTTGGCAACAATTGTTGATCGGTTCGCTGAGCGCTGTAAAGATTAGTGTAATTAATAGGGCAACAGAAAATATGCCCTAAAAAACTCGTTTTTAGCGCTAAAAATATGTCCTTAAAAATATGGTTTAAGCGCTAAAAATATGCTCTTAAAACTTAGTTTAAGCACTGAAAATATGCCCTTAAAATTTTGTTTATATCTATTATATAAAAATGAATGTGTGTGTGTGTCCTTTATGGACTCCCAAAGTAATCAACCGATCTTTATGAAATTTTCACAGTGGATTCATATGGTATTAGTGCACATAATAGGGAACTTCCCGGAATATAGGCCCAAATGTGGACCCAGAGTGACCCAGCAAGTGTTTGAGCAATATGGGTATCAAATGAAAGGTACTGAGCAGGCCTTTAACATAAAGTTATTTTCATTGCAACGCCTAGGCCGGGTCCCCAAATATGGGTCAAAACGTGGACCCAGATGACCCTCGAATGTTTCTAAACGATATTGGTATCAAATGAAAGGTGTCGAGCAGGGCTTCAACATACTGATATTGTCATTTTTATTTTTTAAGTCGGTTTCCCAGAGATGGTTCAAGTAGTGAGCCCGGATGGTGATGGATGGTCCCGGTAAAAGTAAAGGTAAAGGCAAAGGCAAAGGCAAAGGTAAAGGTAAAGGCAAAGGTAAAGGTAAAGGTAAAGGTAAAGGTAAAGGTAAAGGTAAAGGTAAAGGTAAAGGTAAAGGTAAAGGTAAAGGTAAAGGTAAAGGTAAAGGTAAAGGTAAAGGTAAAGGTAAAGGTAAAGGTAAAGGTAAAGGTAAAGGTAAAGGTAAAGGTAAAGGTAAAGGTAAAGGTAAAGGTAAAGGTAAAGGTAAAGGTAAAGGTAAAGGTAAAGGTAAAGGTAAAGGTAAAGGTAAAGGTAAAGGTAAAGGTAAAGGTAAAGGTAAAGGTAAAGGTAAAGGTAAGGGTAAAGGTAATGGTAAAGGTAAAGGTAAAGGTAAAGGTAAAGGTAAAGGTAAAGGTAAAGGTAAAGGTAAAGGTAAAGGTAAAGGTAAAGGTAAAGGTAAAGGTAAAGGTAAAGGTAAAGGTAAAGGTAAAGGTAAAGGTAAAGGTAAAGGTAAAGGTAAAGGTAAAGGTAAAGGTAAAGGTAAAGGTAAAGGTAAAGGTAAAGGTAAAGGTTAAGGTAAAGGTAAAGGTAAAGGTAGAGGTAAAGGTAAAGGTAAAGGTAAAGGTAAAGGTAAAGGTAAAGGTAAAGGTAAAGGTAAAGGTAAAGGTAAAGGTAAAGGTAAAGGTAAAGGTAAAGGTAAAGGTAAAGGTAAAGGTAAAGGTAAAGGTAAAGGTAAAGGTAAAGGTAAAGGTAAAGGTAAAGGTAAAGGTAAAGGTAAAGGTAAAGGTAAAGGTAAAAGTAAAGGTAGAGGTAAATGTAAAGGTAAAGGTAAAGACCCATCATAACAGAAAACTTTTGTTCGTCGCTGCGAAGCGGGACGTGTATTTGCTAGTACTTAATAAAAAGATATACGGCATGGTAGGTTGTGTGCCCACCTTTCATGTAAGAGGTTCCAGATTCAAACTCGAACAAATATCAAAAATTAGTTTTAAATAAAATTAGAACACTTTGTAACAAAAAATTATGTTTATTAAAGGTACATTTTATAGGTTCAAAAGACGGAATAAAAAAAAATCACATTTGCGAAACACATCTTCGTTACAAAAAGAAAACAAGTATTTGTACTTACGAAAATATATACATACATACATATATTTATGTGCATGAATTTAAAATTTTATGTGTGGATGGAAATCAAAATTCCAGTGCAAAACTTGAATACTTATTTATTCAAATTGCTGTCAACTACAAAATTTTGCGATAAATTTTCAAATAGAAAACTATGTCGATTGTCGCGGTAAGTTTTTAAGCGTAGAAAAAGATCTTTCCACGTCAACTGAAGTTATCGGGGCGTATTTAAAAGTAAGAATTTCAGTCACTATGTAGCGTGTAGTGCTACACGTTCAATATGCATATTGCGATATTTTTCTCGCTCTGAGGTACAAGATATTTTACTTCCGTCCTTTTCGCACTTTCACTTTCAATTCGCTTATTGCCAATATTGCGATCCGAATCGCGGATTTCAAAATTTCTAAACATTCTGCGATCCAGAATCGCGATCCATCAATACTCGATGCTACACTGTCAATATGAATCGCGATCCACAGATTTCATCAATATATATTGACCGTCTGACGTATGCCTATGTACATATGTAGATACACAGCTGATTCGTGTAACACATTTGAATGAAGCATTGCGAAAATTATTAAATTCGCCTTGAACTTGTCAGAAAAAGAGGAATGGCAAATAGTATGCGCATATACAAAACAAAGTTGCCAGAGTAAAAAATGTAAATAAAAACAATTTTACGAGTGAGATGGAAAAATATGACGAAATACTATGCTAAAATATGAATTTAAAGCAAAATATGCCAAAAATATACAAATAAGTCAAAATATGCAAAAATAAGCCTTTTGACCTAAATATGCGAAAATATGCCCTAACAAGTTCGGCTTATTCTCTTCGTCTTGAGCTAAAACGCTTATATATATTTATCATATGTAAATAGGACTGCAACAGAAAAATATGCATTTGCATATCTTCTGTTGCCCTAGTAATTAAACTACAATGTACCTATGAATGTATACCATTTTGCTCTTGTCAACACAAATGCCTCCTACGCACATTTATTAGTTGTTTCGAAATTGTTAATTGCTTAAGCTAATAATCACAATAATTGCCTTCGCAGTTAATCGTTTAAAGAATTTGAATGTGAAGCCCGAATGCGAACGAAATTAAGGCGTCTTGAAGTCGAATTTGAGTTTCATAAGCAATAGGAATGGGTTGGAAATAGTAACAATAGCCGCAATCAAATGTATAGCGGGAACCGGATGGGCCATTATATCAAAGAGAGCCCTGTATTTAAGCCTTGACTTCCGCTTTTCATTTGATACCAATTAAGCTCAGAAAAATTCCGGGTCCACGTTTTGAGCCATCTCTGGGAAATGCACCTAGACATCATAACGAAATATGCTCTATGTATGTATGTATGTATGTATGTGGAGCCCTGCTCAACACCTGTCTTTATATACTAATATCGCTCAGCAATTTTCCGGGTAATCTGGGTCCACGTTTTGACCCATACATAGGGACCCAACCTAGGGCTTAGGGGATTTTCTTGAATATTGAGCTTGTTTTAAACATGTCTCCATAATTTTTCAGTACTATACTCTAAATATTTTAATACTCAGATGCTCAGAATTAAAAGTTTAGTTAAATATAAATTTGTATGAGAGCTGCCCATGCCTGCTTTTGTAATAACTAAATCTCTTATCCCTTGGGTACATATTTATTTCCTGTGTCGCTCCACCAATTTTCATTAACCTAATATAAATATATGTATTAAGATATGTTCAAAATGAAAATTAATTGCCCATGCCTGCCTTTTCAAATACCTAGCAATTTTATCCATTGCTTGCATAAAAATTGTATATGTTTCTCTACCAAATTTCCGTACTCCACCACAAATATTTCAAGAGATATTCGCTGTGAAAGATTCAGTTTGCATGGAAAGTGCCCATTCCTGCTTTACCAGTACCTCATATGCCCTCGTACCATTTTTTAATACTCTACTTCAAATATTTCAGGGATATTACGAAATAAAAGAACATTTTGTATGGAAGGTGCCCATGTCTAAGATTAAAAAATATTCCCGGAATGAAAATAATTAAGTGTGCAAAGTTTTGTGTGGTTCAGTTAAGCGGTTATCGAGTAATGGGAGATTAAACACATTTCCCATTTCACATTTATAATATAAGTAGATTTTCCTACGTTCATCAAAATGTTTATTGGGTATCTTTGTATGTATGCAATGCATGTTTCTCTTAAATTGTATATCGCACTTTGATGGACAATTTTAGGTAAACAAAAATTGTCGCTGCCAAGTTAATTGAAATAGATAATGAACTAATTGACATACAAACTGATGAACATTACTGAAATGGGTTAGGTAGGTATGGTATACAGATGCTTGTTCCGTAAAGATTTCGCACACTTGGCTAAAATTTTATTTATTTTTTTTATTTTTTTTTGGTAGGTATACATATTACTTAGTATATAGGTACTTGTAATGCATGAATGTATGTAAGTATGTACATGCACTCACGTGCAGTTAATATGGACATATAGACGTACGTGCGTATTTATACACATTTATTTGTATATGAAAGTATGTATCAGCGTTGCCGTTTTGTGGGTAATTCCCCAAATTTCGGGATTTTTTAAATATTTGGGTAATTTTTGGGGAGCGCTATGATTTGGGGAATTTTGGGGAATTCGCCTTTTAATAATTTTATATGAATAATAATGCCTATAAAAAAATTAATTATTTTCATGAGTTTCTATTACATTCGCATTGTGTGAAAGTGTGCATGAGTTTTTGCAGCATTTATTTAATCCTGAATTACCGGCTGGTCGAACATGTACAAGCAAATTTCATAAGCCCATTAAAGTAAGAAGTTAGCTAGGAAAAAAAATAAGCAATTGTATACCTTTCATGAACATGAAATGGTATTATAACATTGAGCCAAAACAGGTTTTTCGAAAGTTCCAGAAGGAGAAAAATTAAACCCACCAAAATATATACCGATATTATCAGAATAATGAGCTAGTTGCTCAGTTGTTAAGTTACGCTGATCATTTGTCGGAATCGGCCCAATTGGACCATTATAACATATAGCTCCCCTACAACCAACCATACATTTTGGGGTAAAACTTCTCCACTTAATTTGCTAAGATCATTACAATATTTTTTATAAATATTTGCATAAACAACCTACAGAATTGGAGGTACCTATAAATTAAAGAAAATCGGACTATTTAATGTTTCATTTCTCTCTAACTTGTTTTATGTTTCTTTATAACTTTTTTTAACCACACATATAAATACATACATATATGCACATAAATTTAAAAATACAAACCGTTATAAAGCAAAATAAATTTCAAAAATATTTTTTTATTGGAAATCTCTTGATAACACTACCCGACAAAAAAAAATATCCTCGACATTTGATTCTTATGTATTCCTGCTGGTTCCAAATATGTAATCAAATGGTTCAAAAGTAGAACAGTTTTCGAGATTTTTTGAAATTTCAGTTTTCGCACTAAGAAGAAAAGGAGGATTACTAATCTGTCAATATCTCCGCCATTACCGTCTTGAGTTTTATGTTATTTCATTTCATTTTGAGAGGATGAAATACCCTTTCCAATTCCACATAAAATCGACGTTAAAGTGACGGAATTATGGCGGACAAAAGATTTGTTTTTATGCAAAAAATAAGTTATATACAAGATGTATAAAATGTCGAGGATATCAAAATTTTTGAAATTTTGTTGGGTAGTGTAATGTGACAATTTGTATGGGGAATTTTGGGCAATTATGGGTAATTTGAATATTTTTTTGGGTAATCTCAAGAATTTAAAACGGCAACGCTGGTATGTATACAAGTATGCATGTAGATATGTACATAACTATGTACGTATAAGTACATAAATTAAATTTAATGGAATAATATTAACTCTCACTTTCAGTTAATCTACTAACCAAAATCAAAGTCAAAGCCGATAAAAAAGCATTTCACTTGCATATGAGTATGAGTAAAAGAAAGGTATTAATTAAAAAAAATGGAAAACGATTATTTGGTCTCTCTAGAGTTTATGACTTTTATACTTATAATAGAAAAAAAGAAATTAAAATGCAAAAACAAAGATTCGTTGTTTAAATTTATGCATGCAAAACAAGAAGTTTGTCCTTCTCAAATGTCTATGTACATTAGGGTGCCCCCCAAATGTATGGAGACAAATTTGATATCATATTTCTTCAAATTCACCCCCTAGATCGATGCTAATACAGTCGAATATACCACATTTAAATTTTTGCCAAGATCCGAGACGGTTAAGGGGTGTTAATTAGGGCCGTTTACTCAACCTCTGATTAACGCTAACAGGAGGATAAAGGTCCGGTTAAGGAATGAACTGCGTTATCGACCACATGATAAATGTATGGTTTGATGAAGTCGATAATGATGTTTAACCGGACTTTAACCGTGATTAGCGTTAATCAGAGGTTGAGTAAACGGCCCTTAATGTTTATTTGAGTTAGGTAAATGATTGGACTAATCAACCAATAACGCTCCCACGGTCTAAATACAAGAGTATGCCACTTTTAAATGCAGTCATAAGCTGCCCATATAGGTATCTGGGATCACTACAAAGGGACGCGTGTTTAATATTCCAGTTTAGCATGGTATATATCAGTAAAACTTTGCATGTTACGTCTGTATATTCTTTCAGCCATATTTGTTTGCCTTTTGCGGTTTTCAGATTTAATTACAAAGATCACATTGAAAAAACCAGAAAAATATATACTTTAACACATGAAAAAATGCTGGTATTTATGCAAATATGTATAAGCAAACTAAGAGAAAAAAACAACAAGCAAAATGTGCAATCAAATGTAAATACATATACATATATACATATCGACGCTTCCAAATAATACTGTACTAAGTCTACTTAGTATATTTTCCCGTTTTTTGTGTTTTCAAGTATTACGTGTCTTTATTTAGGTCAAGGGTGCTCAACGCTCTCGTATTGAATGGGGAAACTCCAATACATCTACAAAAATTTATTAGTGCACTCAGAAAAAATTTGTGTTAGATTTAAAAAAAGTTACAAACTACAAGTAAATTTTTATTGTACCATTGGAAAATTTTGCATACAACATACATATGTACAATATTTACAAAATATTTTATTTATACAAATGTATCTACATATATATTAAATTAAGATATGAACTCGTGCATATAAAAAAAAATATATCTACATATTACATAATAAGAATAAGTGATAAGTTTATTCAAGGCTGTTTATTAAATTGTCAATATTTATTGTCGAATCGAGGTGGATAATTGCAGAATTGCTTCCAAATGCTTTTGTGATAAAAGGTTTCTTTGGTTGGTTTTGATTAACTTAAAGCTTTTTCGCTAATATATGTGCTGCCGAACATGGATAAGTATTTAAAATTTCATTTCTTATGAGTGGATACTTGTCATATTTTATTTCTGTCATATATATAACTTACCTTAATTATTAATTTATATACGTACCTATAATTAATTAGCATAGACTGCGACTCGCAATAATATTTCAGCAAAAAAGTTCTAATTCCTATTCTTCTTACTAAAATCTACTTTTATTTTTCTTCAAATAATTTGAAATACACTTTTGCCACACATTTTTCAATATTAACTAGAAATTTTTTTCAGTTTTTTCGTTTGCCTACAAATCGCACCCTAAATCAAAAAATTGCACAACTCAAAATTTTTTGAATCCATGAATAACGTCTTTAGGGACTGCTAAATGTTAGTCTCCTCCCAGCAAGAGTCTTCTTCATTACCCAAGGTTTTACTTCAAACCTTCGTTTGTAAAGAAAAAGGGTTTCTTGCATTTCTTCTATTTCTTTTATATTTATTTGGGGTTTGAGTTACGTCGCTTTTCAATTCAAGAATTCAATTTTTTCAAAAAAATTGTATTTTGAATTTGTTAGTGTAATTTTCAATTTCATATGGGCACGGTAGGCAGGAAGCGACGATAGGTTGCATGAAAATGTCGAGAAAAAAGGAAAGTGGGGTTGTGTTATGTGATGTTTATAGATGAAACATCCGTTGAAATTAAAATCCGAGCCGCTCCTTTTTCAAGGATATCCACATTTTTTGTTTTTTTTGAAAGGATCAAATATTGAGGAAATCGAATATTCGCCACCGTCCAAATTTTTCCGATTTCAAGACATTATTTTGTCGCTAAGGGATACAAAAAAAGGTATTAAAAAGAAAACAGGACACCTGTAGTGGAAAAATCCAATGTGAACAGGACCTAAAGGATAACCACTGAAATATAAAATAACACAAAAAGTACCCACTTTAATTTGCGTATAACTCCTAAAATGTTAACTCTACGTGAAAATTTCTTATTATATGTTTCATTCAGAATAAATAAAGAAATATTTCTTTAATATACAATTTTGATGTACCTGCAGTGCTTAATGTACTTTTGTGCATCTAAAGTGAAAATTTCAAAAAAAGTACGTTTTTTTTATGGTGCTATTTTAAGTTCGAATATTTTTCTAGTTTATGTAAATATTTTAATCTAATGATCCAACTCTCATTCCTACATATCTATACGTTAATACTAAAAAAGAGTTAGAGCTGAGATACGCGCTAGCTGTGCACGGTGGGCGGGAAGCAACAATAGGTTGCATGGGAATATCGTAAAAACGATGGCCCAACGAATATGTGCCTAGCTGTGTGCTGGTACTAATTTTCGTTTAAAAAAAATGTTGGAGATTTTATTCACGCTTGCTGTGTGTTTATGAAGTATATTAGAATATCATTTTACGTAAGTGTTTAGCCGGCGATCGTTTTTTCGATATTTTCATGCAACCTATTGTTGCTTACCGCCCACCGTGCACAGCTAGCGCGTATTTCAGCTCTAATTCTTTTTAATATTAACGTATAGATATGTAAGAATGAGAATTGGATCATTAGATTAAAATATTTACATAAACTAGAAAAATATTTGAACTTAAAATAGCACCATAAAAAAAACGTACTTTTTTTGAAATTTTCACTTTAGATGGACCAAAGTGCATTAACCACTGCAGGTACATCAAAATTGTATATCAAAGAAATATTCATTTATTTATTCTGAATGAAACATATTATAAGGAATTTTCACGTAGAGTTAACATGTTAGGAGTTATACGCAAATTAAAGTGGGTACTTTTTGTGTTATTTTATATTTCAGTGGTTATCCTTTAGGTCCTGTTCACATTGGATTTTTCCACTACAGGTGTCCATTTTTCTTTTTAATACCTTTTTTTGTATCCCTTAGCGACCAAATAATGTATTGAAATCGGAAAAATTTGGACGGTGGCGAATTTTCGATTTTCTCAATATTTGATCCTTTCAAAAAAAACAAAAAATGTGGATATCCTTGAAAAAGGAGCAGCTCGGATTTTAATTTCAACGGATGTTCCATCTATAAACATCACATAACACAACCCCACTTTCCTTTTTTCTCGACATTTTCATGCAACCTATCGTCGCTTCCTGCCTACCGTGTGGGAAGGGCGACGCCAACGTAGCTTCATATGAGAAGGGCGACGCTAACGTAGCTTCGCCCTTCCCATAAGAAACTCAATCACATTCATTTGAAATTTTTTATACCTGTGGGCATATGGCAGGGGAAGAAAATTTTATTTTTATATTCATTGGGCGAATTTGTATCTGTGCCTATGTCTGGGGGGAAAAACAAAAACAAATGTGATTCAAGGGCATAGGCATGAGCATCTATGATTTAGGTGCTTTCAAATTTTGGTATCAATCGGACAATCCAATGAAAAGTTATAAGCAAAAGTGTACAAATAATACAACTCGACATTTTTACAGAATAAAAACATTGAAAGCTTGCCATGAAAACCAACGTAGCAAGTTTTTATTTTTTATTATGGTTTTATATAAAGCGTACCCTAACTTAGATGCTATCGAGTTTTGGTATTGACCTTTCAATCCAAATAGAAGTTACAAGCAAAGATATACTTAGCATACAACTGGAGTTTTATATCGAAATTTAAACTTTGAGAGCTTCTCCTGCAAAACACAGTTTTCAGACTCAGTACAGTATTGTTTGGAAGCGTCGATATGTATATAACCGTATGCGCTTTATATAGTTACATATACAATAATAAATTAAGGGAAAAGGTGCTATATTTTCTCAGTTTTTGTTGCAAAGCACTGGGCCTAGTTTTAATGTTTTTTAACCCGGTGTGCCAACAAAGCAACAAACAATAGCAAAACAAAACAACAACAGCAACTTGAATACCCGTTTGCCACAAATGCCGCAATTTACAATTGTAATGTGATATTTGAATTCATTCAATCGGTTACCGGGTTATTAGAAAAAGAAATTTACATATGAACACATGTGTGTATGTACATATGTACACATGATAATCCATAGCAGTTGCGTAAGTCAGTATTAGAGTGAGAGAGTTTGCCTACGTGGGGAAGCCCTTTAGGCTAATAAACGCCGATTACTGCTTTTATATACATGTGTACATACATACATTATGTATTTGAATGCATAACTTATACATACTTTTGTACATAATAAATGAAAGCGTGTGAAAGTGTTTACAATAACCTAACATTTTGACTTTTAAAAATTTTATGAATTTTCAGCTTTTTCGAAACTGTCAAATTTCTTCCCTAAGTAGACTTAAGCTAATAAACAGAGATAGGTATGTACGTTAGGGTGGTCTTTGAAATCAAGGGAACAGGGTTCAGATAACCATACAACTATATGGGACCCCTCTCCGACATCCCTTAACCGTCTCCGATCAGGACCAAAATGTATATTTGGTATCTTTGAGTACAATACTATCGATTTTGGCCATTATATATAAAAAAAAATTTATTTAATTTTTTAGTCTATATGGAATTCTGAAATTTGACCCCTCTGTGACACCCCCTAACCGCCTCCTATCAGGACCAAATTTTGCATTTGTATTTTTGAGCACATGACAATCAATTTTCGGCATTGGATATTATGGTGGGGCGATTTACTAACCTATATCGCGCGATCGAAATTTGTTTTTTGCTTCCAATAGTACGCTATGGCGTATGAGTAACCTTGAGTTTTTTTTTAGAGTTGACTAAAGTAAAAAAATAAGTGAATATTTTAAAAATATAAATACACGCGCGCCATCTGTTAGAACATAGCGGTGGTTATAACCTAATCTCATTAGTAAATATGTTGCATATATTTAAACAGCAGCTAGAAATTACATACATACATACATACATACATACATACATACATACATACATACATACATACAGGTGAAACTAATAAAAGCGTGTTAATAAGTCCCAAACAGCATACGTCTACGTTTTGGGTTATAACTCCTCAATTTTTGCAGCTAAAATTCTGAAATTTTGAATTTAGAGCATTTATTGTACACAAAGCGCTGCCGGCGAAAATCATCGGTATCGGATGACTATAACATGGATATCCCATACCGCGATTTTGGGCCAAGGAAAAAAGAGTGCATTCTAGTTTTCCTTTACAGGAAGATAAATTAATATTTTAAAATATTGCTCATATATTGTATTGACCTATCTTTAAGAAATTTGCAAAAAAATTGAAGATATATTGTACACAGAAAGAGATAATCGCGAAAATATGCGATTTTCGGCATTCAGCCTCCATAACCGGAAATCAGGCTATATCTCGAAAACGGATCATCCGATTTTAGTTTCGATTTCATATCTGGATTCAGCATAAAATTCTGCTTCAATTCGATGTCCATATTGGCCTGGATATTTTTTTGTCGATTTTTGCCCAATTTTTATTTTCAAAAATTCGTCTTGGTTAATAAAAACCAAATTCAGGAACATCAAAATTAATTTTAGAAAAAATGTCGTAGAGGCGTTTTCTACTCAGAAAGATGAGAGGAATCCGAATTTCGATTGCGCGGTATCGATTAATTTCCCTCCATAGAAATCGCCCCACCCTATTGGATATACAAAAAATTAAACTTAATTTTTTGAGTTTCCATAGAGTTTTCTGAACTTTGGCCCCTGTGCGACACCCTTTAACCGTTTCCGATCGGAACAAAAATTTATATGTGGTATGCTCGAATATATTAGCATCGACCTATGGGTGCCTATGCTATAAAATTTTCCTACATACATTTGGGGACCACCCTAATGTACATACACACATACATATATACATATCGTCGTACCATACGATTTTTTGTGGCTGAAGAAAAGTAACAAGTTCAACTTTTGGCCGACGAAAAGTAACAAATCGAGTTTTGGATGACGAAAAGTAACAAGTTCAACTTTTGGTTGACGAAAACTATCAATTGCGTATAAACAACAACAATTTTAATGTAAAAACAGTATATAATTACTAATACTTTTCGTCAGCCAAAACTCGATTTTGTTAATTTTCGTCGGCCAAAAGTCAAATTTTCTACTTTTCGTACAGAATTTTCTTATTGATAGCTTTCGCCAGAAATTTTAAATATGTTAGTTTTCGTATGGTACGACGATATACTAAACAAAATAAATACAGTGAAACCTCCCTTGGGCGGACACTCACCGTCGGGCAAATTTTGTCCGCCCAAGAGAGGTGTCCGCTTAAGGGAGTGGGTTCCTATTTTAGAAATTTTTTGGATTTTAAAGGATTTATTTATTCATATTTCACTAAAAAAACAAGGATCCTTATGTCTTCAAAATTTCACTTAAATACATAAATATGTACATATACATATGTACATATGTATGTATGTATATACATAAAGTATTAACATACATATGAAATTACAATTAGTAAGTTGCTGAGAACTAGAAATGTTGGGATATCTTTTATATTATTTAAAAAATTGTGAAATTGTCGGTTGACGAGGGGTTTTTTGCTTATTTAAAATAAAATTGTTTTGCAGATGGCTTTCAAATTTCTGCAACAATTCAAATGCAATAAGGTCTTCCGTGCAAGATCTTTTCAAATTTGAAACTACAGTCAAAGCCATTTCGTTCGAGGAGTTTGCATTACCTACTTTCAGCGGTAGTTAATATTGGTACTATCATCTTCAATGGTTTCGACGTTTTCGTCAGTTAGAACATCTAACTGGAAATCCGTGAATGTTGTTATATCTATTCCAATAAAGTCATGCGGGCATTTATTTTAGTTGGTGATTCCCCTTTCATCGTAGCGCTTTTTACCTAACGAACATTCAGCGAACTTGTTTTATATTGCTATACATACTTATATTTTGTCCGCATAAGAGTAGTTCGTGTCCGCCTAACAGAGGTTTTTATGTGATTTGTTATGAAAAAAAAAAATCAAAGTGTCCGTTGAGGAGAGGTTCGTGTCCGCTTAATAGAGGTTTTTAGTTCATTTCAATAGTAAATAACTGTCCGCGTCCGGCCAAGAGAGTGTCCGCCTAAGAGAGGGCAATTTGTTCTAAAAATTGGACCTAAACCTTGGTGCATGAAAAAATGTCCGCTCAAGGGAAGTGTCCGCCTATGAGAGGTGTCCGTTAGGGGAGGTTTCTCTGTATTTATTAATTGTAAAACGAATATTATTTTTTCCTAAACGGTTGTTTGTCAGAGCTGTATTCTACTTACATATGTATTAGCAATTCAAATGCAACATAAATTGTTCGCGTGTTTGTATTTTTATATGAACTTTAATTGGCCTAAGCCACGGGCAATGCGCATACATATTAAACTTATATAGAAATTGGCCGATAGCCATCGATGGCCCTCGCTATGCTTCGCTAGTCAGGCCGCAAATAAGTACGTACTAACTGCATTGATATGCAAAAACGAGGTTAAATTTTACGGTTGATTGAAATTACAATTAATCAAAAACAAAAATAAAACTATTTCGTTTCAAAACAAAAATAAAAACAAATACATACATATCAGTGGCGGATCCACGGGGGGGTTTTGGGGGTTCAAACCCCCCCATTGTGGTTTATCATAGATCCCAAATTAATGCATTTATAGCTTCTGCGCCCAAATTTCCCAAACTGATCAAGGAAAACTCTATCATTCCAAAAGCAATGGTTGGATGGGTTTAGCTGTCCAAAGAAAAAACTTGCCATTTATTTTCATTTATTTTCAGATTATATTTTATATGCACATATATATATGTGTGAAAAGACAATTTCGCACTTGTCGTCCATCGAAAAAGATGCGAGCATAGTAGGTAGTTGAAAGAAATACAATTAAAGTACAGCGTTTGACATGCACAATGTAAATGGCTCGTTGGCGTAGCTGTAGCGCCTTTGATTCGCATTTTGTCGATCGCGGTTCGAATCCTGCCTGCGGTTGGTATTTTTTTTTTTTTATTTATTTAAAAATTAAAAAAAATTTTTAAAAATGAATAAAAAAATATATATTTTATTCATGTATACTGGGCACACCACATAACATCCAAAATATGTACCTACATGCGAAAAAAGTTCATGTAGGTACCTTTGGACGCACGTGCATAAAATAAAATTTGTCAAATGCTATTCGTAAATTGCCAAAGCGCAAATTTATTTTCTTTTCTTTCTTAAGCCCATATGACACTAGATACGTTTTTTTTTTCTGGTATTCTACCAGGTTTTTTGTGTGAAGGAGATGGTCAAATAGAGTTTTGCGTTGGTGCAAGCGAGCAAGCTATATTGAAAAAAACCAAGGTAGGTTTTTTGGCATTCGGTCATTTTTTCTTACAATTGTTTCAATTTGACAACTAGAAAATAAATTATATTTAAAATAAAAAATATGTATATGGAAATACAAATTTTAAATTTGCCACTTGTAAGCTTCTGCTTTGGCCGCAAGGGTAAAGAAGAAGTCCGGAAGAAAAATTATATTGCGTACTGGCTTCCCTTTATAACATGGAATACACAGCTATCCTTCCCTTTGGGTTTCATAACTTTTTTATTTCAGTAATTTAAATTCAAATTTCCAAAAAAATTAATTTTGAAATAAATATGTATTATTTTGATTTAGTTTGAAGTTTAATGTCAATCAAATTGCTTTTGAGTGAGTATTTGTCTCTTTTCAACCTACAGGAGAATTGTTTTTGTATTTTGACTTCAGGTGGGTTTTCCAAACCAAAAAAACCAAGGAAAAAATGTAGTGTCATATAGGCATTATCCCTATTTTTATCGGTGATTGTACAGAATTAATTTGGTCAGAAATGTCTGAATCGTTGGAGAAATTGCCTTTTTCAGAGGCATTTCGCAATTCTTGTTTAATTTAATCTTTTAAAAATTTGAGTATATAAACACAAGAACTTCAATAAAGTAAAAATTCTATTAAAAATATAAATATAACCAAAAAGTACTACATACATATATTCTTATTTATTTTGGCTTTAAATGCAAGGGTAAGTGAAATTGATGATCAATTTCCCACCAATACCATACGATACTCATTCGCACGTACCAATGCAAAAATATACATACATACGTTAGACATGTTATTTAGAACTTCAATTGAAATCTCTTGCACTTTATGTGATGACATACATATTGTTAATTTGGAGGGTTTTGAGTTTGGTATTTTTAAGGTCCGGGAAAGGCGCAACTAGTATATAGAATAATAATAGTAGGTGGTATTAGTCCATATTTTCACCAGCGTCTGCCCTTAAAAAACATCTTCCAAAAAAAGAAATTTTCAAAACCCCCCCCTTGCCGAAATCCTGGATCCGCGCCTGATACATATCTATGTACTATGTACTTGTATATGTATGTGCAAATCAGAAGCTCATTCTTGCCCTCATGTACATACATAGGTACATATGTTTATATTTCAGAAGTTTGTCAACAACATTTAAACTGCAAAACTCATTTACTGCTCACGTTATTTACTTATGTTTCGCACACAAAAGTTTCCGAATTAATAAAATGTACTGCAAAAAGAGAAAAAATTAAACTCTTTACGTCTGATTTATTTTCTTTTTTGCCTTTGGTAGGTATTTGTGATTTAATACACGTAAGCTCCAGTTGTCAATCAAAATACATACATACATATTATACGCACATATATATACAAATTTGTTTAATCGATATTGCAACAAAATTTCGGCACAGTAAACACTCAAAATACCTGCAGTTAATAACACTGGATCACAAAATGAAATTTGTTGTCTGTACTTTGGACGTGACTACCCTATCTATATGTAAAATTGGTCGCTGATTCCGAAAATCGGGTTCATTTTTAATTCTATGGGAAGGTTTTTGAGATATCGGCAATTTACCGTTATTTGGCCAATGTCCTGAATGTCCCTTTAACGCAGTGAGCTATCTTCCTTGAGGTGACACCAATACCTACACATCTGCAGTAGCAGCACGTTGGCAGCGCAGTAGATACAAGCCCATTTACGGGTATAACATGCATAGAATATACCCGTCCAGAGGCATTGCGCGACTTGCCTGTATTTACTTGATCGCCTATAACTTTTCCATTTTAGCATGGATTTTCTTCGTTGATAGCTTATCTTTTTCCCAATAGAATGGAGATTAACGTAAAGGAGTAAAACCGAAGGTGAAGACATTGGGTTTAAAGATATTGCCTGACAAAATCAATTTTTTCTTCAAAAAATCGAAAAAATTCAAATTTATTCGTCAATATTTCAGAAACTATAAGAGTTAGAGAAAAATGTTATAGGAGCCATGAAAAGGAAATTTTCTTTCGTTTGGTGTTACTTCAAGGACGATAGCTCACTGCGTTAAAGAAACATTCAGGATTAAGTGGAGCCATTGGCCAAATAACGGTAAATTGCCGATATCTCAAAAACCTTCCCATAGAATTAAAAATGAACCCGATTTTCGGAATCAGCGACCGATTTTACATATAGATAGGATGGTCGCGTTCTGAGTATTTTTTGGCTGTAGAGCAGTGTAACAACTGCCGAAATGGCTGTTGGAGGAATTTACAATTAAAATTACTTGATTCACCAAATCGAACAGAGAATTAATTAATTTAAAAATCGTAATCGGTCAACCAGGCACTCCGTAATGGATTATAAAACTCTTGCATTAACGGACAGTTAGATTTTTTTATTAGTTTAATTCTATGTGATTGGATTTTTGCTATTTTTGATACTATATTAACCCATACATATGCACTGAGAGAAAAAAAATATATGGAGGGGTCAAAGAAATTGTTTACCTATTTTGAACACTACTTTCTTTGTTTTGAGTAAATTTTCCTTAAAACATGTTAAAAGGTTTATAAAATATTGTTGTTACATGCGTTACCATGGTTTCATATACTTGTTTTGAAAAAATTCATACATTAAAATAATGAAAAATTCTTTAAGCGCCATTCCATTCCCAACTTTCCTTGTTTTGAAGACTTGATTTCTTTAATTTTGAGAAATTAAATTCCCATACAAATCCCCATGGCAACGAATTTGTTTGAAAGTTTTTTTTATGTTTTTTCCACATTTTTGAGAAAATTTACACAAAACAAAGAAAATTTTGTATTGGGACGCGTGTTCAAAATAAGGAAAATTATGTCTTTGATCGAGAGAAATTTTTTTTTTGAGTGTGTATGTATGTACATTAGATAGGGCCGAAAAAACAGTTGTAAAAGTCCGCCCCTAAATTTGAAGCTTATGTTGAGAGGGTTAAGGGACACAAAAAAAAATTTTTTTTTGATCCAGCGAAATACCACCGAAATTGTTTTTTTCTTGTAACTTTGTTATTTTTCATCCGATTTTTAAAATTGATACGTCATTATTTTCGTATTTTGAAGCTCTACACTTCCTTCTAATGTCCTTTTGAGCTCTGAAGTAGTTTTCACATAGTTGGGTCAGGTCAGCTAACTTATTTGTATGGCCATGAATTATTCTCTTTGTTTTGCCAAATGAAAGTGCTTCAAAATTCATGACAATGTTGCATTGAAACGGTTTTACTAAATTAATAAACAGAGAAGTTACGTCACGACGTATATTTAATGTAGCTATTATTTAACTAATTTTTTTTAAGCAATTCAGTATATGCAAAGTTGTAAAAGTCCGACCCTAAATTTGAAGCTTATACTGAGAGGAGTAAAGAAAAAATTTTTATTTTTTTCTGATCCCGCGAAATACCGCCGAAATAGTTTTTTTATTGTAACTTTGTTATTTGACATCACCTGAAAAAAATCACAGTGGCTAAAAAGTCACAGTCACGAATCACTCCGTTCCGCAAATATCACGGGACCGTCCATCTCTACACCACACACATTTTGCTATAAATTAAAGAAATGTAATCATATAAATATGTAGATATAACGGTATAACGATATAACACTATCTACTACAAAACAGAGAGCACCACAAAACAAACAAGTTTATCATTGTGGGTAGATAGGTAGGAAGGGCATAAAGTACCTACATACATACGTAGATTCATATGTACTGGTACCGGCCTTAAGCCGCTACCGGCACATCAAATAACCAGTTTCCTTTACAGTATGAGAAAATATCTAGTATATAAATAAATATTATACAAACCCGCAAAAAAATCTAAGCCTTATTTAAGAATTTAAACAGCAGATTTAAAGGCTTCTGAAATAAGGCCTGAAAATTATAAGGGTAGGAAATTTGTATGGCGTTTCCACATAACTTGATTCACCAACGAAACATGTAGCAAAACATTGCGCGAAATAACCCGTCTACACGTAGCTATTCTTTATTCAGTTTCACATTTCTCATTTTTGTTCTTCTTAAATTTTTATATGCTTGCTTATTTTTGCGTTTTTGTTTTAGCATGTGTGAGATTTCGATAGATTTTCGATACAAAATTGAAGAAGGCATCTATATTATCGGCTTTGGCAAGAGGATTGAGAACGAATCAAGTGTTTCATTCTTCATTCGCTCTCAGAAATTTGTATAGAAATTAACGAGTTTCGGCACTGGTTTCGAGGTCGAATGAAGATTGAGAGAGCGAATGCAGATAAAAAGAGCGAAACACGTTATGTGGAGAGGCTTAAAAATAAGGCTGATTTTCCTGTGGTGATGTCATCAGGCCGTAAGGAGTATTCTCTCTCTCTGAGAGCACATCTTATTCCAAAGGCTTATCCGCTATGCGAAATAAGGCCTAGATAAGTATTAGAGAGTTAGGAGCAGAGAGAGTGAGAGCATAACAGAAGCAGAGCTGCCAGCGTACTCCTCTTTTAGACCTGATTTGTCAACAATAAGCAAACCTCTTTTGCCGGGAGTATATTCCTGATAAGCACACATACAAACATATGTATATACATAAATATGTAGGTACATATATAAACTTAGAAAGGTAAGCTAATAAAATCGATTACAAAACAACAAAAACAAATGTGGAAAAAAAGGCATTGTGAGTGAAAGATGAAGCTAGCGTAATACGATACTTATAACCAGAAAATAATAAAAGCGATAAAGAAATAAATACAAACAGATATATGTATGTATATTTTTTAGGCTTTTATATAAAGTGTTAGAAAAATAAAAGATTTATTTTTGATTTTAATATGCTGTTTTTCTCTGAGTGTAATCGAAAAGTATCCATAATGGAATTTATTTTTCTGTTTTTTTTGTTTTTTTTTTTTATACATGTTGTGTTCATTTTTACCTTAACAGTCCTATTCTGAGCGTTACCGCAAAATTACTTTACTGGTAATTTATGTTGCTGAAAATTGTTACCATCTTTTCAGTTGGTATTCTGACACAAACGGTAATGATGTCAAAGCACTTGCATACGAACGGAATGGGATCGGGCTGAAAATGGTAACAAAATGTTCCCACGTATTGAGGTGGTAACTTAATTTCCTGCTGTTAGAATACGAAAAGGGTGTTTAAAGTACCAGATTCTTCATTTCACCAGTACAGTAAATTATCTATGTTACCACGCCGGTATAAGGCCGTAATGCTTAAGATTAAAAACTATCTCGAAAACTATTGTGAAGTGTATACTGTATTTTCAAGCTCACTGTTTATATATGTATATATGTAGGTATGTGGCTTCAGATTCATGTGGGTGTCACAAACCATCAGCACAACAACAAAGCAACAATCAATAAATGGCAACCCTTCAAAAATTTTAGGACCAGGTAGTCCAATGGGACGGGGCTTTAAAGTAGGTCTGAAGGGACGTGGTTACGGACTTGGTTACATGTTATGCTGCATAGTACCACGCGTGAAGCGATCTAGTTACAGACATGGTTACATGTTATGCTGCATCGGACCACATCGAATGTAAATTGTCGTTCGCCGCCAACTAATTCGTGGTTGGTCGGCAATTTGGCTCGGTCTAGGGTACTGGGATGTAGTTTAAAACGTGGTCCACTGTAAGCAGATTAGTATATGGCCCAAATGGGGTGGTTTTTTATATAGTCCTTTGTTATGCAGCGGTGAAGCAGGGGTGGTCATGTCCAATGACATCGCAATGTTAATGTAACCATATTTTTTTCACATTTTTGGACCACCTCTGTAACTAGGAACTGTCACAACGTAACCTGATCCTGTACTACCATATTACGTGGCGCCACTTTTTGCAGGGAACATACAGACATACAGACATATGTAGAATCTACATATTATACATTGTAGATACATACATATGTACATTAAGGTGGAGTGAAAACATATGGAGATTTTCTTTTTGTTCTTTTGTTGAACGTACCAGCAATGAAAAGTTGCCTTTATACGAGTTAATGAACCCCACAAAATTTTATGGCGATAGGACGTTTTGAACTGCCCCCAGCCCCGCAAAGTTGAAAGCAATAAGCACGATCTGGTACAAATATGAAATTTTCAAAATTATAAAATCAAAAAACGAAGTATGAGGATTGATAAAGATGGCTAAGCTGAGTATTAAAGTAAATTTATTTGTTTTTTAAAAACAACAACAACAACACTTATTAAAGGTCAAAGTTTATATTATGCATTTTTTCAATTGCAATTGCTTAAAAACTACAGAACGGATTTCGAATATTTTTATACCGTTCGATAGGTATTTTGATACCCTTTAATTTGATATACATTTTATATATCAAAAGTAAGGGGGGTAAAAGGGGGATTGACCCCCGCAGGGGGTATTATGGAACCCACATAAAATGTATATCAAATTAAAGGGAATCAAAATAGCTATCGAACGGTATAAAAACATTCGAAATCGGTTCAGTAGTTTTTAAATAATTGCAATTTAAAAAATGCATACTATAAACTTTGCCCTTTAATAACTTTTGTTGTTGTTGTTTCCAAAAAAAAATAAATCACTTTAATACTCAACTTAGCCATGTTTATCAATCCTCATACTTCGTTTTTTGATTTTATAATTTTAGAAATTTTTCATTTGTACCAGATCGTGCTATTTTTTTCAACTTTGTGGGGCTGGGGGCCAGGCCCGACGAGAGGGGGGGGGGGGGGCTGAGGGGGTCATTTGCCCCGGGCCCGGGCTTTAGAGGGCCCGGGAATCTCAAAATGATATCCAAGTTTTTGCTACAGAAAATAAACAAACAACACCTTTAATCACCTTTCGTAGATAGCAATCATTTTAAATTTCAACAAATTTTATAAATCTCTTAAAGTGTCTGCACCCCACTTAAGGAATTGTTGGTTTTTGGCGTCGACTTTGCAGCATAAATTTGAATTCGTTTTCTGTTGCAACAGAAAAATTCGGTATGATGCAAATTCTTGTACAGCGGTATGGGTATTTCCTGGGCGTTTCGGACGGTATGTTCGCACGATTTTTTGAACTTTTGAGGCGAAAATATCGCGAAATATTGTATCGTTTTATGATAAAAGGAAAGATTTAGGTCACAGCTGATGACTAAAGTATGTTACCGACGGAAATTTAGGTTAATGCCTCTGTGTAAGCCACTTAAACTGCGTTTCGGACGCTACAAAAACACGTCCATATTTTAAAAGTAGCTAAAACAGAGGCATTAAACTAAATTTCTGTCGCTAACATACTTTAATCATTATCCGTGGCGTAAATCTTTCCCTTTATCATAAAACTATACAATATTTCGCGATATTTCCGCCTCAAAAGTTCAAAAAATCGTGCGAACATACCGTCCGAAACGCCCAGGAAATGCTCATATACATATGTACGTGTATGTATGTATGTAAACAGCGATACGCCGAAAACAAACAAAGCTTGCGAAGCTAAAATTTGCTTTGGTGCTTCGTACAGTTTAATTCGATTGCTGTTTCACTAAAGCGTTCAGCAGAATCAGTCTTTTGATATACTAAATTATTACCAACAAATATTTGTATTCCAATTTAAAGAAATTTATTTCATACAAATAAAGCAATATGTATTTAAACAGAATTCATTCAGACCTATGGTCCCTTGGACAATATTACTCAGTATGACCCATGGATTCGGAAACTGGATGTGCCTTTTGACAATACATTTGACCCACCCTAATATGTATATTTCTATGTAAACATATTTACTTGATCTGTATTAATGTATAGATAAATTAAAGTTCGTAACTATATATTCATTGAATTTTGATTTTGAGAATTTGTTCATTTAGTATAGGGGCCCGTAGTTATTTTGACCCCGGGCCCGGATTTTCTCTCGGCGGCCCTGCTGGGGGCACCTCTAAACATGCGAGTAGGTCAATAAAATTTTACAGGCTTATTTCTGGGCTATAAAGGTGCCGTTAGGGCTTTGGAACAAATTGAATTTCCAAAAAAAAAGTTTCACTCCACCTTAATGTACATACATAACTAGCTTTGTTAGCAATATTCATAGTTAGAAATAACGTTAGTAAATTGGGAAAATCAGCCGCGCCTGACACTGACATGCCGCCTGACACACCATTGCACCTTGTGATAGTTGTGATTTATTGCTGTACAAACATACCTATTCGTAGTTAGCATAAAGGCACACAACAAGTTTGATCGATTTTTATGATGGGCATAAGATATAAAAAAAAGAAAAATGATTTTGAAAACAAAAGAACCAAGAGAAAAGACAAAAACATCCAAAGGGCATAAAAACAAAAAAAAAAACGAAAAGAGGAAATGAAAGAAAATCTACAAATTGCAGCACGCGCTGTTTATACGTCAAAGAAATTTTAAAAATTTCCCTTCTCTTACTATGAGCATTTATGCTAATTTGTGAATAGAATTTCGCGCGCATTCACTGAACCGCGTGAGCACAGAAACAACCATTCTTTGCTCAAAGGCAATGCAACCGAACGAAAGAGCGTTAATCAACGAACCAAACAAGCAGAATTTGCCTGACAACCCAACACACCCACTCAACTCAGTCACACTTCACCTACATAATCGCACACAGAGAAAAAATTTATATGAAAAGGAATCAAGCAGAGTTTTGGTAAATATTAAAATGTTGATTTTTTGGTATTAAAAATAAAATTTAAAGAAATTGAACTATGTTACATACATACATTACATTTCGACCATTTTTTTTTTTTATACTCAGCTGTACTAGTACACAGAGTATTATAGTTTTAATCACATAACGGTGGATTGTAACAGAATGAAATAATCGAGACAGATATAGACTTATATATATCAAAATGATCAGGGTGAAAAGAGAAATCGATTGAGCCATGTCCGTCCGTCCGTCTGTCCGTGCGTCTGTCCGTCTGTCCGTCCGTCTGTCCGTCTGTAAATACTCTAACTCGCGCAAAAATTGAGATATTTTGATGAAATTTGAAATGCAAGTTGGTATCGAGACTGGGACGGTTGGTATTGAAAATGGGCGAAATCGGACCATGACCACGCCCACTTTTCCTATATAGAAAAAATCAGAAATTTGGTATCTCAGTCACTAATATAGCTGGAGCGATGAAATTTTACCCACGTGTTGAACTCACGCCCCTAGGAAGAAATTTGATGAAATTTTGGAAAATGGGCGGTGCCACGCCCACTTATTAAGGGTCAAACATTGAAAGTTTTATATGTCATAACTCAGAAACCGTTGAAGATATAGCGATGAAATTTGGTATGCCTGATGTACTTATTTAGACAAATGTTTTGACGGAAAATTGTGAAAATCGGTTGACGGCCACGCCCACTTTTATATATGGGAACTATAAAGGGGCCTAATAAAAACATTTTAAGCGATATTTCTGTCAAATATAAAGATATATCATTAAAATTTTATGGCAGGAGTCTAACTACGGACATAAAACAAAAATCACAAAAATTTTGGAAAATGGGCGTGGCACCGCCTCTTTTTAGAAGCTGGAATATACGAGATTTCTGAGCCCATAACTCGACAAATAATTGATATATAATGATGAAACTTGGTGTGTACACTTTTATTACTTGTGGTAATACATGTTGAAAATTTTAGCCAAATCGGTTGACGACCACGCCCACTTTTATATATGGGTATCATGAAGTGGCCTAATAAAAACATTTTAAGCGATATCTTTGTCAAATATAAAGATAATTCATTGAAATTTTGAGGCATGAGTTCTACAATAGATCGGAAACAAAAAATAGAAAAATTTCGGAAAATGGGCGTGGCACCGCCTCTTTTCAGACAAAGGAATCGACGAGATTTCGGAGCCCATAACTCGACAAATAATTGAGATATTATGACGAAACTTGGTTTGTACACTTTTATAACTTGTGTTAATAGACACGCAAAAATTTATTGAAATCGGTTTATGACCACGCCTACTTTTTAACAAAGATATTTCTGGAACACCCTTTGGGAATTTGTAACGTGACATCTTTGTAACTAGAAGTCGTAAAGGAATTAAATTTTGCACAAAGAATAATATTCATATGCTTAGTTGGATGACTGATAAAAATGTTGAAAATGGGCGTGGCTACGCCCACTTTATGCGGCACTCGCTTTATATAAAATACACCCTATATCGAACAAACGCAAACAAACAATGAAAGCATACAGCTGAGTATCTAATGTTCGATTCCACTCGAACTTAGGCTTCCTTACTTGTTTTTTTTTTTTTTCTAAAACGAAATATTGCAAAAAATCAGAAATTCAATTTTAAACAAAAGTCTGATAAATTACATTTCAATTGTGACATTAGTACTATTAACCATTTTTTGGTTCGATATTTTTCGCAGTGTACGTACTACATTCCATCGTACAAACGTTTTGCGAATCAGTTCTTTTAGGTTCACGAATGAACGAAATATTGCTTGATTGTATATCCTTAACCCACATTTGCAAATTCAAGCAAGCAACACATACAAATAATGAATTGCAGCTAAATGGTGAAGCGAGCGAAGCTGAAAGCACAGCAAACGAATGGAAATTGGAAATGCCTGCACTTGATGGGGTGATTTATTTGCAGCCTAAAAGGCAGTGAAATTGGTTTACCCCGCGGGCGCGTTGATTAAGCGTCGTTATTTTACATATTCGCTAATAAAAAAAAACAATAAAAATATTTAAACTAAGCCTACAAAAAATGGCTACTGAGTATTTGTATGCAAGAAAGCTTTAAGAAATGAATGACTCGTAAAAAACAAAGTTCGTCTGGCTTGCAAGGTCGGTAGAAGTTTCATAACAGAAGTCAAGTCGAATGATGCGAAATGATTTTTTTTTACCGGGAATATCTGATTATGGTGCATAACAAATGCACCTATAAAAGACCCAGACGCCTGTATTAGGAAATTAACACAATTATTATACTTACTATTAGTTAATTCGATCTACATAGATTCCTCGGATAACGTTGAATAAGAGTAGCATAAATAAAGAAAAGCAAGTTCCACTGTAAAACTACTACACTAGATCACAACACTAGGCGCCTCGGGCTTGTTTTAAGCCAAGCTTTGAGACATTCAATTGCAATTTGCAAACCAATAATTTTCAAGGAGAATCTAAACGATCACAGGCTGATATTCTCTGTAAAGTAGGTACTTGAAATCAAAAATTACTAAAAATTAAAATGACAAGAAGCCTTTAGTCAAGAGAAGCGTTAAGGTTTGCAACCTACTACGAGTATCAACTAAATATAATTAAGTTATATGTAAAATATACATTAATTTATCACTTGACATGAAGTAAAAAGTGAATTTCCTTAGCTTCGCAGTAAATAGTAACCAAACAAAAACTATAGAAGTGTTTTATTGGGCACTTCTCTGCTCGCTTATACTCGATTCTGCTCTCTTGGCTGACAGTTTCCATACAAAATGTTAGAGACTTTAAGAGACCTTTAGAGAGTATGCCAGCTACTCATTAAACTGATCTTTACTGATTATGCCAATTATCTTTACTGATTATTCCAATTTTTTCTATTGTGGATTATTGGATACTTAAAAAATAATGGTTTCAAATTTTTGTCAATCGATGTCTCCCCTATCTTCGAATTCAACGCAATAGAAAATGTTTTCCAATTCCGTACCAAAGAACGTATATTGTACAATACGTTCTTACAATGTATGTACAATGTTGTACAATATACGTTCTTTGTACGTACTTTAACGAACGGTGTTCGAAGATAGGGGAGACATCTATCGATAAAAAGTTGAAGAAATTTCATCAAATGAACACAACTTTTTTCCAATTCCTTTACTTTAACGAACGGTCGTTTAATTTTCACTTGTTTTCATACCAGTGGTTGTTTTTTTCGCAAGTCTCTAACCCTTGCCCAATCGAATACGGCTTATATTATTTATAACCAATTAACTAAAGAGCCCTTCCCGTTTGCCAATGCAAATCATTTATTTCATAACATTAATTTTTTAAGTATCCAATATTGCAAATATTAATTTACCACTACAACAATAAATTGCGCAATAAACAGGAATCAATAGTGTGTTTATAATTAGCGTATCCAAATATCTTGAAGTACATACTTAGATATGCAAGTATTCATATAATTAATTGCATAGCTAATACTACTTAAATGTTTTTTGTGAGATTCGAATGCATTGAAACATACTTGAAAACTAATGAAAGGCAATATGAAAAGGTGTATGTATATAAAATGGTATGCATATTTTTAAATGCATTTTTTTATGATTATTATTTTTACAAGTATGTATGTAGCAGGGCCGTACCCAGGAATTTTTTTCGTGGGGGGTTTTATCGTTGTGGTTTTTTTTTTTTTTTTTTTAGAAAAATATATAACCTATTTCGTGCACTAAATATAAATAATAAAAAAATTCTGGTTTCTAAAGTGCTATTTAGACATATATATAGTACTTCTATATTGATAGTATTCTATCTGTGCAATGTGTATGAATTCATCCAAAAATTTTGTGCAACTGGCAGTTCTGCGCATGCGCCTCAATTACATTTAATGTCATCTGTGAATATGTGTGACAAATACATTCAATTGAGTTCAGAGGCATTTGAAAAAAAAATTGAAAGGCATCATTGTGTTCTAGGGGACATATACCCCTTTGATTTTAGTTTTTGAATTTGTTTATAATTAATATAAGAAATTTGCCACATTTATTTTGAGATGCAAACTTTTGTGAATTTTTTTATGAAAATTAGGGTGGGAGCTGCTGTTACTCTCCAAACCGACCTCAACAGGGGACTACAGGTAATAATATAACAAGACGGATGAAAGAAAGGACTACGAACCAATCGCTATATGTTCCACATATTTACAGCGGATAAAATGTGGACGGGTGGGAGCTGCAGTGTTTTTTTCCTGGAGCAGACTGGCGGTCACATACTAACAGGGCACTGTCATCCCATCTCAAGGTGGGACTGGCGCAAAGTCAGGCGTACACGGCATGCATCGAACCCGATGGTGACTATAAAGCCAAAAATACCAGCAAGCTAAAATACTAGAATTAAAATTGTATTTGTATTATTATATGTTTTTTAAACATATATATATGTATACATACATATTGATGTAAGAAATCTATCTATCTCTCTATTACGTATGTAAAAATATTTTATTTATTTTATCCCTTTTATTGTCAGAAATATAGCACCGCTTCGACATTTTTTAATTTTTTAATACGAGAATCAAATAATAAATATGTAAATTCCCTATAATTTTTTTTATGTGCCGTCACTGCGGTTTATTTTGAATTCATATGTCATTTTTCAAATTTGATTGCTCGGTTTTCTCTTTCTTCTTTTATATGTCTGTACTGTAATGTTGGCTGATGGAACTCGTAGGTATTACGAATATAGGAGTACTATATATATGTATTTAGAAGAAAAATTTGTTTACAAAACTTGATTTTCAAATTAGGGGTTTTATAAGAAGTTTTAAAAATCAGGAAACTTTTATTCATTTCAAAATTAGACTGTTCCATTGCAAACACGATGAATACTTGATTTTTGGTTATTTTATCCAAGTGAAAAAAAAAGCCGCGTGTAGCACAGTACACGTGATAGAAGTTAACTTCTTACATTAAGCATAATTATAAAGAAAACATCTGAAATGATGCATAAGCTTGTTACTTTGTGTTATTTTTATGAAATTGTTTAAGCCATGTTTAATTAATTCAAGTTGAAGTGGCGTATGCGATACAAATATAAAGCTTATGGTTTCAAAAAAATTGCAAAAAAGGGTATACCTTAGCAATAAGTGGATATATTAGAAATATAAAAACACAATTAGACTTAATTCCCACTCCTGTAAATATCAATATTAGTTAATATGTTGCATAATTTAGGCTATGATGAAATTAATTACGTAAATACATACAGGACCCGGATTCTAAAAATCGCTATCGCCAAATGAGATCGCCAAAAATCTTTAAATTTATATCAGACGCGCCTAAAAGTGTGTACTTCCTTTATTTATTTATATCATTACATGACATGACATCACATCATCACATCATATCATGGCATAACGTCATGACATCACATCATGGCATCACATCATGACATCGCATCATGACATCACATCGTGACATCACTTCATGATATCACATCATGATATCACATCATGACATCACATCATGATATCACATCATGACATCACATCATGACATCACATCATGACATCACATCATGACATCACGTCATGACATCATATCATGGCATCACATCATGACATCGCATCATGACATCACATCATGACATCATATCATAGCATCACGTCATAACATCATGGCATCACATCATGACATCGCATCATGACATCACATCATGACATCATATCATAGCATCACGTCATGACATCATATCATGGCATCACATCATGACATCACATTACGGGGTTATCCGGGTCCATATTATGACCCATATCTGGGGACCCGACCTAGTACTCATAATCAGTACATCTCTATATGAAAGCTGTGCTCAGCACCTTTCATTTGATACCAATATTGCTCAGAAATATTCCGGGGTCATCCGGGTCCACGTTTTGACCCATATCTGGGGACCCGACCTGGGAATCATAACTAGTAAATCTCCATGCAAAAGCCATTTTCAATACCATTTATTTGATACCAATATCGTCCAAAACATTCAGGGGAAAGCCGGGTAAACGTTTTTATCTTTTTCTGTTTCCTGTTTCCTGTTTGCTATTTCCGTGCAACGGAAGTGTACCTGCTATTTCCTTTTTAAAATTTCACTCTCCATAAATACTCTATATCGCCGCCTAAGAAGTTAACTTCAAAAATTTTTATGGACGAAAAACTCGGTTAGATTACCCAGCTGTTTTCAGCTGTAAAAGTCCGCCCCAAGATTTTTAGCTTATGTTGAGACTCTAACTTGTTTTTTTTTGCAACTTTGTTTTTTGACATCCGATTTTTAAAATTGATAGATATGTCATTATTCTAGTCTTTTGAGCAGGGTTTGAAATTATTTTCAACTTTTTTTTTTTATTTCCATTGAATTTCATTTTCATTTGAAAATTAAAAAATAAACAGCGCAGCAGAAGTATGAAAAATAAAAAATTCTACTGTACTGCAACTGCGCAGCCTTAAGTTTCAAAAAATTAGAGTCGACTGTTGCTGTATTATTGAAATTTGTACAGCACAGCAAAGGGAAAACATAATTTCGAGTTTTTGCAGCAGTGTTGTTATTGTTTTTATACTCAGCTGTACTAGTACACAGAGTATTATAGTTTTATTTTTTTTTAATTTATGGGAACACAATCCAAATTGTAATGTATAAAAAAATCAATTTTAAAAAGCCGCACTGAAAAGTAGAATTCTGTTTATCTGTGCTTTGCTGTCGACTGATCTGTTTGAAATTATACAGTAAAGCTGGGTATCCACTTCATAAGAAATTGCTCAAGAAAAAATTGGCATTTATTTCTTAAGTAATTTTGACGTTTGATGTTTTCTTCAAGAAATATATACAATCGTATATATTTCTTGGTAAAACCAGCGTTGCCAACCCCATTTTTCGTCAAAAAATGTAATAGATTTTCTTGTGAAGTGGATACTGCCTAAAGAAAATTTGACACAAGAAAATTTCTTGACCATTTCTTAAGCTTTTTTATACTCAGCTGTACTAGTACACAGAGTATTATAGTTTTAATCACATAACGGTGGATTGTAACAGAGTGAAATAATCGAGATAGATATAGACTTATATATATCAAAATGATCAGGGTGAAAAGAGAAATCGATTGAGCCATGTCCGTCCGTCCGTCCGTCTGTCCGTCCGTCTGTAAACACTCTAAATCGCGCAAAAATAGAGATATTTTGATGAAATTTGAAATGCAAGTTGGTATCGAGACTGGGACGGTTGGTATTGAAAATGGGCGAAATCAGACCATGACCACGCCCACTTTTCCTATATAGAAAATATCGGAAATTTGGTATCTCAGTCACTAATATAGCTGGAGCGATGAAATTTTACCCACGTGTTGAGCTCAGGCCCCTAGGAAGAAATTTGATGACATTTTGGAAAATGGGCGGTGCCACGCCCACTTACTAAGGGTCAAACCTTGAAAGTTTTATATGTCATAACTCAGAAACCATTGAAGATATATCGACAAAATTTGGTACGCGTGATATACTTACTTAGTCAAATATTTGGACGAAAAATTTCCGAAATCGGTTGAGGGCCACGCCCACTTTTATATATGGGAACTATAAAGTGACCTAATAAAAACATTTTAAGCGATATCTTTGTCAAATGTAAAGATAATTCATTGAAATTTTGTGGTATGATTTCTACAATAGACCGGAAACAACAAATAGAAAAATTTTGGAAAATGGGCGTGGCACCGCCTCTTTTTACACAAAGGGATATACGAGATTTCTTAGCCTATAACTCGACAAATAATTGAGATATTATGACGAAACTTGGTTTATACACTTTTATAACATGTGTTAATAGCCACGCAAAAATTTATTGAAATCGGTTTATGACCACGCCTACTTTTTAAGAAAGATATATCTGGAACACTCTTTGGGAATTTGTAACGTGACATCTTTATAACTAGAAGTCATAAAGGAATGAAATTTTGCACAAAGAATAATATTCATATGCTTAGTTGGATGACTGATAAAAATTTAGAAAATGGGCGCGACTACGCCCATTTTATGCAGCACTCGCTTTATATTAAGTGCACCGTGTTTCCATCAAACGCAAACAAACAATGAAAGCATACAGCTGAGTATCTAATGTTCGATTCCACTCGAACTTAGGCTTCCTTACTTGTTTTATATGGAGTTTTAGCATTTCTTGTGATGTCGACTGTTCTGTGCATCGACTTCAGATATTTTCAAAGGAAATCGAAATTCAATAGTTCTCAAAAAATTGTGATAACTTTCGCAGAACAGCAACAGACTGTTGGTGTTATGCTGGCAAACAGTGCTTGGGAAGCTTTATATTTCCCTCTAATGTCCTTTGATCTGTGAAGTCGTTTTCATATAGTTGGGTCACCTATCCGAGTTTTTCGACCATAAAACATTCTTTTTATTTCACTTGGAAAAAATCGCCAAAAATAAAGTATTCATCGAATCTTTTTAATATTACGCTTAAAATGTTTGCAATAAAACAGAATAATTTTAAAAAGAATAAAACTTTCCTGATTTTTACAACTTCTTATAGAAACCCCAATACGCACCAAATTTTTTCAATAATCGCAAAAAATCAATAAAATGTTGACTTTGAAAAGTTAGTATTGAAAATAGGTGAAATCGGACTATAACAACGCACACATCCCATATATTGGATCTTTCGAAAAATATACAAAATGTAATAATTCAGACACTAATATAACCCGAGTAATGAATTTTCAGGCATGCAATGACTTTATGCAGTTATAAGGAAATAAGCTAAAATTTTAGAAAATGTATGTATGTAACATAATTTAACATCTAAGTGGTATGTCGTTAGAAGCGTACTGTAATTATCTTTCGAACGGAGTAACTAGATACGGTTTGCGGGTATTTGTAACTTCAGCGAAAAGAATTTTTGATTGAAGTTGTAATCAAAAAAACCCAAAATTACGTTATTTCAAAACCCCAACCATAAAAAATGGTTTTGACTTCAGCAGGTTCATGCCAGACCTCCCCTATACCTGAAATTCTTGATATTTTCTCAAATTAATTATTTGCTAACTAGTGTTTTCAACATATAGCTTTGAATATGATAGAAGTAAAATTTATCTACCAGAATTTAGTGGGGGGTTCAAACACCCAACCCCCCCCCCCCCTAAATACGGCCTTGGTATGTAGTAACTACTTAATATTGAAACTCGTAAAGACCTGCTTTCCAGCCAAAGAATAATTGCCTCCAAAGTGCTGTTGGCATCACTATGAACCAATTCTAGTCTATGCGAAAATCTTACTCGATACAAATTATTTTGCATTAACACTGTGTAAATTTACATACATATATAACATGCACGTAAGTATTACTTAAAAAACATTTTCTGTTATTATGCAATCTTCCCATAAAAAAGAAAAAAAAAATTAATGGGAAATGATGTCATAATGAATATTAAAAAGGATATTGCATCAAAACATAATAAAATAAGTAAGACCGCAGCTCCGCAGTTGTTTGTGGGGTGTGTCGAAAATATCATACCTTTTATGAAGGAAACTTTCATCAGGTGTAAAAGATTTAACTAGAAAATTCATACCACAAAATGTCTATACTTATATGAAATATCTATTGTACGCGAGCTAAGTGTATCTTTATGGGCTCCGAATGGCTGTTTCTGGCAAAAGATCAATTGTACATAAAAATTTTAACGTATACTGAATTTCAGATATCTAAAAAAAAACTGAGGAAATATGTAGTATGTTTTCAAACAAACGGATAGACAAATAGACGTACAGACAGATAGAGGGGCATGGCTTAATCGACACAACCAATGATTCTGGTCATATCGACTCATGTATGTATGTATGTATATTTTGGTGGGTCTGGGTCTAACTATTTTTCTGCTAGTACTTGGGACAATTGCATTTTCATTTCATATTCATGAAAGTTATAAGAAGAAGTTTAAAAAGTGAAAGGTAATCTTTTATTCGTTTTAGGTCGCCATTGAATATAATAACTTCAAAGTAAAAAATATACACATTAAACCTTCAAAATGTCTACATAAATGCACTATTATATGAGTATGCAGTATTATGTACTAAGTATTAAATAATATGCCCAATTAAACAGCAACAATTTTTTGATTGCAACAATTACAGCACACTTGTGATTACATACAACCGCAAACGCAATGAACGCATTATTATTACTAATTACGCTTTGGACATTTAACAACAAATGCACAAAAAAAATATATTACAAAAAAAATAAAAAAATAAAAATAAAAAAAAAAAAAAAGATATTAAAAATAAAAAAACAACAAAAAAAAACAAAAAGATATTAAAAAAAAAACAAAAAAAACTAAATTAAAGCAAACATCAATTAGAGTAGCAGCAAATTATATTTTGAAAATGCAATTATCACAATTGCAACATGGCCAAGTGGTGGCGTATATTAAAGCGAAAATACCATAGCAGCGGCAACAACAACAACAGCGCTAAGCTCAAGCGATGTGCAATAGTGGATAAAAATTACAACGCAACAATAGAAGACAATGGAAATTGAAAAGAAAAAAATTAAAATAACTAAAATGAGTGAACCATAAACTATGAAGTGCAATGTAATCACAACCATTTATAAAAAAAAAAAAAAAACAATTTAACGAAAACAGGGACCGAGCATAATCGTTATCGTGTTATTTACAATAACTAGAGAAATTATACCAAAAATTCCCATTTCTGTAGAATCGTTTATATAGAGCTCACTATTCTGATTACATCGGTTGGTATATGTATAAGCGTCTCGCGTCGCAGTTTCTGTTACATACGCGAATGCTGTTTTGAACTAAATTTTAAATCCCGGCAAACATAGACTTTAACGTTACAAAATACATTAGATAACTAGGGTTATTATCTAACTATTCTCTAATTGAGAGCGAAGTTGGAAAACTACACTAGAATTCGATTGAAAAGCAGTATTGCCATTTCGCTGTTTTTGGTGCTAAATCTATCTTTTTTCCGCGTGTATATCTACTTAGCTCTTTTGAGCTGCTTTTTTCTTGGCTTTAGCTCCTAAAACATTTTTCTTCTGGCAACACTGTTGGAAAAAGATTAGAGATAGATTCAAATCTCAGTATTTGCAAATTCTAACTACAATCTCATTAGAGAGTATACTAGATTTCGATTGGGGAATTACTCTAATCTATTATATAAAAATGAATTTGTAAAATTTTCACAGTAAATTAACGTGGTATTAGCGCACATGACAGGGTATACAGAATTTCGAAAAAGTGGGAACTTCCCGGAATATAGGCCCAAATGTGGACCCAGAGTGACCCAGCAAGTCTTTGAGCAATATTGGTATCAAATAAAAGGTGCTGAGCAGGCCTTCAACCTAGTGATATTTTCATTGCGATGCCCAGGACGGGTCTGCAGATACGGGTCAAAACTTGGACCCGGATGACCCTCGAATGTTTCTGAGCGATATTGGTATCAAACAAAAGATGTTGAGCTGAGCTTCAACATACAGCTATTTTCATTGTGATTTCTAAATCGTTTTCGAAGAGATGGCTCAAGTAGTGGGCCCGGATGGTGATGGATGGCCCCGGTAAGGTAAAAGTAAATATAAAAGTAAAGGGAAACGTAAAGGTAAAGGTAAGGGTAAAGGTAAAGGTAAAGGTAAAGGTAAAGGTAAAGGTAAAAGTAAAGGTAAAGGTAAAGGTAAGGGTAAAGGTAAAGGTAAAGGTTAAGGTAAAGGTAAAGGTAAAGGTAAAGGTAAAGGTAAAGGTAAAGGTAAAGGTAAAGGTAAAGGTAAAGGTAAAGGTAAAGGTAAAGGTAAAGGTAAAGGTAAAGGTAAAGGTAAAGGTAAAGGTAAAGGTAAAGGTAAAGGTAAAGGTAAAGGTAAAGGTAAAGGTAAAGGTAAAGGTAAAGGTAAAGGTAAAGGTAAAGGTAAAGGTAAAGGTAAAGGTAAAGGTAAAGGTAAAGGTAAAGGTAAAGGTAAAGGTAAAGGTAAAGGTAAAGGTAAAGGTAAAGGTAAAGGTAAAGGTAAAGGTAAAGGTACAGGTGAAGGTGAAAGTAAAAGTAAAGGTAAAGGTGAAAGTAAAAGTAAAGGTAAAGGTAAAAGTGGGACGGGTATTTGCTAGTATTAAATATTTGAGGAAAGGGCTCGTTTTCTAGTGATAATCTAATCGATATCTGTTTCATGTTAATGAAAACGCTCAATCTGTTATCGAAAAAATCTCAATCACATTTCATGCGGTCTTTGATTAAAAAAAAAAAAAAAAAAAATTTAATTTAAAAATATCTATGTATGTACGCATTTGTGTAAAGAAATTATATACAATTTATCAGCAAAATCAGGCAATAACAAAATTTCAATGCAGTTTTCGTAATTTTTACCGCGCTTGAGTGAGTTATTTATGTATGTGTAGTGCGTTTCGCACGTTTTATGCAATAGGGATTTAACTCGAAATTTTCGATTTCTGGGATTTTGCCATATATTTCAATAACTGGGTAGTGCCTTTGGGTCTAGTCTTATAAAATACTCAAAAAGATAAAAATGGCGGAAATAAAAGTGATTTTGAAGTTAGCCGTAGAAGGAAACTATTTGAAATTATAAAACTTTATTTGCGTTTTCCCAAAAAAAAATTTTTTTTAGTTAAATCCCTATTGCATAAAACGTGCGGTTTGTCTGTTTGCTCACTCAATAAGCAGCTAGCAAAATGACCGCTTTGTTGAATTGCTGAAATGGCAAATGGTTGAGTAGCTTAAAAAAATTACTGGACTGCTGACCGCACAGGCTTGCAAGCTTGCCTGCCGCCTGTGCCTGACGGATTGATTGCACTTTTTGATATGCAATTTTCAATTTTTTGTTTGTTTTTATTTTTTTTTTTTTTGTTTGCTTTCGACTGACGCTTTGTTTGACACCTTAATTGAATTACAAAATTTACGCCATTGTAATAACTGTTGCTATTATTTGTAATGCACTTGTAGTTGCAGTAGAAAAAGCTACGCTAAAAAATACAAGTGGAAAATCTAAAGTCGAGTGGAATTAAATATTATACAGCCAACTGTTACTTAGTTGTCAGGATATCTATGTACATATGTAATTAAACTGGGCTAAGGGTCTCACAATTGTGACAAAAAACAAGGATGCATTTGCAGAACCATTAAAAAAAGACTTGCCTCATAATGCAACACTGCGTTACTGTATTAAAATAAAGGAAGGCTGATCATCAATTTTGTTGAATTGATTTAATTTTCTGTCTGGCAACAGAAGTAGATGGAATCACGGAACTGACTTAAAATTTATTTAGCAAATCTGGGTATAATAACGAGTAAAAAATAAAATAAAAACAAGTAAGGAAGCCTAAGTTCGAGTGGAATCGAACATTAGATACTCAGCTGTATGCTTTCATTGTTTGTTTGCGTTTGATGGAAACACGGTGTAGGTACTTTATATAAATCGAGTGCTGCATAAAGTGGGCGTAGCCACGCCCATTTTCTAAATTTTTATCAGTCATCCAACTAAGCATATGAATATTATTCTTTGTGCAAAATTTAATTCCTTTATGACTTCCAGTTACAAAGATGTCACGTTACAAATTCCCAAAGGGTGTTCCAGAAATATCTTCGTTAAAAAGTAGGCGTGGTCATAAACCGATTTCAATAAATTTTTGCGTGTCTATTAACACAAGTTATAAAAGTGTATAAACCAAGTTTCGTCATAATATCTCGATTATTTGTCGAGTTATGGGCTCCGAAATCTCGTTGATTCCTTTGTCTGAAAAGAGGCGGTGCCACGCCCATTTTCCGAAATTTTTCTATTTTTTGTTTCCGATCTATTGTAGAACTCATGCCACAACATTTCAATGAATTATCTTTATATTTGACAAAGATATCGCTTAAAATGTTTTTATTAGGTCATTTTATAATACCCATATATAAAAGTGGGCGTGGTCGTCAACCGATTTCGCTAAAATTTTGAACATGTATTACTACAAGTAGTGAAAGTGTATACACCAAGTTTCGTCATAATATATCGATTATTTGTCGAGTTATGGGCTCAGAAATCTCGTATATTCCTGCTTCTAAAAGGAGGCGGTGCCACGCCCATTTTCCAAAATTTTTGTATTTTTTGTTATATGTCCATAGGTGGACACCTTCCATAAAACTTCAATGATATATCTTTATATTTGACAGAGATATCGCTTAAAATGTTTTTATTAGGTCACTTTATAAGACCCATATATAAAAGTGGGCGTGGTCGTCAACCGATTTTGGCAATTTTTCGTCAAAACATTTGCCTAAGTAAGTATATCACGCCTACCAAAATTCATCGATATATCTTCAACGGTTTCTGAGTTATGACTTATAAAACTTTCAATGTTTGCCCCTTAATAAGTGGGCGTGGCACCGCCCATTTTCCAAAATTTCACCATATTTCTTCATAAGGGCCTGAGCTCAATACGTGTGTGAAATTTTATCACTCTAGCTCTATTAGTGACTGAGATACAAAATTTCCGATTTTTACTATATAGGGGAGGTGGGCGTGGTCATGGTCCGATTTCGCCCATTTTCAATACCATCCGTTCCTGTCTTGATACCAACGTACATTTCAAATTTCATCAAAATATCTCAATTTTTGCGCGAGTTATCGTGCTCACAGACGGACAGACGGACAGACGGACGGACATGGCTCAATCGATTTCTCTTTTCACCCTCATCATTTTGATATATATAAGTCTATATCTATCTCGATTATTTCATTCTGTTACAATCCACCGTTAGGAAATCAAAACTATAATACTCTGTGTACTAGTACAGCTGAGTATAAAAAAACATGCTAAAAAGCCAAAAGTCTACATACTAATATATCTACCGGTAACAGCTTCTGTCGACGAACTCTAATTTAATTTAAAAAGAAATAAACATAAATTAGATTAAAGAAAATTGTAAATCGTCTCTTGGAAGTATGATCGCACTTTTTGTGGCCGCCACATTTGCTGCAACAAATGGCCATACCGTTAAATATTGCATAAGCATGCACGCAAGCGCAATGTACACATTTTTTTTTATAAAGGCACATATGTATTTGCGTTTATTGACCAATTTTTAGATCAGGGATCTTCAAAAAGCCCTTATGGAAGCGCGGACAACGGTACATTGAAATTGACAATAAGAGCAAAAAAGTTGCGACCGCCTACTTCCCTCATTATTAAAAGTACAGCCAAAAATTTCGAAAATTTATAAATTGATAATTTTTTTAGAGAGGTAGATAAAGAGAATAAATTTATTTCGTTTTTTTTTTTAATTTTTTTTGGTAATTAAAAATATTTTTTTTTTTTTTTAATTTTTAAATTTTTAAATTTTCTTTTTGTTAATTTTTTATTTTTTTATTTTTTTTTATTTTTATTTTTTTTTGTCTTGAAAAAAAAAACGAATAAATTTCAGATATTAATTTATAGCTAAAATAGCGTCATCTGATTGAATTAAGCTCATTAGTAAATGTTGCGTATTTTTAGGCAGAAAGAAATTACCTATATGCGTACAGGTGAAGCTAATAAAAGGCTGTTAAAAAATCTAAATAGGTACTTACGTATTACATACATATACATATACATACATATCTCACTACTGAATTCCGTATCAAATCTTAATTTTCAAATAAAAGATGTAATAAATTTCTCTCAGTGCGTGGGCGTCAACTCGCTGTCGCAAGCTTCTGCAGAAAATAAAAAAGAAAAAATGGAAGCCAAAAATGGCGTGTACACAAACCCAGTCGGAATCGGTTGCTTAGAAATTTCAGGTTTCATTGAATACTTCTAAAAGTGTTCAATATAATAAAATAAACTAACACCTATTTTGTCCTCCAGGTCTGATAGTGAGAAAATTCTTTGAACCAAAAACAATTCCAAAATTATTCCTTTATAGGTAATTTTACATGAATTAATAGTAATTTTGCTCTGATGTTCCTAATGGGTATATCATTAAACTTCGTTTGTAGGCGATGGGATAGAATGCGCAGTCGCGGTGATTTTCGGCGCGCTTGCCTATGCTTAAGCGTGCACAAAAACCGAAAGCGCGGAAGCGCGTAGGCATTGAAGGCCGCTGTTTTAGATGCTCGCTACGTCTGTTACGGGTTTTTCATAATTTTTTAATTTTAATTATGACTAAGCCAAAAGTGAGAAATAAGCACTGCTGCACTGCACTGTAACACATCCAAGTTTGCTACCGAACATCATCCACAAAAAGTCTCTATGTAAGCGCATATTGTACAAATATACTACATATGTACATACAAAATAACATATCTACTACGCCCATATAACTGTATCTATGCCTGCATGTACACCATCAAAACACATGTAATTGAGTGTAATTGAGCGCTGCAACAGTTATACATAGTTATTTACATCAAGCTAAATTCAAGTCGGCAGCCAACTTCACTTTTGTGCAATCAAAACGAGCAACACCTATTCATTTAATTTTCTTTCCTACGGCACTCAACTGACTTTGCCTTAAATTCCAAATTGGCATTGAACAGTGATAAATAGTTGTTGTTATCCCCAGGCCGAAGGTCGAATTAAATTTCCATTTCATTTTGCTATTGTTGTGTAAGTACATACATATGTGTGTATGTATGTGCATTTGTGGTTGCAACGCAATGAAGTATGCAATAATAACATTTATAAAAGCGACATTGAGGTGTGTGCTCTACAATATTTATTTATGTGTCTTCGTCTAACACAGGAAGGCAATAACTGACCTAACCTAAATAGTGAATAGTTCAAGGTTAGTTGTTACAACTTTGTTGATGAAGAACATTTCTTTAGAACCGCCAATGGTCTACTCAAACCATTTCAATGTCAAAATGACACTTACAGAAGCTCTTCTTCAGTGATAGAGGGCCTTACGTTTGGTTAGGTTAGACTGGCTGGTCGTTAAGCGCCTCACATGAGTCCGTAGTGTTACCAGAAAAGTTCTAGAACATGAACACCTCTAACTAAAAGTCTGGACTAGGACTGAAGAACAACACTATCCCTTTGGTAAATAACAAGAGTTTCTTTACCTCTATTTTGGCTACCGATTCAAGATCACTGAATACGACTTGTCCTTAGCCTGGAAAAAGCAGGACAGGAGCAGAGAATATGATCTACCGTCTCTTCATGTATCCCCTGCATTCAATTTCACCAATTAGTTCCATTTTGAACGCATGTAATGCTAACAAGACACTGTCGTTAGAGGATCTGACCATCTGAAAGATCTCATTAACTGCAGCTTGATTTTGCTGTTGGCTTTCGATGGAATAGCTTATAGAAGGAGTATTTATATTTCAAGATTTTTGTCAGCTTATTTTCTTAACTCGTTGCTCAGGTATGAGCACTGGAAGCGCTCTATGTGGAACGGGTTTTTATTTCCCTTGCTTAAAAGGTTTTCTATAATATCTCTGCAGCAAATCGCGCTACTTCCAGGCTAGTACAGAACTAGTTCAAAAAGAGACAGGGTTGGTTCTCATTCCATCCCAGCGCAATACTTTCAACCGTCTTTTTTAATACGGCGATATCCAACGAAGTGGCAATTATCCCCTTCTGCAGAACTTTGGAACGCGTTCTAAACTACTTTCTATACGAACAGTTCTGGCTTAGTTCAAAAATCAATAGTTGGGCGTTAGTTCAAAAGAAAGCACTTCAGAAGTATTTCAAAAATGGTTGGTCTTTGGCCGCGTTTTACAAAAATAATCCTCAGCCGCTATAAATATTAACATACTGAAAATAAATGCGGCATTATATTATAAAATAACAAGCTTTTGAAACTTAACCAAACAAAAGATGGAATTATCTCCATTCACCTACAAATGCCAAGTAATATTACTTTGGTTATATGTACGTCCTTTTAACGACGTTCCATTTGGTACTACCCAGCAAAAGACAGCAAGAAGGTACGATATTGTAAAGTGCAACATTTGTTGTTGCTCAATTTTGAAGTAATAGCGGTATAATATAATATAAATTGTTCATATTATGTAAATTTTTCATGAAGTCACAATAGTAAACTGTTCCGCTCTGCATCCCTTTAGAACCAGTTCTGAGCTGGTTGTGAAGTCTCTAGTACTAGACTGTCGTTTTTCGGGACAGTCCCTTATATTAGCTGCAGGTATCAGTAGCGGAATTCACTACCCAATTTTAACAACATGCGTTATCGTTTAGCGAAGTAAACGATATTTTTGTTACCTTTAATATTCGTCAGCTATTTCCTTAACAACATTCGCGATCGAACAAACAGCTGTTGGCGTCAACGTCAATGATTTGACGACTTGTAGTTTTGTGTTGTTTATTTGTGAGAAAACTTGTGAGACGTTTTTAAAGCCAAATATTTTTGATGTATTGTGGAACGATTTTCCGTCATCCCTTGTCAAGTTTGGTTTGGAGACAAACCGGTTTCGGCTAATATGCGCCACCTTCAGTGTCTTCTTTCGTTCTGAGTTATTTTGTGTAAGTTCGATAGTATTTATAGTAACTAACTTCCGTCGTTTTGTTCAGGTACTTCGTGTTCATGTGATGTGTTCGTGCATTCGTGCGTTCGGGTGACGTGTGTGTGTGTGTGAGTCTGTGTTGTGTGTTTAGGTATGCAAATCTATTTTTTGTCATATTTTCATTATTGTACCCTCATTAACCAACTAGGTAAAAGTCCGTTATTGTCCGTTTGCGTGTTGTTTTGTTTATGTCGATTTTAGGTCTTTTGTCCTCTTTCGGGTATAGTAGCTTAAGCGGTTCAAATAATGTATCCGATGCGGTGTTTATTTGTTCATTTATTATTTCACCTACGAATGTTTTTTGTTTGTATATCTCCATATTTTCTAATATGTTAAGTCGTCTTCCTTTATGCTGTATGTGGAGAATTTTAGCTGTTTTTCCTATTTTCATGGGTGTATATTATATATTATATATTTTTCTTATATTTAATAAATAGATATCCGTAATTGGTTTTGAATAGATATTCATATAAAATAGACAATAAATTACTTGAATTAAGCAACTTTATTTAAATTAATTACCTCACATATGTGTTATTTTACCAATGTTTTCACAAACATTTGCATTGGTACACCAGCGTGAGGACATCTTAATAAATGCCTCAGTACTTGATTAAAACATAGCCGGAATTGATTCTGAATCAATATTCACATAAAATGGATAGTAAATTACTCTAATCAAACCACTTTTTATACTCAGCTGTACTAGTACACAGAGTATTATAGTTTTAATCACATAACGGTGGATTGTAACAGAATGAAATAATCGAGATAGATATAGACTTATATATATCAAAATGATCAGGGTGAAAAGAGAAATCGATTGAGCCATGTCCGTCCGTCCGTCCGTCCGTCCGTCCGTCCGTCCGTCCGTCCGTCTGTCCGTCCGTCCGTCCGTCCGTCCGTCTGTAAACACTCTAACTCGCGCAAAAATTGAGATATTTTGATGAAATTTGGAACGCAAGTTGGTATCGAGACTGGGACGGTTGGTATTGAAAATGGGCGAAATCGGACCATGACCACGCCCACTTTTCCTATATAGAAAAAATCGGAAATTTGGTATCTCAGCCACTAATATAGCTAGAGTTTTAAAATTTTACCCACGTATTGAGCTCGGGCCCTTATGAAGAAATTTGATGAAGTTTTGGAAAATGGGCGGTGCCACGCCCACTTATTAAGGGTCAAACATTGAAAGTTTTATATGTCATAACTCAGAAACCGTTGAAGATATATCGATGAAATTTGGTACGCGTAATTTGCTTACATAGACAAATGTTTTGACGAAAAATTATCAAAATCGGTTTACGGCCACGCCCACTTTTATATATGTGTATTATAAAGTGACCTAATAAAACCATTTTAAGCGATATCTCTGTCAAATATAAAGATCTATCATTGAAATTTTGTCGCATGAGTCCAACTATGGACATAAAACAAAAAACACAAAAATTTTGGAATATGGGCGGTGCCACGCCCACTTATTAAGGGGCAGACATTGAAAGTTTTATGAGTCATAGCTCAGAAACCGTTGAAGATATATCGATGAAATTCGGTACGCGTAATATAATTACTTAGTCAAATGTTTTGGCGAAAAATTATCAAAATCGGTTGACGGCCACGCCCACTTTTATATATAGGAAATATAAGGGGGCCTAATAAAAACATTTTAAGCGATATCTCTGTCAAATATAAAGATCAATCACTGAGATTTTGTGGCAGGAGTCCAACTATGGACATAAAACAAAAACTACAAAAATTTTGGAAAATGGGCGGTGCCACGCCCACTTATTAAGGAGCGAATATTGAAAGTTTAATAAGCCATAACTCAGAAACCGTTAAAGATATATCGATGAAATCTGGTACGCGTGATATATTTACTTAGCCAAATGTGTGGACGAAAAATTACCAAAATCGGTTGACGACCGCGCCCACTTTTATATATGTGTATTATAAAGTGACCTAATAAAACCATTTTAAGCGATATCTATGTGAAATATAAAGATAATTCATTGAAATTTTGTGACATGAGTTTTACAATAGACCGGAAACAAAAAATAAAAAAGTTTGGAAAATGGGCGTGGCACCGCCTCTTTTTAGACAAAGGGATATATGAGATTTCTTAGCCTTTAACTCGACAAATAATTGAGATATTATGACGAAACTTGGTTTATACACTTTTATAACATGTGTTAATAGACACGCAAAAATGTATTGAAATCGGTTTATGACCACGCCTACTTTTTAACAAAGATATTTCTGGAACACCCTTTTGGAATTTGTAACGTGAAGTCTTTGTAACTAAAAGTCATAGAGGGATGAAATTTTGCACTAACAATAATATTTGTATGCTTATTTGGATGATTGATATAAATTTTGAAAATGGGCGTGGCTGCGCCCTGTTTATGCAGCACTCGTTTCATATAAAATACACCCTATATCGAACAAACGCAAACAAACAATGAAAGCATACAGCTGAGTATCTAATGTTCGATTGCACTCGAACTTAGGCTTCCTTACTTGTTTAAATTAATTTACTCACATATGTATTATTGTACAAATGTTTTCGCAAGCATTTGTATTGGTACACACGCGTTGGGACATCTTAATAAATGCTTCAATATTTGACTAATACATATATATATATTAATAATACAGTAGAATCGCACAAAAGTTAACTCGCGAGAAAGTTAAACCTTCGGTTAAGTTAACCAAATTTGAGCGTCCACGTACGGCTCTAAAAAGTTAACTCTTGGTTAACTTTTCTGAGTTTATCGATTTTTTTTTTCAAATCCAAGCTTATTCCCCTTGTTTCTATGTATTCCCGGAATTTGCGTGCATTCCCCGAATTTCTGTGTAAAAAATTATTGTCGGTGTCGCGAGGTACAAACGTAGTTAGTCGTTTGAACTATTGAGTGGTGTAAACATAGTTTGTGTGTTAAAAATGGCAACAAAGCGGAATAAACCATCGCAAATTAGATTGAATTTACATCAAAAAGCTGATATTTTAAGAAAATTTGATGAAGGTATTCACGGAAACCGCTTGGCATTAGATTATAGTGTATCTAAAGTAGCCATCTCAAAAATAAAGAAAAAACGATATGAAATTTTGGAGGCAGTGGTAAGCACACAGGAATTGGCAACCAAGAAAACTTTGCACAAGTCGGAATATCCCGTTCTGGAGGCAAGGTTGTATAAATGGTTTTTGAACCAAAGGCAACGCAATTGTGCAATTAGTGGTCCAATTTTAAAATCAAGAGCTAAGCTTGAATTTGCCAAAATGTACCCTAGAAAAAATTTTTATGCAAGTGATGGATGACTATCAAATTTTATGTATGTAAATTAAATCTAATTTGCTGCTTTATAATGATTAAAACTGAGATATTCAAATAAATTTGATATGTTATATCCCAAAAATTATGTTTATTACCGTATTCTATCAAATTTAAAAACCACCTGGAAAAGTTAATATTTCGGGGAAAAGTTAAATGCCCTTGGAACCATTTGGTTAACTTTTGTGCGATTCTACTGTAATTATATTTACTTACATATTTATTTATATTTATTAAGAAAATTTATATTAAGTAAATTTACTTTTGCACTTTTGCACATTCCTTTTTGTGCTTTTCGTAAATATCAACGTTTCAAACAGCTGAGGTGATCAGAGTTTCAGCTTTTTGTCATTTTGAGTAAATACTAAAAGTCAGCTGTTTTATGTCGTGAAAAATAAGTTAGCGAATCCTACTGTTGTCACTGCAAACGTCATTGTTGTTAAGCTAACAACTCGATGTGCGTTGTCGTCTAATGTTACTGAATCTAGCTACAGGTACCTTATAAAGGTGTTCTGTTATACCCTATACCTTATCGTTCGTACCTCTCCTAACAAAGCTGGTTCTCAAAAAAATGTGAAGTCATCACCCATCTTGTTTAAAGGTAAAACATAGGCGTGGACTGTTTCTACATATATCATGATGGATATAGACAAAGTTTTTCATCACACTCAGGTTGTTCGTTTTCCCTGATCCGACTATCGTACTACTGTTTGCTCTTGATGATTGACGTATTTGGATACTAAGAAATATTGTAAGAATTAAAAAATAAGGTTTTGAGCGATTGTTACAAAACAAAAAACAAAACTTAAAAATAATCGATTATTCGGTCAACCAACAATTTTTTCTATCACATAGAGATACGTTACACTATTGAAAAAATTAACTTTTGTAGCCACGATCATAGCCTCTGATCGCCATTAATTTAAATAAATACTCACACCTTAAGTATTTGCTTAGATACTTATCATCCGTCTGATCGCAAAGTACGAAAAATGGACACTTACCTGAAAAGAGAAAGAAAAAAATAAAACCAAAAATTAGAAATGATTGAAAATTCAAATGCCACAAAAGGTTATTTTCTTTTAGAAAGCGTTATTTTAACATTTATTTTCTAAACATTATTTTATTTTATTTTTTTCTATTTGCCTTTTTTGCAAATCAAATGCCTAAGCACACAAACCATAAAAGATCGCAATCTGCTGACATTGTCAAACAAGATTGATTTGTGACAATTTTTCATTGTGACAACCAAAAGCTAGTTGTAAAAGGCGCACCAGCAAATGTACAAAAAAAATATCCCCAAAAAAATTTTTATCATCCAAAAAGGCAACACGAAGCACACAAAATTTATCTACATAGTTAGAGATTGCGATGTTTACATGCCATTTATACATTTATTGGCACTTTATTAGACAGTTGTTATATACAAACAAATGTACATTCCACATCTTTCTACGTGTACAAGTATAATAATCATTTTATACTCGATTTTGAGTGCAATAAACGTATAACATCAACCGTCTCAATGCAATAGATCAAATACAAGCAAAGGTAATTATACAGTAGGAAGAAAAAATAAAATTAACAACAAAATGGGCCAGGCATCGCGTGACTAGTCTTAACAGGCGGATTACTATTTGCACGAAATCAATAATTTAATTAATCCTATGATCGTAATTAGAGGGCATGTGTAGCAGATGAGGCAGCAATTTAGTTGAATGCAAATAAAAAACAGAAAATAAGAGAATTTTATGAAATATTTCGAAATGAAATTCAACTTTAACATAATAAAAATTGTTAAGTAGAGCGCATAGAGTTTATATTTATCTAGGATCTCATTATATATCTTTTTGATGACATCGCCCTCAATAAAAATTAGGCTTGGTTAAAAATGCGAGAATGATTACTAATTGAAACCAGGGACCGTACACTAAAAAAAAAATTCTCTCGATCAAAGACATACTAGTTTTCCTTATTTTGAATACGCGTCCCAATAAAAAATTTTCTTTGTTTTGTGCAAATTTTCTCAAAAATGTGGAAAAAATATGTATTTAAAAACAATCAAACAAATTCATTTCCATGGTAATTTGTATGGAAATTTAACTTATCAAAAGTAAAGAAATCAAATCCTCAAAACAAGGACAAGTTGGGAATGAAATAGCGCTTAAGCAATTTTTACTTATTTTAATGTATGAATTTCTCCATAACAGGTATATGAAACAATGGTAATGTATGTAAACTATAATTTTGTTATCCTTTCCACACGTTTACGGGAAAATTTACTCAAAACTAAGAAAATAGTGTTCAATATAGGAAAGCAATTTCTTTGACTCCTCCATATATTTTTTCTCTCAATGCAGGTACAATAAATGTTTCTGATAAAGTTATTTTCCTACAGATCCACTAACAAAAAAGCCTCACAATGACCACTTTTTCAGAAAGGTAATTTGTGGTTAATAATAAAGTAAAAACCAAATTTATTTTAAAATAAATTAAATCCGACATTCAGTTTAGCCTACCGAATAATGAGCGTTAATTATTTACAATTTTATTTTTAAATTCAATTATTATATCGTGATCGTATCAATGTGCGAATATATAGTACATACATACATATGCTTGCAATAAATCAATTGAACAAATATTCAAGCAAGAAAAAAATACGAAAATCACTAATACTGAAAAAAGAGAAACAAGAAAGATATATTGGAAATAAGGTGTGAATATTAACGTAAAAAAGCCGGTAATATACACAAGACTATGTACAAATATATGTACATTTAAGAAATACATATATCTATATTTAATCAAATATACATAGGTACATTTATTCGCCAAATAATGACCAAAAGTCTTCAATACGACAGCTCCCAACGAGCGCGTTTGAAGATAACGACAAAAAATATTACTTATAAATGCTTATGTACACACCTCCATAACACTACATACATATGTATGTATAAATGTGTTTAAAAAAATTATGATAAGGAAAATACATACATATGTATGCATGTTTCACATTTAACGACTTGTAAGGCGCGTCAGCATGTCTAATATTGGCTATATCTATGTAACTCTCCACGCAAAGCAGCCGCACTTTTCCCATGCAAACATTTTTCCTTATTTTTCCTGTAATATTTATTTGGCAATCCAAAATACCATAGCAAACACGTAATGCCATGCCAACTCGTCAAGCAAATGGCAAATCAAATGCGAAACTTTATGGCGCTCCAGACAGTTTTGTGTGTGAAAAAAAAAGCTACAAGGAAACAACGGGACCATAAAAGGTCATCAAATAGGAAATGGCGGAAAATTTATGATGAACATTAATAAATGTAGTAAATTTATTTCCAAAAATTTAGCTGTATCAATTGATCTGATTGTTTTATTGTGCACACACTCAGGGAAAAGCAGCAACTTAAAAACAAAAATAAAATTTTTGTTTTCATAATGCACGTTTTAAACCAAACCATTTTTATTTTAACAATGAAAATTTTTAAATTAAAAATGAAATTTTTGAATTAAGAATGAAATTTTTTAAGTTAAAATACATTTTGGATTTAGGGCCGATTTCATAATGAAATTCTTAAAGCTCCTTTTGTTAAAGGAGCCTTTTAGTTAAAGAGCCATTTAAATTATCTTTAAAGTGGGAGTGATTTCATAATAATATAATATTAAAAGGCTCCTTTAACGTCAAATGATTGTCATAAATTTAAAAATATTGAAATTTGACATTTGTTTTTTTTTCTGAAAATAAATACATTTTTTGATTGTGGCTTTATTTTTTTTGTTTGTTTGAAAAAGGAAAAAGAACAAAGAAGCATAATTTGGAAACCCAGTGCAGAAAAAAAAAAAGCGGTCATCCAACCTCACAAAAGAGGAAGAAGATTAATATTGCATTATAGGACTCAACAAACAAAACAACAAACAAAATCGGTTCAAAAATATTAATACATTTTTGATATTTGATTTTGACAGACTGCAGAAATGAAATTTTTTCTGGCAAAGGGAACCTTTAAATAACTTAAATGCCCGTTTTTGGGTATTTAACTTTAAAGGAGCTTTTATCTTCAAAAAGACTTTATGAATAGAATTTAAAGGAACTTTTAGTTTGATTATGAAATCGGCCCTTAAAAAGAAACATACATACTTAAATTAAAAATGAAAATGAATGTTGATTCAAAAACTTGCTCTTTGTTCAAAATTTTTTGTGAGAAAATATTTTTTTGTGAGAAATCCAACAAAAACAATAATGAGAATCGATTTTTTTTTAATTTTGTTTTTACAATGACTCATATAATTCATGGATTCTTTTTTAGGAAATGGGAAGCATAAATGAGTTACTACAATTCAATATACTTAATGTTGAATGTTCCACTATGTGATGATTGGATAGAATTTCAGGTTGATGTCATGGTTCGAATCCGGAGGAGAATATAAAATAAAAAAGAACAAGGAGAATAAGAAGAATAACAAATAAAGATAGTAAACAGTTAGGGCGAAGTAGAAAAGAAGAGGAGAACAAGCGGAGGCTATATTTTTGTAATTGGGACTCAGATTGAGAGAAAATGAAGAGAATGCCGTTGGATACAATTTCGAATCCCGAAGAGAAAATGATATAGAGAACACAGCAGCGTTTTTTTTTCCTCATAGTGCTTAAAATAAAAATACACATTTTTAAATTTAAAATGTTTTTTCTTGATTCAAAATTTTGCAATGAACATTTTTAAAATAAAAATTTTGGTATTTACATCACTTTTAAATACGTTTTTGCCCATTTTAAGCACGTTTTCATATGTTTTTACAATTTTTTTTCAATGAGTGCACATACTTACATATCGACGGTTCCAAACAATACCGTACTAAGTCGACTTTTCCACGTTTCCACTTCTAGTCAAACATGTTCACAATTGCATGGTAAGTTTGGTGGGCACGCACAAACTCAACTATGCATGTACACTGACCCAGCTCTATTGTTTTCAAAAGTATGCAACAACAACCACACGGCCATTTTCCAAGCACGATTGTGGACGCATTTTTCAACCAATTTTAATGAAAATAGGCGCAGTTCTATTTGAGAGCAATACCTTTCTACTTAATGCTGTTCTTAGTTTCGACGGAGAAGATGGAACAAAATTTATGTTAGCGTATTAAGAATATAGATGTTGTGAACTTTCTTGCCCCTCAAATAATTAATAGTTACATCTTATACCTAACAATGTTTGTTCATTGCTGCCGTATATTTTATCTTCGCAGAATTTTGCTCTTCTCTCATAAGCTTAAAAGTTTTTCACTGGCAATATTCAAGCTTGAGGTCACCCGTGGCAGCAATTCCCTTGAATGGGAAATCCTTCACAGAAAACCCTTATTCGTTAGCAGATGATGCTGGAAGTGCAATTTTAGGAGTTTGATATGAAACTTCTTGTAAAGGTCGAAATATGTAGATGAATTGCTCGCGGTTAAGTCTTTATTAGAAAGTATAGTGAAGCGATTCCTTGTCAAATTTGGTTTTAATATAAACTGATTTCGATATTAGTCCTTTATTCCGTTCTCATTATTATAAGTCTATGCATAGTAACTTAACATTACATTAGCTCCGTCAAGCAAGCGTTTTTGCTCAGTCTCCTACTCTTACAATAATTTTCGATTTTAGTTAAAAGATTAAGGAAGAAAAAGTGCACACATACGTTTCGTTTAGGCATTATTGAAGTGAAAGAAAATGTTATATAACAAAACTTAAATCACTACAAATATACAAACCATCATGATGAGCATATAATGACGAACTTTTTATTAAACTATCTATTATATCACAAAATATCAATTTTTATAGCCAAAAACCATATAGCATAATATGTATGTACCTACGATGTATGTATGTATGTATGTGACGACCGATCATTAAACAAATAGCCACTGCACAAAGCAATTAACGTTGCACAATATCGTTTAGGCTGAGATATTGACCATTTAATGGCTTTGAGTTCGTCATTATTCTGCTGTGTTTTGCTCCATTAATTTTCGCTTCAATGAAAGTCTATGAAAACCCTGCGCTTAATTCATTTTTTTGTGGGTTTTATTTTAGTAATTTTTCAAAAGGCTTTTGTGCAATGGTTGTGTAATTAAATGCAACAATACGTATACGAATTCGCTATTGCAATGAAAAACGTATTAGGCTAGTCTCCAATAAAGGAAAAGCTTAATAGAAAAATGGGATTTTTCTAGAGAAGAAAAAATTTATTAAAACAGATGCATTTTACTGCAGATTTGAGATTTATTTCGTTTCCACGGCAGTTAAGTGGAACGACTCGGATTTGTATGCGGCCAAAGACTGCCACTGCCGCTACACTTCTCAGAGCTTTCGTGGAGTCGTTTTGCCGTTACAAACACTATTTGGCTCAGTGTCAGCTCTGAGAAAACGGAAATGGTTCTGTTTACCCGCAAACATAAGATACCTGAATTCAAACCTCCGTCCATAAATGGGAAGGAGATTAAACTCTCTACCGAGGTTAAATACCTTGGTGTTATTCTAGACAAAAAACTAAACTGGAAACGGAACGTAGAAGTACGATCCCAAAAAGCCATGTTAGCACTTTACGCATGTAAATCAGCGATAGGCAAGCGATGGGGACTTAACCCCCAAATCGTCCATTGGCTGTACACAGCGGTAGTGCGACCTATTCTCTTCTATGCAGTCACCATATGGTGGCCAGCACTGGAACTCGAAACCAATAAGAGCAAATTAACTAGAGTGCAGCGAATGGCTTCCATGCTTATTAGCGGAGCCCTTCCCTCCACCCCAACTAAAGCTCTCGAAACCATCCTATTTCTTCTCCCCACGGATATACAGGGGAAACTCATTGCCAGCTGCAACGCGGCAAGGCTCAATGCAACCGAACCCTGGAGGGACACCAGATTCGGGCACGCTCAAATCCTTAGTAACGTCCCTGCCAATTTTCTAAAGCTGGACTATGCAATACCAGCCTTTTGTTGGGATAACAAATTCTCCACAAGAATCCCGGAGAGGAGCGAGTGGAAGAACTTAGGGGATCCCGACCCTAATACACTGCACCTTTACACGGACGGCTCTAAATTGAACAATAGAGTTGGAAGTGGGGTTTTCTGCGAAAAGCTTCATCTGAAAGTAAGTTTGCGCCTACCTGATCACTGCAGCGTCTATCAGGCTGAGCTCATAGCCATATGGGAAGCAGCTCTTCGCCTGACAGATCTGCCAGACATAAATTCTATCAAAATCTTCTCTGACAGCCAAGCTGCCATAAAATCCTTACAGAGTAACAATACTACATCTATAGTTGCAATGAAATGTAGGGAGTCTTTGAACAAACTAGCCGAAAGGTGCGACCTGAACGTCATTTGGGTTCCAGGCCATAGCAACGTTCGGGGCAACTGCATTGCAGATGAGTTAGCAAGGGAAGGCACAAGCTTGCAGGATATCACATCTGCGACATGGGTTGGCCCCCCGCTTAACTCATGCAAGCATTGGTTGAGATCTCGCTCCATTGAACAGGCTAACGCTAGATGGGCCAAGGAGTCAACTTGTGTGATTTCTAGGCAAATCTGGCCTAGACTGGATGAGGCTAGGTCTGTATCGGTGCTGCATCTGAATCGGCTCTCTATAGGTCCGCTGGTGGGACTTCTAACAGGCCATTGTCTTATGGGCACCCACGCCTCTCGCATGGGCCTATATAAAAACGACTTCTGCCGCAGCTGTAGGGACGTGGAGGAAATAGAGAGTGTTGAGCACTATCTATGCCACTGCCCCGCACTGTCGCTATCCAGGTACCGCTTCCTCCATAAACACTTTTTCGAGTGCCTGGCGGAGATGGAAAATGCAAGGACACTAGATTTTCTGCGCTTCATGAAACAAACGCGCTGGTTTAGCTTCACGGGCATCTAATCTTATCATACTTTTGAATCTAATTTTTCCGGAAAGGTTTGTATATAGGGATAAGGAAGCTAGGGCTCCCGTGTGGTATCACAATGGGCCACCTCGGCCTAAGTGTGTCCCCGCTTTCATGAATTGCGGAGACAGCCACCTCAACCTAACCTAACCTACAAACACTATAATATCAATTACCCTCCTTTCTATTAACTTCTGTATTCAGGTGCTTCTATATTTCAGAATCGTTAGCTCTTTTACTAGTAGACCTTCTGAGATCCCGAGTGGTCTGTGTATCTAAATCAGATCCCGAGTGGTCTGTGTATCTAAATCAGACCCCGGAAAAATTATGAGAGAGCTCATGTGGGAGAGCGCAGTGCGATTTGCGCTACTTTGTTTAAAATGTGTGTGATGTTTCTCATTTACTCACATGAGACAAAATGACGTGGTCGAATCTAATGATGGAAATTGTGGGCATTTTTGTTTACATAGGCATTGGCACTTGTAGAACTCCACGCACAACAGACGTCGTCATGCAACAATATGAGCTTGTATGTGTTAATTTTGCAAATGTTGCGAAAAGCTTAATACGAGCAAATAAAAGTTAATAAAGGGAAAAATAGGAACAATGTAAACAAAGCAGTGAAAACTAAAAAAAAATTAGAAAAAAAAAACAAACATGTGGCTGAATGGCCGTTTGATAGGCGGAAGTGAACTGCCCGGGCAATGTAAGTGTTTTTGTACTAGAAACATACTAAGTCAGCATAAAAACAAAAAAGGAATAGGTACTCAAATGGAAAATAAATCAAACAAATTTAATGTATTTAATATTTAGATTATTACATACTAAGGAAAATGTGAATTGCTAAGACGAACCATGCAATAAGAAATACTTATCAGAAAATATGTTATGAAGTGTAGAAGGTAAGAGATATGGGTAGATTCTATATATAAAATCGGAAGCGGATATAATAAAGAAGAAAATGTATTATACATAAACTAAGAAGAAACAAAAAATTAAATGAAAAAATAAATAGCACTTTGGCAATGAAATCACACTCACTAGGTAACGGACAGATTTCCTGCTGGGCTTCGCACAACATCCATACACATACACATGTGCATTCTCTATATTCAAATGATCTGGTCAAAAGAATGCGCCCTTTTTCTATTTATAAATTTTGCTAAAGTTTTATTGTTTATTGCACTTGCCATAAATATGTAGATAAAAGGTAAAAATAAAAAGTAAAATCACAAGAAAAAAACTGAAAGAATACGTAATTAAAATTGAATAGGGTAAGGCGCAGCGCTAGGGCAAGTGCACCGAAAAAAAAATATTCGCATCCGGTTTTTTCATACAAAATGTTTTTCGCTTTCCGGCGAAGTTGTGTAGTGAAGAGCTTATACATATAGATATATATATTTTTTTTTGTTTTTTTTTTTTACACAAACTCATAATTTATTGTGCTTTATGTATGACGGGTAGTGTCACCAACCTTTTAATTAGGTTTTTGTTTTTTACTTTGTGTTTAAGAATATGTTTGTATGTAAAACATAAAATGGGTAATGCTAATCTGTCGATTTTACCTCAACGTAATTAACTTTTATATTGTGTTACTTCATTTTATACTAATAAATTATATTGCAATTAATTTCACGCAAAAATTTCTATCAAAACTAATATATGTATAAAATAAAGCTTCCCTTCCGGGGGTCACAAATAATAAACCACGCTCGAAGCTGTGATCATTAATCATCACATGAACGTTAATCATATTTGTACCTATTTAAGTATATATGTAGATGTGTGGATACATATGTATGTAGGTTTATTTTTATTATGGCAAGCCAATTTTCGCTTGAAATTCAAACTCCTTTAGTTGTGAGCAAAAAATCTGGAGCAGCGTGTTCGTAAGTGCTTTTTATTTTATTTTTCGTTTTATGTAAGATAAGCAAAGGCATAAATTCCAAAAAAAAATTATATTTTCTAAGAATTTCACTGAGAAATAATATATGATGTAAGATGAAGGATGCCAATAGACCCCCGAACGTCGGATATCAAGACAAACTTGGCCAAAATGGGATCTCACAAGCGATCTCGTCAGATACGCACTCTAAGGAGGGAGGGTACGAAACATCATCTCACTTGATGGGAGTACCCACCGGAAAACATAAAGAGCTAGTTTGGAGCTTACTAACACAGATGCTGCAGAGGTTTCAAGCATAATGAGGACAAGAAAACAATCGAGCAGCTCATTTGCCATGTCCGGACATTGAGACGCCGATGTGCGGAGCCAATGCCAAGTCGCGGATATCGATGTGGAAGACCGTGAGTTTCAAGGTGGTTTAGAGAGAATTACTCTCTTTTTTTTGGTATCACAATAAGCTTCTGAACGAAGCGTGCCGCTGATGAGGCAGCTACTCCAGCACAATGTATTGTGGAACGATTTTCCGTCATCCCTTGTCAATTTTGGTCTGCAGAACGAAAGAAGACACTGAAGATGGCGCATATTAGCCGAAACCGGTTTGTCTCCAAACCAATCTTGACAAGGGATGACGGAAAATCGTTCCAAAATACATCATATTCCTACCCTGTCGGAAAAACAAGCAACCAAAAAGTTACTCCAACATAACCTAGCCTAAGAAGATATTATTCAAACACTTAAGCCTTTCAGTCCATACATACATGTGTTGCCGAGCTGATATTCTGTTACAAGATTGGATGGCAAACATGTTGTTGCAATGTAAGCTTGACTTGACTTAACACCACCTAAATCGTAAGCCATCAGCTTATACTTACTTACTTAAATGGAGCGCGACCGTCTGGACGATTCTGGTCGAGTCCAATAAAGCGTGCCAGCTATTTCTGTTTCGTGCAGTTTGGTACCACTTGGGAATACGTACGCATCGCTGTCCACCTGATCTTCCCAACGCAGTGGAGCTCTCCCGTTCCTTTTGCGTTCAGCGGTTTTTGATAGAAATACTTCTTGGCCGGAGCACCTTCATCCATTCTCACGAGATGTCATGCCCAACGCAACCGCTGGATCTTTATTCGCTGAACAATGTCGATGTCTGCATAAAGCTCGTACAGCTCATCTTTAAATCTCTGTCAATACTCGCCCTCGCTAAAGCGCAAAGGTCCATAAATTCTTCGAAGTACTTTTCTCTCGAATACTGCAAGTGCCATCTCATCTGGTTTTTACATTGTCCGTGAGGACGGAAACGGTGAGCGTCCTGAAGAGTATGATTTTTGTGCGTCGAGAGAGAACTTTGCTTTTTAGTTGCCTTCTTAGTCGAAATTAGCATTTGTTGGCAAGAGTGATTTTTCGTTGGATTTCGGTGCTGACACTATTTTTGGTGTTAATGCTGGTTCCCAAATAGAACGAAGTCCTTAAAAGTTACGAATTTGTAGCTGTCAACAGTGACGTTGACGTGGCTGCCAAGGCGTGCGGTTTCTTTGTGTGATGACAGAAGATACTTCGTCTTGTCCTCGATAACCGCCAAAGCCATTTTCTTAGCCTCTTTATCCAGCTTGGAGAAGAACGATCAGCGTATAAGCCACACAAATTTTTACCCACTTTTGACGATGCGGTGATCCTGCTCGAAGAAACAAGTCTAAGCTTAATGGAAGAATATTTGCTTAGACAAGCTGTTATGATAAAGTTCGGGGAATGAAGTAGGTACTTTTTGTTTATTTTAAGTAAGAGGTTTCTCTATTGCAAAAAATGTTATTTTTTTTGTTTAACTCTAAAACACCTTTCACTTGTTCTTACCAAAATATTGAACGTTTTAAAACTTTTACATTATATAACAAAAATAAAAAGTTTGCAAATGCTTAAACAAATTTTATTATCTGCATAAATCTATATTATGTAAAATACAGCTTTTTTATAATTTTTTAGTGCTGTGACAAATTTTTTAGTGAATCGAATTGCAAAAACAAAAATATATATATAGATATATCTTCAGCAAAATCACGCTCACAATTGCATTCTTTTTTTTTTTCGTTTCACTTTCACTTCCCACTTGAGCAGACAGTCAGTCAGAGAGACGCAAACAGCAAATGCGGGCATTCAACGAGCACGTCATTTCGCCTGTCAATATGTCGTTGCAAGCACATACATATGTACATAAAAACAAAATAATAACAAGACAGCTATAAAAACACAGCAGAAACAACAATAACAATAAAAACAATTTCGACGGCTGAATGCCAACAATTTTGCATAGTTTGTCTTAAACGATTATGCGACTTTGCCAAAAGCCGACGCGCGAAAATAAAATCTCAGCTATAAAAATATGTACCTACCTACTAAAAAATAAAAATTTCTTTGTAGTTGAATTTATTGCAAGTCAATGGCGTGGGCTGAGTAAGTAATAAAATCAAACTTCATATATGACAATTGGAAAAACAAATGCAGCAAACATCACACGCACTGAGTAGTTTGGGAGGTGTTTAATAAGTAGGGAAGCTAAAAATATGCACCAAAAATTTTCTAAAGATACATGCTAGTATGCCCGAAAAATAACTGAAATATGCTCAAACAAGTAAAAGCGCGGCTGTCTTCGGCCGTACCGAAGACTTCATACCTTTCATGAGTGGGGAAATGAAAAGTTACCTATGTATGTACATAGCCTGATTAAGTGTAATTTATAATTTTAATTCTGTGGGTTATTTATGGAAAGATTTATTAGAAAAAATGGTGCCTTGGCTATTTAAATGGAGGAGCTACACACCAAAATGTCCATATCAGAACAATCGGTTATAGGGGAGCTATATGTTATAGTGGTCCGATCTTGACAATTTTCGGTAACCCTGTTTGGGCCCATATGGGTACAAATACTTCAAAATTTCACGCAGTTAGCTGTTAAAATGGACGAGTTATGCACCAAAATGTGTATATCTGAATAATCGGATGTTGTGGAACTATATGTTATAGTGGTCCGATCTTGACAATTTTCGGTAACCTTGTTTGGGCCAAAATGGGTACGTCTACTTCAAAGTTTCATGTCCTTAGCTGTTTAAATTGGGAAGTTATGCACAAATTACATCCAAAAAATTCATGTATATCTGAATAATCGGTTGTTTTCTATATGTTATAGTGGTCCGATTCGGCCGGTTCCGACAAATGATCAGCTGCTGAACAATATACCGAATTTCATTCAGATATCTCAAAAACTGAGGGACTAGTTTGCGTTCACACAGACGGACGGACGGACAGAAGGACAGACGGACATGGCTTAATCGACTCAGCTCGTGATTCTGACCATATCGGTATATATTTTGGTGGGTCCCCCACGCTTCCTTCTGGTACTTTCGACAAAAATTTTTTGGCACTAAGTTATAATACCATTTCATTCTCATGAAAGGTATAAAAATGTATATATTTCATTTCAAGCTTACATTTTTATTTAACGAACTTTGCAAAATAATAATAATATAAGAACTGGAACGTACAATTCACATTTTCCCCATTTAAAAAATTTGTTTTTAAATACTATAAAATACTTTAAATTACCCTGCAAACAATTGTGCGATTAGTCTTGAGAGAGATTTGTCCCGGACAACTCTTTTTCGGGTACACTTAGCTACAATTACACCCAATTGTACCCGGAACGGTAAAAATGTAGAGTAATTGTTGACAATTTTAATCAAAAGGTTATAAACGAATTTTGAAATATGCTTTTGTAATTGCATTTTTTTTGCAATTAATTATATGTATATAAACTATAAAAGGGCTTGTTTTCTTAAATTGCAAATAATTCCTACATTCGTACACGTTCAGGTATAAAAGGGTACAACTTCCATTTGGTATCCCATTGGCATCAAAGTGGAGTTCTCTACTTTCGTACTCGTTCAGGTATAAAAGGGTACAATTAGTCTCTCCATAGGACATGCTCAAACAAAAAGGAACACTTCATTCCATATAAAGAGTAGTCCTTTGCGAGTGATCCCGGATGTATCCCGAATTAGTCGCATTTTTTGCAGGGTAATTTTAGATTTGTATTTTGTGAATTTTTGGCGGTTTTCCGAGAAAATGCGCTTGTATGCGGAAAACGATTAATATTGACCGTGTAGCATCGAGTATTCATGAATCGCGATTCCGGGTCGCAAAATATTTAGAAATTTTGAAATCCGCGATTCGGATCACAATATTTACAAGACTGTGTAGCATGAAAATTTTGCAACCCATCAAAATACGTGTATATTTAGAAATTTTGAAATCCGTGATCTGGATCGCAATATTGCCAATAAAGGAATTGGAAGTGAAAGTGTGAAAAGGACGGAAGTAAAATATTTTAAACCTCAGAACGAGAAAAATACCGCAATATTCATATTGAACTAGTCTGCGATTCATCAGACCATCAATATGAATCGCCATCCAAATCGCGATTCATATTGACAGTGTAGCGTATGCCTATGTACATATGTCGATACATATTGCATATTATTGTTCCCTTCGAATTTTCACACTACAGCTGTTTTCTATCAATAACAGGGCATCGGAGCAAAGTGTTTTTTACTCTGGGTTTGCTTCGAGGCTCTGACCAGCATACAAGAACTTAGTGTTTGTGCTCCGCTCCGGGGCCCAGAGCAATAGTTAAATAGGCTTGTTTGTATGTATACGCAACTATCTGAATTAACCATAGATAAGATGTTGCCAGCTTAATATTTTTCGATATTGTTCGATTAAGTGCCAAAATATGCCAAAATAAGCACGAAATGCATTTTGACCGTAAATATGCATTTTAGGTCTAAATATGCATTTGCATATTTTTAGCTTCCCTATTAATAAGTTGAATTCGTAAAGAAGGGTAAGCCAATTTATAAGAGGTTTTTTTTTTTAAATTTCGAAAATCTTTTCTTGCTGTTCCTTGATTTAAAAGTGAAAAGTACTGAAGAAGGTTGCTGCTCTCCACTCTCTCGGTTATTGCAAGAAAGGAAATAGTATGTATTTTCTGAAAAAAAAAAAAATCTCTTCTGTGAAAAAGTTTACCTACCTTAATAAGCAAACAAATTCGTACAGGATGCAATTGTTTGAAACAATTTTATTGATACGCCTCCAGTTTACAAGTAAAAGTCGGCACATTCATTGACGTTATACAACGGTACGCAAACCATCGACAATGCACGCCCGTTAGGTGCATCCCTAATGTTATGTTCAGACACAACCTTAATTGAACATTAAGAGCCTTCATTCAATTTTCAAGCCCAATGATTCTCAATTTACCATACAAAAATTGTCCAAGTTAATGCTTCATTAGAAATTAATGAGTTGTTAATGAAGAACAATTCTGCATGCAACCCTGTTAAAAGGCTTGTTTCATAAGTAAAATGAAATGTCATGAAAAGAGAAATGTGATTAGCGTCAGTGTCCACTAAACAGGTTGGTTCGTCATATCAGCTGCATTCTTTTTCTTCTTCATCACCTACCAAATTTGTTTTTATTTCTGCTTATTTTATACATGCATTCGTGTTTACGATTGGTAAAAATTGTGAGATGAATGTCAAATTATTTCGTCCTCCTTGCAATTTTGACATTTAGGTCACGAGAGTTTGATATTCAGCTCACGGCGTGTATGTGTGTATGTATCTTGAGCCGACCTGTTAAATGGGCCAAGTAAATTAAATATGTCTGAACACCAAATCTAAAGATGTTCAATCAACCCCAATTGACTTAATTAATTTTTATGTCTGAACATGATATAAGGCATAAATCCGTTATGGCTTGTGTTGTGCATTTATTTTTAATGTTTTTAACATTTTTATGCGTAACTTTTTAATTTGGTTTATTCGTGTCTCGCTTTTTAACGCGATTTTGGCAACGAAAGACAATGAGACCGAAGAAAGAGCGCAATAAAAAATAAGAAGAAATAATAATACGAAAACTAAAGTAAAACGCATTTAAACGCACGCCAACAGCCAACATGTGTATCAACTCGCGTCAACCTACGTACGTAATTGCTTTTGGTTGGACCGCCGCAAAATTTTGGCAAAAGCATGAAATTCCAAAGCAACACTTACGAACATGGGTAGTAAATTTTGTTGCGAATTTGTTTTTTTTTTTTTTTTTATTGAAAGCAGACAAAAACGGAGAAACGAAATAAGCACTGTTCATATGTGCATAGTGACGAGGGGCGACTGACAGTTTAGTTAAAATTTTATGACGTGTTCTTTTGTACACAAAGATGTCGCCTCAGCGCTGCCCCGCCAAAAATCTTTGTTCTTTTGTTAAATGTTCTGTACCGTCTATTCACAGAAAATCTTACCCAATAAAAAATGCGGGCACCTTATGTTTTTTGCTTTTTGTGGTCTTTTAGATTCTTTGTGCAAAGATTTTGTCTGAGCAAACCCCTAGTGAAATTTTATAGTGAATAAGTTTCTAGAACATTTCAACCCTCTATCGACCTTCAAAATGCTATTTTTCTCGCATTTAAATGTGTCAAAACGACCACTGCGGAGGGCTATAAAAGGCTGTTGTCCGGTCTAGTAGGTCGCCTCAAGGCGCGAGCCAGGCGGGAGGTGCGAGACGGCCTCAGTCATGGTTCGAAGTGCCTGGCGGAAGTCATAAAACGTATTTAAACAGAATAAAGAATCACGACAACAACCTATAGAAAATGCTTTTCAGTACAGGGAGTGCGATAGGTCTTTCTTGATATTTCGGCTGCCTTTAGCAAAGTCTCTGTTGAGGCGCTGTTGTAGGAGCTTGAGTAGATCGGAATAACCCCAATCATCCAGCGCTTAACCGAGGACCTTTTGAGCTGTCGGACGGTGAGGGGTGGGTGGGGCCTTTCGACGATGTCAAGTAGAGCACACATAGGGGCACCCCGCAAGGGGGAGCACTCTCATCCCTGTTGTGGAATCTAGTGGCCACCAAAATAGTCTTCAGGAAGTACACAAAATACTAATGCCGGAATCGTAATTTGGCGTTAGGTCAGTTCAGCGTTGATCGTACCTCAATCAAAGCGCTTTACACTGACATTCGATATTACATGTTGAAGCGGAAACATGTCCACTACCACTAATATATTTTAAAGTTTTATTAATACTTATTTTGGAAAGTTTCATCCTTCAGAAAACTCTTTTGATTGTGGTCTCTCATTTCTCGACAAGTTTGGAATAGGGCTCTCCGTGTTCTTTGATTGGGTCTCATTTCCGACAGGCTTGGAATATGGCTGACGCTACGTGTCCCGGGAGTTGACTGTCCGGCTGTGGGATTCTTGTTTTATGTTATGTTTGCTGATTGTCTATAAATTTTAAGCTTTCAGTTTGGTGGGCGACACAAATTTGCAACTTTGAACCCCCCTCACGCCACGTATCCCGGAACTGGAAGTGCGGACTTCACAGCAACATTCCATCACTAAAATGCATCCTATGCTGAAAATATAAGCTGTTTGATGTTTTCGTCGCGATCTCCTGGACTACTGCTGCCCATTTTTGGTTTAGCTTACAGCACAAACTTATCGATCCTACCTCAAATGCATACATTTGTACACATATACGCAAAAAAAAATACATATAAAGGCTGTCGAGTTATTTTGATTTTATTTCTTCTTGCGCGCGTTGTCATTGTATGTAATTGATGACACAAACTGGTCGAAAACGTCAGATGACAATATTTAGCCGCTTTTGCCAAACTTAGACAAAATGCAGAGGTCGCACATACCGCGCACAGACAGTAGACAGCACAGACAGAGACAGACAGCAAAAAAATGGCAGTGGAACTAGAGTGCCCAGCAAACATTCGGACTCATAAAAGTGTACAAAAAGATCCCTAAATCGGAGCTCATTATGAGCTTATTTTGGAGGCCGAAATGTATGCATTTCTGTTCTTAAGGTGGTCACCCGATATGAACGTAATCTCATACACCACATAAGCCTGGAGATGAGTCTTAAAAGACTCCTATTGGACCCATATTTTCCTATTATTTCTGCTCTTATATAACTTTTATTGGATTCCAAAAAGACTATAAATAGACATATTTGACTCTTTTTTTCCTTCTTTTATGTCTAATAAAAACAAAAAATTTATTGTTTCTGCATTTTCCGTCCTTTTACCCGGTTGTCTTCGTCCTCTCATCATTGAGTTTCCAAGTGCAAATATGTAACTTCACCCCCACTTGTTCTCCTCTTCTATCTTTGTGGAACCTTATTAACCTTCACAGCTTGCTTTATAGTGTTGTCTATTTTGTATTCTCCTCCGGTTTCGAACCTGACATCAGCCTGAAATTCAATCCAAGGCCATCATATATTGGTATATTAAACATTTTATTGATCTCTTGCAAAGCTTTTATACTTCGTCTTTTTCGAAAAAACATCTACACTGAAAAAACAACTTACTCAGATTATGGAAAAGTGGGAATGATTCGGCGCTAAAGACATATTTCCATATTTTGATGTACGATTTTCTTCAAATCAAGGAATAAAAACCACGTTTTAAAGAAAATTGTACATCAAAATATGGAAATATGTCTTTAGCGCCGAATCATTCCCATTTTTCCATAATCTGAGTAATTTTTTTTTTGAGTGTATGAATTGTATGATTCATTCTTTAATTCGCATACATATATGTACTTCGGATTCATATCGGACACCAAAATTCTGAGGCTCATGTTTCACACATATTTCGGACTGTTATTGGATTCAAAAAGTTTGAGGCTCATATTATACACATATTTCGGACTCATATCGGACTCCGAAATTATGAGGGCTACGAGAATGTGTGCTGGGTGGCTTCAATTGTCAGCTAATTCTAAATATATACACTCACGTTGCAGGCGACTGAGTACGTAGGTACTCATATTGCGAAGATGGTTAAGGTCTAATGGTGGATATATGAATAGATGTATGAGCGTAAAACATGAGTGGGTTTCCATAAGGTTGTTGCCATTTGTATTGGTTTTATGCTGTCAAAAATTACACACTTATATGGAGGATAATAAATAATATAGTATTTTAATAAAATTTTAAAAATAGTACATAGTCCAAACTAAACAAAAAAATATTAAAAACGGTCTGGTGCCAAAACATATTCAGTTTAAAGACGAGCCATTTTTTTTAACAAAGCTTGAGACAAAGTTCAGAAAGAAGAAGCCAAGAAGGAAGGAAACGATTTTTTGAAAAAGAACGATTCATATTTAAGAAACTTCAGTAACCAACAGCACTTGATAAAAGTTTGTAGCATTTTTTTTATGAAATTGTATAAATTCGAAGCGTCATTATTCATTCGCTTCCATTCATCAATATTCAATCAGGCAAAATATCAACCACAATACCGCAGCAGTGACTTTTTTTTTATTGATGAGTCACAATGTGGTAATGATGTGGGCTGTTTTATGAGCTGCCTCCGTGGCACAAAAGGCAAAGCAAGCAAAAACAAATAAATAATTATGAAAATTGGAAAATTGCAAAAAAAAAAAAAAAAGAAAATAACAAAAGAGAGAAGAAAAACGAATTTTTACGCGAATTTATGGCAGCGGGCAACGCCTTAAATGACAAAAGTGCAAGGCGCGTCACATAAAGCCAATTTGCTAATAAAAGTAAAGACCAAAAGGCTAAAAAAGTGTGTGTTTGTGTGGAAATTTTTATTGGTTGATTAGTGTAGTTGGTTTGTAAACATGGTGGGCTATATTGATTATCATGGCATTTCGAAATTGGTTAGTTCGTTTAGGAAATTTGATATGACGATGGCTTTTCATTTGTTTGCTTTCTTACTTTGCTTTACGCTGTTTTATTTTCCCTTTTTTATTTTACGAATCTAATTTCTATTCGCCGCTCTATTGCCGAAAGTCTGCTAGGAGATCACTATTCTATACAAGTATGAGAATTAAATAACGCATATCAAAAGACTGAATTTTATTTTAAACTTAGATGGTTAAGCAGCAACAAAGAAAAACTTATAGACATTCAATTATAATTATTGATATCCATCATAATCAATAAATGGCCGAACAATTGACAATTGTCTGCAATTAATGTGCGGGTAATTATAAGTCAAATTTGTATTGGAAAAATAGCCGGTTTCCCTTTCATCATAACCCACGCGAGTCGTATTGCGTACGTTTACTTAAACAGCAGCCGATCAATCAAATGAAGAATGGTGCTTATGAAGAAGTAAAAACAAACATTTCATTCGTTTGATTCATGACGAAATGAAGTAATCAATAGCCAACTATTGCATCATTCTTACAAATTTCTGTGCGAGTTAGCGGCCAGCCGTCGACAGCATACGATTTTAGTTTGTTTTTTCAGCAGCAATTTTATGCTAGACATTCATTAATTTAGCAATTATTTATTAACGCTTTCAAATTTGGTATAAAATCATTATGACTCGATTCTATGTATGTATTAGACATATACGCCGCCGATTGACGCCGCCGCCGCCGCGCCGATTACCTTCATAATCGGCCGCCGCCGCCATAATTCGTGAAATCGGCGTATCGGCGCGGCGGCGTGCGCTGGCGCGCCATACCCGTATGGAGCGAGATGTGTACATATTTCCCTAGTTTTGCTAACTGCCAAAGTTTTTCAAAATTAAAAAAAGGAACCAATCGACGTGTTTTGTCCTCAGGAACACGAAGCTGAATGCGGAAATGTTTTGTTTTTTGCCGGTTAAAAGTTATTAACAAAAACTTTGGCTGTTCCCTACTTTACTAGCCTCAGTCCTAAAGAATTTAAGCTACTGGAAAATTTCAGTTCGTTGGCTTACATAATTTTTTCTCAGATACGGAACTTTTCTGGGATCTCTTCCATTTAGTCCTACTTCTTGAGGTCTGTTGCTAATTGTTCTACTCAAAACTGCACCATTTCAAACCTCCTTGATATCATTCGATGCCGAAATGATCCCAAACATGCCTCCAGAATCGAAAACTCATAGTTTGAACGTAAGAAAGTTGCTGTTTTTGAGTAGCCCTCACAGTTGTCGAACCTCAGCCCTATAGGGAATATTAAAGAAGACGATGGGGGATCAAAAATGGAAAAATAAGCAAGAGTTATGGAAAAAAAATTAAAGAAGCTGGGTCGCCGCCGCCGCCGAAATGTTTTTGGAATAGCGCCGCCGCACAGTGGGGGCACCTCCATACAAACGCGGCCAAAAATAGTAATAATTAAGCTAGAATCTTGAAACTCGGAACTTAAGCTTTTTTGGTTGAAGTTAGTAAACTGTGAAAATTTGAACAAAATCCACCCACAAATACGCCCACCTCCCATATAACAGTATTTTTGAAATTTCAGCATTTTCCTAACTATTATAGCTAAAATGCTCCATTTTGATTAGTGTATATATTTTTGAAATATAAATCAAATGCGGTAATCATTTTGGAAAAAGGGTAAAGCACTTCACCGTTTTTAAATTAAAAATATATGCACTTTTAAGTATGTTATAAGCATTTATCATAAAACTTTCATACAAAAAAATCGCATTTCAAAAAAATTTTATACCGGAAATGAAATTACACTTTTCTAAAGGATTTCAGTGTGATAAACCTGAGTCTGGAGTCAGATTTTCCAAATTGTTTCTAGTTTCTGAGATATTCATGCCCAAATAGGAAAAAAACACGTTTTTTGGCTCTATTCCCTGCTTAATATCTTTTATATAATTACTTTCCACTCAAATTCGATTTAACCAGTTGAAAGCACAATCATTACCCTTGAAAACAGCGTTTAGTTTCTTCGAATATCTTAATTAGAATTGGAAATATCGATATTTAAGTTTCACCATTTTGACAAATATTCCCCATACAAAAAAATTTAAACTTTTTGAAGCATACTTCTGGGCATTTTGTATGGGAAAAATGTACCAAAACTCAAAAAACACCTTCCATAAAAATGTTCATAAAACAAAATGGAGCAAACGAATTTTTACAATTTTTTCGCCAGTTTTTAAAAGACATTCAGGAGCATCAAATATTAAAAAATTGAGGAGGTAATATTTTTTGTTTTTTTTTAATTTCATTTTAAAATTTTACAATTTTAACAATTTTTTTTTTATATTCTAAAATAAAAAAGCTGCCAAAGATAACAATTAACGCTGATAAAAAAAATTACCTCATAATTTTAAAGTATGGACCATTTGCTGAAAGACGATAGAGAAATATTCGATTAGTCGCCTAAATATACACGTTTTTCATAATGTCAAAAGTAACATAATTAATGCATTTACAAAAACACAGTTTTAGGCAGATGGGAAAAAAATTATAAAAGCAAATGGAGCAAGTGGATTTTTAAACTGAAAATGCAGTTTGATTAAGAATATATTATTTCAAAGCATAAAAAAAAATTGAGGAGGTAATATTTTTTGTTTTTTTTATTTTTTTATTCAAAGTCGAGGAAAATTTTTTTATCATCGACATTTTTTGTGAATATTTGAAAATTCATATAAATTCAACAGTGAGCGCTATTTACAACTAAGTTATTTTTTCTGAAAGAGAAAATCATTATCTATGTAACGATGTATCATTCGTGTATGTAGGTTAACAGTTAAATGAGAAAGAGCGTTTTGTATGAGGTGTGTTCATTGAGAAATAAAAGGACCTATTTTTTGCTCAACTTTGGGCACCCTGTACGGCTAAACGAAAAGATACTCAAAAATTTTTATATAAGCTTTTTTATTACAATTTGATGTATCTGTCGATCTCTGTTTAAAAAAATGGTTTTACTCATACTTTAATTTTGAATTTATTTTTGGCCGCAATCACCCATTGTGCGCCGCCGCCGGAATCACTGTCGGCGTATATGTCTAGTATGTATGTATGTAACCGTAAAAGCTTAATTTAGCTTCCTTATACAGCTTTGTACGTACATATGTACATAATATGTATGTAAGTAATAATAAATATTGGCTATATGTATCCCCGCAAAAAAGTGTGCGACTAGTCTCTAAAAAGATTTGTCCGGCAGCGCTCTCTTTCGGGTATAATTGGTCTACAATTGTTCCCCAATTATACCAAAAGGGGTACATATATATACTAATTGTAGACGAATTGTACCCGAAAGGGTATCAAACGGGTACAATTAGTCGCAAAAATGGATGCGTCGCATTTGGTACCCGCTCGGGTACAAAATGGGTACAATTAGTCTCTTCATAGGACATGCTCAAACAAAAGAGAACAGTTCAATCCATATAAAGAGATACAAATGGGTAGTAATCGCATGCTCCCTTGCGAGTTGTCCCGGATGTATCCCGGAGTGATCGCATTTTTTGCAGGCTATGTTATAGACATGTATGTATGTGCACAGTAATTACCATCGGTAACGTTTAGTTATTTTTTTCGTCATAAAATATTTTTATATGCCAAAACTGGCGTAAAATCAAAGTGACTGATGACTCAAGAAGAAAAAAACGTTGCAGATGGCGCATATATACCAATCTATGGAATTGAACTGGAATGAATTATCAAGCAGAAGAGCAAGTTTGAGAGCAATAGAGTTCTTTAGGAGACCAATGATCCATAAAAAAGGAAAAAAATTCAATTCATACATCTATCATATGCCCTCGCAATATTTCTGGCGAAACACTGCAGCTTAATTAGATGATGTACATATCAAACCAATCCCACATTAAAAAATTGATGTACACTTTATTTATCGCCCACTGTATGTAAACCTGAGTAGTTCACTTTCAAAAGTGGCTATGCGCATTTTTTTCGATATTGAGTTTTTGCTGGATTGTGTACCAGTATTTAAAGGTGTACAATGTCCGTTAAAAATTTATTGCAAAAGACTTCCGTATTCTGAAAAAAAGCATTAAATACCTACAAATACACTTTCAAAAGTCTCTATGATTCATTTATACACTCTATCTAAACTAGGTCACTCATACGCCTTGGCACACATTGGAATCGCTTGATCTATACTACATACATATGTGACAGCGCAGAGAGAAAGGGACCTAGGGTAAAAAAAATTTTTTTTTTTTATGTGGGCAACATCTGAGACCGATCCCATGCCCCAAAAAAAAATGTATTTTTTACCTATGCGCTGTCACATATAAGAGTAAATTTTAAGCGTCTTAACCCATTAATGTAGGTGTTTTAACCCACTGATGACTCAATGTAGTGGAGGTCTCTCTTTTCCGCCGGTTCCGAGCGTTTTTCTGCGCTAAGAGAGATGAGAAGAGAGGTTTTGTAAGAAGAAATACAAACCCATACAATTTTTTTTATATTCATATGGGTATGTATTATTATGAGTTTCAATTTCAAAACTATATATCGACGGCTGAGAATAAGATCGCCCTATTTCAAAAATTGTTTCAAGAACGCCCTATTTGAAAATTTGTTTCAATAACGTCCTATTTCAGATTTTGCTTCAAAAACGCCCTATTTCAGAGAAAATTCAATGTATATTTCTCTGAAATAGGGCGTTTTTGAATAATTGTCTGAAATAGGACGTTATTGAAACAAATTCTGAAATAGGGCGTTCTTGAAGCAAAATCTGAAATAGGACGTTATTCAAACAATTTTTGGAATAGGGCGTTTTTGAAACAATTTTTGAAATAGGGCGATCTTATTCTCAGCCGTCGATATGTGAAAAATTACTGTCTCAAAACTAGCCATGTGCAATATTAAATTATTAAACATTATAATATTAAACATTGAATTTGCAAAAATTTGTCATATTGCGATTTTATTCTTTTATATCGTTAAATTCCCTATGGGCTAAGCTTCAGGTAATAACAAAAAACATTATAATATGAAAAATTCACATATCCGCTTTTGAACGTGGACTACTCATCTATGTAGCTAAGAGTACCTACGCTTCTACAGCTCGACATTACTACACATTCACTTATGTACATATTTTATTTTATTGATAAACAAGTGTGGTAAATGTTTATTTTGAATGCTAGAATTGTAATCGGCAAATAGCAAATAATATAAAAAAACGTCGAATTTGTACAGAGATTGTCGAGCAAGAGTCAACTAGTTACATTTGGTCAAGCAAAAGGATTTACTTTTATCGTTTTGTTTTTGTGAATTTATATGCACATTAATTTGAATTTATGGTAAATTGAATTGTGATTTGACTGTTTTGCGGCGGCTCAAATGAACAACCGCAACGCCATGTTGTTCTACATACAATGAACGGTCTACAAAAAGCAAACACAAACAAAACAGAAACATAACCACAAATGTGTTGTTACAATTTGTTGGGCAACAACTATTTTAATATTAATGATTTGAATAATTTGTTTGGCAAACGTACTTTTACAATAAACAAATACAGTTGTGTACCTCAAATCTCATACAAACTCACTACATTGACCAAATATGGGCTTTATGTGTAACATTTGTTGTCGTTTTTGTTTTTTTTTCGCTCAACCATTAAAGTAAGACTGCTTTATTATCATCGCTGACTGCCACAAAAATTGCATTGTTTTTGTTTGACGATTGTTTAAGGAAATCTCTGAAGTATTTAATTTTTTTTTTGTGTGTGATTGTTATTGAAGCAGCGATATATTTGAATGACAGCTGCTTGGCGGCGCGGCGGCATTGTGCGCCGTTTGTCAACGTTGGAATAAATTACCAAGCTAATTGGCCATATCTGCCATTAAATGTGACTTATTCGGCAAGATTGTTTATTTAATTCTATTCAAATATTGATGTCGAATAGATAGACTTTTTTACATGCATACATATGTTGATGGCACGTGACACTAACAGTGGGGTTTGTAATAAAATTGGCGATAAATGAACTTTATATTTGCTATCAAAAAAATGTTTTTTGTTTCATTGAAAAGAGAGGTAATTTTTTCTTTAATTATAATGTTCAGTAAATATTTAGTTAAATACGTTTAATGATATGGAGTTTTATTAAAATTTTTATTGATAAATACCTGAAATTAAATATAATAAATACATATGAGTAGTCCACTCTCAAAAGTGGCTATGTGCATTTTTCATATTAAGCTACAAATTAGAAAAAACCACCACGGCCTCAAGCTCTATTGTATTTGAATATTTTTTGTTATTTTACCTGAAAGCTTAGCCCATAAGTTATTAAGTGATATAAAAAAATAAAACCGCAATATGACAGATTTTTCTAAATTCAATGTTAAATATTTCACATATGGCGTCTTCGATTCGCCATCAGACAAGCGAGGTCGGATCACAAAAATGTTTGAACCCATAATGAGTAGTAGCCATACTCGCTAACTGGTCGATAAAAATTTCCTTCTGCTCGCTATCATTCATATATAAATTTGGCAGAGGGAAATTTATAGCCAGCAGAGAAATTGTGAATCGAAAGGGGCTATAGATAGTTTTGAGACAGTATTTTTTCACATACATAGCTGGATTTGAAATTGGAATGCATAATAATACGGTTATTTTTACAAAATCTCCCGGAAAAGAGAGACCTCCACTACGTTGGGAAGATCAGGTAGTAAGCGACTGGCCAAAGTGGTTCAAAACATCGACATTAATGGATAAGACACTTCAAATTTACACTTATAGTATAGACCCAGCTATTCTGGTTGAAATAAATGGTTTTAGAATATTGAGCGCTCCTTATATGACACGATACCAATGTGTGCCAAAGCATATGAGTGACTTATTTTAGATAGAGACTTTTGAAAGTGTATAAATAAAACATAAAGACTTTTGAAAGAGAATTTTTTATTTAATGTTTTTTTTTTTTTTTTTTTTTTCAGAATACGGAAGGATTTTGCAATAAATTTTTAATGGGCAATATACTGGTCGCTGTGGTGCAGTGGGTAGAGTGCTCGCCTGCTATGCCAGAGGTCTCGGGTTCAAACCACGGTCCGAGCAAAACATCAAAACAATTTTTCTAATTAGTAAAAATCCAATTATTGGGGTTTTTAAGAGCAGCGGTCACCTCTCGGCAGTGGGCGGCATACCCTCCGAGAGTATTTCTGCCATGAAAAAGCTTCTCACAAAAAATGCATTCGCCGTTCGGAGCCGGCATAAAACTGTAGGTCCACCCAATTAGTAGGAAAAACAAAAAGGAGCACACCTCGAATTGGGAGAGAAGCTCGGCCATAAAACTCGTCAGAGTTATAATAGCGCCATTGTATTATATTATTATATATACTGGTACACAATCCATCAAAAAGCTCCATATCGAAAAAATTTACATACACACTTTTGAAAGTGGACTACTCATATGTATATTAAAAAATACCAAAAGTATCAGGCATGCTAAGAATCTAAGTACTCGGAACAAATAGCGCAAACTTAACTCCATGCGTTTCAAAAGCGGATTGAATTTTTCGATAAATGAAACCTCAAAAACTCGGCAATTGTTGGCTGTTACGTCTCTGTTGATAAACTAGTGTAGCAACCGAAAATGTAGTGGATAGTGGTTGGTGTAGTTCAGATAATAGTTATACTAACTATCTAGTGCTCTTTGTTTTAAACAAGAAATTGATAAATCTGACTGCTTTTTACCAGTTTGGTTACTGGTAAAATATAATTAAGAAACATGTATTTTAGTCAAAATTTTTTAAAATAGAATACAGATGCTGTAGATTCCCAAATCAGTTGAGAATAAGATAAAAAAAAACAGGGACAGAAAAGGAAGGAAGCAAATGGCAATTTAGAGTAGTAACTTCTGAGAGACTTACAGGTTTTTATCAGCAGCTCAAAATAATAGTATTTTAAATCTCAGAAAAACAATCTCTTACACTCCTTAATAAAGCAACTAAGTAACGTAAACTTAACAACGCCACTTGCAAAATATTTGTGTCAAAAAGCAGTAGCCCAAAGAATTATCTTATTATTATCTAAATTGACGCAAATTTGGATGCCATTATTTAGCTTCCGGCTACATTTTGCGAAAATTAATCCAAGTACAATAACAATGATTACTTAATTAATATTTTTTAAACAATAGTGAAAAAAAAACCTTTTATTGCTTCAAAGTAAAAGGCAAAAAAATTAAGTTGAAGAACTTCGTGCTACAAATTTATTTGAAAGCAAATAAAAAAAAAAACCAATTAGTCAATATTATTCAAGGCCAAAATTTGCTAAAAGATTGACGTTTTATTTGTATATAGTTAGCGACCAAAACACTACCACAAATCGGCAGCCTTTGGTGGCCAAAGCAAGTATGTAAGCAATAAACTAAAGCTGGAGTTATAGATACTTAACGTAGCATGGAACAAGTTGAGAAACGGGCCGCTTTATGCGCGCTCCGTAAAAATCTAAATTGATCTAACTTCTATGTTACGCTAAGTGTGCGTAATCAAATGTACTCAAACCCCATTGAACAGAAATTTTGAGAGAGTTTGTTCATGCTACGTTAAGTACCTATAACTCCAGCTTAAAGATTGACATCAAGGTTTTAATTTAATCAGAATTGCCGTAAGGAGTTTTATATGCGCTGTTCTTAGAAGTTTTAAAACCGGGAGAAGAATGGCCAATGACCTAAGTTCTTTTTGGTTTTGGGTTTCTTTCATATATTTCACACGTGTTTTTAGAACCAAAGCTACATAGTTAGTTAGTTGCTCTGTGACGTAAGAAGACAATTAAGATTGACTTAGTATTATATGCTTCGGACAGTTGTTGCTTGTTTATTCACATAATTAGCTTTCAACTGGCAGCTATAAAGATACAAAAAAATACTAAAAAAAAAAGCAAAAACAACAGAAAAAGTCTGCTTTGTTAAACGCTAAAAGAAAACCTTGAGTTGTGCGCCAGTGCGCCACAGAAAAAGCGAATACAAAAACAAAAATGATATAAAAGACCAAAAAAAAAAAGAAATAAAAAATAAGAACCAAAGAACAAGTAAGAAACAATAAAAGTGGAATAAGAAACAGTACAAAAAATAAAAAATAAAATAAAATAAAATAAAATAAAATAAAATAAAATAAAATAGAAAGCAGAAAAAAAATAAATAAAAACAAGAACCATACAAATTAAGGGGAAAGGCAAATAGAAAGAGAAAATGGCAAATAAAAAATTCGGAAGAAAATTTATAGTGAAAAAAAAAAACCTAAAATAATAAATGGAAAATGAAAAAAATCGCAATTAAAAAATTGGGAAACTAAGGTTTAATATATAGATATAGAAAATACGCGAATTTCGTTAAAATCCATATGGCAAAGACAAGAAATATGTTTATCAACCTTTTTTTCTGCTTTCAGTAAATTTGTTGTTGGTGCTAAGCCATATGAAGCCATCTTTAACCAAACAGAGTCAATACATACGAAGGTTGTTTTATAAGTACGTGACATTTTGACTAAGAAATAATCTATTCGGCAAAAATTTATTTTATTTTTCCAGATAGTCTCTTTTAAGCGCGATACGCTTAGTCCAGCGTTTTCCGAAGTTTTTTATTCCTTCCGAAAGATATGATTTTTCAATGCTCTCAAAATAGGCATTTGCTTCTGTGATGACCTCTTCATTTGACCAGAATCTCTTACCACCCAGCCATTTCTTCAGGTCCGGATGGGGCTAAATCTGGAGTATATGATGGTGGGTGAGATAGCAATTCCTAACCACACCTGGGTAATATCAAGTACCAGTACGACTTGTGACAAGTACATTTTAAAAGAATTGTACTAGTACAAGTACAAGTACTTTCAGAACATTCAAGTACTAGTACAAGTACAAGTACAAAGAATTGAAAAAGAATTGAATTTTTAGCAAATGAATGTATGTACAAATGAATGTACATTCAATTCTTTTCAATTACTTTCAAGTATTTGCTAAAAATTCAATTCTTTTTCAATTCTTTGTACTTGTACTTGTACTTGTACTAGTACTTGAATATTCTGATAGTACTTGTACTTGTACTAGTACTTGAATATTCTGAAAGTACTTGGTACGGACTCATTACTTCAAGATCAAAATATAAAGTATTTAAGTACGTAATAGTCCAATTACTACTCAGTATTACCCAGGTATGTTCCTAACCCAATTTATGATCTATTGCCATGGTGACTGCACACATTTACGGTCGTGCATTTTTTTCTTGCTAAATGCAGTCGAGTTTTGCTTCAAATCAAGATCAATTCTGTCAAAATGCACTGAGTAATATTTGCCGTTAATTGTTTTACCTTCTCCGAGACAATCGATGTGAATGACGACTCGTGCATCGCAAAAAACTGTGGTCATAACTTTACTGGCCGACAGACCCACTTTGGGCTTCTTTGGAGCATGTTCACCCGGATAAACCCACTGTTTTGATTGTTCCTTGGTTTCCGGCGCAAAATTCGTTCGGATTGCGTCAAAAACTCCTTTGAAGTTGTCACACGATTACGCTTATTATCGAGTGTAAGCAAACGCGGCAGCCATCGCGCGTATAGCTTTTTCATGTCTAAATATTCATTGAAGATGCGATGTATTTGCTCAGTTGAGATGCCTATGGTCTTAGCTATTTCACGCACTCTCATTCCCCGATCGTCCAATATCATTCCATGGATTTTATCGATGTTTTCTAACTTGACTACTTCTTTTGAGCGACCTTCGGCATCCTCCATGTTTTTTTTTACGAAAAGTGTAATGCTTAATCAGCACACGAAATTCACTTTTTTCCATTTCGCGAGGCTTTAAACGGCTGTCAAACACAAACCATATTGCGCAGGTGGCTCAAAGTTTTACAGTAGTCTTTTAAGATATGGTAGTTGACGTGGGCAGTGTTGAATTCAATATTACTAGTCGCCGAGTTCAAAATGTCACGAACTTTACAAAACAACCCTCGTAGATACTTTGTTGCCAACAGAATCAGGACAGACAGTTAGGGGTTTTTGAGGTGATTTTTAGCCTCTCATATAGACGTATTTTTATACATATGTATACACATATATACGTACATAAATCCATGCGCAAAAATACATATGCATTTATTTATGTATCTTCCCTTTTGTTTTTCATCTTTTGTAAATTTATCGTGTATGCATGTGTCTTCTTTACTTCAACAATATTGTGTGTGTAGTTTATGGCAATTTTTTGATTTGCCTGTTCGTTTTTTTTTTTTTTTTTGTTATTGCTTATGAAATCTTTAGCTTTTTATTATGCCGCGTCGTTTTAGCGAATGTTTTTTCTGTTGCAAAATGTGGCTTTTTAGGTTTCGATTTCGCAAAGAACGAACTGAGAACGCTAAATTAGTCATCGCGCTGAACTCCGCTCAAATAAAATATGAATACGTGCATATAAAAGCATACATACGTACGTATGTGCATATGAAAACACATTGGTATAAGCTTTATAAAGGTATAAAACAATAAAAGAGATAATGCATACACTCAAATAAATTTTGGTATAAATTTTAAACTTTTTGGTCGATATATAGGACACGACCGAAAAATTATTAAAATTTAAGCTTTGCAAAGTTTAAAAGATTTTTAAACTTTTAAGGTTTCGATTTCATTCCAAATTAAAATTTATTTTAAGACTTTCGAAAGTTTAAAATTTAAACCTTAAAAGTTCAAATGAGAAAAAGTGTAAGACTTAAACCAAAAAAGTATGAAATTTATTCCAAAAAATACTTTGAAATATTTGAACTTTTGTATGTTTGAATTTTAAACCAAAAAGGAATAAGAAACTTTTAAACTTTCGAATGTTAAAAATTTAGCCCAAAAAAAGTTTTAAATTTCTTTCAAACCAAATCAAAGTTTAAAAAATATTCCAATATTTATAACAGTGTACACACAGATATACTTAAGTAGGTAGATACAGGCAGAACAATGATAAGTAATTGGAGCTTTTAAAAAAAGGCTAACCCAAAGTTAGCAAAAGTTTATCATTTTAAATTTTTTTATTTATTTTATTTTATTTTATATTTTTTTATTTTTATTATTTTTTTTTTACTTTTTTTTTATTTTTTTATTTTTTTTTATTTTTTTATTTTTATACCTTTCATGAGAATGAAATGGTATTACAACTTTGTGCCAAAAAATTTTTGTCGAAAGTACCAGAAGGAAGCGTGGGGGACCCACCAAAATATATACCGATATGATCAGAATCACGAGCTGAGTCGATTAAGCCATGTCCGTCTGTCCGTCCGTCCGTCTGTGTGAACGCAAACTAGTCCCTCAGTTTTTGAGATATCTGAATGAAATTCCGAATACAGGTTTGTTGTTATATGCAGCTGATCATTTCTAGGAACCGGACAAATCGGACCACTATAGAAAACAACCGATTATTCAGATATACATGAAAATTTTGGGGTGTAATTTCTGCATAACTTACCCATTTAAAGAGCTAAGGACATGAAACTTTGAAGTATTTGTACCCATGTTGTCCTAAACAAGGTTACCGAAAATTGTCAAGATCGGACCACTATAACATATAGCTCTCATACAACCGATTGTTCAGATATGGACATTTTAGGGTATAACTTCTCCATTTAAATAGCTAACGGCGTGAAATTTTGAAGTATTTGTACCCATGTTGGCCCAAACAAGGTTAGCGAAAATTTTCGAGATCGAACTACTATAACATATAGCTCTCATACAAACCGATTGTTCAGATATACACATTTTGGTGTATAACTTCTCCATTTAAATAGCCCGGACACCATTTTTTTCTAATAAATCCTTCCATAAATAACCAACAGAATTGAAATTATAAATTATACTAAATCAGGCTACGTATACATAGGTAACTTTTCATTTTCTCACTCATGAAAGGTATGAAGTCTTCGGTACGGCCGAAGACAGCCGCGCTTTTGCTTGTTTTATTTTATTTTTTTTATTTTATTTTTTATTTTTTTTTTTTTTTTATTTTTTTTTTTAATTTTTATTTTGGTCGGCATAGCCTCCGGGTGTATTTCTGCCTTCAAAAAGTTTCTCACAAAAAATAAACTCCGTTGGGAATCAGCATAAAACTGCAGGTTGCCTCATTGATTAGAAAAAAACTAAGGATTTTTGGTAGGAGCTCGATCTAAACTCGTTAAAGGTATACCACCCACGCCAGTGCCCTATAACATTATGCAAGTTATATATACATACATATATGTATATATTTCATATAGTTACATCGGTACATATGTATGCGCAATTTGTGACTTTAATGCAAAAAAAAAACATTTATGTATGTATGTTCCATCGTTACACAAGCTGACAAACGTGTGCGGCAGGCAGCGGCGTCAGTCATGGCCACCAGAACGTTTGCTATCTCTCCGCAGCCGCTGTCAATCGATGAAAATTGTAGGTAATGATGCGGCACAATGTGATTGAGCAAAAGTTCACGTACTCACAATTAGCTGCTTCCCAGCAGCACAACGGGGCAAAGTGGCAGCACAATCAGCAGGGCATCTGGCAAGCTTCACGAAAAGCTAACAGCCAGCCAGTCAAGCCAACAAATTCACAATATTTTTTTCTTCTTCTTTTTTACTGCGATTAATCTCATATTTATTTATTTTCTTATTTAAAGGTCTTAAGAAAACATAGAGAGAGATAAAGAGATACAAAGAAACACACATATGGGTATAAGTACACTCTTGTTTTATTTTGTTAGCTTTTCTTCTATCGTTTTGTTGTTGTTGCTATGCACACGTACGTGGCTGAGTGCATTTGCCAGTTTTACTTACGCCACTTGAAGAGCGCACGACCGCCTTGTCGGCAGCCCGACAGCCCGGCAGCTCATCTCCGTACGATGAAGGCGTGTGCGTGCATTTTCGCTTTTAGAAATCAAATTCTTTTAATCAATACAATTGAAGACAATGACCTTTTAACAAATTTTGTTGCATGTTTTACAAGCAATTTTTTGTTATTTTTTTTCGTTTTGGTCTTTTGTGTTTATTGAAAACAACTTTGCTTTTTTGTTTTCTCATAATTGATGGCCAGCAGTGTTTTATTGGGTTTTGATTTTTATGCGCAATAAATGTGATACTCTTAAATGCATATATGCAATTTTATTTATATCTTTTCAGTTCTAAAATACTTGTATCTTTGAGCTTTTAGCGTGAAAAACTTTTGAAAAGCCTATCAATGATAGAAAAGATGAAAAGATGGCAACGCTCAATAAGCGTAGTGGAAGCCCAATCAACATGGTAGTTTTTAAATTAACTATTGAGTATGAAAAGTCAATATTATGTTTTCATGGGACGTAAGTTGCTCTCCTAATCGTGCTTCTTCTTCGAATAAAATGCCGAGTATGCTCTTTTAAGTTCTTTGTGCAAAAATTTTATCTGAGAAGACCCCTAGTAAAATTTTATGGCGAACAATTATCTAGAACATTTTAACCCTCTATGGACCTTCAAAATACTATTTTTTCGAACTTTATTACAAAGGGGTCAAAACGACCGCTTCGTGGAGGTGTTAGCGGATTAGGGTATCGTACGAAATTAAAGCTCGTGCAATTTTACTATACATATATGTAATTTGTGTCACAGTGTAAACGACCTGAAGCGCCTACAGCAATTTTATAAATAATTTCTAGTTCAATATATCTAAAAAAAAAATTTTTTTAATTACACCACTGTATATAAATTTTTTGAAATTACTTTATTAAACTTAAACCTTACACTTCAATCATTACAACTATTAATATGTCAATTCGTCATGCAATCTGGCCTGAAAAAACCCATTCTCAAAGTTCTAAACGCCATGTAGTAAATCACGCTAGAACGTGAGAGTTTCCAGAGTTAAAATAAATCTTATTTATACATTGCCTTTGTGAATTCTCTCACGACAGTAAAAATACAGTAAAAATACAATAAAATAAAGTAAAAATAAAAAATAAAATGAAATTCATAAATAAATCGCATGATTAAGCGTCAGATGTGTTAAGAAAAATTTTATATATTTTAATTGCATAATGAATATTAATGAGCAGAAATGAGAAACATGTAGGTATTCAACGGTAGATGGCGACGTGAGATGTTTTTTACAACAATGCAACAACAACAATGGCAGTGACAGCAATCTAACTGAAAGCCAGTATCGCGCTCTTCTAAATAAATGTGCAACGAGAGCTATAAATATTATGAGAATAAAGAAAATATTAAATTTTCTTTAACTTACGAGGGTTAGGGTACAGCCAGACGACGCAAGAAATTACTTTCAGAAAGTGAAAGAATTCAAATTTTTATTTTTGTTCTTTTAAAAAAAAACAAATACAAAAATTTGAATTTTTCTCTTTCTGAAAGTACTTTCTTGCGCCGACTGGCTGTGCCCTTACTGATTTGAGTTCTGAAATTTATACTTATATCTTTTTTTTTCTTTTTGCAGAGATAAGCGTAGAGGTGCTCAACATTTAAGTAGTGAGTCGCCTTAGAATTTTCTTTTTCAATTTCTAAATATTTTTCTACTATTTTAATTAAAGTTAATTCGCTTGCGATTGAATGGAATTCGCTGATGCGTATAAAAAGAATGGCGTAAAGCGATAAGCGGTGAATGAAAATGCTACAAAGAATAGTGAATGAAAATAGAAGAAAAAAAGTGCAATCTCGACTACCCAACTATGTACGTAGGTACGTTACTGTAATTCATTATTCAATGCGTCTCTATCAACTATGCCTTTTGGGTAAGTAACATTGAGCTTAGTTGAGCCAACGTTAGAGTTCATATATGTAATGAGATTAAATACATATTTTTGTATGTATGTGCAATAAAAGGAAAGTAAGCCAACGGGGGGTTAATCGGTCATACATAGGTACATACACACACACGAGCTTGGCTTTTCTGAAAGAAAGTTTAACAATTCGCTGAAAATTTACATACATACATACATATGTACATATATTTAAATTAAATAAATACTTAAAAAATTATAATAAAATAAAAGAAAAAAAAAACAAGAGGGGAAGTAAATAAAAAACAAGAAACTCAAAACAAGATGAAATGCAAATATAAAATTTAAAGCAAAATAAAAATAAAACAAAAATTTGAAAAATTAAAGATTTAATAAACCATTATAAAGCGCTTGCGCTAAAGTGGATATTATATAGCTAAGTGAAAGTTCTTTGAGCTTTGAGCTTACTGCAATTGAATCCCTACAAAAAAAAAACCTACAACTGCCAAAACAAGCACATACAAAGTGTTTCATTGAATGTTCCGTACCTGCAAAATAACAGACATATTGTGCCGTATGCAGGAGGCTGAACTTATCCGTTGCACTTGAAGCGATTCATGGTAAATGGTCTGCGGAAGCCTAATGGCGTTTTCGATTCTGGCATAAAATGTTACCCTTTAATATCTCAATTATCAAACTACGTCATCAGTCTTCGTTTTAAATGGCTGGTTTTGTAGATAATTATGCCCTCTGACTTAGCTAGAGGTCAATATTCGCTGAAATTACCACACAAGCTTATAAGATGGCTAAGAAAATCAAGCAGGGCAACATTTTTTCCAGAAACGAAAACGGCATAAGTTCCGCAGCGCGCGCCATGACGGCTAAAAGAGACTGTACGTATTCGTAACGGATGTAGAAGTCTTTACACTTCCTGAAGCTGTTTCCAGCCGTATGACAATTAAAGAAGATCAATCAAAGCTCAATCTACAATAAGTGAAAAATGAACTTCAAACTCTCCTGTTGATTGTTTAATCTCCTACATGCTTGTTTGCAGCGTCCAGTAAAGTGGCGGCGATTTTTATTAAGATTTATTTTCTTAACCCGAATCAACCCGCGAGCTTACCATATGGTAACGCAAAACATCCCCTTACATTTACAAGAAAATAAACAAAAGGAAAAGAAAAAACACCAGGAAAATGCCGATTGCCAATGAAAAATTAATGTGGCTTTGCAAAAAGGTAAAGATCGTGTTATTCTGTGCTCAAATGTCAGGCTATTGCGTGTGAAAATGAGGTGACAAAAATTAGTACTGAAAATTCCCGTTTTCAGATATGGCATGTCGGTAAATATAAGAATATTGTATAACTTTTGGAATAAATTGTTCAAATAATTACACCTTTTGAAAGCTAATGAAATTATCTATGTAATGTAAATTAGTTTTTAAAGAAAAAATTCTTCTTTCCAACATTTTTTTACATTTTCTGAAGGCGTTACCATATGGTAGCCGTGGGTCGCCTAGGGTACAGGTTTTTTTTATTGGGCTTCGCGTGATTTTCTCTGCCGTTGTGTAAATTTAACTAATGTAATATTATTAATTTGTTGGAATTTTATACATTTTCTGCTTTTAGAGGTTTAACGTTAAAACAAATGCTTGATTTCATTCAAGATATGGATGAAGCATTCGACGAAGGTGGACTAAATGACATACTGTCATTTATGCACATACATGGAGCCTCATCAATATTACAACATTTTTGGAGAAGATAATACTGAAGAGGAATATGCGGGTAAACCAGATAATGTTTGCCCGGCCCAACTAAAAGGCGAATATGAAGTTGCAATGGCTGGTGGCTCGACATTACCCCATTTTGTTCAAGAAGATGAATGGGTGAAGAATATTTCCCCATTTCCTCTTCCAATTTTTCCACTGGCGAATACGAAGATTGTCGTAATATACTACGTCATGTTCAATTTTAGAAGTTTTTAATTATTGTTATTATTTATCAAGCACATTTGCGAACAAAGTGTATTATATGCTATTGGCCAGAATAGGCCAACCCTACATATGGAATTATTCAAAAAAAAAATGTTATTCGCATAACTTTACTTAAAACCTAATTAAATCTCAATAAAGTGAATTAAAAATGTGTTTTTTTTTTTTTGTGAAATTAAAAAAAAATTTCGAAATATCATTTACCCTTTAAACAAAAACCTGTACCCTAGACGACCCACGGCTACCATATGGTAACGCTAGTTTTTCACATTTTTCGGAAAAGTGCGACAAGGTATTGGAAAACGAACTTCATTTTCATGCTCAGGAGGTCGAAATTTATTGGTGTACATACTTTTATGAAAATCGGAAACAAAAAAAGTTCTGGGAAAATCCGGGTTAATCAACTAAAGAGTTCCCTAGACTTTTTTGTGTTGCACTCTAGTCAGGTTTTTCAGGATTTCCACAGAAGTATCACCAGTTCCTTGTTTTTATTATGAATGTCTCTTTTTATTATCAGTGGGCAAATTAGCGGATTCGCACTGTGACTGGGAACTCAGATTAGCGAGATGGTCATATGATGTTGTTGTTGTAGCCACCAAGACACTCTCCGAAGATTTTGGTGAGCGTAGGGGAAGCAACAGCCTTTTATTGGATAAATCCGATCGAGTACTAGTCCCTTCTGACACTACCCGGACTGTGGTGCGCACGATTTTTTTGGCCATTATCAAACTTCTAGGCCGGTGAACTTTAGTCGCCTCTTACGGCAGGCATCCCTTACCCTTACGGGTATATTCTAAGCCTCTCAAACCTTCAGTTCTTCTTCAGTTGCTATTATAGCAAAAGTTATCAAACACAAGCTTCTAATGTCAAGGTTACCAGTTTTAAGGAGAAAAAATACGGATTTCGCAAAATCTTACCGAAATCCATTGACTTCTTTGAGGAAAGTGCTTACCTGAAATTAAAGAAAGATAAAATTAGTTATAAAATTTATGTAAGTATGAATGTACATAAATTATTTTTGAGTACAGTATAATAAAAAGATAATTAAGGATACATATGTAAAGTAAAATATATTATAATAATATAAAATAAAGCAAATACAGTCGTGTCTGGATATAGTAAACTAATTTTTGCATGGCCTGTTCATAGTATCCAGGCTGTTCACTATATTAAGGTTGACATTTTTTTGTTTAAATTCTTTTATTTGATAAAAAGTCATGTCTGTGTATGTAAAATTAACATATCATTGGAATTAATTAATACTTTGGAAAATATAAATGTATATATGAATATTTATTTAAAGAATTCGCAAATAGATATTTGCTTCTTGCGTTCGGAAAGTGATTTTTGGACCGCTTTCTCACGTAGGTTTGCCAATGCTAGCTTGCCAGCATAATCAGTAATGCTGGCTTCAGGTTATGTTCCCGAAATTGTGGATTTGGCTAAACCATACATGTTTGCCAAGGATGAAACACTAGTGCCTCTTGAGATTTTCCCAAAAATTTCAGCTTTTTGCTTTAACGAAAGGAACTTCCTCGCAGGCATATTAACACTAAATTTATTAACACACAAAAACTTTTAGAAACAGATAAAACAGCACACATTCACTCAGAAGCGGTCTGCGCCCGACAAGAAACTATTGAACACTGGTATCAAATTGAATCAGCTTTTCAAGGAAAAAAACTTAAAATTAGCAGATTAGGGGAATACCCAATTTTACATATGTACAGAGAAACCTCTCCTAACGGACACCTCTCATAGGCGGACACCTCCCTTGAGCGGACATTTTTTCATGCACCAAGGTTTAGGTTCAATTTTTAGAACAAATTGCCCTCTCTTAGGCGGACACTCTCTTGGCCGGACGCGGACAGTTATTTACTATTTAATTGAACTAAAAACTTCTATTAAGCGGACACGAACCTCTCTTCAACGGACACTTTGATTTTTTTTCATAACGAATCACATAAAAACCTCTGTTAGGCGGACACGAACTCTTCTTATGCGGACAAAATATAAGTATGTATAGCAATATAAAAAAAGTTCGCGAAATGTTCGTTAGGTAAAAAGCGCTACGATGAAAGGAGAATAACCAACTAAAATAAATGTCCGCATGACTTTATTGGAGTAGATATAAATACATTCACGGATTTCCAGTTAGACGAAAACGTCGAAACCATTGAAAATGATAATACTGATACTGAAAGTATTACCGCTGAAAGTAGTTAATGCAATCTCCTCGAACGAAATGGCTTGACTGGAGTTTCAAATTTGAAAAGATTTTGCACGGAAGACCTTATTGCATTTGAATTGTTGCAGAAATTTGAAAGCCATATGCAAAACAATTTTATTTTAAATAAGCAAAAAACCCCTCGTCAATCGACAATTTCGCAATTTTTTAAATAATTTCAGATATCCCAACATTTCTAGTTCTCAGCAACTTACTAATTAAAATGTAATATGTATGTTAATACTTTATGTATATACATATGTACATACATACATATGTATATGTATTTATGTATTTATCTGAAATTTTGAAAACATAAGAATCCTTGTTTTTTCAGTGAAATATGAATAAATATATCCTTTAGAATCCAAAAAATGTCTAAAATAGCAACCCACTCCCTTAAGCGGACACCTCTCTTGGGCGGACAAAATTTGCCCGACGGTGAGTGTCCGCCCAAGAGAGGTTTCACTGTACATATTTCGGGTTAATTTTTGTTACTTTTTGCGTTTAAAGTTTTGTTTATTATTTACAGGTTTTCGATAGTTCATTATCTAGAGAACTCCATGTAAATATTTCGGTGTTCACTATATCCAGACACTACTGTACATAAAACGAAATTCATATGAAAGCAACCACGTACGTAGCATATGCAAAATACCAACCAAGATAATGCAATAATTAATGCGTACACAAATTCAACAGCAGCGCGTGTTAAAATCATGTAGTGCAGCAAATTAACAAGAGAAAGGTGGCCAGCAAAATTTATATGAACACGTGTATGTATGTAATTGCAAATAAACTTATCAGCCAACGCGCTGACAGACAATCACCATAAATTCCCCATACGTACACATATAAATCAAAATGAGAAACAAGCGAATAACTATGTAGATGAAAGATATGACCGTGATGACTAAGAGTATGTAGGATGAAGAAAAAATTAATGCGAACGCTTATTAAACCAATAGAAATACATACATACATATGTATGTGTGTATGTTTTTTTAAACTACTTTATTTTCATTTTCATTTTATTTTTTAATAAACAAATAAAAAATCAGTGCCACGCAGGCAGCAGAAATTGTGTGCATTAGAAAATTGAGTGCACTCGTGCGGTGCTGTTGAAAAGCGCCCGCAAACAATAGAAGCGATGATTGAATATAAAGCTGGCAACCACGGCGTATACGTGACGGCAGGAATGCATGCATTATCTACGTACATACTAATGAATGTTCATGTAAATGTGTTTGCACAGTCGCTTTACTACTAATAACTTTGGTAATAAGAAATGTCAACAGTCAAGAGAAATCAGAAATGATTGCAGCAAACAGCAGCAGCAGCAGCCACAGCCATAGCAACAACAATAAAAAAGTTGTATCGAGCTGATGACAAGCGGCAAACACCGCCCGCCCGGCAGCACATGCAATCACACAAAAGAGCAAATTGACAACAAGAAAAGTGGCCAACACACAGCTACATACATATGTACATTAATACACCAAAAATTGGCGGTAAATTGAAATTTAGTTTTATAGCTGCGATGGCGATAAGATCAACGATAGCAATATATAACAACAATAGCAACAATAATAAGCATATGATGCAGCCGGCTAAATCGCTTACTAGAGCACAGCTTGCAAGTAAAACAAGCAAATTATGTACATGTGAAATTATGATTTTCATGTAAATTTGGTAAATTTTGCTTTTAACGATTTTTACATCACTTTTACTTTGGTGTTGATATTAACAGGTTTCTTAATTAGTAGTTTGAATGGCGCAATATGCCGATAAAAAGATAAGAAATTATGCCGAGAAAAAAAAAAACAAACTTAAACTCACTAATTTCGAGAGCTTTGTAGATCATAAAATTAGCAAATAAACGACTTTGTTGCGCACTAAAATATTTTTGTATGCATATTTAGTGTGTATGGCATATTTTTGGTAGTCATTTTAGCTAGCTATCCAGAAACTGGCTAATAAATACAGGGACTGTAACGGTTATGAGTTATATCCAAAAAGTTGATTTTTAATCATTATTTGCTGAGTTTTATTTTCTGCTCACAAAATAAAAGTTATTTCTTGAGTTTTATTTTTCCATCAGAAAATAAAAGTTATTTTTTGAGTTTTATTTTTCGATCAGAAAATATAAGTTATTTCTTGAGTTTTATTTTTCCCTCAGAAAATAAAAGTTATTTCTCGAGTTTTATTTTTCCATCAGAAAATAATAGTTATTTTTTGGGTTTTATTTTTCGATCAGAAAATAAAAGTTATTTTTGAGTTTTATTTTTCCCACCTAAAATAATTGAGTTTTATTTTTCGACCAGAAAATAAAAGTTATTTTCTGAGTGTTATTTTTTTGCTCAGAGAATAAAAGTTTTTCAGTTTAATTTTGGCTGCAATTGTCGATTTTGCCATATAAATAGGTAAAGTAGATAAATAAATTTTTAATTTGTTTACTTATAAACTTTACCTACCACATAGCATGAACTATATATGGAAACCCTTACCGACTTCTTTAATTTGATACCAGTAATGGTCCACGTTTTGAACTCTATCTGGAGAGCCGACTTAAAAGTTGAAATAGAGTGAATGGAGCTTCAATAGAGAGCTCTGATTGAAACCTTTAATTTGACAACAATATTGCTCAAAAAAAATTTCCGGGCCCACATATTGGCTATCCCGGAAAGGTTTTTAAATACCGGAATTAAATATGGTATAAATTCTCTGGCGGTTTAATTTTCTTTAACCGAGTACCTCACACGTGCCAGAAATGAACCGAGTCGAATCATACATACGAATTTTGCAAATATAGCGACTCCAGCGCCATCTAGCGAAAAAAAATTATAGCCTATGTCGAGAGGACTTATCGTCAAAATCCGTTCAGTAGTTTTTGAGTCATCAAGGATCTAATACGTTCAAAAAAGAGTACCCAAAAAAGTTTAAATCTTGATGGTTTAAGGGTATAAAATACAGTCAAATCACGTCAACTACTGTGACTAGACTTAGACATTTTCCAGTCCCTCTATTAGACATTTTCCAGTTCCTATATTAGCTAAAACACATATACTGGAACTGACGTCTTATCAAGCGCCCGGTGGCATGCAACGAAGTCGATGCTAACGGCGCTCTGTAATATCAAATCCGCCAATTCCCAGACACCCTCATACCGCGTCACATACTTCGCATAATCTTACTCCAAGAAAGGTAGAATACCTCCAAAGTGTTGCTGGCAAGACTAAGGACCAATTACTGGTCTATGGGGAGAATCATTTAGATTTTTGCCAATAAAAACGAATCTAAGGTAAACTGTCGCTAGAAGGGAGTTGTCTGATGATGAAGATTTTGTTTGCGCTTCGAAGAAGATATCATTTCCAATTTACAAAACATCAAATAAGTATTTTAAGGATATTCAAAACAAATAGTAGCTAAAGAAAATATCCCAAATGGAAAACATGGTTGGTTGGAAATACATACATAGATATGCTTCGCACAAAAAAACCAAAGCAAACATGATTTCTTCAAAGTCTAAATCGGGTATTACCTGATTTTCGCTTTCCCATTACTTTACCAATTGCAAAAAGAAGACTGTCTCATAAAAAGGAAAGTCTATAAGCAGCTTTTCAGGAAGCATCATATAATATTTAACACTACATAATTAAGCGTATGAAATTAGGTACACGAAAACATAAAATATAAAACATAAAACACATTGCGTATGAAAATATTTTCCGCATATTGGATAATTTAGTTATGTACTTCTACTTGTTTAATTTGCCTAGTTTCGCAAGTGCGTGTTTGCATTTTCCTTATTGAAAAACTAATACAATTAACTGCGCAAACAAATGGCTGAACTAAGTTAGAGATAACTAATACAGAATGATTACTTACAAGGAAGTTTTAAAATTTTATTTTATTTTACTCATGTGGTCGAATTTTTCGCTTTTTGTTATAAAAAAAGGGAGGTGTATGAAACCGGGATTCAAGGAAACTTAACATGAGCGAGTATTAACTGAGAAATGTTTTAAAAGGATGTATGTATGTATGTATGTGAGTGCCACACCATTTAACCTAGCCCTGGATCAAGTTTAACATTCTCTTCATATAGGTAACTGCCTGCTGTACTGAAGTATTATTAAACAATATTGCAAATTGCATGCTTATATAAATAAAATATTTTAAACTCTGCATAATTCAAAGAAAAAAGCGAATCAATAATTACAGACTTGTAAAATTGTTCATTTTCATTTTCATTTGCATGCAGTTCATTAGCATGTATGTATGTATGTACATATGTAAATATGTAATTCTATTGTAGTTTGATGGAAAAAAATACCGAAACAAATGTGAGCGACTTTTGTGAGGAAAAAATGCAATTGCCACAAGCAACAGTTGTTGGCCACGAAAATTTTCCTTTTTTTCTGTTTGGTTTTCCTCTATGGCTAGTGACCCTGCTTTTTGTTGTTGTTTGTTCTTTTTGGCGTTTACCACACCGCCCCTGAGTTGAACTTAGTGAATTGGAAAAAATTGTGAATACATAAATCGTCATTGTTGCTTTTAGCTCGCTGTGTAGGGAGATGTGATGCATGGTTGCATGCATGTGTGTTCATACAGTGTGCGACAGGTTGAATGGAACAGTGCTGTTTTATATAATAATAAATAAATAAATATTTGAAATAATTCTCAAGCTAATTTAGGCACTTAATTTTAACCCCTTTGTTGCATTAGTGCATTAAAAAAAAAAAAAAAAATAATATCACGACAAGTAATATCGCAGCTGTCTTCGGCTATACCGAAAACTTAATAAATTTCATTAAAAAGAGGGCGTGATACCTTCTGTACAAACTGGGACGGTATTTAAATTTTTGTTATCGGTCTCTGGATTTCAGTCTTTTGGATTTATCGGTCATTGAGTTTATGTCCTTTGGATTTATCGGTATTTGCATTTCAGTCCTTTGGATTTATCGGACGTTGGATTTCTTTCCTTTGGCTGTATCGGTCTTCGGATTTATTTCCTATTGATTTATCGGTCTTTGAATTTCTGTCTTTTAGATTTATTGGTCTTTGGATTTATCGGTTTTGGATTACTATCCTTTGGAATTATCGGTCGTTGAATTTATGTCCTTTGAATTTATCGGACTTTGGATTACTATCTTTTGGATGAATCGGTCTTTGGATTTCTGTCTTTTGGATGTATCGGTCTTTAGATTTATGTCCTATTGATTTATCGGTCTTTGAATTTCTGTCTTTTAGATTTATTGGTCTTTGGATTTATCGGTCGTTGAATTTGTCCTTTGAATTTATCGGACTTTGGATTACTATCTTTTGGATGAATCGGTCTTTGGATTTCTGTCTTTTGGATGTATAGGTCTTTGCATTTATGTCCTATTGATTTATCGGTCTTTGGATTTATCTCTTTTAAATTTAATGGCCTTTTGGATTTATCAGTCTTTGCATTTCAGTCCTTTGGAGTTATCGGACGTTGGATTTCTTTTTTTTTTTTGATGTATGATGTATCTTTAGATTTATGTGCTATTGATTTATCGGCCTTTGGATATCTGTCTTTTAGATTTATTGTTCTTTGGGTTTATCGGTTTTGGATTGCTATCTTTTGGATTTATCGGTCGTTGAATTTATGTCTTTTGGGTTTACCGAGCTTTGGATTACTATCTTTTGTATGTATCGGTTTTTGAAATTCTTTCTTTTGGTTTTAACGGTCTTAGGATTTATCGGTCTATGGAAATCTGTGTTTTGCATTTATTAGCTTTGGATTTCTCTTATCACTATTTTGGTCTCTTATAGATCTTTTCGATTTATGTTGCCGTTTTTTTCCTGTTATCGAAATTTATATTTTTGGATTTGTCTCAGCAAAGTGGGACGGATATTAGCTAGCAGTAAATAAGAATGAACACATACATACATATTTTAATTTCTCGAACAATGTAGGACTAGTTGGCGAACAAGCAGTCGGCCATGATTTAATCGAGTCAGCTCATGATGCTGACCATTTAAAAAGTACAAACGCTTTTGAGCTAATTATGATGAGTGGAAATATTGGTTTGCTTTATAATTGTGCCACACACTGTATGTAGGTACACCTACAACGCCATGGTGATATTTGTAGTTCGTATTATTTGCGCATAAATGCAAATACAAGTGCAATGCGCGGTTAATATGCAAATTAGCAGTTAGTTAAGTAAGGAATAGTATTTGTAAGCATGGCAATAAATTTGCATTAGCATGGTAAGTAAGTATGCACATATGTATGTACATACCTACATATGCATGTGGGTACGAAAAATTTTTTTTTGTGCATTAATGCACAAACCAATACACATGCAGAAAAGTGGTAAATTTGTTGCAAGGGAAAAAGTAAAATGCCAAACATAAACAAAATAGCCGTGAAATAGGGAAAAAATAACTATTGTTAGATTTTGACTACAAAGGTAAGCAAGCGGTGACGTCAGAAAGTGGTAGGTATGTAGCGATCGTGCAGCACAATTGTGATGAAGTGTGTGGTGTACATGAATGCTGGTGCATTTGCATGTGCACATATAAACATTCATAAATATGTACATATGTGGGCAGACAGGCGGTTCAATAAACTTCGCCTCCAGAGGAATGAGTACTCTAACTATGTATGTAATGCAGTTCCAATGATGGTCAATGCCAGACGGTGAACCCTCAAGTGTACCTACTTGCGTTTTACAGGTGTACATAAGTATGTCCATATGTATATAAGTATATAAGCTGTGTTCTCTTTCTTCTTGAAAATAGCTTTGTGTAGGCGCTAAAAATTCAGCCAACTTTTTTTTATTTCGCATTACGTTACGTTGTGCACGAAAATGAATTTGTTGCGGTCTGTTTGGCCACTCAAATAAGGCAAATGTGCAACGCCCAACTGACATATGCAAAAATACTTACTTACTAAAATTACTAAATTTGCATATATGCGCACGGCCCCAGCAACAATAATAGTGAAATGGGAGAAATTATGGTGTGTAAGGTAATGTTATGATTATAGAGTACATACAAATGCAAATTAATAGTCAAGATCAACAAATGCCATAAGGGAGCAAGGCAATGTTGAGTTTGTAACAGTGGCGGATGCTTCATACAAGCCGAAAAGCCCGGCTTGCCTAAATATTTTCGTTCATTTAATTTTACGAATTTCTTTAAAATGTGGTTATTTTACGCTTGAAATGTGTTTACTTTTAAGTTCTTCAAAGTGTTTACTACTTAAGTTCACATGACGCATTACATAAATGGCTAATGTCTATGCTTCATACATAGGCTTGCCCAGACAACTAATACCAGGACCGCCACGGGTTTAAATGCATTTGAAGTACCCACATATATTTATACTCTGTACACGTGAAAATTCAAGTTTTGGAAACGACGATTTCCGGGTTCGGAACTTTTCTCGAGGCTGCAAAAATGGAAGCAATGAAAAATAGCGAGCGGACATAACGAACGATAGCCCGAAGTGTTTTGCTGACAATGGATAAGGATCGAAGTCTAAGCACCGTAAGTTTTCGAATATGGCTAGGATTTACGTGTTTTTCATGCGTTAGTTCTCCCGAATAACAATTGTGTGCTAAATTTTTAAGGCATATTCTTTCAAACTTCAAAAGTGGAGTACACATTAAAGTAAAGCAGAACAAGAAAGACTAAAAATAGAACAATTACCTCAATTCAAATAAAAGGAAATGTAGCAAAATCTTGATCATGAATCAGCACATCGTACGCAGGCTCATGCATACTAACTGTGCTTATAGTTTTACTTTTCAAACTTCATACACATTTCTTCTGCACACAAAATATACAGCAATAAACCGCAACACTTTCCTTTTAATGCAGCCATATTTTTCTCTCATAATTTTTAACCTCATCATCACCATCATCGCACAACGGACCAACGTCCGAATTGGCCCGAACAGAGCAGACCACACCGCCTATTGACCGCAACTTGAAATCGATGGACGAAAAATAAAAATACAAACTGATGAACATATGAAATCAATAAAAGCAAAATAAACAAAATACAGTAAAACTCACGCAAACCAAAAAGTAAAAAATATAGACAAGCAATCCAACAAGCAATACAAGCAGCAGAAGCAACAGCTTAAAAAATATGTTGAGCGTAAAGGAATGCAAATGCCAATGCACATAAATAAATATTCGCAAAAAAATAAAAAAAGCAGTTCGTCGTACAATGACTTTGTCCATCAAAAAGGGCGATGTGGTTAGCGTTTGCAGCAAAATTGCTAAATGTAATCGACGTTGCTGCTGTAAACTAAAGCAAACGCACAGAAATAGTAGCAAAACGAGCAGATTTAATGTATTTGCAGTAAACATAAACAAAGGCAAGCAAAAAAGAAAAAAAGAGAGAGCTTAAATATGCAGTGCAATAAACAATTGAAAATTTGCTACATACATAAATTCACTTTTGATTGGCAACTACTAATTGTGTATGGATGACATGATTTGTTTATTTATACTCAAATACGCCGCTTTTTTCCACAAAGAGTTGTTTCATAGAAAATGCTTAGAAGGGAAATTGTGACCCAGCGGGTTAGGGCTTAAAATATACCCGTGGTAAGGAATGTCTGTCGTAGGAGGCGACTAAAATCCACCGGCCTAGAAGGTTGATAATGGCAAAGAAAATCGTTCGCACGATAGTCGGGCTAGTGTCAGAAGGGACTATTACCCGAACGTACCGGATTTATTCGGTGTACTTCCCGAACACTCCCTGAAACTTTCGGGGAGTGCCTTGGAGGCTACTACAACAACAACAGAAGGGAAATTGCTTGTATTTGTTTATTTGTCAACTTTTGCGTTCGAAACGAAAGGAACTTCAAGATCCAATACGAATATTGAGTTGATATTGAACTTACATATAACTAACCAATACTTTCCGACATTCGTAGCAAATGCCCGCCCCGCTTCGCAGCGATGAAGAAGTTTTTTGCGTTCTACCCTTTCCCTTTCTATTGCCTCTCATTTTCGTTTCCTTTTCTCTTTTTCATTTCCCTATCCCTTTCTCTTTACTTTTACATGCCCCTACCCTTACCTTTACCTTTAGCTTTACCTTTACCTTTACCTTTACCTTTACCTTTACCTTTACCTTTACCTTTACCTTTACCTTTACCTTTACCTTTACCTTTACCTTTACCTTTACCTCTAGCTTTACCTTTACCTTTACCTTTACCTCTACATTACCTTTACCTTTACCCTTACCCTTACCCTTACCTTTACCTTTACCTTTACCTTTACCTTTACCTTTACCTTTACCTTTACCTTTACCTTTACCCTTACCTTTACCTTTACCTTTACCTTTACCTTTACCTTTACCTTTACCTTTACCTTTACCTTTACCTTTACCTTTACCTTTACCTTTACCTTTACCTTTACCTTTACCTTTACCTTTACCTTTACCTTTACCTTTACCTTTACCTTTACCTTTACCTTTACCTTTACCTTTACCTTTACCTTTACCTTTACCTTTACCTTTACCTTTACCTTTACCTTTACCTTTACCTTTACCTTTACCTTTACCTTTACCTTTACCTTTACCTTTACCTTTACCTTTACCTTTACCTTTACCTTTACCTTTACCTTTACCTTTACCTTTACCTTTACCTTTACCTTCACCTTTACCTTTACCTTTCCCTTTACCTTTACCTTTACCTTTACCTCTACCTTACCTTTACCTTTACCTTTACGTTTACCTTTACCTTTACCTTTATCTTTAACTATCCTTCCTTTATAACCGAGTTCTAAACATAATAAACACACGTAGTAAAAAATTAAGAAAAATGGACTATAAATATGGATTTTCTAACTATCTCGACTCGAGCTAAACTTGAAAAACGATTCGCTTTCCAATCGTTTCTGAGTCGTTAAGCAAACTAAATCTTTATCGGCTATTCTTAATCGGTTTTTTTTTTTTTTTTTGTGTTTTTGAATTCAGAGTAGAGTAGATATCCAATATCGCCCAAAAGTGAAGAAATTTCTTTGATTCTGATTTTCATTTGTTGCGCCCAGCAACAGTGCACAAAAACAAAGCAACAAACAAACGCCATATTTACTCTTCAGCTGTTACGGATTGATTATTATTATTACTTGTTTGCTTTCGCATTTTGTATATTGATTTACGTTTTCTATTTGATTTTTAGTTCAAAATTTTTTTTGCTTTTCTTTTTCATAATCAATACACACGCCTGCCTTGAGAGCTGCATATGAAATTGGATACTTTTACAATGTTTTGTATTGCATTAAAAAAAGCACACAACTGGTCAAGCAAGCAGACGAGCGCAAGCTTGAAAGTGAAAAACAAAAGTGGCATGATCAAAAGAAATTAAAAAGAAAAAAAAAAAAACAAAAACTCCAACAAAGCAAAATATTTATGTAAAAGTAGAGCGAATAAGCAATGTGGATCTAATTACCATATATGTAGGCATTAAAAACAATCAAGTTACATACATACATACATACATACATACATACATACATACATACATATAATGTTCATATTATACATTCGTAGATGAAATATATGTACATATGTATGTACGTTTTTTCATTCATTGAAGCGATGAATTTCAGCAGAAAGCCTAGGCCATCAAATCCATAACCGAAAAAAGGGAAATTGAAAAAAAAAATCGCTGAATAGGCGTAAAATATGGCAATTTCGAAGAATCTTCACTCTGTTATGTACATATGTGTATCCGGCAATTAAGTTGCTGCCGATAGAAATCGAATGATAATTTTAATGTCATTCAAGAAGTCCAAAGTGAATATAAAAGAGGAAGATAGAAGCGCAAACAAACGTATGCCGAAAAAAAAGCAAGAAAAATTTGACTGCAATTATTCACATTAAAGTGCTGACCGACTGTTGAGCCCATCAAAGTGATGGCTTAATTACACTGGTCGACAAAATTTCAACAAATTTTTGTTACAGAAATAAAATTCTACTTTTCTAAAGGATTTCGGTGCGCTGAATCCAAGTCTGAAGTCAGATTTTCTGTAATACGTACAGTTTTTTAGATATTCATGCCCAAAGAGGCGAAAAACGCGATTTTTGGCTATATTCACTCCTCAATATCTTTTAAATTACTTACTTATTTTAAAAATTGATTAAAGCTATTGAAAGCTCGGTCATTTCTCTTGAAGACAAAGTTTTAATTTTTCGGATATCTAATTTAGGTATATAGTAATATATGTTTTTGCACAATAAGGTATTTGTCGTCGAAAACTACGGCAGCATTTGTAGCATTTTATAGGCGCAATCAAATTTTGTAGTTGCTTAGAAGAATAATTTTTTTTACGAAGCCACTTACATACGTCCATGATATAATAAACTGCCTAAAAGCGTGCTTCAAAATTTTTAATTATATTTGTATGGAGAAAATATTGCAAAACTAATGAAGCTTAATATGCAATATTGCAAGTTACATGAAAGATATCTGAAATATTAAAACGGGTTCTTCAAGAGAAATGTCAGCGTTTTCAATAGCTTTAAGCAATTTTTAAAATAAGTAAGTAATTTAAAAGATATTGAGCAGTGAATATAGCCAAAAAACGTGTTTTTCGCCTCTTTGGGCATGAATATCTAAAAAACTGTACGTATTACAGAAAATCTGACTTCAGATTCGGATTCAGTGCACCGAAATCCGTTAGAAAAGTAGAATTTGATTTCCGTAACAAAAACTTGTCGACCAGTGTTATTTACGAATTATTTACGACAGCTATTGAGCTATTGACTTTCATGCAACACCATTTATTGGCTTTAGTCACTTTCGCTTGCTTGTACATAATCAAAGCATTTGGTTTTCTTTCTTCCTTTTTTTTTTTTTTTGGAGAGAAAACGTTAATGAAAACGAAAATAGTCTAAAATCATAATTAGTTAGTTAGTTACTTAAAGCACTTATGTCTATACACATAAATGCATACATACAGATAAGTATACACATACATATGGAAGTGTGTAAGTCAATTAAGTAAGCGGTTTAATGGCTCGCTATGCGTGTAGTTGCCATATTTCTATGAACCTGTTGCTGTTTGGCCTTTTATTTAGAGTAGCCTTTCTTTATTGTTGTTTTTGCTGTTTATTCACATAATGCATTTTGGTAATTAATTTTGCTTTTAGTTAGCTATTTGCTTGCTGCGTGTACATAAAAATGGCTATGTGTGCCGCTACTGGGCGCAAGCTAATATTAACTAAACCGCTTTAGCTTGTCTATTCGTTGTCAAGTTTTAGTTTTCATTCCCTTTTTTTCAGTTTCGCTTTCATATGTGGCTTTTATTATAGATATGCTTTTCGCTACAGCTAATAGCAATTACACTGTAGGTAAATTTTTTACTTTTGAAATATCACAGAGAAACGCCGAAACACGTCAATTTAATTTCTGGCTCTAGAATACGATGGCATTTACAGAAAGTCAAAGTTAGCTCGCGTTTTCGAGATATTTAGGAAAAAAGTTTCAGAGCTCTGAAGGTAATTTTTTTTCCGTCTAAAAACTTTACTCATGCTTGGAACCCTTTTCCCGCATAAAAATTCTGACAGTTGTTCTTACTTAATTGGGACATTCTAAATTCGATGCCACCTTTAGTTTTCCAAAATTGGCTCCAGTTTTTGAGATAACGGTATTTAAAAATTACCATCAATTTGGACTTTTTTGTTAATAACTCAGTCAGTTTACGAGATAAATTGCCAAAACTTTGCACGTGACAATATTTTAGTATTACCTTCACTATTTCTGAAAATAATTGAAATCGGATCACTATAACATATAGTTGTCATACAACCGATTTTTCAGATATGGACATTTTGGGGTATAGCTTCGCTATTTAAACAGCTAAGGACATGCAACTTTGGAGAATTTGTACTCATATTGGCCTTAATCTATTCCCTGAAAATCGTCGAGATCGGGTCACTATAACATATAGCTGCCATACAGCTGATTGTTCAGATATGTGGTTTTGCACTTTTATTTTCTTATAACTCCGAAAATAGTCATTCTGCGTGAAAAGGCAACATAAACACTTTCATTCAAAATTAATAGGTGAACAATTTTCTCGTATACGATTCCCACGTATCTGCATCAGTTATTGCAGTTTTATGCAACTAAGTTTGAAATTTCACCATAGGCATTTTTTTCAAGCCCGATAACACATATATCGTATTAAATTAATTAGATGATCTTTATATCGTCTTACAGAGAATTAAAAATACTTTTAAGCAGTTTTTAAATGAAGAAAATATATGCATTTTTGAGGATTTTATACGCTTTTGAATAATTTTTTTTGTTAATTTTTCATAAAATTTTTTTTCAAATAATGCCTAAAAGTATGCTTCAATAGTTTTCGACCAATATTTTTGTAGGAAAATTTTACTATAAATGCATATAAAATCCTCAAACATGCATTAATTTTCTTCATTTAAAAACTGCGTAAAAGTATTTTTAATTCTCTGTAAGACGATATAAAGATCATCCAATTAATTTAATACGATATATGTGTTATTGGGCTAGAAAAAAATGCCTATGGTGATATTTTAACCTTGGTTGCACAAAACTGCAATAACTGATGCAGATACGTGGAAATCGTATATGAGAAAATTGTTCACCTATTCATTTTGAATGAAAGTGTTTATGTTGCATTTTCACGCAGAATGACTATTTTCGGAGTTATAAAGAAATAAAAGTGCAAAAACATATATCTGAACCATCAGTTGTATGGGAGCTATATGTTATAGTGACCCGATCTTGACAATTTTCAGGGAATAGATTAAGGCCAATATGAGTACAAATTTTCCAAAGTTGCATGTCCTTAGCTGTTTAAATAGCGAAGCTATATCCCAAAATGTCCATATCTGAAAAATCGGTTGTATGGCAGCTATATGTTATAGTGATCCGATTTCAATTATTTTCAGAAATAGTTAAGGTAATACTAAAATATTGTCACGTGCAAAGTTTTGGCAATTTATCTCGTAAACTGACTGAGTTATTAACAAAAAAGTCCAAATTGATGGTAATTTTTAAATACCGTTATCTCGAAAACTCGAGCCAATTTTGGAAAACTAAAGGTGGCATTGAATTTAGAATATCCCAATTACGTAAGAACAACTGTCAGAATTTTTATGCGGGAAAAGGGTTCCAAGCATGAGTAAAGTTTTTAGACGGAAAAAAAATTACCTTCAGAGCTCTGAAACTTTTTTCCTAAATATCTCGAAAACGCGAGCTAACTTTGACTTTCTGTAAATGCCATCGTATTCTACAGCCAAAAATTAAGTTGGGGTGTCTCGGCGTTTCGCTGTGATATTTTGACCTCCCTACAGTGTTATTATGCATTTTTAAATGAATTTTACACTTTTACTTTTTTATTTCGTACTTTCGGCGCATAAATGAAAGTAAAATTTAGTTCAGCAGGTTACTCATACGCTATGTAGGTACAATGTGCGTGTGGACCTAGAGCCATATGTAGGTAAATATGTATAAATATGTACATCTTTCATTTCCTTATAATAGTTAGTGTGTACCTACATAACTTTCAAATCAGGTTTTGTTATAAAAAAAAAACTAATTGTACAAACAAAAAAATTTGCGTCACCTGCGAAGGCATTTGGCTTTTAAATACATACATACATATTTAGTTACTATCGAATTGGAGCTGCAATCATAAAACCAATTGGATAAGTTTCGTTAAAAAAGCAAAAAAAAATCGACATATTTGTCGGAAGCTTTAGTTTTTCAATATCTCTCAATTGATTTGTGGCTTTGCATTCCTCACCGGTAATATTACATTTCAGTGTACTAGTTGCAGTGGCGATTCAGCTGCTTTAAAAAAAACGACCACATGTGGTCATAAAATAAAAAAATAAATACATATATTAATATATTAAAGCCAATAAAAAGCTCGTGTCCAAAATTGCATACCTACTTACATATTATTATGCACAGAAATTAGTATATTTTTCTTTAAAGAACTGCAAGCTCAGTGTTTTCGTAATTAGCTCATCTGCATGTATTTGCATGACTTAACTTTCACTCATATATGCATAATCATTTAGAAATAGACATACATATGTACATTAGGCCGTCTCGCCTTATAGGGACGCAAAAATAAAGTGCGCCGTACGCCTCCGCATATGATGTCTTTTTGGAAATCATTTCCAGAAAAGTTTTATATTATTTTTTTGGTCGCCGCTAGATGTCGCTAAAATTTATTATTCTCATATCTTCCGTATTTATAGTCCGATCTCTGAGTTTAATACAACAATGTCTTTGGCTTGAAAGGACGCCTTATACTATGGAATATTATTAACCCAATATGCGTCATTGGGGTCACTACCACCCAGTACTTATTTAATACCACCCTAATGCAATTTTTTATGCCTGCTTGTTAAACGTAGTCTAAAATCATTAATCTTTGCAAAACCAGTATTTCGATCGCTTCAGTAGAACCCGAAATAAAACACGTTCAACATTCCGAGGAATATAAGTTTTTCGCTTCCTTTGGTCCTTTAGGTTCATTCTACATAAATTTCTTCTGAGGAGACCCCTACTGAAATTTTATGGCGAATAATTTTCTAGAACATTTTAACCGTCTATCACCGCCAATACAGGGTTATTTTGACCCCCTTTTTTATAAAATCAGGAAAAATAGTATTTTTAAGGTCGCTAGAGGGTTAAAATGTTCTAGAAAATTATTTGGCATAAAATTTTACTAGGGGCCACCTCAGAAAATTTTTCTGTAAAATTAATCTAAAAGACCAAAGGAACTGAAAAACCTATATTCCTCGGAATGTTGAATGTGTTTTATTTCGGGTTCGCTCAAGCGAATACTTCTTTTGCAAAAGATTAATGATTTTTGACTACGTTTAAAACGCAGACGTAAAAAAGGTACATTAGGGTGGTATAAGCTAAGTACTGGGTGGTAGTGACCCCAATGGCGCACATAGCGTTAATAATATTCTACAGTATAAGCCGCCCTTTCAAGCCAAACACATTTGTGTATTAAACTTAGAGATCGGACTATAAATACCGAAGATATGAGAAAAATAAATTTTAGCGACATCTAGCGGCGTCCAAAAAAAAAATTAAAAAATTTTCCGGAAATGTTTTCCAAAAAGACATCATATGCGGGGGCGTACGGCGAACTTTATTTTTTGCGATACGGTCTTATGTACATACATATACAGAATATGATAATTACATGTCTATGCCTAGTGTCCGCCTACAGGCCATTGTAAATGCTGCTACTACTGATATGTGTACCAAACACACATGAGTTGTAGTCCACTTTTAAACAGGGCTATGTGAAATTTTTACGATTTTGAGTTTTTAATGGATTGCGTACGACTCTTTAAAGTTGTATAATGTCCATTAAACATTTATTGCAAAATTCTTGCGTATTCTGCTAAAACAGCATTAAATTTGTATAGCCACACTTTCATCTCTCCACACTTTTATCTCCAGCATCTCTATCTGATTTCTTTCTAATTTGTGGCTTTATATGAAAAATGCACATAGCCCTGTTTGAAAGTGGACTACATATGACGCACATACATAATACATATCTACCACTTTTCTTTCGTCATGCAACTATTATATAAACTGACTTTTTTTACTTCCGAAACAGACTTTTGCTTTTAGCTACTCTTCTTTACTCTTGTCTTTTGTTAACCATGACCTCCTCTTTGCCCCAAAAAAAAAAACAAAAAAGAAAAAAACAAAATGATAAATTATTGTATTGCTAAGCACAGCATTAAACTGGTATAAAATTTTCATTACATTATTATTTTGTTTCTATGGGGAAAAACTGCATTGGTAAGCAAACATTTTCATTTTAAGTATTTTTGTTTATTATTGTTGGTTATTAATCAAACCTTAATTAAACCTTCGGATGTTTGTTTACAGTTTGGTCTCAGCAGGGATATTTGATAACTATTTTCGGTATAAACAATATTAAAGAAACACAACGAAGCTCATTAATAGGGGCATTTCAGTTATTACATCTGGGTCTGGGTTAAGATAAATTTTTACTGAAACAATCCGGCTCATAATGAAATTTGGCTGCACTTGAAAAGAACTAAAAAGAAGAAAAAACATATACAACAGATACCCAGCAGTAAAAATCTGAAATGAATCACTGATGAAATTCATCATGAGGAGGCATCAGTGAATGCTTTCATATAAAGGCTGCTGAATTTTTTCAAATAAATGGTTTGCTTTCCTAATGCCTATATGACTCCGTTCGGAGCCGGCATAAAACTGTCCAATGGTAGGAAAAACAAAAGGAGTACACCACGAATTGGGAGAGAAGCTCGGCCATAAAACTCGTCAGAGTTATAATAGCGCAAAAACAATTCTTCTGTACGTTGAAAAGAGACAAATACTCCCTCAAAAAAAATTTGATTGACTTTAAACTTCAAACTAAATGAAAATAACTATTCCAAAAATTATTTTTTTTGGAAATTTGAATTTAAATTACTGAAATAAATTATGAAACTCAAATGGCGGGATAGCTATGTATTCCATGTTATAAGGAGAAGCCAGTGCGCAGTATAATTTTTCTTCCGGACTTCTTCTTTCCCCTTACGTCCAAAGCAGAAGCTTACAAGAGGCAAATTTGAAATTTGTATTTCCATATATTTTTATACTCAGCTGTACTAGTACACAGAGTATTATAGTTTTGATTTCATAACGGTGGATTGTAACAGAACGAAATAATCGAGATAGATATAGACTTATATATATCAAAATGATCAGGGTGAAAAGAGAAATCGATTGAGCCATGTCCGTCCGTCCGTCCGTCCGTCAGTCCGTCCGTCAGTCCGTCCGTCCGTCCGTCCGTCCGTCCGTCCGTCCGTACGCACTCTAACTCGCGCAAAAATTGAGATATTTTGATGAAATTTGGAATGCAGCTTGGTATCGAGACTGGCACGGTTGGTATTGAAAATGGGTGAAATCGGACCATGACCACGCCCACTTTTCCTATATAGAAAAAATCGTAAATTTGGTATCTCAGTCACTAATATAGCTGGAGCGATGAAATTTCACCCACCTATTGAGCTCAGGCTCTTATGAAGAAATTTGATGAGATTTTGGAAAATGGGCGGTGCCACGCCCACTTATTAAGGGCCAAACATTGAAAGTTTTATATGTCATAACTCAGAAACCATTGAAGATATATCGATGAAATTTGGTATGCGTGATTTGCTTACTTAGACAAATGTTTTGACGGAAAATTGTCAAAATCGGCTGACGGCCACGCCCACTTTTATATATGGGAACTATAAAGGGGCCTAATAAAAACATTTTAAGCGATATCTCTGTCAAATATACAGATAATTCATTGAAATTTTGTGCCAGGAGTCCAACTATGGACATAAAACAAAAAAAACAAAAATTTTGGAAAATGGGCGTGGCACCGCCACCTTTTAGACAAAGGAATCTACGAGATTTCGGAGCCCATAACTGGACAAACAATTGAGATATTATGACCAAACTTGGTTTATACACTTCTATAACTTGTGTTAATAGACATGCAAAAATTTATTGAAATCGGTTTATGACCACGCCTACTTTTTAACAAAGATATTTCTGGAACACCCTTTGGGAATTTGTAACGTGACATCTTTGTAACTAGAAGTCATAAAGGAATGAAATTTTGAACAAAGAATAATATTCATATGCTTAGTTGGATGACTGGTAAAAATGTGGCTACGCCCACTTTATGCAGCACTCGCTTTATATAAAATCCATCAAACGCAAACAAATTATGAAAGCATACAGCTGAGTATCTAATGTTCGATTCCACTCGAACTTAGGCTTCCTTACTTGTTTATTTTAAATATAATTTGTTTTATAGTTGTTAAATTGAAAAATTTGTCAGAAAAGCTGCCGAATGTCAAAAAACTACCGAAATACAAGCTGGCTCGTGGGTTTATAACCGCCTAGATGGTATTTCGTTTGGGTTTTTCAATATAGCTTGCACGCTTGCACCAACGCAAAACGATAGTGATGAATATTCAACAAAGAATGATCAATGATCATTTAGCAGTGAAACAAATTTACTGCAGGGTATATGTATACATACACAAATGTCACTTTTCAGTTCTGCCAAATCAAAAAAGCACTGTGCTGCCAAATCAGCACGGAAAAAACAAATCGAACAGGGCGGATCAGAAATTGAACCAGCAATTTATCTGGTTTAATCGAGCTGAAATCTTTGTTGTTGCATTTACATGCAAAAATTTTTATCTGGGTTAGGATCACCGTATGTGAAACACGGCTAATGTGAGTAAAGGTCTGTTATTTTCATATTTTATCATCATTTATGGCTGTAAAATTGAGCTGAAGTTTGCATAATTTTCCAAAATTCGAAGAGTAAATACATTGGAAAATGAAGACGCCGTTTTACTGGTGAATTGCTTAGTTAAAGTTTGGAGTATAAACTACTATTTCCTTATTCATTATCGAATGTGAGACTTAAAAAAAGGTATACGATTTCCAATCATTTTCGTATTGGTAACCAAGTTATAGTTTTTGACTTTAAAAGTATTTGATTGCTTGCGACAATTCGGTCGGTACATTTCCGATTACTGAACTGGTCGCCTGTTGCAGTTTAGGTAATACTTATGTATGTTAAAATTTTGTTTACCTTTTTCCTATGTACATATGTATTTTACGACCAATAGCAATGATGTTAGTAATCATAAGCTATGAACTACATGTGTAAGCTTACTTATATCTTTTTATTTGCCTTGAGAAACTCTGCAATTGTACAGCGAGTTTCACAACAGTGCACTGTGGTCCCAATTGTTTTTTTAGGGCGAATTTAATCAAAAATTGACAGGTGTCATATTAATTTTTTTTGTAAACTAAACTAATAGTCGAAAGTGTATACAATTTAAATAAAAACAAGTAAGGAAGCCTAAGTTCGAGTGGAATCGAACATTAGATACTCAGCTGTATGCTTTCATTGTTTGTTTGCGTTTGTTCGATATAGGGTGTATTTTATATGACACAAGTGCTGCATAAACAGGGCGCAGCCACGCCCATTTTCAAAATTTGTATCAATCATCCAAATAAGCATATAAATATTATTGTTAGTGCAAAATTGCATCCCTCTATGACTTTTAGTTACAAAAACTTCACGTTACAAATTCCAAAAGGGTGTTCCAGAAATATCTTTGTTAAAAAGTAGGCGTGGTCATAAACCGATTTCAATACATTTTTGCGTGTCTATTAACACATGTTATAAAAGTGTATAAACCAAGTTTCGTCATAATATCTCAGTTATTTGTCGAGTAATAGGCACGTAGATTCCTTTGTATAAAAAGAGGCGGTGCCACGCCCATTTTCCAAACTTTTTTATATTTTGTTTCCGGTCTATTGTAGAACTCATGTCACAAAATTTCAGTGATAGATCTTTATATTTGACAGAGAGATCGCTTAAAATGTTTTTATTAGGTCACTTTATAAAACCCATATATAAAAGTGGGCGTGGTCGTCAACCGATTTTGGAAATCTTTCGTCCACACATTTGGCTAAGTAAATATATCACGCGTACCAAATTTCATCGATATATCTTTAACGGTTTATGAGTTATGGCTTATAAAACTTTCAATATTTGCCCCTTAATAAGTGGGCGTGGCACCGCCCATTTTCCAAAATTTTTATATTTTTTGTTTTATGTCCCTAGTTGGTCTCCTGCCACAAAATTTCAGTGATAGATCTTTATATTTGACAGAGATATCGCTTAAAATGTTTTTATTAGGCCCCTTTATAGTTCCCATATATAAAAGTGGGCGTGGCCGTCAACCGATTTTGATAATTTTTCGCCAAAACATTTGTCTGAGTAAGCAAATTACGCAAAACAAATTTCATCGATATATCTTCAACGGTTTCTGAGTTATGACATATAAAACTTTCAATGTTTGCCCCTTAATAAGTGGGCGTGGCACCGCCCATTTTCCAAAATTTTTGTACTTTTTGTTTTATGTCCGTAGTTGGACTCCTGCCACAAAAATTCAGTGATAGATCTTTATATTTGACAGAGATATCGCTTAAAATGTTTTTATTAGGCCCCTTTATAGTTCCCATATATCAAAGTGGGCGTGGCCGTCAACCGATTTTGATAATTTTTCGCCAAAACATTTGTCTAGGTAAGCAAATTACGCATACCAAATTTCATCGATATATCTTCAACGGTTTCTGAGTTATGACATATAAAACTTTCAATGTTTGACCCTTAATAAGTGGGCGTGGCACCGCCCATTTTCCAAAACTTAATCAAATTTCTTCATAAGGGCCTGAGCTCAATACGTGGGTAAAATTTTATCACTCTAGCTATATTAGTGGCTGAGATACCAAATTTCCGATTTTTTCTATATAGGAAAAGTGGGCGTGGTCATGGTCCGATTTCGCCCATTTTCAATACCAACCGTCCCAGTCTCGATACCAACTTGCATTTCAAATTTCATCAAAATATCTCAATTTTTACGCGAGTTATCGTGCGTACGGACGGACGGACGGACGGACGGACGGACGGACGGACGGACGGACGGACGGACGGACGGACGGACGGACGGACATGGCTCAATCGATTTCTCTTTTCACCCTGATCATTTTGATATATATAAGTCCATATCTATCTCGATTATTTCATTATGTTACAATCCACCGTTATGAAATCAAAATTATAATACTCTGTGTACTAGTACAGCTGAGTATAAAAAAAAATTATGCAATAAGTGCTGTTATATGAACAAAAATCGTGCTCAAAAAGTGAGTACCCGTAAAATCTTCGGTCGAGTATTTTATATAAACCTTGCAATCTATCGTAAATCCACGTGTTTTTCTTGAATAAGTGTATTTCTTTTTTGTTGTGCCTCATGGAAAAAACATCAAAAGGTAAGTTGTATAAGGTTTTAACGAATAGAATAAATATTGCATTTGAAAAAGGCTTACTTTATAACCGATTAATTAAAAAAAAAAAATTTCGAAAATTTCTAAGGTTATAAAAAATTGCACGCATTTGCAAGTGTTGGGAATGTTATGTATAAAAAAATAGCTTTACCTTTTAGCGATACTTATTACCATAAATGAAAACTTTCTTCGACTTTCTATAATTTAGAAAATTTTTTTAGGGTGTCCCCGTAGTTACCCGTAAGGAACTGTTTGATGAGTGGCTTAAGTTTAAACATTTGGCTAGGAAAAACTGCTCCAGTGCCCTAAAATGTGTTCTTTCGGAAAAGCATAATATAAATCTACATAATTGTGAAAAAATATTAGAAAATTTTATTAAAAGTGTGGAAAAACGGTGGAAAAGTGTAAAAACAAGTTTATCACGTTTTCTCATAACTAATAACGATTGGTTACAGTCTGAAATTGTATTTCCTATAGAAAGCAAGGAATTTCAGCCTGGACCTTCAAAGCGTGGAAGACCTACGAAAAAGTTTAGTGAGAGTGGAGCTAGGGCGAAGCAAAAAAAAGCAAGAGCGCTCACCTCAGCCTGGACCATTCAAGAACTTTCTGCCGCTTTGCAGGCTAGTTTACGAAAAAAGGGAAAACGAAATGCTGCTACAGTTGTTGAAAAAGTTACTGCTACCAATTCTCGGAAATTTCACAAAAAAATATACACGATCGCAAAAACCCCTCACAAAATTATATTATGTACATATCGCTTTTATAAAGTTTTTCGTGAAATAGCTATACACTCAACCTTCGCTGTAAATAGTTGTTGAATTTTTTTCCACTTACCCCAACAATTAAAAAAAAAAATAATAATTAAAAATATAAAAAATACCTTCATTGCACACCTCTCTTAATAATAAAATTAATAGCTGGACTTTCTACTGGCCAAATTTCGGTGTCCTAAACAATATTTTCACTATATCAAAAAAAAAAAAAAACAAATTTTGCACACCCTAATTTACCAATTTCTTCTATGAATCTTAAAAAAAAAACATTTATATCTACTTTATTTTATGCAGGATGCGTTTTTATAAAATAAATCAACAGGTATTCCTACAAAACACTAACTTTATTGAAGCTACTGATTTAATTCGCGCTAGATAAGCGATTGGGACCACTGTGCAGTGTTGTAAAAAAATAAAAAAATAAAAAATGGCATAAAAAGTATATTACTTGAAATCATCTTAAAAATAAAGCAGAAAATGACACCACCAAATAACTAAAAAAAAATTCAAAAGATTCCACTTGTCAAAATGTCTAATCAACTTCCACAGAAATAAATAAATATGTATATATTTATTTAAAAACATACTGTAGTACATCAAGTATATAAAAATATATAAAATAGACAATTAAAACAAGAAATCAATCCACAATACGAAGACTTATGACTCAGACCCAAATACTTGAGGATTCATAATCACCTATACTCGTTTATAGTAAGGTTATCTCTATGCTTACATACGAGTGTGTATTGAATTATATTTTTTTCCAATAGTTAAACAAACCAAAGACAATGAAGAACGCGACTAACCAAAACAAAGAGTATATAAAACAGAGTTAGCTGAGTTCAGGCACGTAGCCAGGCGGGGGGCTCGGGGGGCTCAAGCCCCCCCCCGAAATTCGAAGGAAGTATTTTTTTTTGTAATTTCCTCAACTCGCGTCTCACAAATTCGAATGTCAAGCATGGCGAAAGCGGGTTTGGATTTTCTTTAAAAAATTTAGCTCTTTCAAGCCCTTTTTTCGTGAACCTAGCCCCAACCAAAGTGCGCAAGTTCGAGTCTTGGCAGAAGCAAAAGTAACCTGATGAGTCTTAGAGGGATCTAAGGCGAAACAGCTGTAGTTACATCCATGCTTAAAAAGTTTTTTTCTAGTTTATAAAAAATAAAAAATTAAATATAACATGGGCCTGTGCTCGTTAAATTAAATATATAAAAATTTTTTCTGCCAACACTAAATTTCTAGATAACAAGTAAGGAAGCCTAAGTTCGAGTGGAATCGAACATTAGATACTCAGCTGTATGCTTTCATTGTTTGTTGCGTTTGATGGAAACACGGTGTACTTTATATAAAGCTAGTGCTGCATAAAGTGGGCGTAGCTACGCTCATTAAAAACTAAACAAGTAGGTAAGTACCTACATAGGTACATATATTTTATCATACAAAAAACATTATATCAAGCAACGAATATAACGAGTGCACATTCTTAAAAATAATGTTCCTTTTAACTACCTACCTACATACATACATACGTAATTTTTTCCATATTCATTTTCAAAATAATCAACCAATATGAATAACTTCCATTTGACCTATGTATGTACATATGTATATGTATGTGGGGGGGGGGGGGGGGGGAGTGCAATTTGTCCATAATTTCTGTAAGCCCCCCCCGAAACGAATTCCTGGCTACGGGCCTGGCTGAGTTACATACATAGCTTAGTTAGCCACATAAAGCTAGCAATTTAATCAGTCCATGAACCTTGAGCTAATGTTTCGCTTAGGTTAGCTAAGCACTAGTTCATACATACATACGAGGGTTGTTTGATGCATACCTGGGTAATACTGAGTAGTAATTGGACTATTACGTACTTAAATACTTTATATTTTGATCTTGAAGTAATGAGTCCGTACCAAGTACTTTCAGAATATTCAAGTACTAGTACAAGTACAAGTACAAAGAATTGAAAAAGAATTGAATTTTTAGCAAAGTACTTGAAAGAATTGAAAAATCGGTTCAAGTACATTTTTAAATTCTTTTCAAGTACATTCAATTCTTTTCAATTACTTTAAAGTATTTGCTAAAAATTCAATTCTTTTTCAATTCTTTGTACTTGTACTTGTACTAGTACTTGAAAATTTGGGAATGCAAGTACTAGTACTAGTACAATTCTTTTAAAATGTACTTGTCACAAGTTGTACTGGTACTTGATATTACCCAGGTCTGGTTTGATGGGCCGTGACATTTGATTAAGAAATAATTTTTTCAGCGAAAATTCATTTTATTTCTCATTTTCGTTCAGCGTTTTTACAATTTTTTTTTTTATTTCTTCCAAATAAAAAAATTGGATTTTTCGAGGCTCTCAACATAGACATTTGTTTCTGTGATGACCTCTTCATTTGACCCAAATCTCTTGCCACCCAGACATTTCTTCAGGTTTGGACACAGGAAATAATCCTAGGGGGCTAAATCTGAAGTATGTATATGATGGTGGGTGAGATAGCAATTCGTAATCCAATTTGCCATGACGACTACACACATTTACGGTCGTGCATTGTAATGATGTAATATATTTTTTTTCTTGGCAAATGGGGTTGTTTTTGCTTCAAATCAAGATCGAATCTGTTCAAAAGCTATGAGTAATATTCGCCGATAATTGTTTTACACTTTTCAAGATAATCGGCGTGAATGACAACTCGTGCATCGCATAAAACTGTGGTCATAACTTTACTGGCCGACAGACCAACTTTGAGCTTCTTTGGAGCACGTAAACCCGGAGAAACCCACACTGAGAGAAAAAAAAATATATGGAGGGGTCAAAGAAATTGTTTACCTATTTTGAACACTACTTTCTTTGTTTTGAGTAAATTTTCCTTAAAACATGTTAAAAGGTTTATAAAATATTGTTGTTACATGCGTTACCATGGTTTCATATACTTGTTTTGAAAAAATTCATACATTAAAATAATGAAAAATTCTTTAAGCGCCATTCCATTCCCAACTTTCCTTGTTTTGAAGACTTGATTTCTTTAATTTTGAGAAATAAAATTCCCATACAAATCCCCATGGCAACGAATTTGTTTGAATGTTTTTTTATGTTTTTTCCACATTTTTGAGAAAATTTACACAAAACAAAGAAAATTTTGTATTGGGACGCGTGTTCAAAATAAGGAAAATTATGTCTTTGATCGAGAGAAATTTTTTTTTTGAGTGCACTGTTTTGATTGTTCTTTGGTGCACGTACACTTAGAGAAACTAACTGGTTTGATTGTTCCTTGTCTTTTGGTGTAGTGTAATAGATCCAAGTTTCATCTACGGTTACAAAACGGCGCAAAAATTGGTTTGAATGGACATCGTCAAACTCTCCTTTGAAGTTGTCACACGATTACGCTTATTATCGAGTGTAAGCAATCGCTTGTGGCCGCTGTGGTGCAGTGGGTAGAGTGCTCGCCTGCTATGCCAGATGTCTCGGGTTCAAATCACGGTCCGAGCAAAACACCAAAAAATTTTTCTAATTAGTAACAATCCAATTATTGGGGTTTTTAAGAGCAGCGGTAACCTCTCGGCAGTGGACGGCATACCCTCCGAGAGTATTTCTGCCATGAAAAAGCTTCTCACAAAAAATGCATTCGCCTTTCGGAGCCGGCATAAAACTGTAGGTCCACCCAATTAGTAGGAAAAACAAAAAGGAGCACACCTCGAATTGGGAGAGAAGCTCGGCCATAAAACTCGTCAGAGTTATAATAGCGCCATTGTATTATTATTATATTATTATTATTATGTAAGCAATCGCGGCAGCCATCGCGCGGTTAGCTTTTTCATGTCTAAATATTCATTGAAGATGTGGCATATTCGCTCAGTTGGGATGCCTGTGGTCTTAGCTATTTCACGCGCTTTCATTCTCCGATCGTGCAATATCATTCCATGGCTTTTGTCGACATTTTATGATGAGACTACTTCTTTTGGGCCACCTGAACGTTCGACATTACTTGTGCTAGTACGACCACAACGGAATTCTGTAAACCACTTTTTAATCATTGAAAATGATGGTGTCGAGTTCCCAATAGTATTAATCAAGCCTTTCTGTGGTTTCCTTCATGGATTTTGACGAAAAAAAATAATGCTTAATCAGCACACGAAATTCACTTTTTTCCATTTTTGTTATAACACGCGAGGCTTTAAATAGCTGTCAAACACAAACTAAATCGCGCAGATTATTCAAACTTTGATAGCAGTGTTTTAAAGGATGGTAGTTGACATGGGCAGTGTTGAACTCAATTAAGTACTGGTCGTTAAGTTCAAAATGTGACGAACTTATCAAACAAACCTCGCAGATTTTGTTTTACTTGTATCATTTTAAATTTTTAGTATTTTGTATTAACCATTTTTGTTTGTTTTGCGAAAATCCTCTTTGTAGTTGTTCACCTTTTTTTTTTAATTTTTTCATTATCTTAAGTAATTACATTTTTGGTTCAGTTGGAGTAAGGTCTTTTGTTAAGCTGATTTTTATGGCTTTGAATTATGTTTTGTTGGCAAGGTATTACAAATGTAAATATGTATGTTAATTTGTTTGCACTCTGAAATGTGTTAGTACAAGGAATAGCAAGGTAAAATAATTGTGTAATTGTTTTTATTATTATACTTACATTTACTTTAGGCGTGAAGCAAGTAACAATAAAATGGCAACTAATATTTATTCAACAATGAAATAAGATTAATTTCTTGAAAACAAATAAAACAAAAAACACACTCTTTGCTGAATAATTGCGCTGTTACTTTACTTAATAACACTTCTGTAATTTCAAAAACACTTCTACTGTACATAATTTACGCAGAGAAAACTCAACAAACACGCATAATTTCAGCACATTAGAAGCCAAAAGCTCGACTACAAAACTCAACAGCAACATCACTTAAGTGAAAATGTCTAGCGTGTATTGAACATACAAGAATATTTTTTAAGTACCTACTTGTAAGAAATTTTCAAGTGCATCAACGAAGGAATACGCAATTGGAATTCACAAATCAATGTTAAAACGCCAAATGCCAAGCGCATGACATTCCGACAACAAATTTGGTCAAGTTTGCTGGGTTCAGCGAACGGATGCGTTGCGCGAAAATGGATTTTGTTTGAATTTGTGCGAAATGACCGGAAAAGGGCTCAATGTAAACTGAGTTTACAAAGCAAACAAATATGCGAAGGTTAGCTGAAATCAAAGCTTTGTGATGTGATTTAATTTTAAGCAAATCGTGGTATTTGTGATGAAGAAGTAAATTAGTGGAGGTAGAATGTGGATAAGAGCAAAACTTTGTTTTTCTTTAGCTTGTAGAAGCGCATAAAATAGTATGCAGAATATTTAGGTAAAGTAAGAAAATCCCTTCTTGATAAGTATTTTATTATTCGCTTAGAGAAAAAAAACATGACAATTTTCAGTAAAATTCTAAAAGCATTTCTCGAACACTTCCAGCAAGGCAAATTCATTACATGGTAATGGCAGGGCGAATTCGGCAATATTCGCCTCGATTCGCTTTAAGTTTCTGTGCATCAGAATGTCAAACTCAGTCAAATATTTCTTTGTATGAAATTCTTCTTTATACGGCGAGTTAAAACGAAAAGAAGAAGAAGTCACCTGTTCACTTACCATTACCATATGAATGAATTTGCCTTGACCTCCAGTGAAAATAATTTATCGAATACATACTACGGTTTCTAACTTTTCTATTCACACACGAAAATCATTTACGATATTAGTGTTGACATCATTGAAAAAATTTGCTTGTAGATAATGTGAAAATAACAACAACAAATTGCACATATACACGACGAGTCAGCCGTGATCACGATTTTCTTCTTTTTTTTTGCAGGTTTTCAGTAATGCGCCAACACTTTGGCACGTTTAAGAGATAGTATGAAGAAATAGAAACAAATGTACATACATACATATACATATATGTACATTAGCAAACAGCCGCAAGAAATACAAACAAGGAAACCGTAAATACCGTGCAAAAAAATGTGCGATCAATCCCGAAAGAGATTTGTCCTCGATTGATCTCTTTCGAGAACAATCGGTCCACAATTAGTCCCCAATTGTTCTCGTACGGGTATAAATGTAGACTAATCGCTTTCATTCCGAACGGGTACAAATCTAGATTCCTTAAATGTAGACATTTTACAAAAATATGCAATGTATTTAAAAAATTGTAGAACAACCGGTAAAACGAATTGAACACCCTTTTTAATAACAATTTTAACAAAATGTTGCCTAAAATATCCTATGAAAAAATTCTTTTCATTACGCTCATATAATGCATACTCAAAACTTACAATTTTTTAAATTTGTTATTGAGATTTTTTTACAAAAGTAAAACATTATATAATCTTTATTTAAATATGCATGAACATTTACAATTTTTTAAGGAAAAATCTACATTTGTACCCGTTCGTGCTGAAAGCGATTGATCTACATTTGTACCCGTTGGGGATGAAAGCGATTGATCTACATTTGTACCCGTTGGGGATGAAAGCGATTGATCTACATTTGTACCCGTTCGGCATGAAAGCGATTGATCTACATTTGTACCCGTTCGGGATGAAAGCGATTGATCTACATTTGTACCCGTTCGGGATGAAAGCGATTGATCTACATTCGTACCCGTTCGGGATGAAAGCGATTGATCTACATTTGTACCCGTTCGGTATGTTAGTGATTAATCTACATTGGTACCCGTTCGGGTATACAAGTTGAACAATTAGTCTCTTCATAGGACATGCTCGAACAAATGCGATCAATTCACTCCATATAAAGGGATGTAAAATTGTATTAGTCGCATGCTCCCTTGCGATTGATCCCGGACACGTCCCGGAGTAATCGCATTTTTTGCAGGGTACGTACAGCATAAATGTATGCGAATTTATACCAATTTATTTCCATTTGGCTACTGTATATGCCAAGAAAAAATAATTTAATAATGAAGGTCATTAGCTAAAGAGACAGGTGTTCGACGGCACAATGAATTAGAGGTGCTAGAGAGGTGAGACAATATACGTACGTACACAATAGTGGCGGACGCTTCATACATGCCGAAAAACCCGGCTTGCCTAAATATTTTCGTTAATTTCATTTTACGAATTTCTCTAAAATCTGGTTATTTTACGCTTGAAATGTGTTTACTATTTAAGTTCTTCAATGTGTTTACTACTTAAGTTCTCGTAGCGCGTTAGCCCACCAACAACATTCACGTATATTTTGTTTCTGCAGCCAATCACAGCACAACCTGGCTTAGTGAGCATGCTTAACAGTTCTACACACGGGCTTTTATGGGGCTTTCAAAACAGAATAACATAGCTTGATTTATAGCGTTCTTTAGGAGAAGTCAAGTGCTTACTTTCAGAGTTAAATTGAAAAAAATAGCTTTTTTAAATTTTTTTTATGCGAATGAGCAGCTGGCTTTGGTACTCATGATTTGATATTTAACAGTGCTGTTCACAGTCTGATATGTGATATTTACGTTTGCATGTATGTACATTATTTCTTTCAAATATCAGACTGTTAAAGCGTTGATTTTGATATTTGGCGACTGTTAATTTTAAGTGATATGAAATCAGTATGTAATCAAATAGTTCACGACATTTGCTAATTCGACTTCAGTCTTTCAAACACTGCTTAAAAGTTATGCTAAAACACCAATTGAAATTGCCGTCGGTATAAGGAAACTAAAAATACATCTGCACCTTCTTCTGAAATTCGGGGATTTCTCTATATACATATATGTATATTTCTCTATTCAATTGAATTCTTCCCAAATGATTCTAATATTAACTTCTCTTCTGCTTTTGTATATAATTCACGTTCTGACGATGAAGAACTTGAATTTACTTTCGACTAAGTCAGGCTTGCTGATGTGCTGACCAAAAGTAGCAAGCAACAAAAGTCATATACATACATATCTTCATTGTATATCAAAACTTAATTATTCTTCATCTTCATTTTCTCGATTTATTCCAATACATTCAGTTTCAACAAACCAAATATGCAAAACGGATTTAATAAAAGTCAATAACGGAGCCTCAATAAGACCTTCAGACAATACAGCAAGGAAAATTACATAAATGGATAATGGCTATGCTTCATACATACATACATATGTAGGATTGCCAAGCCAATTTATGCTAGGGCCGCCACTGGTGCACACATGTATTCATACGAACACTGAAAGATATTTAAGTGAAGCGTTGGATTTGAAAAGCTAATTAAAAGGAGAATCCTTTTCACTTGAGACAATAGAAGGAAGTGGAGAAACAGAGAAACAGTAAAGCGAGATGAACAAAGAACAATCAAACAATGAAATAAAAAGCGAATTACTAAAATAAGGAAATACTTATTTATTAGCACAATATTTTGACATTTTTTCACCTTGAAACTAACTTTTGTGTACAGTTTATGGATAAGCTAATGAGAATAGAAAAATAATTGGTTTTCATAAGTCAGCGACCCTAAAGGGTGTGTACTAGACTTATTTAACAGCTGAGTTAATAAATCGAATTTCATGTTTCAAAGGAAAAATATAGATATGTAAGACTGTGCACAAACAGCATAATACAAAACAACACTTCAACTCAAAATTGATTGCTAAGGGAGTCTTAAAGGTGGACATTTCAACAAACTCATTAATCAATGCTTGCAAAACACTTAAAATAATTCAACAAACTTAATTAATTAAGGAGGTGAACTAACTTTTTATAATAGAAAAATAAAAAAAAAAAAAAAAAACAAATCCCCACAGCAAAACTCCCTCGAGTTGTATGTATTAAGTAGCACAATAGAATTTTATGCATGCTGCTTTAAAAGTTAAATTAAAACAAATAAAACCCTTCAAACGTGCCGCACTTTGTTTGCCCCAATTTCAGGCTAATTAACGGGAATGCAAGAAGATAAAGCTGAAGAGATAGTATAATATATCTATGTAAAGAAAATAAAGCAAAAAAAAACGTAATAGAAAGGTAGCACGTGTTCGTTGACACAATCAAAAAAAACAGCTTAACATGCAAGAAATAAATTTGTTACGGGATTTTGAAGGTAAAATCTTCAGCAAAACAGAAAAACGAAAAAAAAACATTAAAAAAGGGTAAGCAAAAAATAATTGTGAAAATGCTGCTTTCAGAAACTTTAAGTTGGTAAAATTAAAAAGAAATCAGTAAAAACGGAATTTAACAATTAAGTATTTGAGGCTTAAGTTTCACACAACAGAAGATGTAAAAGTTTTATTTTTTTTTTGTAAACCATCCACGAAAAGTGCAATGCAAGTGTATTGTTGTTGGAATGGAAAAGTAAAACTATGTAATTCCAATGCTAAAATACTACCTATGTATATTTTTCAAGTGGTAAACAAAACATAAAAAACGTATGTGCAGAAGAAGCAACACAAGTTAACTGCGTAAATTAAAAAAAAAACGGAGGAACTCAAGAAGCAGCTTTTATGTACGAATGTGGCTGTTGATTTAATGCAATTAAATTTACCAACAAAGAGACGCAGCAATTAGCTGCCAATCGGTGCGTATTGAATACGGTGTTGCCACAGAGTACAAAAAAAAAAATACATACTTCAAATATTACTCATCGCAATAGTTGCAGCTTTCAAGAAATTTCAGCCGAAGCTTTTTACTTGGAATTACACATTCCGGCTTAGCTGTTCAATTGGAGAAATTATACGCAAAAATGTACGTGTACATATATATATCTGAACAATAGATTGTACGCGGGCTGGATGGGCTTTCCAGTAAAGACTCACGCCGCGAGAAAAGAGTGGTAGAGGGGCTCTCACAGACCTCAAAACTGAAATCAAAATTTGCCGGAGGCTTATAGCTTACGAGATATTTGTTGTTAAAATTTCAGGGGTCCATATATATGACCCTAGAAAGGGAAGGGTTATTTTTTTAAAGCGCGGCCGAAAGTCACCAGCGCAAAAAGTTATGCTACACCGTGCTTTTCCTCGTTATTAGTGCGCAGTTTTGGTGTTTTGTTTGGTGACAAATTTAACAACAAATAAACTGTAAGCTTCCGGCAAGTTTTGATTTCAGTTCTAAAATCTGTTCGAGCCGTCCTAACCCCCTCAGATTTTAAATTTTTTTCGGGGCGTGCTCCCTTAATGGAAAGCCGACCCAGGCCCCATACAACCTATTGTTAGCGTGACTCTTATCGCCTCGCTTTCTGGTACTTTCAGGAAACAATTTCATGTTTCAACAAAAACATTTAATTTCCTATGCTTTGCTATGGCAACACCGACTTTTTAGCTAGACAACACACGAAAGATTGTAACACATGAACGCATGCACGCACGCATGTGCCGCAGCGCAAACCACCAGAGCAGCAACATGCGACGAAATTCATGCAACATGCCTAATTGGCAACAAATGACATTAATCTAACGGCTAACGCTAAGTTTTAAGTGGAGAGAGCAAGTTTTGTAACAAGTATATGCTATGAATGTACAAATGTACGCTCAAATGTGCAGTCTTGCCACAACAAAGTTCCATATACGTAGTAAAAGGTATTTACATTGGAACAAATCGAGTTTACATGCAAACCGCCTAAACATTGTACGACGACGATATTTCATTTCCTCCCACAGCACTATGGTCTGAAATTCAGATTTTTTGGCATAAATCCTAATTTTTTTTTTTCTAATTTAAAAAAAATAGGTACGCAGTATTAATTTAGACATTTCAGTGGTCTAAAATATACAAAAAATTATTTGGATATGGCAACCTTGTTCTAAATATGAGCTGTCAAACATGATGCTTCCGAAGCAACAACAAACTTGTAAACAGCTGAGTAAAATATTGTAAGAAATCAGCTGTGTGATAATAGTTAAAAAGGAAAAAAGTGAATAAATTTATAATGGAGGAATATAAGAAAGGACTCTATTTTTCAACTTAACAAAAAAAAAATGTGTTTTATTGTCTCATATATGTATGGTGCGGAATTTTGTTTAATAGCTTTTTTAACCTAAAAGTTCGTATTTACCTGAGTTCTGTGGAATGAAAGTTGTGTGTATTGTCCCGTATTGTTCCAGATTTTTATGTTCGGTGAAAGTTTGGGGTATGTTCTTTAAAATCATGTATGTATAATTTGCCCGTTTTTGCCCCATTTAAGTATATTTGTAATTTTCAGCAACCCTTGAATTCTAACACGAAGAAATACTTGGAGTTTGGCCAGAGGGCGATCGCAAAACTAATATGGTTTTGGATTGGATTTTTAAAAAAATGAATACCAATGAGTTAAGTTTACAGAAAAAAGATGAAATAAGAAAAAAAAAATACAAAATTTGTTGGCATATGCTAACGAAAAATTATCAAAATGCGTAATTCCTATTTTGGAGAAAATGTGTCAGAAGCTCGAAATAAATTATACAAGATAGATCGAATCGCACATGCCATAAAAAATACAAGAAAGAATAATATCGAGCCGTATGCGCCGGAAAGATGTAAAGGCCATGATTTCCGATTTTCACTTTTTTGTAGAAATAATATGTCTTAAAAATGTACCGTTATGAAAAGCAATTTTTTATGTAAATACATATGTAAGTTCTTTTCTTATATCTTTTCGTATACTTCTAAGAATTTATTGAATTAAATATTTGGTTTGGGAAGATTTTATGTACAGCTATAACCATTAGTATCTGTTTTCATGTGATAATAAAATTAGTTGCCCACTTTTGCCCATCATATGCAAATTCTTCATTTTATGAAAAAAAAATTACACTATAGGTCCAAGGGAGGTACTTCTAGGGACTGGCCGATTTCAACAATTTTTGGTATCGTCGATGCTTATTACGATAATAACTTAATTGCCAATTTTCGTGAATATATCGCAATTTTTAGAGATGAAATTCAAAAATTTTTTACTATAGGTCTAAGAGAGGTACCCCTAGGGACTGGCCGATTTCAACTATTTTTGGTATCGTCGATGCTTATTACGATAATAACTTAATTGCCAATTTTCGTGAATATATCGCAATTTTTAGAGATGAAATTCAAAAATTTTTTACTATAGGTCTAAGAGAGGTACCCCTAGGGACTGGCCGATTTCAACTATTTTTGGTATCGTCGATGCTTATTACGATAATAACTTATTTGCCAATTTTCGTGAATATATCGCAATTTTTAGAGATGAAATTCAAAAATTTTTACTATAGGTCTAAGAGAGGTACCCCTAGGGACTGGCCGATTTCAACTATTTTTGGTATCGTCGATGCTTATTACGATAATAACTTAATTGCCAATTTTCGTGAATATATCGCAATTTTTGGAGCTGAAATTCAACAATTTTTTACTATAGGTCTAAGAGAGGTACCCCTAGGGACTGGCCGATTTCAACTATTTTTGGTATCGTCGATGCTTATTACGATAATAACTTAATTGCCATTTTTCGTGAATATATCGCAATTTTTAGAGATGAAATTCAAAAATTTTTTACTATAGGTCTAAGAGAGGTACCCCTAGGGACTGGCCGATTTCAACAATTTTTGGTATCGTCGATGCTTATTACGATAATAACTTAATTGCCAATTTTCGTGAATATATCGCAATTTTTAGAGATGAAATTCAAAAATTTTTTACTATAGGTCTAAGAGAGGTACCCCTAGGGACTGGCCGATTTCAACTATTTTTGGTATCGTCGATGCTTATTACGATAATAACTTAATTGCCAATTTTCGTGAATATATCGCAATTTTTGGAGCTGAAATTCAACAATTTTTTACTATAGGTCTAAGAGAGGTACCCCTAGGGACTGGCCGATTTCAACTATTTTTGGTATCGTCGATGCTTATTACGATAATAACTTAATTGCCAATTTTCGTGAATATATCGCAATTTTTAGAGATGAAATTCAAAAATTTTTACTATAGGTCCAAGGGAGGTACCCCTGGGGAATAACTGATTTCAACCATTCTTGGAGTTTTTCTTAACTAAGCCATATATAACCTGTCTGCAAAATTTCAATGGGCTACTACCACTCCTTCTAATTTATGCCAAAAAATTTGAATTTCAGACCATAGTGCACAGAATGGTTGGTTGGCGGTGGTGAATGGGACCGAACGAATGAACGAGGCGAGTGAGTGTTGGTCAATGTGGCGCAGTATTAATTTTTTTTTAAGAATCTGGCATCATGACCAGCACAAAAATGTGGCTTAATCACAGTTAGCCATTTTAGCTAAATACACGGCCTAACAGGAAAACGGAAAACATATAAATGTAAAACATGAGAAAGACGATAGCAACTCGTCTGTACAAAGGAAAGCCAAATAAAATAAAACAAAAAAAAAAATGCCAAAATTAGAAATATGTAAGCGTTGAACAACTGGAATAACTAGCGACCGTAACTCAATGCATGGAAGACCAAACAGTCATCATCGACATCGACATTGGAAACGGCAACGGCAACGGCACCGGCCAATTCGTGTGAATCCCAATCGACGACGTCAGTTTAAGCAAACTTAAGCGAAGTAATCAGAGTAAGCAAAGTAAACAAAAGCTAAATGGAAACGATTTACGACTATAAATCTAAAAGTAATTGTAACAAGACTTAAAGCCATCATCACCTAAATACTTGTGCATATGTACGTTAGTGCTTGGCTATGGAAGCATGCGGAAAGCGACTTTTATTTCTAGTTGACTGCAACTAAAATAAGAATGATATGATGAATTCTACAAACCAACATAAAGCGCTTAATGAATAGTTGGGAAATCATTTAAACTCACAGGGAAGAGGCCAAAGAAAGAGGGCAACCATTTTGCGGTCACACACCTATAAATACATTAGACTGTCTCGCCTTATATGGACCAAAAAAAGTTCACCGTACGCCGCCCATATGATTTTCATTTCCGAAAAAAAGGAAATATTTTTTTTTTGGAAGCCGCTGAGAGAAAAGGTTATGTAAAAGTATTAACCCTATGTGCGGGTGGCAAAAATCCTCGGCTGAAACCTTCAACAGGTTGCTGCCTGGGCAATGGACCTCCGTCTCTCCTCCACGCTGCCGGTTCCTGGTGCTTGCGCCAGGGCAGACTGCGGAGGGCTAGCAAAGACTGTTGTCCAGTCGAGTAGGTTCCCTCAAGGCGCGAGCCAGGGGGGAAGTGCGAAACGGCCTCAGTCATAGTTCAAGGTGCCTGGCGGAAAACATAAAACGCATTTATCTTGTCATGATGGAGGATAAACCGGCTAAAGAATCACACCAACAATATATAGAAAAAGATTTTCACTACAGGGAGTGCGATAGGTGTCTTTCTTGATATTTCGGACGTCTTTAGCAACGTCTCTGTTGCGGCGTTGGTGGAGAGGCTCGAATGGATCGGAATACCCCCAATCATTCGGCGCTGGACCGAGGACCTTTGAAGTTGTCGTACGGTGACGGGTGGGTGGGGCTTTTCGACGACGTCAAGAGGGCACATAAGTGCACCCCACAATGGGTAGTTCTCTCAGCCGTGTAGTGGAATCTAGTGGACAACAAATACCCTTCATAAATACACAAAATACTCTTCGGAAAATAAACAATATAACGCCTCCAATAGGATAACACTATGGTCCATATGTGGTCTATGTGAAGGATCGCTGTATCCGGCCAACCTAACCTAATCCTATGTGCGCCATTGGGGTCACTACCACCCAGTACTTAATTTTTGGTAATTTTTTTTTTTTTGCCTGCATGTTAAACGTCGTCAGAATCATAGATACTTTGTAAAAGAAGTATTTATTTCGATCACTCCAGCAGAACCCGGAACAAAAAGCGTTTAACATTCCGAGAAATATAAATTTGTCGCTTCCTGTGGTCTTTTAGGTTCACTTTACAAAGATTTTAACCGAGGAGACTCCTACTGAGATTATATGCCGAATAATTTTCTAGAGCATTTTAACCCTATAGCGACTGTAAAAATACTATTTTTTCTGAATTTAAAAAAAAACCCCTTCGTGGGGTTTCTAGAGGGTTAAAATGTTCTAGAAAATTATTCACTATAAAATTTCACTAGGGGTCTCCTTAGAAAAAATATTTGTATAACCAACCTTAAAGACCACAGGAAGCGAAAAGTATACATATGTACATATATTCCTCGAACTCTGCTGAAGCGACTAAAATTTTTAGTGTCGTATATGGTAATTTGAACTTTTGACTCCCTTGAAAAACCACTAAACCGCCGTAAATCGGGACCAAAATTTATATTTGTTATCCTTGAGTATAGAAGTATTGATTTTGGCTATTAGAAAATTAAAATAAACATATTTTGATTTTTTGACTCTTGATAGTTTTCTAAACTTTGACCTCAATGCGCCACGCCTTAACCGTCACCAATCGGAGCCAACATTTATATGTGATATGTTTAACTCTGCTACTGACGAGTTAGGGGGGCGGTTCAGTCTTTTTATGAACTTTTTCGTATTATGAAAAAGGCAAGCGTTAGTCAAACAAAGCTTTAATGAGGACAAAATGTGACCAAACGATCGATAAATGGTCGTCGTCAGTATAAGAGCATATTTATACATAACCACCATCGAGCAAACAGACACACAGAGCAGATAACACGTTAAAAACAGACACAAGTTCAATTACTTATTTATTTGTGGTCTGTTGCTATAAAAATCCTAATAAAATAAGCAAGTAGATATCACATAGATAACGACTAACATAGAAACAGTTATTCATAAGTAGACATATTTTATAATCTCATTTCACTTGGGTGGCAAGTTCAAATAGTTATTTTCAGCCTATCTAAATTAGTTGGCATGCGAGGCGTTTGAATTGCCCACACAGAAAAAGTTAGGCATTTAATAGGCATAGGCACACGTAGGCAATGTCTGACATTTTTATCGATTTTTTCAATGCGTATATGTTTAGACACTGGAGTAAATTTTTAAGTTCATTCACCTAATGTTCTACTAAAATTAATGACAGTACAGCGACAATGATAGAAATAGTAAATAATTAATGAACAAAAAATGTGTTTTACGATTGATTTGTAATATTTATTGATCAAACAAATTGTGTTGACTTCGTTAGTCGTTACCCAACTGCGTTAGGTTGTAAGTGGTTAAATGAGTACTAAAATGCTTAGCGTTATCAATGCTTTGCAGAAAGATCTGAATAAAAAAAAGATATTAAACAAAGTCAATGTTTTAAATTTTAATGCAGGCATATTCTTATTTAATAACAGCTTTTAGATCTGGATTGTTTTATATGTATAAAATGCAATGCAGACTATAAGAAAAAATTGATAGACAAATTTGCTACCCTTATAATTTGCAGGCCTTATTTCGTAAGCCTTTAAATCTGCTGTTTTAATTCTTAAATAAGGCTTAGATTTTTTTGTGGGTATGTATGCTAACAATTACAGCCAAGCGTCAGCTGCAGACAAAAAACATGAATCCACATACATAAATAAACTAAATAATAAAAAAAAAAAACAGAAAATTAAAAAAAAAAAATACACAAAAAATACACTTAAAAAAATACACATAAAAAAATTAAAGAAGGAAATTATGTAGCAAAATATTTCCCTTAAAGCCCGTCTCCATATAACTTAACTCGCCAACGAATAAAGTAGCGAAACATCTCACGAAAAAACCCGCCATTTCTCATTCCTGTTCTTCTTAAATGTTTGTATGTTTGCTTATTTTTGCGTTTTTGTTTTAGGCTGTGTGAGATTACGATAGATTTTGAATGAAGAAGAACAGGAATGAGAAATGTCAAACTGAATAACGATCAGCTACGTGGAGACGTGTTATTTCGCGAGATGATTCGCTACATGTTTCGTTGGCGAATTAAGTTATGTGGAGACGGGCTTTTAAATATTTCTTAGTGCTATCGAATGCTGTATACATGCGTAATTTGTGGCATGCGGCATGTTGCAGTTAATTTAAGTTTTTTCACGCGCACACACTTTCACGCGCCACCAAGAGAATTTGGAGTACGAATGTAAAAGCGAGTGCGTTTCTAGCGCGCCAGCTGCAAACATAGAAATATGTAAATGTAAATAAATAAAGATTTAAAGTATAAAAAAAAAACATCAGGGACAGAAAAGATGAAGATTTTTTTAAATATAAGTTTTAATTTTATTTTTAAATCTTGGAGCTATTTTTTTTAATATTCCAAACAAAAAAAAAAACATTTCTGATGCTAACAATTATGCGCAAGTTTTCAAATGTTCCTACTCAATTTATATATGCCGGAAAATTGTGTGCGATGTGGCAAGCATTGAAAACATATTTCAACTTCAAATAAAAACTTTTCCACAGTCCTTTTTTCAAGTCAAGTAAAACCTTTTTCAATTGAATTAAAAACCTTTTCAATTGAAATGAAATTAAAAAAGGTTTCATTTCAATTAAAAAAGGTTTCAACTGACTTGAAGAATTTTTAATTTGACCTGAAAATTCTATGTATATACATTTGTAAGTAACTATCGGCATTATTTTCGATCCCATATTCAATATACATGACATGCATAGATATGAGCTTTATATGCGCACACACATTTTATCCAAGTGAAATAAATGGGCCATTTGGCCAATCGACACACGCAACTGGTTGCCAACGCGCGAAAAGCTATAAAATCTCACAGATGTAACTAAAAAGCAATTCGTTAAGCAAATGCACAATTTTCACACGTTTTTAATTTTTATCATAAATTAAATTTGTGATGCGTAAATGAGTAAAAGCTGCATGATTCCAGGCCGACCTCAGCTTCCTCTTCTATCTCTATCTCTTTGGAGGCAGTTGGCTTGCGGAAATCGAAAACTAAATTCAGCCACAAAAAAAATTTATGTTACTTGTAACGAGAATCGCGCAACGCAAAGCAAATTAAAATGAAATACGAGTATGTGCTTGTTTTTACATATGAAAAGAAAAAGACTCGTCAAAATTTTGTGTACAACCTTTATTTATTTATAGTTTTGGTTAATGTGGCACGAATATACTCAGATTTAATGAGTTTTAGGTCATGGTACTCTTCAAATTTGTGGTACATAAGTGGCTTCTAATTTTTCTCTACAAATCAAAAAGCAGCTGCACTGAAACGGTGTCTGACGAGCAAGATTTTCCTACTATAAATAAGTTTATGGTTGAAACACTTGTAGAGCTTGCCAAAACTTGCCAAGGCACGACCGAAGTCAGATCAAACCTCAATGATGTCAGACAGTATATGGAATAGAATGGAATGAAATGGAATTGTGGTAGGCCGGGAAATTTTGTATCTTTCCCAAGCACTCAGGCATAATTGCCCATTGTACTTAAGGCCTTTAAAAAGGATCATGATGCTGGGAAAAGGGTGGGATAATCGAATCAGAGCTTCTCTGCAAACTTTCCAGATTCTCTTATAAATCTGAGAAGTTTGCCAAGTGGTAAAAAATGCGCAATCTTAGTCTGGCGAAGGCTGGACAGGTGCAGAGAAGATGCTCTGTGCCGTCGTCGTACTCCTCCGGACAAGATATGCATAGTGAGCTCTCGATGATGCCTATGATAGACATGTACTGTCTCCATGTGTCCTGTAATCACTCCCACAAGCGGCCGATGCTCCATCTTTCTCTGCTTGAGGAGGAAGTTTGCTACTTCCCTGTTATGCTGTTTCAGAAGGCAGTTTGTAATTTTATAGGAATCTGTAAAGGTCCAGCGTCTCCCGTGAGCCTCCTTCATGAAGTCCCTGATGTACTTCACAGTACCCGCTATACTTGATCCTATGATTGGCTGCGCTCCAGTTGGTTGTTCTTCTGATCCGAAATTTGCCAATTAATCGGCCAGTTTGTTACCTTGAACACCGCAGTGTCTAGGGGTACCCGCATAAGTTGAAGTTTATTCCATTTTGCTACGTAGCCAAGCTTCAACGTACATTCGTGAACAATTTTTGAAGAGGTTAGCGCAGTTTTCACTGCCTGCAGTTCAGCCTGGCTGTCACTGCAGATACAATTTTGCTGTCCATACCACCTTTCACCAATTATTCATTCCGCTGCTTTTGGTATGGCATAGATCTCCGATTGAAAACCCGTCGCCATTGTACCTAAAGCAAAATGGCACCTGAAGTCGGCCTCCAGGTGCCAGCCGGATCCAGTACCATATTCTGTTTTTGATCCGTCTGTGTAGATGATTTTCTTCGATCCTCCCAGTATACTGCAGTAGAGTTTCTGTACCTTTACATTGATCTCTTGTGGAAAAACGACAGTAAATCGTCTACCAAAGGATAATCTGGGTACCAGCTTGTCAGGCAGTATATATTGTTATATATGTTTGATGAATCTGCTATCTATTCGCTATAATATTTTAATAAACTGAAGGTAAGGTAAGGAAAAAAGAATATCTAATTACCTTATATGTATATCTATCGAGTTATTAACAATATAACACTAACTCAATTAAAGAAAAATAATTGAAGCGACCTAGATCGCAATCTAATTTTAGAGAGTATGGAAACAACAGGGGTTTTCCGGTCGACCTTCCTGGCAGAAAGTCTTAATTCACTCTCATCCAAAAATTAGAACTACATATGTAAGTACTTCACGCTCCTAAACAAAGCATTCATTTAGAGGAAAGCAAATGTTTGTAATGCATTTGAAAATGAGCGAATTCATAACAAACTAAAAAATTACTGATGCTAAAAGCTTATGAAATGCTATCAAAACTGTTGAGTTTTGTTTGAGCCCGCGCCAAGTAAGCGAAACAGGCAGCAAACCAGCAGATGCACCGCCCATTGTGACGGACAATGTTGCTACCGATTTTTTGTATATGCATTGTGCATTGCCGCATGTTTAACCACAACAATCTGAAACTACATAGAGCTGCTTTTGCCGACATCAAGGTCGTCAACGCAAAAAAAAAACATACGACTTGGCAGTTTAGTGGACAAGCGCTGATAGTATGTTGTCAAGTATGTGACAACCACCGAAGCTACTACCACATGTGGCTGGTTGATCAGTTAAAAAAAATCTCAACAAGATTGTGGACATTCTTCAATATAGCAGAGAATAAAGTGAAGTAAATTTTGTTTTTTAATTTTTTTTTTACTTTTTTTTTTGTACTTAAAAGCAACATTTTTGCGGTTCATAATACGTACATACATACCTACATTGAATCCAACTACAGTAAATTCTTGCTGCGACGCGGAGGAGCAAGACAGGAAGTGGTTTTCGGTAGTCATCTGAGAACTGGTTGTTGAAATTGCGCAGTTGTTAGTTCTTTGCTGACAACTTTTTAGACAACAGAAATAATAATAAACGTACATATTTTAGGTCAGCTTATCTCTTGTAAGCAATTTAAAATTTACAGATTCTTGTTGTTATTTTTAGATCAGCAGAGGCTGGAAGCTGTAGAAAATCTTACTACTTTTCAAGACAGAATTTGTAATACTGATGATGAGAGTTTTTGCACTTTTGGGTGTTTCAAGATAAATGCATACATGGAGATACTTCGCAAAGCTTTTGTTATAACAAAGAGGTACTGCAATATATTTAAAGCAGTGATTATCACAGTGCATAAGCTTTTTGTAGCCTTCACACCGACAGCCTCACACCGACACTGGAAAGCTCTTTGCGCACGTGAAGAATGTTTGTTGAACGATTTTCAGTTGCGTTTGTGGTTTTTTGTGGAGTTAATAATAATAATAACATCAGCATCAATTTGCAATTTGAAAATTTTAGTTTTCGATCATGATTAATTTTATTTTTTTTTTTTTTTGTGTATCCTAGAGCTTTTTGCCTTTTAACAAATGTACAATATATATAAGTGATTTAAAAACTTTTGATAAAAAAAAAGAGATAAATAGGCGAAGAGAAATATAATTAAAAAAAAAAAAAAACTATTAACAATTACAAAATCTTACCAAAACTTTTTTTTGTAGGACTGAAGCTATATTAAGGATCGCTTACCTAAAAAAGAGCAGAAAGAAAAAAGAAAAGGTTAATAAAATATTAATTTAAATAAAACACATTAATAATTATGAAATTAAAATTTTAAATTTGCATTTCATTGCATCTACTTCTCTAACTAAGCTTCACTGGGGTTCAAGGCACTTCAAAACTTAACCCAGATACTCTCGACGAATCTCCCGACGAAGAGGGTGTACACAGTAGATATCTAATCGTCCCTTTGGCTATATACATACATATATACATATATCAATAATAATACATCACATTGCTGGCGCTGTTTACCGCTGCTGCCACGCTTAAATTTAATCTCAACGCTTGATGATCAAATTACATGATTGGTTAAGCAATATTAAGCAAAAACAAAAGTAAAAATAAACTGGCTAAAACAACACTGTCTGTAGGCTAGCTAATATGACTTAAAGTCTTAAGTAACAAACCAAAGAAAAAAGCTGAAATTAAAAAATAAACAAACAAAACCACTCGCCCCGTCGCACAGTGGGGGCACCTCCATACAAACGCGGCCAAAAATAGTAATAATTAAGCTAGAATCTTGAAACTCGGAACTTAAGCTTTTTTGGTTGAAGTTAGTAAACTGTGAAAATTTGAACAAAATCCACCCACAAATACGCCCACCTCCCATATAACGGTATTTTTGAAATTTCAGCATTTTCCTAACTATTATAGCTAAAATGCTCCATTTTGATTAGTGTATACATTTTTGAAATATAAATCAAATGCGGTAATCATTTTGGAAAAAGGGTAAAGCACTTCACCGTTTTTAAATTAAAAATATATGCACTTTTAAGTATGTTATAAGCATTTATCATAAAACTTTCATACAAAAAAATCGCATTTCAAAAAAATTTTATACCGGAAATGAAATTACACTTTTCTAAAGGATTTCAGTGTGATAAACCTGAGTCTGGAGTCAGATTTTCCAAATTGTTTCTAGTTTCTGAGATATTCATGCCCAAATAGGAAAAAAACACGTTTTTTGGCTCTATTCCCTGCTTAATATCTTTTATATAATTACTTTCCACTCAAGTTCGATTTAACCAGTTGAAAGCACAATCATTACCCTTGAAAACAGCGTTTAGTTTCTTCGAATATCTTAATTAGAATTGGAAATATCGATATTTAAGTTTCACCATTTTGACAAATATTCCCCATACAAAAAAATTTAAACTTTTTGAAGCATACTTCTGGGCATTTTGTATGGGAAAAATGTACCAAAACTCAAAAAACACCTTCCATAAAAATGTTCATAAAACAAAATGGAGCAAACGAATTTTTACAATTTTTTCGCCAGTTTTTAAAAGACATTCAGGAGCATCAAATATTAAAAAATTGAGGAGGTAATATTTTTTGTTTTTTTTAATTTCATTTTAAAATTTTACAATTTTAACAATTTTTTTTTTATATTCTAAAATAAAAAAGCTGCCAAAGATAACAATTAACGCTGATAAAAAAAATTACCTCATAATTTTAAAGTATGGACCATTTGCTGAAAGACGATAGAGAAATATTCGATTAGTCGCCTAAATATACACGTTTTTCATAATGTCAAAAGTAACATAATTAATGCATTTACAAAAACACAGTTTTAGGCAGATGGGAAAAAAATTATAAAAGCAAATGGAGCAAGTGGATTTTTAAAGTGAAAATGCAGTTTGATTAAGAATATACTATTTCAAAGCATAAAAAAAAATTGAGGAGGTAATATTTTTTGTTTTTTTTATTTTTTTATTCAAAGTCGAGGAAAATTTTTTTATCATCGACATTTTTTGTGAATATTTGAAAATTCATATAAATTCAACAGTGAGCGCTATTTACAACTAAGTTATTTTTTCTGAAAGAGAAAATCATTATCTATGTAACGATGTATCATTCGTGTATGTAGGTTAACAGTTAAATGAGAAAGAGCGTTTTGTATGAGGTGTGTTCATTGAGAAATAAAAGGACCTATTTTTTGCTCAACTTTGGGCACCCTGTACGGCTAAACGAAAAGATACTCAAAAATTTTTATATAAGCTTTTTTATTACAATTTGATGTATCTGTCGATCTCTGTTTAAAAAAATGGTTTTACTCATACTTTAATTTTGAATTTATTTTTGGCCGCAATCACCCATTGTGCGTCGTACAACTGAGATGCCCAGGAAGGTCACCTTAATGCCCGTTGATAGATCGTTTTGTGTTGATCAAAACACACAAGCAGCACAACTGTTACTTGCACTTTTGTTGTTGATCAGCGCACTTTTTTTTTTTGTTTTTTAAAGAGACGGCATATTGCACAAGCAGTCAAGCGAAGCTGAGATGAGATGAGATACCGCAGAAAACTGACAATTTGTGCTTTTATCTATATTTAAAACAAACAAATTGCAATAAAATGTGTAAAAGCTATAGGTTAGCTACAGACAGACCTTTGAAAATTTCGCAGTGAGGTCATCAGGCAGCAAAGATCAGCAACAGCAACAGCAGCAGCAGCAAAAGTAGCAGCAGCAAAAGTAGCAGAAGCAGTCGACATTTTGGCAATTGAAAACGAATTCGTGTGGAACTGAAAATTTTATTTTTTATCAGGATTCGCGATTTTCTTCTTTTTTTTAAACAGAAGCCACGCCCTGTTGTTAAAATGCTCAGTAAGTATTTTCAAGTTTTTATTCGAATTTTGCGCGAAATGTCCATAAATCAATCGCAGCGGTTATGAGCGAGCGAGTAATCGCAACGAGTAGTCATGGCTCTTGACTGGACGAACGAGTATACAAACGCGATAACGAGTGCCGCGATTCGTTCGCTGGCGACTGTCGAAATTGGGATCCACAGAAGCTTGAATATTCGTTTAGGCGCTAAACAGATGTGGGTATAGAAAAAGCTTACGCAAAAGCTTTTTGCACAATCATAATCGATGATTTTTTGTGTACAAGGCGCCTGCAGACCATTTTCACATACATACTCATAACTAACTTACTCATTGCAGTTTCGAAACCAAACAAAAAAAAAAACTAAAAAATTACAAAATGAAAAAAAAAACGTTCACCATTGCAAAAGTGTCAATCAAATTGTCAATGCATCGCTAAATATGAAATCGTTACAAACACACAAACAATAAAAAAAAAAGTTTTACAAACGATCAGCAAGTCATTCAGAGTGGCTTGAGTAAGTGCTCAATGCAATGCAACACAACAACAACAACTAAACAAAGCTTGGCATTGAGTTTACATAGCGCCAGTCAGTCAACCATGTCAAACAAAACGGCCCAAAAAAGAGAAACAAACAGAAACTTATGGGCTTAAATGACTTGCCGCACAAATAGTTTGGAAAGCTGCTAAAATTACAAGTCTGCACAAACAATTATTTGTTATTCATAATTCATAAATAAAAACAAAATTTACATTGTACTTGTATGTATTTAAGTAGGATTGATTGTCAAAATGGCGTGTTATTAAACTTACATATGCCTACGAGACCCTCTCTTTCTCTCCTCTCTCTCTATGTCTTTATTTGACATTTGAGTCGTCAAGTTGTCATGTGACAAATCATATAACAAAACCAATGACTGTATGCAATAAAGAAATAATGATTGATTAGCAACCAGATGATGATATGCCTGCTAAACTAGCCGATCACACGAAATCTAACAAATGCTTTTCAGCGTACAAGAGTATCAAATGTGTTAATCAGCCAATGAAGCATATCGTCGTTTAAAGTGCATTTTTGCGTAAGAGGTATTTTCATTTTCGAGTAAGGGACATTTTTGCCAAAAATGAGATTTTCCAACCCTGAGTTCCTGACGCTCAGCTCTATCGATCCATACCAAAACTTTGCAATTCTAACAACAAAAACGCATAATAACAGTAAATTTCATAATCGCTTATGAAGAGTATTGTTAAAATTTGGCAGCATTACCGCGTATGATTTTACTTCATTCATACAAGCGAAGTTATATGTTATTAGATAAATAAATTAAATAGCGAATTTATATGAAAGGGAGCAAAAGTTAAATATTTTAAACAAATAATGTCAGGTAAATATCAAGCAGGTATTATTTTAAACAAATTAAATGAAGTTGCTAATTGGTAAGCTCTGATACTACGTTTTTTTGCTACAATCTTTACAATTTTCCCAACTAAATTATGACTAAAGGTATCAAAAATTAAAAAAACAAAAACAAGAAAGGAAGCCTCAGTTTGAGTGGAGCCAAATATTGTAAGCTTTCATAGTTTTTTTACGTTTGCTGGAAACACGGTGCAATTTATATAAAGCCCGTACCGCATAAAGTGGGCGCAGCCACGCAGGCCCGACGAGAGGGGGGGGGGGGCTGAGGGGGTCAATTGCCCCGGGCCCGGGCTTTAGAGGGCCCGGGAATCTCAAAATGATATCCAAGTTTTTGCTTACAGAAAATAAACGAACAACACCTTAAATCACCTTTCGTAGATAGCAATCATTTTAAATTTCAACAAATTTTATAAATCTCTTAAAGTGTCTGCACCCCACTTAAGGAATTGTTGGTTTTTGGCGTCGACTTTGCAGCATAAATTTGAATTCGTTTTCTGTTGCAACAGAAAAATTCGGTATGATGCAAATTCTTATACAGCGATATGGGTATATCCTGGGCGTTTCGGACGGTATGTTCGCACGATTTTTTGAACTTTTGAGGCAGAAATATCGCGAAATATTGTATCGTTTTATGATAAAAGGAAAGATTTAGGCCACAGCTAATGATTAAAGTATGTTAGCGACAGAAATTTAGTTTAATGCCTCTGTTTTAGCCACTTAAACTGCGTTCCGGACGCTACAAAAGCACGTCCATTTTTTTTTTTTTTGAGTGGATAAAACAGAAGCCTGGCATAGCAGGCGAGCACTCTACCCACTGCACCACAGCGGCCATGTATAGATAAATTAAAGTTCGTAACTATATATTCATTGAATTTTGATTTTGAGAATTTTTTCATTTAGTATGGGGGCCCTTAGTTATTTTGACCCCGGGCCCGGATTTTCTCTCGGCGGCCCTGCAGCCACGCCCATTTTGAAAATTCGTATCAATAACCCGACTAAACGTATAAATAATCTTGTTATTATAATATTTCATCCCTTTATGTCTTTTATTTACAGAGATGTCACGTTACAAATTTCAGAAGGGCATCGAGAAATATTTTTACTAAAAAGTAGGCGTGGTTATAAACTGATTTCGCTAAAATTTTGCACATATACTACCGCAAGTGGTAGAAATAAGTCCACCAATTTTCGTCATAATATCTCATTTATTTGTCGAGTTATGGGCTCCGAAATCTCGTAGATTCCTTTGTCTAACAAGAGGCGGTGCCACGCCCATTTTCCAAAATTTTTCTGTTTATGGTTTTCTATCTATCGTGTTACTTGTGCCACAAAATTTCATTGAATTATCTTTATAATTGACGAAGATATCGCTCAAAATGTTTTTATTGGGCTCCTTTGTAATACCCATATATAAAAGTGGGCGTGGTCATGGTCCGATTTCGCCCATTTTCAACCGTCCCAGTCTGGATAGGAACCTGTATACTAAATTTCTTAAAGATATTTAAATCTGTGTACTATTACAGCTGTGTATAAAAATTAATTTATTACATTGCGATGAAAACATGTTTTTTGTAGGCCATGATTCTTATGCGAAAATTTATAAGACATTCAAGTCAGGTTATAAACCAGATAGAACACGGATGTTCCTAATCCAATCCACAAAAGTCACCTCAAAATTACAAAAAATAAATATCAAGATTTAAAACACTTAAAACAAGTGATGCCCTACGATTGTCATAGCTTTTATGACAATTTACCACATTTACCTTACGACTTCTCCAGCAATGTGTAAAAAAAATTACGTTTTCTTAATTAAAAATATTAATTTTAGCTTTAAATTTAATATAAGTTTAAGTTTTGTTACTTTTTTTCTTTATAAAATACTAAAAAAAAGAATTATATTGAACATTTTGCCATTTCCTAACCGCTTGTGCGTGATTTTTGTGCCAAATAAAAATTGCACAACCGCACATGAAAAAAAAGAGTCCTAATAATTCAATTTGTGTCTTTTTTTACACTAAGTTGATGTTTTAGCTAACAAACTGATCTACGTAACTATTTAAATTTAAGTTTGTACGCAGAAAGAAGTAACGGTTTTGAAATGAAACAGTTTTTTTGCTCTCCTGTAAAATTCAACCAATGTCCGCTACGCGAAAATGAAAATACCTCTTACGCAAAAATGCACTTTAAACGACGATATGAGAAATTAAATTGAGAAGCGAGAAAATTCAAGGCTTTCCCATCAATAACTAGTTATCATCTTTGGCTCTTATTGCATCGAACTATTGGAAAATATGTACATACATATGTACCTACATACATATATTTTATCGATCATGCAACACTTTATTAGAGCATAGGCTATCGCAAGCTGTTCAGCAATTCCCAAAAAGTTAGCACCAAAACTCGAGGTTTAACTGCAAATTTAAATATTTGAGTAGCCCACTACTTTTATGAAACTAAAAGTACCGTTAGCAGAGACCTTTGGCCTGGAATGGAAATGTGGTAAGCCGGGAAAAACTTTGTATTTTGGCCTTTAGAAACACCAGCGAATGCACAATCTTACTCTAGCTAAGGCCGGACAGGTGCCGAGAAAATGCTCTGTGCCGTCGTCGTCCTCCTCCAGACAAGATGATGCTGTGGTGGCCACACTCAAAAAAAAAAAATACTCAGATTATGGAAAAATGGGAATGATTCGGCGCTAAAGACATATTTCCATATTTTGATGTACAATTTTCTTTAAAACATGGTTTTTATTCCTTGATTTGAAGAAAATCGTACATCAAAATATGGAAATATGTCTTTAGCGCCGAATCATTCCCACTTTTCCATAATCTGAGTAAGTTGTTTTTTCAGTGCATGTGCTGTCCCCATTGCTTGTGTCCCGTAATCACTCCCATAAGCTCCCGCCCGAAGCTCCCTCCTTCTCTGCTTGAGGAGCAAGTTTGCTACCTCCCTGTTAAGCTTTTTCAGAAAGCATTTTGTAATTTTACAGGAAACTGTAGAGTTCCAGCGTATCCCTCATGCAGTACCGGATGTATTTCACAGTGCCCGCTATACTTGGTGTTATTATTGGCTGCTGACCAGTTACAAATTTGGTGTCCACCCCAACACTCACCAATTCTCCCTTCCGCTGCTTTTAGTATGGCATAAATCTCCGTTTGAAAACCCGTCGCCATTGTACCTAAAGAATAATGGCATGCTGAAGTCGGCCTCCAGATGCCAGCCCTCTCCAGTACCATATTCTATTTTTGATCCGTCTGTGTAGATGATTTTCTTCTATCCTCCCATTAGAGTTTCTGGATTTTTTCATAGATCTTTTGTGAGAAAATCAAGAGTGTATCGTCTACCAAAGTCGTGTTACAACCCGAAGGAGTGTAGTCGACACATCGTAGTTTTCATAGCCTCCTCTTGGATCACGAAATCCAGAGAGAGCAGAGAGAGCACTGAGGGAAGCACCTGATGTTGACCTTTGGCATAATGAGAATCTAATCACATGGCTGTTCCTGGTAATGAAGTTTGTCAAATGCCTACAAGTTATTTTAATATGCCGCTCTCAGCTTATAACTACTTTATGTTGCTCTCTTTCTGCAAGAGCGCAATTATTAACAAATCAAGCAAGCATTTTGAAATAGCTTTGGCGCTCCCAGTAGAGCAATAGAAAAAGTAAATAAGCCCAGCATGTTACCATATTCATTACACAAAAAATTCGCCAGCATATGATTAACACATTTTGGCAACGATTAAGCAGCCTAAAACAAATGTAAAAAACAACAATTTGGCATGAGTTCAAGAAGACGCTGCGACAAAACACTTAAGGTAACAAAAAAAAAAAAATACGTAAATACCGTAAATAAAAACAGGTGTGTATGAGACACGGTATGTCTAACTTAAATATAGCCAAAAACATTACTAGTCATGTTGGTGTTTCAACATTTTGTACGCTTACGAAAACAAAACAAATTAGCCAAGCGCATCAATTCCGAAAAAACTGCCAAAAGCTAATGCAAACTTGACGTGTTCAAAAACATGAAATTCCCTAAAGTAAACAATTTAATATTGCATAAAATTAATTTCTTTACTTTTTTTTTATTTCTTTATTTTTTTTTTAATAAAAAAAGGTATTTCAAGTTTAATTACAATTAATTTAAGAGATTTCACTTGAAACGATTGGCCTATGGAAGTGCGTGCGCTTCGAAATTTGCCGGTCCGCTTCTTTGTAAAAATTTAATTACTTATCAATAACTACACACAGTCAAATATGCCTTTAACGTAAACCTATAATAGGTGAAAGTTTTGGCGAATGTAAGTGTCAAATGGCGGCCACTCTTGACAAATAGCCAAGGGCTATAATTTTAACACTCCCTCAAAAGAAACGCGCCAAAATTGATTGACGGCCTACAGCGCGTTGGTCGTGGCATCATCATTTGACTTATTAACAAATACTTTTGCAATCGATAGGCTTTTTAAAAAATTTGTAATTTTATTATTTGTTTTCTCTTTATTAGACCTCATTTGAATTTACATAATTGTTTCTTATTGCTTTTTATACTCAGCTGTACTAGTACACAGAGTATTATAGTTTTAATCACATAACGGTGGATTGTAACAGAATGAAATAATCGAGATAGATATAGACTTATATATATCAAAATGATCAGGGTGAAAAGAGAAATCGATTGAGCCATGTCCGTCCGTCCGTCCGTCCGTCCGTCCGTCTGTCCGTCCGTCCGTCTGTCCGTCCGTCTGTAAACACTCTAACTCGCGCAAAAATTGAGATATTTTGATGAAATTTGAAATGAAAGTTGGTGTCGAGACTGGGACGGTTGGTATTGAAAATGGGCGAAATCGGACCATGACCACGCCCACTTTTCCTATATAGAAAAAATCGGATATTTGGTATCTCAGCCACTACTATAGCTAGAGTGATAAAATTTTACCCACGTATTGAGCTCAGGGCCTTATGAAGAAATTTGATGAAGTTTTGGAAAATGGGCGGTGCCACGCCCACTTATTAAGGGGCAAACATTGAAAGTTTTATATGTCATTACTCAGCAACCGTTGAAGATATATCGATGAAATTTGGTATCCGTAATTTGCTTACTTAGACAAATGTTTTGACGAAAAATTATCAAAATCGGTGGACGGCCACGCCCACTTTTATATATGGGAACTATAAAGGGGCCTAATAAAAACATTTTAAGCGATATCTCTGTCAAATATAAAGATCTATCACTGAAATTTTGTGGTAGGAGTCCAACTACGGACATAAAACAAAAAATACAAAAATTTTTGAAAATGGGCGGTGCCACGCCCACTTATTAAGGGTCAAACATTGAAAGTTTTATATGTCATAACTCAGAAACCGTTAAAGATATATCGATGAAATTTGGTACGCGTAATATATTTACTTAGCCAAATGTGTGGACGAAAAATTATCAAAATCGGTGGACGGCCACGCCCACTTTTATATATGGGAACTATAAAGGGGCCTAATAAAAACATTTTAAGCGATATCTCTGTCAAATATAAAGATCTATCACTAAAATTTTGTGGCAGGAGTCCAAAGACGGACATAAAACAAAAAGTACAAAAATTTTGGAAAATGGGCGGTGCCACGCCCACTTATTAAGGGTCAAACATTGAAAGTTTTATATGTCATAACTCAGAAACCGTTGAAGATATATCGATGAAATTTGATATGCGTAATTTTCTTACTTAGGCAAATGTTTTTGCGAAAAATTATCAAAATCGGTTGACGGCCACGCCCACTTTTATATATGGGAACTATAAAGGGGCCTAATAAAAACATTTTAAGCGATATCTCTGTCAAATATAAAGATCTATCACTGAAATTTTGTGGCAGGAGTCCAACTAGGGACATAAAACAAAAAATATAAAAATTTTGGAAAATGGGCGGTGCCACGCCCACTTATTAAGGGGCAAATATTGAAAGTTTTATAAGCCATAACTCAGAACCGTTAAAGATATATCGATGAAATTTGGTACGCGTGATATATTTGCTTAGCCAAATGTGTGGACGAAAGATTACCAAAATCGGTTGACGACCACGCCCACTTTTATATATGGGTATTATAAAGTGACCTTATAAAAACATTTTAAGCGATATCTCTGTCAAATATAAAGATCTATCACTGAAATTTTGTGACATGAGTTCTACAATAGACCGGAAACAAAAAATAAAAAAAGTTTATAAAATGGGCGTGGCACCGCCTCTTTTTATACAAAGAAATCTACGAGCCTATTACTCGACAAATAACTGAGATATTATGACGAAACTTGGTTTATACACTTTTATAACTTGTGTTAATAGACACGCAAAAATGTATTGAAATCGGTTTATGACCACGCCTACTTTTTAACAAAGATATTTCTGGAACACCCTTTTGGAATTTGTAACGTGAAGCCTTTGTAACTAAAAGTCATAGAGGGATGCAATTTTGCACTAACAATAATATTTATATGCTTATTTGGATGATTGATACAAAGTTTGAAAATGGGCGTGGCTGCGCCCTGTTTATGCAGCACTCGTTTCATATAAAATACACCCTATATCGAACAAACGCAAACAAACAATGAAAGCATACAGCTGAGTATCTAATGTTCGATTCCACTCGAACTTAGGCTTCCTTACTTGTTTTTTTATCGCTTGTTTTCATTACTGCATTACATTATTCAACAACTTTAAAAAGGTATTTTGATTGCTCTGAAAATTGTATTGATTTTCCTGGTTGTTGTATTTTAATTGTTTGCAGCGTTGCTTACGTAATATGCGCCGTTAACGAGGCAATTTTCAACAGCGTATGTAAATAAAAGGCGATAAAGGAAAATGTAAAAAAAAAAGAATGTTTTTGTGTTCAGATATGTATGTAAATTTGCTCTAAAAAAATATATACATATGTACATAGGTATATAAATATTGAAAATCAATTTATTTTTTTGTTAAATCACATTACTTTTATTTAACATACCCAATGAACATAAAGCTTGGTTAACAATACAAAAAGAATTGGAAAACAAATATCTTTTTGACAATGATTGTGTGACAAAGGTTGTTATTCGAGAACTAAGCCATTCTGCAGCAAAATGGCACATTCATTATACGATGAATTTTTCCTTCAATTTGAACCCAAAATCCCCGCTCATGATCACTTTTTCTATTGTTACAGTAGTAACGTATGGTTACCGACGCCGCCATCAATACTGAAACAGATCATATCTGTGCTATAACAGTCTTCGATATAAACTACGAGATTGTCTTTTTATCCAGTAAGGACTGTGAGATTGCAGAATAGCACAGAGATTCGATGTTACAGTTTTCACGGACGGATCAAGGATGGCATGCGGAGTGGGAGTGGGTATCTTCGCAACTTCGAGTATCTTCCATATCAATCAGGCTCCCGGGACGAGCGATTCTTAATTTGAAGTTTTCGTCAAAGTGTCGATGTCGGAAATAGAATAGCAATTTTCTCGGATAGTAAGGCGGCTCTGAGATCTGGAACGGTTTCATCAAGCCTGATCGGACAGTGTAGGGAGTGGGCTTAGCAAATCGCCATAGCGTATCTCTAATCTGGGTGTTGAGGCACCGCGACATTCAGGAAAACGAAATGGCTGCTGAACTAGCCATACAAGGCTTGGCTCTTGACATCGCAGAGGCGCAGTAGGTTCTTTGGTCCCTGGGTTTCATTAAGGGACGAATCTCTCGGCACTGGTTCGAGGAGGTGGAAGCGGTTGCAGACTTGCAGGGTCTGCAGAAATCTATGGCATTCATACAGTCTGACAGCGATCCTCAGCCATTCTAAAGATGGACAGGAGGGGCATTTCCCGCTTAATTCCAATATTCACAGGACATTGGGCTATTGGTACCCACGCAGTCCGATTGGGATTGGACCATAACACTTTGTGTCGCAGCTGTAATATTTCTGCAGCAGAGGAGACGATGGAGCACCTGCTATGCGAGTTTCCTTCGCACTGCCTAGGCAGAATGAAATTCCTTGGCAAGTCTTTCTTCGACAACCTCTCGTAACTCAAGGATGTTAGGCCTGAGCGGCTTCTTAGATACCTAAACTCAACGGTATGGATATAGGGCATAATAGCTTCCCTGGTAACCGAATTGATAGTCTCTTTTAGTCTATTATTGTGGTGCTGGTTTCTTAGTCACGAGTCGTGGTATCAAAACGTCGCTTCGGCGCTAATTAGAGTCACAGTTGGGCAAAATTTATTCGAATAAGAATAATAGATGAATAAATTTTTTTTATTTTTATTTGAATAATAAATAATTTTGTTTATTCAAACAAAAAATTATTCGAATAATAGATAATTTTCATTTACATACATATGTAAGAACAAACAAGCATACAAACAAAAAAAATATACAAATTTTTTTTTTACTATTACTCAGTTGTTTTTTTTTTTGTTGTACCCTGAGTTTTTATTTATTGGGCCGTATTAATAAAAACGAAGCAAATGCTTTTACTCAAGATTTTTAAAATTTGACAATAATTTGTATGAACCAAATTTCAAAATTTGAGTAAAAGGTATGAAATTTTAAGCAAAAGCAAATGCTTGGCTTTTATTAATATGACCCATTATTTGAAATAACGAATAAACCTCAGAATAATTATTCGAATGAATTTATCTGAATAAAATTTGAAAAATAAATTTTTATTCAAATAATTATCTAAATAAAAATTTATTCGAATAATGCCCAAGTCTGATTAGAGTCTGTGAGACTCGCCTCTCAAATCAACCAAGCTATGGGTTTTAAAATTTGTTTCGAACCCGCTTCGAGGGTTTTCCCAACATATGATGTGCTTGAAAACGAAGGTTGCTTATAAGTTCGCTCTCAGTTCGATATTGATAATGCTATTGGATATCCAAAGTCATTTCCGATCTTTAAGACAAGTGGCGCTGGAGCTAGGTTTGTATATGTATTACACATATGTAAATTAAAGTAAATTTTAATACAAAGTAAGATGTCTGTGCTACAGGAAGTTATTACAAACTGACCCAATAGAAATTTCTACAACAAAAATACTAAAAAAAAAACCCACAAGCATACAAAACAGCTCACTAATGACTTCATTCCATATATATTTTTTTTTTTTTCCTTGTTTTAATTTAAACATTCCAATCTTGTCCGCTTGTCATATATGTACATAAAAACTCAAATACCCGTTGAATTTCAACTACATACTAAATATGCGTAACATTTTTGCATGTGTTCGCATTCAAGGAAAACATTTTTGCTACTCCATATTTATAGAAATGTTTAATGATAAAATGAACGAAAAATTTAATACAAAAATTTTGCATAGCGCCCCCAAAAAAGGCGTGTAATAAAAATATTTTGTACATACAAAATAAGACAACAAAGCAAAAGGCAAAAAGAAGAAAAGAAAAAAAAATAGTTAAAATAGTCATAAAATGGAGTGCAACAAAACGGCTACTCGTAATAGAAGGCTGCACGAATGGATTCGAAACGGCCAACAAAATATTCGCGGCCGTCCAATTACAGTACCTACTTGTTTCTGTCGTTTTAGAATAAACGCAAGTAGAGCACAACCATAAACAGAACCAATACAATTACTTATTCGTAGCGACAATTACATGACCTTAAAAAGGTTCTGCAAATAGTGTACACTACTTGCGAATACTTCGAATATAATCGAAATATATGTACGTACATACATATTTTCATAAACACACATCCAGACGTTGTGTTCAGCAAAATTACGCTGCTAGTGTGAGTGTGTGTATGTGCATATGCATACACACTAGGGCGGGTCGATTGGTAGGGGCCAAAAAAAAAATAACAGGGACACATCGCAATTATAAAAATTTGGGTAATTTCAAGCTTTTTTGCCCAAGAAACCATATGTCTAAAATAAATTTCGAACCAGAGCTTTTTACGATCTACATATTTCCAAGTGTTCTATATATTTTAAAATAACTCGGTAGCCAATACTTCGATTCTTTTGATTTTTTCGGCATTAGTTAGGAAACTTATTTGGCATATTAAGGTGGTTTTAGGAAGGAAATAAAGTTCTCCCGAAATTCGCGGAACAACCCGATTTTCATGCGAATATAATACGGAAATCTATACCTAAAATTTTTCCTTAATATATTAAAATATGGAGGTCGTGCAAATGCCTCCAAATTTCTTTCTCCTTTTATATCAGTGATGATACATAATTTTTTTCAAAGTCCTTAATGAACAAGAAAAACATTTCTTATCATTAAAAAATGGAACAAATGTTTGTTGGGCTTTTATTTTTTGGTCCACCTTAATGCCATATGCACATTAAATAAACAAACAAACTAAAGAAGCAACAAGGTTTTGCGAATACATCATAACATGGTTATTATTATGTTCTATTCTATCGTGGCGAATAGTGTACACTAATCGCTCCAACAGAGCAAATAGAAATAGTATTTGTATTCCAAATGAAAAGTATGGGTTATATTCGTATCTGCATTGAAATTGTGCTGTGACTAATTGTACAATGCATAGAGTATTCGAAAATATAGAAGAGGCAAATGGTATTGTGCAGAGGTCTAACTCGTAATATAAATAAAACAGCAACACTGGCTGGCGGCGTTGCACCAAGCAAATAGGCAAATGAATGACGATTGGCCAAAGAGCAATGGACAGCAGGCTCGTGTGCAGCGAGTCGACGAGCCTAAGACGTGCGCGCTTTGCAACAATTGCACACAAAAAAAAAAACAAAAACATTTACTGTGAGCGAGTAGTATGAACATTACAGTTTTGCAAACAAAAAAGGAAATAAGTAAGACACCAAAAGATAAAAAAAAAACGTAAAAAAGTAGGAGAAAAACGAAAAAGTCAAATGTAAAACAAAGCAAGCCATCGGTATATACAAAGTTAGAGCCGCGTGTCTGGCGCAATTGTAAATAGGAGCTGTCTGTTTTTATACGAAAAAGTGGCTACCATTTGTGCTGTGCGCAAAACGTAGGCAACAACAATAACAATGGTAAAAACAAGCGCAATAGTAGCAACAAACATCAGCTGCAGCGACAGTACAGCCAACAAAATGCGCACCCATTTTTATGCTGGCAGCATTTTAAAAGTGTATAAGTTACGACAGCTCATTAGATATTATTATGTGCAACACTTTTTTAGCCAAATTTTTTTCTTCATTAACTTTTTTTTTGTTTTTTTTTTAGCAAATTACGTATTTTTATTTATTTTTTTTTTTTTTTGTTGTAGATATTATTAAATTTCTTCTTCTTCTTCTTGATTGGCGCTTAACCGTCTAGACGATTCTAGCCGAGTCCAACAGAGCGCGCCAATTGCTTCTGTTTCGTGCAGCATGGCGCCACTTGGGAACACCTAGGGAGGCAGCATCGCTGTCCACCTGATTTTCCCAACGCAGTGGAGGTCTCCCTTTTCTTTTGCGTTCAGCGGGTTTCGATAGAAATGCTTTCTTGGCCGGAGCGCCTTCGTCCATTCTCACGACATGACCTGCCCAACGCAGCCGCTCGATCTTTATTCGCTGAACAATGTCGATGTCTGTGTAAAGCTCGTACAGCTCATCGTTAAATCTCCGTCGGTACTCGCCCACGCCAACGCGCAAAGGTCCATAAATCTTACGAAGAACTTTTCTCTCGAATACTCCAAGTGCCATCTCATCTGATTTTGAAATTGTCCATGCTTCTGCGCCGTACATGAGGACTGGAACGATGAGCGTCCTGTAGAGTGTGATTTTTGTTTGTCGAGAGAGGACTTTACTTTTCAGTTGCCTACTTAGTCCGAAGTAGCATTTATTGGCAAGCGTGATTCTTCGTTGGATCTCCGTGCTGACATCATTCTTGGTGTTAATGCTGGTTCCCAGATAGACGAAGTCCTTAACAGTTACGAATTTGTAGCTATCAACATTGACGTGGCTGCCAAGGCGTGCTGTTTCTTTGTGTGATGACAGGAGCTACTTCGTCTTGTCCTCGTTGACCGCCAAACCCATTTTCTTAGCCTCTTTATCCAGCTTGGAGAAGGCAGAACATACGGCGCGCGTGTTAGTGCCAATGATGTCGATGTCATCGGCGTACGCCAGCAGTTGCACACTCTTGTGATATAAGATTAAATTTCTTAGCGCTTCTAAAATTACAAAACAGCAGTTTCCTGCTGCCAATTATTTTTACTCGTATGGAACAGGCATTTTTGAAATGATGCTGTCAGGAAATTAGCAAGTTTAGTAGGGAGATTTTATTTCCAAGGAAAAAAGATGTCAATATTGCAATGGAAACCCCCACTGTAAAAGCATGGTAATCTTTCGGGAAACGGGGAGTGGTGTAGCCGGCTGTCAGAGCAATACAATTTGTTTCTGGTCTCAAATGACAAGCTGCTACTGCCCTGAGTATCCTTTGGTAAACGATACAGTGTCGATTTTCCCACAAGAGATCAATGTAAAGATCCAAAAACTCTACTGGGAGAATCGAAGAAAATCATCTACATAGAGGGATCAAAAACAGAGTATAGTACTGGATCCGGCTGGCACCTGGACGCCCACTTGAGCATGCCATTATGCTTTAGGTATAATGGCGACGGTTTTTCAATGGGAGATTTATGCCATACTGAAATCAGTAGAATGGATAATTGGTGAAAGGTGGCCTGGCCACCAAAATTGTATCTGCAGTGGCAGCCAGGCTGCATTGGAAACTGCGCGAACCTCTACAAAAATTGTTCACGATGATACGAGTTGAAGCCTGGCTCCGTAGCAAAATGGACACTGTGGTGTTCAATATAACGATCTGGCCGATGAATTGGTAAATTGCGGATCAGCAAAAGAACCAACTGTACCGCAGCCAATAATAGGACAAAGTATAGCGGGCACTGTGAAGTACATCAGGAACTCCACGAGGGAAACTCACAGGGAGACGCTGGAACTCTACACAGAGCCAAAAAGTTCAACTATAATCAACAAAGAGACTGCCATCTAAAAAAGCTATTTGGCCAAGCAGAGCGAGAGGAGACAAAATTGAAGAAATTTTTGCTAGAAAATCTTCTAGATTTTAGCTTGAATTTCTTCTTAAATTTATTGAAAAGGATACCGTCTGAAAACGAGGAGATAACTTCATATTTATTAATTTTTTATGTCATTTTGTCAAAAAAATTAAATTGTTAGAAGAAATCTGCTTGTTTTTATAAGAAAATTTTTATAAAGCAAATCAATAAGGACATCCTCTAATTTTTACTAGAACCTTTTTGAATTTATTAAAAAGGAAAACTTTTTTATTTTTAAAAGAGCCCTTATTAATTAAAACTAGTATCGCCGGTGGTCGAAATTCGACCATGCAATTTATTTTTTCAACTTTGTATTGGTACAAAAATTATTCCTTTTCGCGGAGATAAGCAACACTTTCCAAATTCCAGTTGTACCGCAACACTGATTTGCCCTTTTGATCACGGTCCGACGCGAAATGATGGTCAAAATCAAGGCAGATCTAGGAAGGTAGGCCCGGTGAGTGCTTTTAAATTAAAGCGACTCTTCAACTGTGTTTACGATATTTGTAAACACGTTTACGATATCTATTTATCTTAACCAAAAATTTTATTTATTAATTATAAAGAAATTAAATAATTTATAGAAAAAATTATATGCCTATGCACTGCTCCTGACTCATACGAACACATCCATATCAATTTTATGTGGATATGAGTATGTTAAATTTGCAAAACAGCCTGGCAATTGTTTGTATGGAAAAAATGTTAGCCTATTAATATATAGATAGTGGGCACATTTGCCAATGAAGCAAAAACGAAGTAAATCAAAAATGGTACAAAACTAAAAACTTTATTGAATAATTATAAAGAAATTAAATAATTTATAGAAAAAATTATATGCCTATGCACTGCTCCTGACTCATACGAACACATCCATATCAATTTTATGTGGATATGAGTATGTTAAATGTGCTAAACAGCCTGGCAATTGTTTGTATGGGAAAAATGTTAGCCTATTAATATATAGATTTTGCTATAAACGTCTTAACGTACGTACATGTATGGATATACTCGTACATACTAGAAATATGCATAACAGTTATTGCATCAGCCACGTTTTATGCGTGCAATTACATGTTCAAGAAATTAAAAGGGAGAACTTTTTATTTTTAAAAGAGCTCTTATGTATTTCCTCCGTTCGTCAATTTCACTACGGCTTTGCACATTTCTACAATTCTCAAACGATTAGTGAAGCACTTGGTATAAAGAGTTTATTATGTCCATCTGCACTTATATGAAATGAAATATTGCCCTTTGTCTGAATACGTCCTAGGAAAATACTAGTTGACTAATTATGTTTTCCGATGAAAATCAAGATTCTCTTCTTAATAATATTAAACAGGGTTTCTTCTTAATTTTACAGGTTATCTGCTAAATTTATGTGAAAAGGTTTCCATATTTATTCTAGGATTCATCTTCTTAATTTTATATAAGAGGTTTTCATCTTAGTTTTATAGGTTATCCATTAAATTTTACTGAAAATGATTTCATCTAAAATCCACGGGTTATCTTCTTAATTATATTGAAAAGGTTTTCATATTAGTTTTACAGTATATCTACTTAGTTTTATTAAAATGAGATATCCAGTCATAATAAGACGGGCATCTTATTGGAGAGAAAGCGTAGAGAAATCCGCTAAACTTTGTTCTGATTTACAGGGCATTTTAGGTGGTCTTTTGGCCCTGTGTACTGATTGCTGTAAAATTACAAAGTGCTTTCTGAAAAAGCCTAACAGGGAGGTAAATAGCGAACTTCCTCCTCAAGCAGAGAATTAGTGAGCTTCGGACGCTTGTGGGGCTGATTACAGGCCACCATAGGCATCATCGAAAGTCCACTATGCCTATATTGTCTGAAGGAGGACGACGACGGCACAGAGCATTTTCTCTACACTTGTTCAGCCTTCGCTAGACTAATGGCGTTTTCGATTCTGGCATAAAATGTTACCCTTAATATTTCAATTATAAAATTACGTAACCAGTCTTCGTTTTAAATCCTGGGTTTTGTAGATAATGATGCCCTCTGACTTAGCTAGAGGTCAATATTCGCTGAAATTACCACACAAGCTTACAAGATGGCTAAGAAAATCAAGTAGGGCAACATTTTTTCCAGAAACGAAAACGGCATAAGATTGCGCAATCTCGGGTGGGATGTATTGAGAATGGCGGATGCACATGCTCCACCACTCGACAAACTTCTCATATTTATTAAAGAATCCGGGAAGTTTGCACAGGAGCTCTGATTTCACTATGTCACCTTTTCCCTGCATCTCTATCCTTTCTAAATGTCTTAAGTACAATGGGAAAATATGCCTGAGTGCTTGGCAAAGACAAAGTTTTTCCCGGTCTACCACAATTCCATTCCATTTCATTCCATTCCATGGTAGTCTTATCCCGCTAAGCGTAAATAAAAAAAACCTTTTATGCAAGAAAGTGAAATCCCAAAAAAAGTTAGGTGTTTATTGAATACAATTGAAAGTTGTTGAATATAATTGAAAGTACGTACTTCAAAACTTCCGAAATACGTTAAGATGAAATATCAGTAGAGAATGTATGTATAAAAGTTAACAGAGAAATTCAAATTAATGCAAGTGCTTTTTGCCAATTAAATAACTACGCTTTTACTAAGTGACTACGACAGATAGATTGATTACAAGTAAGTATATTCATTACAAGTCAATCAACGCCATCAACGACAGCGGAGGTTATGAACTTGGGCGTAATACGCGACTGCCATTAATACAGGCATTGATTCCATTAAGCACTTAGCAAAAATAAAACGGCAATTTCGCTCTTTTTTTGAAAATAATAAAAAGATAAAACAAAAAAGCGAAAGCAAAAGGTGAGACTGAAATCCTGCTGCAAAAACAAAAAGCCTTTGTTATCTTTTTTAAGTATGAAATATGAAAGAAAATGAAAGCATTTATGTATGAACAAACAAAAAAAAAATTATAATCAAAAGCATAAAAACTGCATTAAAATGGCAGCATATTGTTTCTTAAGCTGACAATGGCTGTTGAACCAACAACCGACCGATCAACAGCGCACGAACCACCAACAACCAACAACCGCCACTCGGTAGGCCGCCAATTCATTTTTTGCGCTGCTGCCAATGGCCCCTGCAGCAAATTAATTGAGCGGTTACAAAATTGGTTTGTTGGTGTTATCGCTGATTAACGGCGAGACAAAATCTGCAATTACGTACTTACGGTTATTTGAGCCAAACTGCATCGGCGCCGGCGCCTGCGCTACTCAACGTGTCAATAAAATTTCGTAATGCATTGCAATTGATATGGCAAATTTTTCAACGCATGGAGAAAAAAACTATTCGAGAATTTATTGCGGATAATTAAGATTAGAAAAGATAATTTATAAAAAATGTACATGGATTGATTGGATTAACGAGCTAAAAGATTTCTAAGGCAATAGCGTGCAGTAATCACCAGGCAGTTACAAGATAACACAATTAAACCTAAGCTAGGCAAGAGGGTACTCAAAGGACTCGAGGTGTTTAAAACAAAACAAAAAAAAATATTATAAATAGCAGGTCCAAGTAAGCTTCTCGGTTTTAACGTCATTACCCCCTATCATCGCAAAGTATGGCTAAGCTTAGCGACAAACTCCCGCTCTCTCAACTTCCCACAGATAATATAAACAGGGTTACAAATTTCGATAAGCAGTTTAAGATAGAGCTTGGAGAAAAAAAATCATGGAATGTCTCTAGTATCGAGAGCTACCTACAATGCCATCATTAAAATGGCACACTGACGGTTCGAAAAATCCCGAGGGCATTGGAACCGGTTTATTGGCCGCAGGTCAAAGGTCTCCGTACCTATGGGAGTTTATCCGAGCATTTTTCAGGCGCAAGTGTATGCCATAAGTGAATGCGCAGGCATATTAATGCGGCGAGAGTACTCAAATGCAAGCATAGCTAGATATATTAAGTCATAGTCAGGCAGCACTTAAAGCAATTTCTTCTTTTGAGATAAAAATCATCGTTTGTGCTATAGTGCGTGAATAGACTGAAGGAACTGGCAACTCGTTACTCCATACTACTGACCTGGGTACCAGGCCACTAGGGAATAGAGGGCAACGATCAGGCGGAGAGCCTCGACAGGCAGGCAGCGGTTTCCAAACTGAGCCATTCTCAGCAATAGGCCCACATACTATCAGGCATGAGCTCAGAAGAAAGAAAGTTAGGGTAACAGTACCTGCGCCAGACCGATGGAATGCGACAGGCAAAGGCATTAATGAGAGGGTATAACATAAATCGATTGAAGGAGCTTCGGAACCGCTCTTAAGAATTAACTGAGAATATTGAGAGGAATTCTCACAGGAGATTGTAGGCTTAAAAAACATATGCACAGACTAGGTATCCTGCCAAGCAATCCACATATGTCGCTTCTGCGAGAGGGAAGATGAGTCTGCTGAACACATACTCGTACTGGTCGAATGCGATGCCATTGCAAGGAAACGTGAAAGGTTCCGGGGCACGCCTTGGCCAGGTCAGTGGCACATTCAGTCTCTAAAGCTGAGCGAATTCTTCGATTTCTGTAGGATCTCGGATTAGATGAGATAATGTGATCAAGGAGAGGTTATAATAGATCTAAAGGTCGCAGTACAAACCTCAAGTAAATTTATCTATCTATCTCTCTACCCCCTTATTTATTTGGGTAAAATCTTTCAAATTAAAAAAATTGCCCAAAAAGACTAATTCCTGGAAATATCCATGCACATACCCAATAAACATTTATCTTGGTTAACGATCAGAAAACGAATCTCTTGCTCAAGTCTTACTTTTACATACATAGTTCGCACACCAGCAAAATGGGACCTTGTTACTAGAGTAGCATATGGTTCTCATTTTTCTTTGAAGCCATTTCGGGTGTATTTTTTTAATATAAAAACTAAGCTTTGTTATAAAATCATTCACAGCCTGATAATTGCATTTGATAATGAAGATGATTTTGGAACATTCGTCAAAATGTTTATTGGTTATTTTAATATGTATTTTCAATTAAAAATCGATTGATGTAGTTTGAGAGAGAATACAGATTGCTATTTCTATGTATATCTGTATTCTCTCTCTCTCAAACTACGCCACCTACATCATAAATCGATTTCTGCAACTAAGTAATTAAATATGTATCTTCAAAATGCTAAAACAATACAATGAAATGAGGTCATGATTTCCGCAAACAAGCGAATAATATTAGAAAAATAATGGTGCAAAAAAACAGTGACAATTAAAGTAACGAGACGAAATGCTGACGGTAACTTAAATCAGCGCTAAAAAAAAGTAAGAAAGAATAATAAAAAAGAAAAGACAAATAAATTAAAAAATTAAATGAGATCTAATTTAATATGTACATAGAAAATCACTGGAAAGTGTTGTAGCTGAAATTAAGTTAATTTCGAGAACAATAATAATAACAATTCGCCAAAGGCAAAGATAGCAATGGAAAGGAGAACAGAGAAAAAAGTTGTAGCGAAAAAGATACAAACAAAAACATAAAAAATTTTTATGTACACAAATACAATTAAAAATTGCGCGCATGCGCAAGTCTGACTTAACGTTTCTCATCCTCGTCTTTATTAGCAAAAAAAAAAAACATATTTCGATGGCTGAGCGCATGAGCAACAACAACACAAGTTTCTATCTAGTTAAGTACTGCCAATTTAAACCATGCTTCTGATAGGCAGTTATAGCTTTTTTTAGCCATTCATGAATACTTTTTCTTGTAGAATATTAAAGGCGTCAAATGGCAAATGGTGGCAAAGGCAATCAAAACGTTGCATATAAAAATTAACAACCAGAACGTTGAAACGACACCGTTTGCTCAAACGGAACAGTCATTCAGCATAGGCGGTGAAAGGCAGTTATTTTCGAATTTAGTATTTACTTTGCTAATCAATGTTTGCAAACGAATAGTTCTTGAGTCATGCTTTAATCGATTTATAACCTCAGTGTTTGTTGGGATATTGACCACAACGCCATCTAGCGAATATGTAAAAGTCTTGTGATGCGAGATATAATGGCATAAATACATACATAAATGCAGTTCCGAGGTTAAGAAAGCCGGCGCTCACTTTGGGTTAGCTCAGGTTGAGGTGGCTGCGGCGATTGCGGCACACTTAGGTCAGTGTATAGGCACCTAGTGATACCTCTTCCACTTTACCCATTTGCTGATGACACAGCAATACTTAGTGTGCACTCAAATCCCTCAACGGCTGCCAGACGGTTGCAAAGCCATCTAAGAATTGTGGAACAATGGCTTTCAGATTGGAGAATTAAGGTCAATGAATCTAAGTGTGTACAAGTCACTTTTACTCTAAAAAAAGATACCTGCCCCTCTGTCTCAATTAATGGCAAAATAGTAACCCAAAAAGATTACGTCACCTACCTTGGTGTTACCTTAGACAGAAGGCTTACTTGGAAATATCATATTGATAATAAGATAATGCAAGCAAAGCTGAAAATAAGCAATTTACAATGGATCATTGGTCCAAAATCTAAATTAAGCCTAGACAACAAAATACTTTTATTTAATATGGTGATAAAACCATCCTGGATATATGGAATACAGCTTTGGGGTTCAGCATCCAAATCTAGTCTAGAAAGAATACAAAGGCTACAATCTAAGATACTAAGATCAATATGCCGGGCGCCTTGGTACGTGAAAAATTCCACTATACACAGGGATCTAAAGATTAACACAGTTGTTGAAGAAGTAAAAAATATACAAACTAATTACGCCACAAGACTAGGCAATCATCCAAACATACTGGCTAAAAGCCTGTTAGAACAGAGATACCCCAGGCGGTTAAAGAGAAAGGATATCCAGCTAAATTGTGATCAAGGCTAGAGCCACTTTAAACTTCGAATAGCCTATCCTATTAGGCCGTAAAACCTCTAAATTACAAAAAGCAGCTTACTGAAATTCCTTCCATTCAGAAAGCTACAACAGCATTTACTAATACATGTGTATAACATATATATGATTGTGTTCCGGACGAGCCTATCCCATTAGGCCGATAAAATTCCTAAGTTCATACACGCAGCTTATTGGAATTCCTTCCATTCCGAAAGCTGCAACAGCACTTACTAATGCAACACACGTCAGGCCGTACGAACTTTTAATACTATACAATCAGCTGCTTGGAATTCCATTCCATTCCATTCCGACGGCAAAAATACATGTATAATGAAAATGAATAACATAATAAACGAATATAAAATAAAATAACGTACATACTCTTAGTAAAAACAAAAACATTCACATACCATAATAAATGTATTCATAAGTATTTATTTTATATCAAATAAAATTTTCATCCATATGTTATTTGAAGCAGTGGCAACGAATAACGTCATTGTGTTCTAGGTTAAGATTCTATAAAAATTGTCATATTCTCCAAGAATGATACAATAAAAACTATATCCGAGAAACAAAAAAAAAAAAAAAAAAAAAAAAACTACCAATTTGAACGCCTAATAAAACCCATCAAGTCTTTTACGTCAGTATTTGCCAATTTTATGTAAGCCATCCAGGAAGGGGGCTCCTAGAAAGCGCTGTCTAGCACCGCTAAGCGCCGGGCAATTGCAGATGAGGTGTTCAACCGTCTCCTCCTTCTCATCCACTTCACAGCTTCTGCATTATCTACGATAGGGCGCAGCTACGCTCTACGCATGTTTTCCTATGAGGCAGTTTTCCGTGAGTACCCCATGAGATCAGCGATGTCTTCCCTTCTTAGAGGGCATAGTTGACGAGATCTCTTGTGATTCCATTTCGGCCCATGTTTGCTTTGAAATCCTACAAACTGGGTTTTGTTGCCATCTATCACTTGTTGTTTGTGACGAAAGGCATACCTATGCGTTCTTTGTCGGGAAGAACTTCTCAGTAGTGCCTTGCCTTGCAAGCCCATTTGCCATAGAATTACCCTCGATGTCCCTGTGTCCCGATACCTATAAGAGTTGAAAACAGTTCTGTTTGGCCATCTCCCGTAGAGATCGGCAAAAATTTAGTACCAGTTCAAAATTTAATGACGAAGAACCAAGAGCCCTATTGGCCGCTTGGCTGTCGCTAAAGATGAATAGATCTTTGCGGATAGGCCCGTACCCTATGTAACCCACCATGCAGCCAATCCATTATTGCTAACAATTTCAGCTTGAAAAACGCTGCAATGATCAGCTGTAACTTCAGGTCTTGGAAAAAGAAACCTCCTCCAGCTTTGCCCTTTACTTTCGAGCAGTCATTGTTGATGGCAACGTTATCTGGGAGAGAGTAGCACCAATTTGGCTCTCCCCACTCTTTCCTACTTGGAATCTTTGTTAAGAAGTTGCTGTCTGCAACCATCGTAGTAGCACAGCGATCCGTGCTACAAGGTAGAAAACTTTTCTGAATACTGGAGTGCCCTGTGGATTTTGTGCACCAGATGGACGACTTCCTTAGACGTAGGGCTGACATAGCCGCTACTTGAAGCCTGCCAGATCTAGAGGCAGGACGTTCAAAATAACTATGAGAGCTTCGCTAGACGTCGTTCTAATGCTAATCATGCTTAGGCGCTCACATTAATAGTGGCATATTAGGAAGCATTACCTTCCTCTTCATATAATTCCGCTTATTAGGTTGGCCTACATTTTGAAATTGAAATTTTTAATTTCGTGTTTGACATAAACATATGTACATACAGCAATTGAGACCGTAGTCACGCGAAGAGTGTATTTTACCAACGCGTCAGCATCGTAAGTATTACGAAGATAAAATACTGCTACTGTTTAACTTTTTTTATTTTTCTTTTAATTAGTTGGTATGTGCGTATGTCTTTTCGTGATTATTTTTCGTATACACGTTAAATAATTGCCTTTATACTTAGCTTGATTCTGGCTACCAGAAACAATTTTTACATCATGTACATATGTTTATAGGTCCATATCTCTGCCAGTATGTCTATACAGTTGCAGACACAGCTCGCACTCAATTAAAAACTAATTTATGACAGTGTACAAATAAGTAAGTACATATCTAGTTACAATCTACTACTTCTATTAGACATGTAAAGTCTGCAACACGTAATAAATTCGCGTAAAAATAGCCAAAAGCTGTAGGTGGCAACATTATAACTTCTTGCTGTGTGTAATTAAATTTTGGCGCAATAAAAAATCAATTTACTAGCATAGCTGATTTTGATAGTTTTTTTATTAATTTTTTTTATTTTTTTTCTTTTTCTATTTCTATTTCTATTTTTTTTTTTTTTGTTTATTTCTTTTGTGTATTTTTTTATGTTTTTATTTTTTTTTCTTTGATTTTTGATTTTTTTTTTGAATTTTTGATTTTTTTTTGTTGTTTTTTTTTTATTGTTTTTTGGTTAAGGCATGATTACTTGAGAGCGGACATGACCGTTATACAAGCTACATATATACGTCACATCCCTTAAGAGTTTCTTTAGCTAAAGCACTTCACTGCTGTCAAAGACTTTGTGGCGTAATTTTAAAAAAAAAAAAAAGGAAAAGCAGATTTAAAAGAATACTTTAATTTAAAAGCATTCAAAAAATTTCTCAAAATCAAATACATATTAAGTTACCACAGCGACCATCTGCTGCTGTTATTAAAACAACGGGCATAGGCTAGTACTATGTTCAGAAATGCCAATTAATTGTGTCAATTTAGCTCTAAATTGCATTCATGAATATGGTGTTCACACATATTCAATTATATTAATACACAATTAAATATTATATCCCAACTAACCACCTTTGAAGCGCTCCAAAGTAGGCACAAAAAAGAACACCCAAAGTAATCCTTCAATGAAGGACAACAAGTTTCTGTGCTCGGCCTGATAATTGTGCTTAAATATATTAATTAATACGGTAAAAATAAAAAAATATGCCTCATAAAGCATTATAGGATAGTAAATAGGGTCTGATTAGTAAATAATGTCAGCACGGAAATTCAACGAAGAATCGCTCTTTCCAATAAATGCTACTTTGGACCATACCTGGGTAATACTGAGTAGTAATTGGACTATTACGTACTTAAATACTTTATATTTTGATCTTGAAGTAATTAGTCCGTACTAAGTACTTTCAGAATATTCAAGTACAAGTACAAGTACAAGAAATTGAAAAAGATTTGAAGTTTTAGCAAATACTTCAAAGTACTTGAAAAATGTACTTGAATCGATTTTTCAATTTTTGAAGTTAGCTTCTTAGGCGGCGATACAGAGTTTTTATGGAGAGTGAAATTTGAAATTTGATGCAACGGAAGTTGCCCCCGGAAATAGCAGCCATTTTAGTTGATTTTTAATTTTTAATTTTTAAAAAAATCAACCTTGATATCCGCGCGGTTCGAACTCACAACCCTTCGCTTCCAGACCAGACGCAAAACCTCTGCGCCACCACACCACTTACGTTGAGTATGTCAAATGCTGCACTTAAATTGAACTAACAAGTACAACTCACTCACCTATTGAAAGCAACAAGTAACAAGTTTGATATTTGCAAATACATAATATGTACATATTATGTACATATTACAATGAAAGCAACCACCCGTTTTGTTAGTTCAGTTTAAGTGCAGCGTTTGACATACTCAACGCAAGTGGTGTGGTGGCGTAGAGGTAGTGTGTCTGGTCTGGAAGCTAGGGGAGGTAGGCTCGAATCAAGCCAAGCGAGAGATTTTTTTTTTTTATTTTTTTTTATTTTTTTTTTTTTTATTTTTTTTATTTTTTTTATTTTTTTTTATTTTAATAATAAATAATAGCTTAAAAAAACTAAAAAGCACGCTTTAATCTTAAAATCGCACTAAAAACTGAGAAATAATTTAATATAAAAACAAAACGATGAACGAAGATATAAGTACCTATTTAAGGAAAAGCATTAGGTGCTCAGTATGTCAAAAAAAAAAATTTTAAATCGGTATTTTTTACTAATACATATTTTTATTTTAAATTCCCTGCAGTAAAAATCCGCAATGAATCCTTAATGAATCACTGATGCAATTCACCTATGACGAGGAGGCATCAGTGAATACTTTCATATAAAGACTGCTGAATTTTTCATATAAATGGTTTGCTTTCCTCAGAAAAAAAAAATAAAAACAAATAAAAATATACTGAGCTATGACGACAGTGATGAATATTCAACAAAGAGTCATCACTGATCCTTCAGCAGTGACACAAATTTACTGCAGGGTTCTTTTGGAGATTTGTATGTACATGTTAGTATGTACATATGTATACGTGTAAGTCAGTGATGCACACCGCCGACTGCGCTACTTACACAAGCGCAACATATTTTTGCATTAGTGTGCGCGTATAAGCAGATGTCGCATACCTATTGCTCAGAAAAAAGAAAAAAATTCTTTGCGCGATCGATGTACACAACATGAAATCCAAGCGCAGACTAATTGGTTGTAGGCGTCGCAATTGCTTGCTAGCAGCACACACACGACTCGTATGTGTAGCCGAGCAGCTCCGTATTGCTCTTTCGTTCAACACTGGTGTAAGTACATAAGAACCCTGCAAAAAATGCGATTAATCCGAGACGTGTCCGGGATCAATCGCAAGGGAGCATGCGACTAATACAATTTTACATCCCTTTATATGGAGTGAATTGATCGCATTTGTTCGAGCATGTCCTATGAAGAGACTAATTGTTCAACTTGTATACCCGAACGGGTACCAATGTAGATTAATCGCTTTCATCCCGAACGGGTACAAATGTAGATTAATCGCTTTCATCTCGAGCGGGTACAAATGTAGATCAATCGCTTACATCCCGAACGGGTACAAATGTAGATTAATCGCCTTCATCCCCAACAGGTACAAATGTAGATCAATCTCTTCCAGCACGAACGGGTACAAATGTAGATTTTTCCAAGTTGTTCGCCAAGGAAATTTTTAATAACAATCTTTAAAAAATTGTAAATGTTAATGCATATATAAATAAAGATTATATAATGTTTTACTTTTGAAAAAAAAAATCTCAATAAATAAATAAAAAAATTGTAAGTTTTGAGTATGCATTATATGAGCGTAATGTAAAGGATTTTTGCATAGGATATTTTAGGCAACATTTTGTTAAAATTATTATTCATCATTGTTATTAAAAGAAAGGGTGTTTAATTCGTTTTACCGGTTGCTCTACAATTTTTTAAATACATTGCATATTTTTGTAAAATTTCTACATTTAAGGAATCTAGATTTGTACCCGTTCGGAATGAAAGCGATTAATATACATTTATACCCGTTCGGGATGAAAGCGATTAATCTACATTTATACCCGTTAGAGAAAAATGGTCTACAATTAGTCTACATTTATACCCGTTCGGGAACAATTGGTCTACAATTAGTCTACATTTATACCCATACGGGAACAATCGGGGACTAATTGTGGACCGATTGTTCTCGAAAGAGATCAATCCGGGACAAATATCTTTCGGTATTAATCGCGCACCCGTTCGGGATGAAAGCGATTAATCTACATTTATACCCGTTAGAGAAAATTGGTCTACAATTAGTCTACATTTATACCCGTTCGGGAACAATTGGTCTACAATTAGTCTACATTTATACCCATACGGGAACAATCGGGGACTAATTGTGGACCGATTGTTCTCGAAAGAGATCAATCCGGGACAAATATCTTTCGGTATTAATCGCACATTTTTTTGCAGGGAAATTCTAACCAGGACAGCGCTGTTTTGAAATAGGCGAGGTGAGAATGTTAATAACACAAGAAGAAATTAGAGTACACCGTTTGACATAACTCACGCAACTATCGCGGTAGCTCAGCTGTAAGATGCTAGGCTTCCGATTCAAATGAAGCTGGTTCAAGTCCAGGTCGAGTCATTTTTTTGTTGCTTTTTTTTTTCATTAAACAATTTGCTTTGTCATTTTTTATTAAATGAAAAAGCCACCCGAATATCGGGGATTACATACTAGTTAATTATTAAAATAAAAACGATCAAACAACCAATATAAAAACCAATCGGATGAGCTTGCCGATAAACAAAATCTAATAACAAGAACAAGCATCGCCTTTTCTATAAATAGAATTTGTACAAACAAAAACACACAACTACATGTATGTACATGCGATAGTTTTCATTATAATATCCCTGCAAAAAAATGTGCGATTAATCCCGATATATATAGATTTGTTCACAAAAAATGCATTCGCCGTTCGGAGCCGGCATAAAACTGTAGGTCCACCCAATTAGTAGGAAAAACAAAAAGGAGCACACCTCGAATTGGGAGAGAAGCTCGGCCATAAAACTCGTCAGAGTTATAATAGCGCCATTGTATTATTATTATTATTATATAGATTTGTCCCTGATTAATCGCATTTTTTGCAGGGATGTATTTGCAAATTCGTTTCTCATATGATATATGAAACTTGTTACTTGTTTCTTTCGAGCGAATATAAATTGATGTAAGAAGTTAACTTCTATCACGTGTACTGTGCTACACGCGGGTTTTTTTTCAAGTACTTTCAATTACTTACAATCGACGACGGAACGTCAAGTTGAAACCGATATTTAAAAAAAACTAAAGTGTGCCTACTGTCGAATTTCGACAGTTTTTCTATATATTTAGGATTAAGATACGTTATATTTTTTCTTATAATTTTATTTATGTTGAATTATTTTTTTGTTTTAAATTAAATTTAATTATTTATTTATGTTAAATTTCAAATGCATTTTGTTAAATAAAAATAATATGGGCTACAAGCGACATGGAAAAAATATAAAATATCGTTTATTTTTGTATTTTTTTTTAAATATTGGTTTCAAGATTGTAAGTAATTGAAAGTACTTGAAAAGAATTGAAAAATCGATTCAAGTACATTTTTCAATTCTTTTCAAGTACTTTCAATTCTTTTCAAATACTTTGAAGTATTTGCTAAAACTTCAATTCTTTTTCAATTCCTTGTACTTGTACTTGTACTTGAAAATTTTGGGAATGCCAGTACCAGTATCAGTACAATTCCTTTAAAATGTACTTGTCACAAGTCGTACTGGTACTTGATATTACCCAGGTCTGCTTTGGACTAAGTAGGCAACTGAAAAGTAAAGTCCCCTCTCGGCAAACAAAAATCACGCTCTACAGGACGCTCATTCTTCCAATCCTCATCTACGGCGTAGAAGCATGGCAGAAGCAAAAGCAGATGACATGGCATTGGGAGTAATTGAGAGAAAGGTTCTTCGGAAGATTTATGGAACTTTACGCGTTAGCGACGGCCGGTATCGACGCAGATTTAATGATGATAATGTTCAGCGAATAAAAATCCAGCGACTGCGTTGGGCAGATCATGTCGTGAGAATGGATGAAAGTGCTCCGGGCCAGAAAGTTTTTCTATCGACACCCGCTAAAGGCAGCAGAAAAGGGAGACCTCCACTGCGTTGGGAAGATCGAGTGAAGACTGACTCGTACTCCCTTGGTATTTCCAATTGGCGCCAGGCAGCACGAAACAGAAACGACTATCGCGCTTTATTGGACTCGTTCAGAATCGTCTAGGCGGTTACTCGACTATTAAGAAGAATGTTGGTTGCAATGTACATATGTAGATATTTCAATGACATTTCACTCGTACTCCATTTCAGGTCGATGTTTTTTATAAATTGAGTTTTGTATGAAAAATAGAGCTCAATTATGGCCCATGTCTAAACATGATATAAAAATGAATACAAGTTTAGAATTCTTTTATATTCTTATTTTTTTAATTTCCTTCCAATTAAATATGGTTTGTTTTTTATAGCATTTAATTAAAGTTTTTAATGAGTTGAATGTTTAAAAGAATAGTAAAAATAAGTATGTTTATCTGATTTCTTAACTAAAGACGTGCATACTAAATTTGTTCCCACAGCCACTTTGCATGAGTACATACAATCTAAACCAGCATTATGATTAAAATTAAACTAAAGTGTTATTCATACTGAAACAATCGCTCATTTTAAGCGTCAAAGTGTAAGATCAAAAGCCTCTCAGACTCTCTAAGTAAATGGTTGACAGGTTGGCAGTTTAAATTCACTTAAAAAAATAAAATATAATACATGGTTAGCGCATAAATGCTTTTGGCTATACGACAATTTACTTTTCTGTAAAGCTTTCATTTTTAACTTTTACAGATTTTGTTGTCATTATTTTACTTAAACACATAAGCAAAAATAAAAACAGACATACATACATATACATTGTGAATATGTACTTAAGTACTTAAACTCAGGTTAATGTGAAATTAATATCTACCAACTGTTGTCGCCAGACTGTTGTTGCAGTAAAAAGATCTCACTTACAGAGTAAAAAAAAGTTTGTTTATTGCGGGCTTTCAAAACATTCGACAGACACACAATGCTTTGCTGGTTAACTTTCTCTGCGCTTTGGTATTATTAACCTTTACTTAAACGCACTTAATTACTTTTCTATTCTGACAAAGGAATAATGCGCAAACGAGTTGCATGAAGACTGAAACACACGCTTCAATGCTTGAGCAGACCAAAGACCAAACAACAACAAAATACACGTTAAAAGACAGACACAGACAATTTACATAATTATCGGCTAAAACAAGGGAAAAATATATTATACAAGGCAATAATTTCGCTTTAACACATTTTCTTTGAAATCCAGCTATGACAGTAAAAGAAAATAATAAAACAAAATATGTAATAAAAACTACAAATGATAAGGAAAGTTGTATAATTTCGCTGACTTGTTGGCTGAACCGGCGCGCCGGCCGTGGCGGTGTATGTACGTTGATAGAATGTGTGAAAGTAGGTATAAGTAGGGAAATAAATTTACTCTCGAGGTAAAACTCGAAGGTTTAATTTTCCACATTTCTATTATAAAAAGTTTGCAAAATCTGCAATGCCAAGTATTAAATAAGTATGTTCAATGCTATTTTTTTTTGTCTAATCGAAATTTTTTTCGAAGAAACCATTTCTTAATCAAATGAAAGTCTTTGAAATTAAATAAAACATTCTGAAAATTTTTCAAATTAAACATTTCTTTTTTTTTAATAAAACAAAACATGTTTCAAAGAAAAAAATTTTAAATCAAACTAAAACCTCCAGACTGAACTAAACATATTAAGACTAAGCTAATATATTTTTTTTTAATTAAACAAAGCATTTTCAAATTAAATGGAAACAAAACATTGTTAAATCTAATGAAACATTTTTTAAATCAAACAAAAACCTTGAAACAAAACATTTTAAATCTAATGAAAGCTGTTTTAAATCAAACAAAAACAAAAAAAAAGATAGCTCATATAAAATTCACAAAAAAAAACCTTCAAACCGAACTAAACATATTAAAACTAAACAAAGCCTGTTTTAAAAATAAACAATTTTTTTTTTTTTTCAAATTAAACGAAACCTTATTTTGAAGAAAACATTTTTAAATCAAATGAAACCTGTTTAAAATTAAACGAAACATTCTCAAATCAAACAGATACATTTTGAAACTAAACCATTCTGTTTTTAATCAAACGAAACATTTTTCAAAAAAAAAAAATGTTTTGAAATCTAATGAAATCAAACAAAAGCCTTAAAGGCGTACCAAATATGTATATTTAAGGTAAACAAAACTTTATTTTAAATTATGTAATGGAAGCTTTAAAATTAAATAAAACATTTTTTTTCTAATTGAACGAAACGTTTTTTGAAGAAAACATTTTTAAAGGAAATTAATCTTTTTAAAATTAAATGAAACAAACTCAAATCAAATGGAAACTTTTTCTAATTAAACAATTTTTTTTACCCCATCAATTAAAAATTGAATTAAAATAAAATTTCGTGCTAAGCACTAAAAACTCTTTAAACATTTATTTATTTTTTTTTTTTTTTTTTTTTTTCAAATCAAGCGAAGCTTTTTTCAAAGAACACAAGATATTTTATATTTAATGAAAACTTTTTTAAATTAAACCAAAACATTCAAGTCGAACCAAATACATATATTAAAACTGAGAAAAGCTTTCCATTTTTAATTAAACAAAGCATTTTCAAATCAAATGGAAGCTTTTTTAAATTAAACTTTTTTTTTTTTTTTTTTTTCAAATCAAGCAAAACATTTTTCAAAGAAAACAAAACATTTTTAAATGTAATGAAACCTTTTTAAATCAAACAAAAACCTTCAAACCGAACTAAAAATATTAAAACTAAACTAATCTTTTTTTATTAAACTAAACATTGGACCGTATTAATAAAAACCAAGCAAATGCTTTTACTCAAGATTTTAAAAATTTTACATTAATTTGTATGAATCAAATTTCGAAAGTTGAGTAAAAGGTCTGAAATCTTAAGCAAAAGCAAATGCTTCGCTTTTATTAATATGACCCATTGTCAAATCAAATGCAAACTTTAAAATTAAACAATTTTTCTTATTTTTAAATTTTTTTTTTTTTTCAAATTAGCTTAAAAAAACATGTTTAATCTATTAAAACCTTTTTTAAATCAAGCAAAATCCTTCAAACCGGAATAAACATTTTGAAACTAAACAAATCATTTATTTAAATTATAGGAAACATTCTCAAATCAAACGAAAACTTTTTCAAATTAAGCAAAACATTTTTTTTTTTTGGTTTTTTTTTTCGAATCAAGCGAAACGTTTCAAAAAGAATTAAACTTTACATATAAAAACTGACTAGTTGGAGAATGGCAATGTCTCCAAACAAAGTTCCAACATTACAAAAAAGAAAAGCTTTTGTATGTCACCAAAAACCTTAAGGCAAAAAGGGAAACAAATAAGAAAACAACATAAAAAATTAAAAGCATGTACGTATTTAGATTTAAAATGGTTAAAATTGTCGTTTCCGTTAACTTCTATTTTATTTTAGCTTGAAACTATTACTAAGCTTTCTTTTTAACTCTGCCAATATATTGACAGTTCACACAGCAATTATGTATTTACGCATTTGTTGTTATTTAGTTTCACTTTGTAAGCGAAGCTATCCGCACCCACTCCTTGTATTTTTTTTGCAGTGGATTCAAACTCTAAAGTGGAGAGTGTTAGGAAGCTAAGCAATTGGGAGTGGCTGTTTAAAATATGTCAAACAGCAAAAGTGCTATTTAAGTATCCAGAATTTATTGCTCTGCGGGAGATTTATGTTATGCAAGGAAAGAGCTCTGAAGTGGTAAAAAATGGGTGTGCCAAAGGATAAAGTTTGTTTCTGACATTTGTCCAAAACTCAGGTAAGAAAGTTTATTCCTGGAACTCGATAATTCGAGAACGTAACGCTCAAGTCGGGAATGTAAGCAGCCATTCCATGTTTTAGTCTTCCCTTGTGGAGTGGTGCATAAATAATTCTTGGTTTAGAGAGATGTTAGTATTGGGTACTTTAACTCGCTTAGTTTTGTTTCAAGAACTACCTACTAAGAGGTGCAGAAATAAATAGCTTCCCAAAGAAGGTGCCTCACTAAAAACCAAATAAATCAAAACTTCTAAATGCCACTTCGTATTTTCCTTCACTCTTACCATTCACATGACTGCATTTAGCAAATAAGCAAATAAACGGTTCCATTTAAGACATAAAGTTCCACTAAAAGAACGAAACTGGCAAGCGACGCACAGTGCTTCGTCTCAATATAGTGAATCGGCAAAATTAGGGGAGTAATCGCAGAACGATGAAATTTTGTGTACAGGCATAAAATAATAGAGATAAGAAAAAAACGAAGTTTTGGCCAAATCGATGCAAGGACATGACTAACTCCCATATATCCTTGATTTTAAAGTTGTGATTTCAACTTCAATTTCAAACAGAATGACATCAAATTTGGCATATCTTTATAGAATTATGCTTTTAAACTAGGTTATAACTTTCGTTCTTTTATGTGAAAGGATATAAATACCTCCCATATATCCTTAATTTTAAAATTGTGATTTCAACTTCAATTTCAAACAGAATGAAATGAATTTTAGTGTATGTTTGTAGAATTATGTTATTAAACTAGGTGAGAAGTTTCGTCCTTTTCAGTGCAAGGACATGACTACCTCCCATATATCCTTTTTTACAAAAAGTAATTTTTGGATTAACATGTAATCACAATACATTAAAAACGAACTATAACATATATTTATCCTTTTAGAATCAAGGATGGACTACTCCCGTTAGTTATTGCAAAAAATGTTTCTAAAGAAAATTACTCTTAAATTTGTTCAGAAAATATGTTCGTTGTTATAGTTTAATGCATTATTTTATTGCAGAATATAAATATGATTTTGGCACATATCAAATTGTAACTTTTAAAAGCGCAATATTATTAGAGTTAACACAGAAATACTTTTTTATTATAAAATTTTTCGATGTAAAAATAAAATTTTTGGGATGTTAAATAAAGTACTAAATTAGCGATTTCCGGCATAATTTTTGAAACTTTTTCTTTTTTGGTAGCAAGACCTCCTAGCATAGAATCGCAAATTAAAATAAAAAAAAAAGTCGTTTTTTCTTGTTTTTTTTTTAAATTTTGTCAAATTTTGTAAAATTTTATGTGTCTCACCTAAAAAAGTTAGTATTACATGTATGTTTTTTTGTAAGTATTTGTCACATATTAATAAAAACTGTATGTTTTAGCATAATTAGGCTAATTTTCTATAGCATGAGAGAAAAAGTAACTACATACATTAATTTTGCTAAATTTTTTCCATACCATATATATAAGGTTCTGCAGAATTTTTAAAAATTTTAAAAATATACAACTTACAAAATCGTACAATTTCTACATTTCCGGCAAAAAACAATGCAATTTTTTTACAGATTCTACTAGAACACTTCAAAGTTAACCAAATTCGCTAATAAAAAAATAGTCGTTCTTTTTTATTTTTTTGTTTGACTCTATCAAACTTTAGTAATTTTTTGAACTCCAATAAAACAGTCGCAAATGTTTCGATGGAACTAGTCACCTTTCTGAAATAAATCATTTATCAAAAGTTATTTCAGCTATTAGGGCATATAATGGTAAGCAAATGTGGCAAGTTTCAGAGTAATACGATTTAAAATGAATTTTTGGCAATTTTTTTTGTAACACACTAAAAATCGTATTACCTTAAAACAGTTTTGCCTCAAAATTGTACTGATTTTAGCGACCTCTGTTGGCAACAAAAGCATGAGATTTTAAATTCTACTTATATATTTATTCCAGGTGATATGTTAGCTTCACAAAAATATATATTACTTGAATAAATTACGCAGTTTATTTTATCTTAATTTTGTCTATGGGACGAAGCACTGTGCGACGATGCGCCAATGTGCAATGGTAGAGAGTTATTGGGTTCGCTTGGAGTTTGAGGCCATAAAAAGTGAAGAGAAAAAGTGGCTGCATGACCCGCTGGGGCCAATGATTTTTGCTTTTTCTCTGTGCAGCTGACTACTTACACTCATACTACGTTCATATTTATTCCACTTCACAGCGTTACTTTGCCAATTTGCACAATGTTCTATTCTTTTTCTAGTAGTTCTCGACTTTTTGTTTGCTTCTGTTCATAAATCTTTCATTTAAACAATCTTTTGTGTACATACATATATACATATGAACAAACGTACATACATATGAGAACATTCATTTTTTGACTTCTCCGACTTTTACGCTGCGTTGGCATTACTCCATTTTAATGAGCGCTCTGCTCTACCAGCGTTGTACGAGTATTTTATCATTCACCGAATGTGGGTGATGAATATGAAATGGGAATGGAAAATGCTTTAAAACAAGAAAAGCATACATATATACATAAATTCTTTTGTATATAGAAACGCGCATTTATCAGGAAAAAATAACGAGATAGTAACAGCAAAGCTTGTATCTGCAACAAGAATCACGGCGACCTACACACCTAAATTCGAGATAGTGAAATGGTGGTAATGGTGAATACAAAGAAAACGGTTCAAAATCAACAGAAAAAAATAAAGAATTTTTATTAAGGAGCTAATAATGAAGGTAACTACTAAATTATTTATGAATATGCATGTGAGTTGAAAGCTTTGTGGAGGAATTTTAGTAATCTTCTTAAATAAGAATATTCTAAGTTATGATATTTGGTATTTTATTGTTTAAGTAGAGTAGCTTTTTATGCGTCATCAGCCTTACGAGATGAGTAGATTTCAAAACCCCTGTTAAGAGTTTCGGTAGCGATAGCAGCAATACAGGAGGCGGTTGAGTTCTTAAAGGCAAGGAAAAACGAATGTAACTAAGTCTACATCTTCACAAACAGCCAGGCTGCACTGAAAATGCTTGGATCTGTCATATGCAAATACAGAACTTTGGAAAATTGCCGCATATCTCTAAATGAGATTTCTGAGCAGTTTACGATACACATCGAATGGGTGCCTGGACACTGTAGCATACCGCAAAACGAGATGGAAGTCGAACTTGCTAGAGAGGACACATCTGTTCCACTTTCAATGTCGTGAAAGGCTTTAGGTATGCCGGTCGCTACAATCAAGCTGAAAATCACGGAGCTATTCTCCAAAGAAGCATATAACAGTAGTATGGCCTCACTGTGACACCAAACGGACGAAGAGCCTACTCGCACTCGGAAGATACGAGCTTGCACTACTGATAGGGCTAATAACAGGCCATATAATCCTTGGGAAGCATGCAGAAAAGATGAATGCTTCATATTAGGATTACTGTAGGGCTTGTGAGGACGAAGAGGAGCCTGAAACACCCACTGTGCGATTGTCCAGCACTAGGAAGGAGGCGACTGAAGTATTTAGGAGGCTACCATTTTAGAGAACTAGGTGATCTAGTTACAATAGAATTTAGAAAAATTCTAAGATTTGTGGAATCCCCAAGATGGTTAAAATAGACGGGTCTTCGGATCCACGCGGCATCACAAGTGTGCTAAATGGATACTAGCGGTCGCTGCAAGCTAACCCATATACAATACAATTTAGAAAATAGTTGACAAGATCAGGTGGACAGCGACGCTGCCTGCCTTGGCATTTCCAATTGGCGCCAGGCAGCACGAAACAGAAACAACTGTCGCGCTTTATTGAACTCGGCCAGAATCGTCCAGACGGTTACGCGTCAACTAAGAAGAAGAAGATAGGTCAATGGTCAAATAAGTAAATACTTTATTTGGTGCAGTTTTTCTGCTTTATTTTTTTTTTTTAACAAACCAACGCTGAGCTTTGACTTCTTTGGCTTATGTCACATTGACTTCACCACTGTAATTACTTAGTTTTTTTTTTGTTGGCACTGCAGATCTCAATGAAATTTATTATATTCATACAGGTCTGTAAGAATATTTAATTCGTTTCTTTTAAACGTAGTGGCCGCTGTGGTGCAGTGGGTAGAGTGCTCGCCTGCTATGCCAGAAGTCTCGGGTTCAAACCACGGTCCGAGCAAAACACCAAAACAATTTTTCTAATTAGTAAAAATCCTATTATTGGGTTTTTTAAGAGCAGCGGTCACCTCTCGGCAGTGGGCGGCATACCCTCCGAGTGTATTTCTGCCATGAAAAAGCTTCTCACAAAAATGCATTCGCCGTTCGGAGCCGGCATAAAACTACTGTAGGTCCACCCAATTAGTAGGAAAAACAAAAGGAGCACACCTCAAATTGGGAGAGAAGCTCGGCCATAAAACTCGTCAGAGTTATAAAAGCGCCATTGTATTATATTATAGTATTATATTATATTATTTATTTACATACCTACATACTAGGGATTCCAAATTTTCCGATTTTTACGATCCCGGGATTTTCGAGATTTTATTTTATAATCCCGGGATCCCGGGATTTGTCCCGGGATTTGGACATTAATTATTTTCCCATACTTGGGTTGAAAAAAGTAAATATATATTTCGAGGAACGCTACAACTTTAAAGAGCAAAGAAAAATTTGATTTTTATTGCCATTTTTATTATTTGATTAGTAACAAAATAAAATAGGAACGTAAAATCATGCGTATTATTTAATAATAAGAGTTACTTTAAAAAACGCAACCAACAAAGGAAATTACATACATTTGGTGAACTAAACATTTGCCTTTACATTTGGTGCTTCAAAGATATTAATAATAAAGCTTGTGATCTTTGATAATTTCCAATAAATTTTTTTAGAATTTAACGACGTACTTCGTTTTAGTGACTATTTCCAAGCTTGCCGAAAAATATTGAAAATTAGTGCAGCATTTGAAAAAAATTAAAAATCGGATGCACAAATTTTGAGATGAATTCCGAGTATACAGCTGCGTATTTTATTTTAGTACGTAATGTGAAATTCTCAAATAAAATTAAACTTTTTCCTCGTTTTTGCTAGTTTCATTTTTTAATATTATTTGTATTTTCTTCCATTATTTACTTTTCATGGGAGGAAATTGCAAAAACCTTTGAAAAATAAATGGCCAAAAATCAGTATATAGAAATTATCAAATGAATTTTACCACAGGAATTCTAAACGAATTCGGAACTATTTTTTTTAATGTGTTGTATTGTTAGGTTTTTGAGAGAACGGTAATTTGTTGTTTTTTTGGTTATCACTTCACTCAAAAATTACACTGCTCTACAGCCAAAAAATACTCTGAACGCAACCATCCTTTCTATATGTAAAATCGGTCGCTGATTCCGAAAATCGGGTTCAGTTTTAATTCTATGGGAAGGTTTTTGAGATATCGGCAATTTACCGTTATTTGGCCAATGTGTCCACTTAATCCTGTATATCTCTTTAACACAGTGAGTTATATTCCTTAGGGTGGCACCAAACGAAATAAAATTAAATTTCCTTTTCACGGCTCCTATAACATTTTTCTCTAACTCTTATAGTTTCTGAAATATTGACGATTAAATTTTAATTTTTTCGATTTTTTACGATTTTTTGAAGAAAAAATTGACTTTGTCAGGCAATATCTTTAAAACCAATATTTTTACCTTCGGTTTTACTCCTTTTCATGAAGCTCCATTCTATTATCAAAAAAATAAGCTATCAACGATGAAAATCCATTGTAAAATGGAAAAGTTATAGGCGATCAAGTAAATACAGCCAGGTCGCGCAATGCCTCTGCACGCGTACATTCTATGCATATTGTACCAATACCTACACATCTGCAGTAGCAGCACATTGGCAGCGCGGTAGATACAAGCCCATTTACGGGTATAACATGCATAAAATATACCCGTGTAGAGGCATTGTGCGACTTGGCTGTATTTACTTGATCGCCTATAACTTTTCCATTTTACCATGGATTTTCTTCGTTGATAGCTTATTTTTTTGCTAATGGAATGGAGCTTCACGTAAAAGATTAAAACCGAAGGTGAAGACATTGGTTTTAAAGATATTGTCTGACAAAGTCAATTTTTTCTTCAAAAAATCGTAAAAAAATTAATTAATTAAATTTAAATTTAATCGTCAATATTTCAGAAACTATAAGAGTTAGAGAAAAATGTTATAGGAGCCGCGAAAAAGAAATTTAATTTTCTTTCGTATGGTGTCACCCCAAAGAAGATAACTCACTGTGTTAAAGAGCTATACTGGATTAAGTGTACCCATTGGCCAAATAACGGTAAATTGCCGATATCTCAAAAACCTTCCCATAGAATTAAAAATGAACCCGATTTTCGGAATCAGCGACCGATTTTACATATAGATAGGATAGTCACGTCCAAAGTACAGACAAAAAATTTCATTTTGTGATCCAGTGTTATTTTCGGAAATCACAAATGCTATAACCACAATTAACCAGGCTAATTTTTAAAAGAATAAAACTTTGCTGAATTTTACAACTTCCTACAAAAAACTTAGTCTTACAATCAAAATGTTTTCAAAATCGCAAGTAATTAACAAAAGTTTTATTTCGACCAGCTGTCACTCAGCGAGGTTATATCCAATTACTATAAGTTGTACATCGACAGTTTTAATTGTCTTTCGAACGAGGTACTGCTTGTGATTATCGCATTTGTGACTCCCGCGAAAATAATTTTTCAATGAAGTGATAACCAAAAAAACCTAACCATAAAAAAAATTAAAAAAAAAAAAACAATAGTTCCGAGCTCAGCAGGCCGACATCTATTCTCCCCCAAACTTGAATTGCTTGGTATTTTTTTAATTATTTGTAGCCTAGTGTTATTAAGCCAAAAATATTAATCCTTACTTTGCCTTTTTTATTCTGGCAAAAATGTCAAACTTATTCTGCATTTTCTTCGGACTGTCAAAATTTTTTATTCTCTTCCACGAAGATTCCACACATTTTTTTTGGACTGTTTGTTCTATTGACAAAATGACTAAGGGGTAACATTTTCCGTTCTTAGCACAAGTAAAGGGTTGCATTACTTTTGTTTCATTTACCATATGAAAAATGCACCATTTTCATAGGGCACAGGGCACATGTTGATAATGCTGCCATATAATAATGCAACATTTTCGTTCAGAATAAGAAACGATATTAGTATAGATATAGAGACCAAAAAAATTATATAAAATACAATTTAATAGGGGAATGTTCTCTCTTAATTTTATTCCGAAAATCCCGGGATGAAATTCTAGCGATCCCGGGATTTCCGGGATGTCAAAAAGGCCGGGATCCCGGGAATCCCTACTACATACATATAGGTATGTGCACAATACTTGCATTTATACCAACCGTAGCTAAGGGACATAAAAACGTTTACTACTACTTAGCTAATTTTATCAAAAGCATAATGGCGTTAATTTGAAAAATTGCATAAATAACTCATATGTACGGATATGCACTTATGTATGTACATACTTATGCATGCATGTAAACCTGCCATGTTACACAAGCACCTCTCGAAAACGTTTTGCAATCGATAGTCAAACGAAACGCGCACCGTCAATGCGATTTACCCTTCAATCACTGCGCAAACACGCCACAACCTATATCACGCCATCGAAATTCGGATTCCTCTCATTTTTCTGAGAAGAAAACTCCTCCACGACATTTGTCTAAAATTAATTTTAACGTTCCGGAATTTGCTTTTTATGGACCAAGACGGATTTTTGAAAATAAAAATTGGGCAAAAATCAACAAAAAAATAACCAGGCCAATATGCACATCGAATTGAAGCAGAATTTTATGCTGAAAGCAGATGTGAAATCAGAATTAAAATCGGATAATCCGTTTTCGAGATATAGCCTGATTTCCGGTTATGGAGGATAAATGCCGAAAATCGCATATTTTCGCGATTATCTCTTGCTGTGTACAATATATGTATCTTAAATTTTTTTGCAAATTTCTTAAAGATAGGTCAATACAATATATGAGCAACATTTTAAAGTATTAATTTATCTTCCGGTATAGGAAAACTAGAATGCACTCTTTTTTCCTTAGCCCAAAATCGCGGTATGGGATCTCCATGTTATAGTCATCCGATATCGATGATTTTCGCTGACAGCGCTTTGTGTACAATAAATGCTCCAAATCCAAAACTTCAGAATTTTAGCTGCAAAAACTCAAGAGTTATTCCCTATAACATGGAGATCCCATACCGCGATTTTGGGCTAAGGAAAAAAGAGTGCATTCTAGTTTTCCTATACCGGAAGATAAATTAATATTTTGAAATATTTCTCATATATATATATATATATATTGTATTGACTTATCTTTAAGAAATTTGCAAAAAAAAAATGTAAGACATATTGTACACAGCAAGAAATAATCGCGAAAATATGCGATTTTGGGCATTCAACCTGCATAACCGGATATCAGTCTATATCTCGAAAACGGATCATCCTATTTTAGTTCTGATTTCATATCTGGATTCAGCATAAAATTCTGCTTCAACTCGATATGCACATTGGTCTGTTTATTTTTTTGTCGATTTTTGCCCAATTTTTATTTTCAAAAATCCGTCTTATTCCATAAAAACCAAATTCCGGAACATCAAAAATAATTTTAGACAAATGTCGTGGAGGAGTTTTCTACTCAGAAAATTGAGAGGAATCCGAATTTCGATGGCGCGGTATCGATTAATTTCCCTCCATACAAATCGCCCCACCCTAGTGTGTATGTCTGTTTTCATGTGCATATGTAGATCGTTAGCGATTATAATTGATGTTTTTGCGTAAGCGCGCACATTTTTGTGCTAATTTAGCGTGCCAGTTTTAGACACTGATGGCGAAAGAAGTACAATAAAATTAAAGATAAATTAGAATGGTTTTTGTTTTATAAAAATGGTATTTTTCTAACAGCAGGAAAGAGCGATTATAGATAGGTATTATGAGCAATTATATTTTCTTCGTTGCCTTAATTTCCCTTTTGACCAATGTCCAGTTTCTTTCAATCAGTCTCAGTTCTGTTCAGTAAGACGGATTTGTTTCTCGAGGCACTAAAATCACATTTTATTTTTGGAGTAACGTTCCAACTTGCTGTAATATGAGGCTGGGGCCGGCTAGACGATTGCATACTGCCTTAGACTTAGAAAGACTTAAGTAAGTCAACTTAAGATCTTTTGTTAAGCCTTCTCTATTCTAAATTTGCGTGTGTATTGTTCCTGTTGTTCGAAAAATCTGCTTTGTTCATGGCAGCCTCAAACTGGTTGCCAAAGCAGAATTTCAACAGCCTCTTTGATTTAAACTTTTCGTCCACATTGCCCAGCGTGTCCGCGATGTAATATTCCTGGCCTGGAAGCTGCGAAAAGGCGGCCCAAACAAACGGAGGCTATAATGCATCAATTGCATCTCTCGAAAAAATCTGTTCTTAAATTTTTGCCACGCAGTTTCGCAACTTTATTGTTCGCAGCATTCCGATCTGGAACTTTCTGGAGATAAAATGTCTTCAGAAGGCCACTTTTTTGCTTTGCGGACAAAAAACTCACCTTTTAACGAAATGTTCTGTTCCTTTGCAAAATGGCGACAATTTTAATGGTCAGTGATACCCCATTTTCTGCCGTAACCTGACTTCCGAGTAACTGTCTGAAGACTTGACTGTTACTCGGAAGTCAGGTGCCGTGAAACAGTATTAGGGCTTTTCTCCCGAGCATTTTTTTTTAACATTGACTGAGGGTGGCATTGAAAACTTTGAACTAGTCTGCGTACTTTTAATTCGCTAGTAATTTTTAATAGAATAAAGGATAATTGCGGTTGATATATTTTTGACATTTTTACGAAAGTTTGCTAGAACAAAATTGAGTAATTTGGAAGAGTGTTCATGAACAACAAATACGTGAAAATTCTTTCAACTGCAGTCATTAGTACCTATTAAAGACGATAAAGAACAGCTGATTTATTCGCTGCGACATTTGACACAATCCATTTTTTTTTTTTGTTTAAAGTGAGTAATGTATATTTCACCATTATTAATATCATATTCACTATTTCTTTTCCGCAATTTCTCTTAAAAAACAGTCAGTCATCTCTGACATTTTCGGTCTCGTGCCAACTCGTCACTTAGTTTTTGTTTTATTTCCACAATTAATGCACAGTGTTAAATACGCCATTAACCTTTTGTTAACCTAAACGCTTATGAAAATTTCGACAGCTAATAAATTTAAATACATCAAGTCTTAAAATTTATTTATTTAGTCAATTGTGTATGCATCTTAAGGCTGCATTTTTTTCAGTTTAATGTTTAGTTAATTACATTGGCGTTTTGTGAGGGTGCGCCCTTTGGCTTTTCACTGGCTGATTTGATAAATGTGACGTTTACAAATAATTAACTAAAATACTACGTGCGTTTTTTTAAGTTTTGTTTTCTTTTTTTTTTATGTATTCAAGGTGAGTATTTACTATATATTATATAAACATGCACATTTGTATTATCAATGCAAAGTGAATAATTTTCATTGTCGCATATATTAGCGTTAAATATATTTAAAAATAAATAGGCATTTAAGTAAATACTCACCATGAATACAAAAAAAGAAGACAATATTATGTATGTATTGATGTTTATACACTAAAAAAAAAATTACTCAGATTATGGAAAAATGGGAATGATTCGGCTAGACATATTTTCAATGTTTTGAATACAATTTTCTTTAAATCGTGGTTTTTATTCCTTGATTTAAATAAAATTGTACACTAAAACAATGAAAATATGTCTAGCGCCGAATCATTCCTAATTTTCCATAATATGAGTAAGTTGTTTTTTCAGTGTAGCTATCTATAGCACGGCAAATTGGGTAAGACTTCTATAAGGCCTTTTATTGACCTACATAGTACATATATACATTCCTATTTGTACATATTTCCATTCATAATTAAAAAGATTTACTTTTATACGTTTTTTCATTCATCCTAAACACTTGCTTAAGGTTATGAGGTGAGCTATTGTAATAACCATTCCGAGTCGTCTATGAAACTTGGTTGCTTTTATACTTAAAATATCGGATGACGTGGCAGAGTACACTTGAGAGAGGCTGCTTAGCTAGGTAATGCTGTTTTCTGGAAACACGAATTTAAATGTTCTACCGAGGCAAACCGACCACGAGATTGTACCGAACGTTGCTAGAGCAAGTGATCAAAAGACGCAGACTTTGTTCTGAAACAAGCTTCAAAACTCTATAAATACAAGCCCTTGTGAGTAAATGATTAAAATTTGTATTACCATAAAACCACCACTTTGATATGTTATCTCACCCACTGCAACAAATATATATGTAGTACCTATAAGTATGTACTTACTAAACTCTTCAGTGAATCGCACTACCAAAGTAGACCTAAATAGCACTCAAACATGACCCTGAAACAGGTTACACAACAATCCATTTTCAATTTTCAAAAAAAATAAAATAAGTACAAAAAAGAATTGACCATAAACTTCAGCAGATAAGTAACCTGTTGCCGAACAAGAAAACGATGGAACGAGCACACGATCAACCAGACAGACGGACGCACAAACGGACGAAGGGGCGAACAGACAATAGGGTACTGGAGGCCATCGACTTGGCTATGCGGTATGCGCTTCACTTCAACCGGAAAACTTAATTTATGTGAACAGAAATGCAACGAGGAAAAAAATAAATGACACTAAGCCTTATAAGCTTAAGAAAACACACACACAAAAAGAGTAGATAGCAAGAATGGAGGGTAACGAATAAGAATGCCGAAAAATAAAAACAATACAAAAAAAAATACAAAACAAAAGCCACGGGCTATGGCACATTGGAAAACTTGTTTGCACTCTTAATTTGGAGCAAAATAGAGTCAAGCATTGTGCACGCTTAACGGGCCACGCTGCTCCGCTATGCTAAGTGTTAGAGGTGTGGCATATGCCACATGCCACCACACGCCATATGCCGTTTGCCACTTGCCACTTGCCGCGCAAAGAACAAATTTGGCATGTGTTAACATAGAAAAATTTATGTAAATTAGAAAAGCATATTCTAAGTATTATAGATTTTGATGGCAAAGCGCGCAAAGGTCAGTCAACAGTTTCCACTTTTTGTCGCTTTGCAATTTGTCTGTCGCTGCTGATTTTAGCGTGTTCTTTTCTACTTGTATATACATACATATATGTAGCATATTTATATGTACATAATTGCACCGTCTGACTCACCACTTGTGTGAATATGTATTTTTAAATTTAATTGAAATTCTAATTCAAGCGAATGTAAGTCAACGCAAGCAGTCAACTAAATAAAGCAACAAATACAAAAACAAAAACAAAGAAAGATATAAATATCAAATGTGGCATAAATTATTGCTCAGCGCTGGGCGTTCGCATTGCTGCCGACTGAGTACGGGAAACGCGAAAATTTTATGTGTACACTGAGGGAAAAAGGCAATTGTAAAAATAACTCCCAACGGTGACAATATTACATTTTTCAATGTCGACTAATTTCTTGTTGAATCACACTTTTTTTATAGTTAATGTAAATATTTTTCTGTTAGTTTAAATGTAAAATAGTCAATTTAGCAATAATTCGTAAAAAAAAAATAATCTAACAATATAAGCAATTTCATTACAACATCAACATTTCCAATTTGGCATGGCTACATTGTCAACTTAAAGTGGGCATTGTTGGTCTGACAAATTTCAAATACAAACGTGTATACAATTTGTAGCCGAAATTGAACGGCGTGCGTAAAAAGCAAACTCGACTCCCAATTTTTGTTTTGTGTGACAGTGGAATTTAGATTGTTTACAAAAAATTAAGCACTTCCTTTCGATATCGTGTGTGTTATATATTCTACAAAATAACAAAGTTTCCTCGGATTTTCTATCTTGTTCCGGCAATGAGTGAGGTGGAGAATCATGCGGCAGATGCCAAGGGAAAACTGAAAGGCATATTAATACAATTTGGTGGCATATTATTGCGTGGATTTAAAGTGTTGGTGATTGCTGTGAATGAGCATGCGTTGGTGGAGCTTTTTAACTGAATTCTAGAAGGCCTAACAAAAGGGTCGGCTTTACATTAAAGAATCACGATCCGAGAAAAATGACTTTTTCAGGGGGCTCTCACAGATATCAAAACCGAAATCAAAATTCGCCGGAGGCTTATAGTTCACGAGATATTTGTTGGTAATTTGTTGGTAGTTGGATGGGTCTAAAGATACTACCGGCTGAGGGTTATTTTTTAAAACGCAGCCAAATGCCGCCAACGGGAAAATTACAACACACAAATTACTTTATCAAGGAAAATCTCCTCAACTATAAGCGTCCGGCGGGTAAGACTTTTGTTTTTCTCGAACCGTGGTTCCTTAATGTAAAGCCGATCCTTTTGGTAAGCAGATTGAAATCTGAGCCAAACTATTTTGTATTACTATCGGTTTGTCCGTGTTGAGTGAAATTTTTGTAAATATGTTGACTGTGTAATCTATAAAATAACAAAAATGTACATTACATTTGTGTTTATCTAAATAAAAAAAAGCAATGAATTCTACAACAAAAACTCTGCGTTTTTAACTTGAAAATAGATTTATATTTCATATTAACCTAGTCAACAATGCCGTTTGTTAACCCATCAATAAAACAGCTTTCACCTAACATTATAACAATTTGAAATTGACAATTCAATTTTGTTTCAAATAATCTTCACTTTGAAATAACTACGATAGCTACGTTACATCAACATACCATTGTTAACCCAACAATAAAAGCGCTTTTACATAACATCACAACAATTTCAAATTGACATTTTGATGTTGTTTCAAATAATATTCACTTTGAAATAACTACGATACCTACTTTGCATCGACCAATTAAACGTTGAATTAAAATTTTAGTTGTTCTTTCATAATGAAATGTGTTTAAATTGTCAATGTCCTGATGCATTATCCACTCACATGATATGTTAAATTGGCAATCGTCACAGTCATTTTATATATAAATGCGGTTGTTTTCATTGTAATATTTGTAAAATGGGAAAATAACAATTATTATAGTCGATGTAACAATTTTCAAGGTAGGCTGACTATCATGACTGTTTTTTGTTGAGTTGACGTCGTTTTTGTTGGATATACGTTGTTTTTTCCCTCAGTGTATGTTTGCATCTAGTAGATCATTTTATTTATATAGTGGCGTTTTTTTCTTTTTTGTGTATTTATTGTTCTATATTTTTGATTTTCTTTTTTGATATCACACACGCACACGTTCAACTATGATGTGTTCGCTCAGATCCAAAAGAAATTCAGTGAACAACCAGATTTTTTCTTTAATCTTAAATCTGTTTTAAAGTTAATTTATAGAACGCAGTTAGAACAGAATGACATTTAGAAATAAAAAATCTATAGACTATTCATAGATCTCCCTATCTACATGGGAAAACTGTATTTCCTCGATAACATATCTGTAAGTTAGGCAAGGATTTTGTAACACACCCAAACCTGAAAGCTTCCTGGCACTTGCATTTTTTTTGTGAACCCAATTGCATTGGCGGACGCTTCATACAAGCCGAAAAGCCAGGCTTGCCTAAACATTTTCGTTCACTTCATTTTACGAATTTCTTAAAAAAATTGGTTATTTTACGCTTGAGATATGTTTACTATTTAAGTTCTATTAAATTTTTATAGCGCATTAGCCCCACAAACAATATTCACGTGTATTTTGCTTGTACAGCCAATCACAGCACAACCTGTGTTAGTGAGCATGCTTTAACAGTTAAACACATGGGTTTTTATGAGGCTTTCAAAACAGAATAATATAGCTTGTTTTATCGCTATCTCTAAGGAGAAGTCAATTGCTTATTTTCAGAGCAAAATTTAAAAAAAATGTAGCAAACCACTTATTTTATTTTTCACATAAGATTTGTATGTGAATCAGAGGCAAATGCACTTGCTAGCATTAATTACTGTCGTCAGTATACGGAAACTAGAAATACCTCTGCGCATTCGTGTGAAATTCGGAGATTTCTCTATATACATATGTATATTTCTCTATTCAGTTTAATTCCTCGCAAATGATTGTAATAATAACTTATACTCTGCTTTTGTAGAGAATTCAGGTTCTGGTGGTAAGGAACTTGAATTTACTTTCGACTGAGCCAGGCTTGTTGATGTGCTGACCAAAAGTAGTTACCTACAGCTAAAATAACAAAAATCGTATACATATCTTCATATTATCCATTGTATATCAAAACTTAATTATTCTGCATCTTCATTTTCTCGATTTATTCCAATATATTCTGTTTCAATAAACCAAATATGCAGAACGAATTTAATCACAGTCAATGACGGAACCACAATAAGACTTTCAGATAAAAGCCCGTCTCCACATAACTTGATTCGCCAGCGAAACATCTAGCGAAACATCTCGCTAAATAACCCGTCTCCACGTGGCTGATCGTTATTCAGTTTAACATTTCTCTTTCTTTTTCTTCTTAAATGTTTGTATGTTTGCTTATTTTTGCGTTTTTGCTTTGGTCTGTGTGAGATTTCGATAGATTTTCGATACAAAATTAGAGAAGGCATCGATATCATCGCGTTTGGCAAGAGGATTGAGAACGAAACAAGTGTTTCAATCTTCACTCGCTCTCAGAAATTTTTATGGAAATTGGCGAGTTTCGGCACTGGGGTCCGTGTCGAACCAGGATTGAAAGAGCGAATGCAGAAAAAAGACCGAAACACGTTATGTGGAGACATGGTATAAGACAGCAAAGAAAATTACTTAAATAGCTAATGGCTATGCTTCATTCATACATAGGCTTGCCCAGCCAATTTATGTTAGGACCGCCACTGCCCAATACGTAAATTTAAGGTTTGAACGAAACTCTTTTTCAGGCTTCACCTTCGATATTGAATGTGGTCGTTCTTCAGCAAAATCGAGGCTTCGTTATGACTTCGAGATCCAAACCATACACGAAGGGACATTTTAATGGGAGAGAAAGATTGTCTTAATAGACGCCACTTTTCCACTTGTTGCTATAGTAACATATGACTTTAATTTTTTATAAACCCGTTTCGAGTGTATTATGAAGCTTTGGAAGACTAAATTTTACATTATATAGACCAATTTAAATGACAAATTTCTTATACTTAATATTTGAATATATATATATATATATATAAGAAATAAAGAAGCCATTTTAATTCATCTCCATTAAAATAAGCATAACAGAAAGTACGCCTGCATGATATGAAAGCGCTGAGTAACATGAACATTCGAGTATTGTTTTCACCCAAAACCAGGCCACAAATACGCAAAACAAACACTGAGAAAGAAGTTGTGCAGAAAAAGCAATTGTTGCTGGCGATGTCGATAAAATAAATTAGATAAATGTAAAAATATGTATGAATAATCATAAAATTATATAAAATATAGACTTGCCAAACACACAAAAATACAATGTAAATCCACATAAGTACGAGCACATATAAATAAAATGTCACTTGCGCCACCGCCCGACACGCACACATCAGACAAATGTACTTTGGGGCATGCAACGCCGCAACGCCAAATGCACTTCATGCAACTGTCAGAGCCACACCACTTCAGACGACGCTCTCACACAATTCAGCAAGATGAACGACTGTGTGGCGGTAAGGCGCGCACAGCTCCGCCGGCTCACATATCGCGCAGCAGCATCTCGCGACTGGCAAGTTGCGATTTCCGCATTCCGTGGATACTATATCACAAGATCAGGCGGCAAGGCAAGATGCACAAATGCGATCGGCTATTTGGCACGAAGGAGGTGACGGCAGCGGCAGCAAATCGAATACCACCAGCGGCGGCGTGCAGTGTTTTCTTATAGCTTTTTCTCAAGTTTTTTGGTTTCTTTAGATACTCTCTGTTTGTTGTTGCAACACACATTTTGCATTTCGCAAGAAAGTCGTATGTGCACGCGCAACCACACACACCGAGTGTTGCGTTGCCATTTCAGCAAAAAACAGCCAAGCAGCAAAATTCACCATAATGCATTGGTGCTGCTGCAATGTGCGCACGCTTAATTATCAATTGAAATGCTAGTTAAATTTGCCAACAAGTCAACAAGTCGCCGCACTGCGCTCACCCAACCCATTCCATTGCAGTTGGGGGTAGTGAGTGTAGGTACACATGTTTGTGTAGAGACCGAAATTGGCGACAGACAAACAAGTGACTTTTGATAATCATCGTGTCAACAATAAACAAGACAAAAACACACACGCAGCAGCAAAGGATTAGTCAAGCAAGTGATTCGATGACACCTCATTTCTTTCTTTTTACAAGCTTTTATTTTAATTAATTAATTTATATTTTTGCGATTTCATATTTTCGCAGCTGATTACGCCAAAGGAGCTGCCAAGTGATAATGAATTTATGCAGCGTAAAAAGGTGATTTATTTGTTTGAGTGAGAGTTGAGTATGACATGGAATTATGGAAAATACGAACTGAGATTGGAATCTGATGATTGTTTATTATTTTTTAACTTATCTTGAGGTCTTTAGTATTTCCTGAGATTTGGAAGGATCTTGGTTTCCTTGCTCACTGCAATTTAGTTGGGAAAATCGAGTGTGAGGATCATAATAACTACACTTTCAACGATTTCGAAAAAGAGCCTTGCGATTTTAAAATCTATTCAAATATGCCTTTCGTTTCTTATAGCATTGACAGACGGCAGCGATAATCCGGAATATCTAGCTAATTCGGACTTAACTTGAGAATTACCTGGAGGTAATCCGGAATATCTCTTGAGTTAGTCCTCAAAATTTTAGCGGATTAGAGCATTTTGAAATGACATCCCTGGTGAAAAATGTCTATTGTGAATGAAAGGGAAGAAAAAGAAGAACCCAAGGCAGATCTAGGAAGGTAGGCGCGTAAGTGAATTCAGAAATTTCGAATGTAATTTGTTATTGTAATTGGTAGAGTGTAATGTCAAAATGATATTTCGCCTTGATTGAAATCTGAATTCGTTTGGGACTCGCCCATTCCTATTGACCATGATGTGATTTCGCTTTAATTTTGACATTACCCTACCTTTGGAAATAAAACAAGAAGTTTTTGAATTCGCCACTGCGCCTACCTTCCTTCAGCTGTTTTGTTAATCCGCAATACTTGCCGTCTGTCAGGGTAAAATTTTAATCGAATTAAGTGTTGCGGTAATCGGGATTATCGCTGCCGTCTGTCAATGCTATTAAACTCCAGAGTTCGAAATCAACTGCAACCCGCAGCATGGAAAAATACACCGACTATTTGGTCCAGGAGCTTAACAGGAAACTATTGGAGTTTTAACGTTATCGCGCAGTTTCAACGTTTCCGCCATAGATGGTATATAACAATAAGTTGATGAAAATTACAATAAAGTTTATGTAAGTACTTACGAACGAGTTTTCAGGAAAACAACTTAACGCAGTTATGTACGTACCTGTAACAAAAAGGAGAAATATTAGTACAATTAGAAGTACTTACAAAGTAAAAAAGAGAATTACTACGTAATATAGCATTTTCAGGTCAAATGAAACCTTTCTCAACTCAAGTGGAACTTTTTTCAAGTCAAGTGAAACTTTTCTCAACTTAAATGAAACTATTTACAAGTCAAGTGAAACTTTTCTCAACTCAAGTGAAACTTTTTTCAAGTCAAGTGAAACTTTTCTCAACTCAAATTAAACTTTTTTCAAGTGAAGTGAAACTTTTCTTAACTCAGATGAAACTTTTTTCTAGTCAAGTGAAACTTTACTCAACTCAAGTGAAACTTTCTTCAAGTCAAGTGAAATTTTTCTTAACTCAAATGGAACTTTTTTTAAAGTCAAGTGAAACTTTTCTCAACTCAAGTGGAACTTTTTACAAGTCAAGTGAAACTTTTCTCAACTTAAATGAAACTTTCTTCAAGTCAAGTGAAAGTTCTTTCAAGTGAAGGGAAACTTTTCTCAACTCAAGTGAAACTTTTTTCAAGTCAAGTGAAACGTTTTTCAACTCAAGTGAAACTTTTTTTCAAGTCAAGTGAAACGTTTTTCAACTCAACTGAAACTTTTTTTCAAGTCAAGTGAAACTTTCTTCAGTTGAATTTAAACCTTTTTCAATTGAAATGAAACTTTTTTAGATTTCATTTCCATCGAAAAATGTTTCAATTCAATTGAAAAACGTTTCACTTTACTTGAAAAACGTTTCACTTGACTTGAAAAAAGTTAATTTGACCTGAAAATCCTATAAAGAGAAAAAAACATTATTTACTTATAGCCCTACCTAAAACATTGAAAATGTAAATAAATACTTGAAAGAGTTTTTAGTGCTTAGCACGAAATTTTTTTTTATTTTTAATTCAATTTTTTTAATTGTTGGGGTAAGTGGAAAAAAATTCAACAACTATTTACAGCGAAGGTTGAGTGTATAGCTATTTCACGAAAAACCATTTTCGATCATCAGCACTCTTTTCGGAAGTGGATGCACCGGGGAAAAATAAATAGTTGTAAATAGTTGTTGAATTTTTTTCCACTTACCCCAACAAGTAAATAAATATATTTTCTACAATCAGACTAATTAGCTGCTCACCCGAAAAATAAGCGTGCATAAACCATCTGCGTGTGTATGTGCATAAGAGTAGATATTTATCGATAAAACAAAATTAAATACGTCAAAAATAATGACAGCAAAACAGCTGTGTACACAATGCAAAATCAACAATGAGGAAAGAAAGTCACGACAGCGCCCAAAAACAAACCAACCGCATGCTTTGCAAGACACAAAGCAAAATAATAGCTCATTAGGAACGGCAATGCGAAAAGGGTAATTGTTAAAAAGTTTATAAGAGAAAGAAAAGAGGAATGGAATAAAATACAAAGAAAAAAATACATATATAAAAAGCAAAAAAGAGAGATATGAGTACATATACGATAACCAACAAGACATAGGCCAATCATGAAAATACTTGAATTTGTGAGATTTAGGTATACCTACAAGCAATAAAGTGTTGATATTCCCGAAAAATATATATATTATTTAGCACACATGTACAAATTTAAAAATCCAACTAAACCCAACTAAATTTCATTTCAGTTGAAAAAAAGCCCTTTGCGTTTCAAAAAAATGCCGATTCTTTCCCGCCCCTAATTAGTTATGCATGAAACATAAAAACGAATGGAAATTCCAATGCTTAAACGCATCATAAAATGAATATAAAAAATTATTAAAAACACGTACACTAAGGTGGAGTGAAACTTTTTTTTTGGAAATTCAATTTGTTCCAAAGCCAGAACGGAACCTTTCTAGCCCAGTAATAAGCCTGTAAAATTTTATTGACCTACTCGCATGTTTAGAGGTGCCCCCAGCCCTACAAAGTTGAAAAAATAGCACGATCTGGTACAAATATGAAATTTTGAAAATTATAAAATCAAAAAACGCAGTATGAGGATTGATAAAGATGGCTAAGCTGAGTATTAAAGTGAATTTTTTTTTTTTGGAAACAACAACAACAAAAGTTATTAAAGGTCAAAGTTTATATTGTGCATTTTTAAATTGCAATTACTTAAAAACTACTGAACCAATTTCGAATATTTTTATACCATTCGATAGGTATTTTGATTCCCTTTAATTTAATATACATTTTATGTGGGTTCCATAACACGCCCCCTGCGGGGGTCAACCACCCTTTTACCCCCCTTACTTTTTATATATAAAATGTATATCAAATTAAAGGGAATCAAAATACCTATCGAATGGTATATGGCATATTCGAAATCAGTTCAGTATTCTTTAAGTAATTGCAATTTAAGAAATACATAATATAAAGTTTGACCTTTAATAACTTTTGTTGTTTCCAAAAAAAAAAATTCACTTTAATACTCAGCTTAGCCATCTTTATCAATCCTTATACTTAGTTTTTTGATTTTATAATTTTCAAAATTTCATATTTGTACCAGATCATGCTTATTGCTTTCAACTTTGCGGGGCTGGGGGCAGTTCAAAACGTCATCCTATCGCGATAAAATTTTGTGGGGTTCATTAACTCGTATAAAGGCAACTTTTCATTGCTGGTACGTTCAAAAAAAGAACAACAAAAAAATCTCCATATGATTTCACTCCACCTTAACGTACACAATTAAAATTAAAAAAAATTTAGAGCATGGGCAAACTAATTAAAACTTAAAAAAAATGCAAATAGGTTTGATACTCGTATAATCGCAAACGTAATAGAAAATATTAAAATAAAGTTGCATGTTAATAATTTTTGCTGTTTAATTAAAAAGAAATAAAAATTTATAACAAAAAGTTGTGCAAAAGGAAAAAGTTAATTAAGTATCATCAGTTTTTTTTTTCACACAGCACAAACTTTCAAAATTTGTTTCTATTTAGCATACTTACATATGTATGTGAGAATATGTACTTATGTATGTATAACGAGCGAAAGTGCAAACAGAAATCGTAGACATATGTGCATATATATATTTTTGTTACTACTTAATTAAGAATGCTTTTAGGCAACAATTCTTTAAAGTCAAACTCAGTATCTATTTACATACAGACATATGTATATGACAAATTAAGGCTTCCCAACCGAGCTGCTCAATGAAGCTGGAGATGCAGACATTCATACTCACACGCAGCTCCACTACTCAGCCCGATATGCAACTGTTCAAGTGGGGGATACAGTTCTTTTCGAGTTGTTTTTCACTCAATTAATGTATTTTATTGTTAATAAAAAATAAAACACATGTACTATGTACATATGTACATAAGTAAAAGATCACAAAATTTTAAAGCACAAACACACATGCATGTAAATGCGGTACATAACATGTGTAAACATATGTACAAATATATATTTAAATTGTAAAATGGAGGCAGTTGTTGATGCAATTGAAGTCTCTTTTATTACTTCTTCATTTTTATAAAGAATTCATTTTATTGATGTCAATTTTCTTCAATTGGGCACTGCTTTGGAAGCCATTGCACAGTGGGAAATTTTGTACATCTGGTCGAATTTGCACCTATTTATGGAAAACGATATACTTGCATATATTTATATATGTATTTAGGGCTAAACAGAACAAGCAAAAGGGTTAAGCGATAGATGGCGCTAGGTTCGCTATGGTAGTGTTATAAAACCAGCAACTATGGCGCTATTTTGGTAACATAGCCAATAAATATAGAAGAATCTCTAGAAAAACAAAGAGATACCTACAAAAAAAATCGCTTCTAGCTGAATTGGCTTTGAGTTCAATTTTATCGTTTATGACCAACAATTATACTACATATGTTTCGCTCACACTGTTCAAGGTCTAGTAAATGCCAAAGATATGTTTTTTCGCATGTCTGTATGTATGTAACACGCCACAAAGAAAACATACAAATACCTGAAAACCAGCGAACAATACTGAAAATTCAGCAAATAAGTGCAGTACTACTGCTAGGCACGCATTCACTCATTCAAAGGAAGCAATGCTATACTTTCATATGATAATTTATAACTTGAGAACTATATCAATGGAATGTGTGAAATTTAGTAAAAAAATGCATGCGAAAAATTTTTCGAATTGAAATGTTTAAAATAAATTTAGAAACGAAAAATAGTAGATTACAATTGTCATGCAAAATTTGTTTTTCTTCATTTTTGTGCTTTAGTTTATCAACGTTTCTTAAATTAAAATATCGCATGTTTGCGCAAATTTGACACGCTGATATGATGAATTGTTAATGCGGCAGGGTGTTTACATACATATGTATAAACATACATCAACTAATGTGATACATAATCAAACTAATGTGATTAGATTTTGTGAATTGATTTCGTTGTCAATCAAGTACTGAAAGAAAATCTACAGCTCTTGTTTGTTAAAATGTAGGCCGAGAATTACAAGCGAAAGTTTTTTTTTCTAAAATACATTTTCAAAGTAACTTTTCGGATTCGTCTAACATATGAAATTATACCTTTCTGGAACAGCACATAACATTGGCCAAAACAGCACAGCTGATGATGGACCAATCAAAATACATACTGTATATCGATAAACTGAGAGAAAAAAAATATGTGGAGGGTTCAAAGAAATTGTGTCCCTATTTTGAACACTACTTTCTTTGTTTTGAGTAAATTTTCTCTAAAACATGTTAAAAGTTTTATAAAATATTGTTGTTTACATGCGTTGCCATGGTTTCATATACTTGTTTTAAAAAAATTCATACATGAAAATAATGAAAAATTTTTTAAGCGCCATTCCATTCCCAACTTTCCTTGTTTTGAAGACTTGATTTCTTTAATTTTGAGAAATTAAATTCCCATACAAATTCCCATGGCAACGAATTTGTTTGAATGTTTTTTTATGTTTTTTCCACATTTTTGAGAAAATTTACACAAAACAAAGAAAATTTTGTATTGGGACGCGTGTTCAAAATAAGGAAAATTATGTCTTTGATCGAGAGAAATTTTTTTTTTGAGTGCATACAAATCCCCATGATAACGAATTTGTTTGAATGTTTTTTATGTTTTTTCCACATTTTTGAGAAGATTTACTCAAAACAAAGAAAATTTTGTATTGAGACGCGTGTGCAAAATAAGGAAAATTATGTCTTTGATCGAGAGAATTTTTGTTTTGAGTGCATGATAACCATCAGCCAAGCAGTTTAAGGGCCGTTTACTCAACCTCTGATTAACGCTAACCACGGTTAAAGCCCGGTTAAACATCATTATCGACTCCATCGAACCACACATTTAACATGTGGTCGATAACGTAATGTGGTCCATATCTTAACCAGACCTTTATCCTCCGGTTAGCGTTAATCGGGTATTATAAAAACGGCCTTAAGTCTGTCTGTCTGTGAGAACTCAAACTAGTCACTCAGTTTATGAGATATGCAACTGAGTGAGAATCAGCATACAGGTGAATCTCGGATCGGATGTCAAAATCTGATCACCATAGTATACATATTTGTAGCTGTCATGTGAGTCTCCATCCTTTCACTACCAATTTTAATGGAGAAAGGTTGATTGAATGCCATTTTATCAACTATACAATTCTTTTGTACATACATCAATGTCCAATATTTAGAGGCGATTAAGTATGTAATATATAAGCATACATATGTATTAGGGCGGTTGCAATTTGTGTTTCGCTCTATTGTGTTTTGTCGAAAGATGATAATTCTGAACTAAAAAGTCCATGGACATGATTTTATGGAAAAAAAGTTTTTGATGGAATTATACTTTGCTAAAGTAAAATTTTCTCCTCATCTTGAAAATTATATTTATTATTCTGTGGTAGATCTAGTTTCCTGGCCTGAAACTGCAAAAAAGGCCGTATTTTCCTATCTTCTATCTATATATATAAGGATGAGAGCTTGTTTGTTTGGGGCGATCACATTCAAATTTAGATACTATGGTCACCTCGTAATCTCAATCCATTCAAATTTTTAGTCGGTTCTCCAGAAATAGACCAAAACGTGGACACGGACGGTCGCCAAATATTTTTGCGCAATATATACTAATATCAGTATCAAATTAAAGGTGCTGAACAGGGTTTCCATATACATATGTATATTTAACGCAATGCGGATATTTCAATTGGTTTCCGAGATTGAGGCTGAAACATGGACCTAAATAGCCGTGAAATATTTTTGAGCAATATTGGTGTCAAAATATATCGACGGCTGAGAATAAGATCGCCCTATTTCAAAAATTGTTTCAAAAACGCCCTATTCCAAAAATTGTTTGAATAACGTCCTATTTCAGATTTTGCTTCAAGAACGCCCTAATTGAAAAATTGTTTCAATAACGTCCTATTTCAGACAAAGATTCAAAAACGCCCTATTTCAGAGAAATATATATTGAATTTTCTCTGAAATAGGGTGTTTTTGAAGCAAAATCTGAAATAGGACTTTATTGAAACAAATTTTCAAATAGGGCGTTCTTGAAGCAAAATCTGAAATAGGACGTTATTGAAACATTTTTTCAAATAGGGCGTTCTTGAAACAATTTTTGAAATAGGGCGATCTTATTCTCAGCCGTCGATATGTAGTAGTAATCAGGTTTCCAGCATACAAGTAATTTTATTTCGATACCTAAATCGATTTAAATGATATAGACCGATATGTGAAACCGGATGGTCATGGAAAGTTGTTTCATAAGGAATGGGAAAGGGGAAGAGAGAGTAGTATAGGGTGAGGAAAAGATAGAGCGGGCGGGAGATGCAGAGTGGTAGGGAGACTGATAGGGAAGTGGGAGTGGCTTAGTGTGATTTGTTGCGGCGAAGTGGGATGGCTATTTTCTAGTATATTATATTTCCATACAATCTTCTTTTGGAAATTCTAATGCTCTAGAAGGCTTTTCTTTTTATACGTGATTGTGTGCAGAATCGGAATTTACTAGAAACAACGTTACAAAAAGTTCAACCATACAAATTGACCCGCCCTAATACATATTATGTAGACATCCATTTAAATGCCAAATCCTCTAACAAACTGAGCATCACAAGTACGAAAATCGTCGCGGTCAGGTGTCTATTAATTTACGTTAATTGAATTTTGACACAACAAAAAAAAAACAACAAAAATTAAAAAATGTGCCAATTCCAATACATATTTCAGTATGGCTTTAGTGAAAAAACAAACGCTAGCGAAAAATTTATAAAAATGTATGTATGTATGAATGTATATGCTTTTTAGCGCAAACATTTGAACAAACAAAGATATTATTGTATGTTAATCGCTATCATAGCGTCACAACGTTCGTCAACTATTGCCGCGGCGCCATTGAATGAGTGAATGTTTAAAATTTATGAAATTAATGCAGAAAAAATTAATTAAAATTCCTTAAAGCATTAAGCGACAAAAAAAAAGCAACAAAATAAATACAAACAACGAAAGCAAAAACTTTAAGCAGTAATCGCTAGCGAAGAAAAAATATTAAAAAGGTAGATAAGAAAAAAATAAATAAATACAAACGTGTTACTATGTACCTATGCCATTTTTTTATTTATTTATGAATTTCAAAAATGGCAACTATGTGAACGGTGGCGCAAGTCGCTGACTGTTGTTGTTGTTACTGCTGTTGCTGGTATGTGGCAAATTTGTAATGTCTTGGGATTGTAAAAACTAGACAAAACAAGTAAGGAAGCCTAAGTTCGAGTGGAATCGAACATTAGATACTCAGCTGTATGCTTTCATTGTTTGTTTGCGTTTGTTCGATATAGGGTGTATTTTATATAAAGCGAGTGCCGTATAAAGTGGGAGTAGCCACGCCCATTTTCAACATTTTTATCATTCATCCAACTAAGCATATGAATATTATTCTTTGTGCAAAATTTCATTCCTTTATGACTTCTAGTTACAAAGAAGTCTTGTTACAAATTCCCAAAGGGTGTTCCACAAATATCTTTGTTAAAAAGTAGGCGTGGTCATAAACCGATTTCAATAAATTTTTGCCTGTCTATTAACACAAGTTATAAAAGTGTATAAACCAAGTTTCGTCATAATATCTCAATTATTTGTCGAGTTGTGGGCTCTGAAATCTCGTTGATTCCTTTGTCTGAAAAGAGGCGGTGCCACGCCCATTTTTCGAAATTTTTCTATTTTTTGTTTCCGATCTATTGTAGAACTCATGCCACAAAATTTCAATGAATTATCTTTATATTTGACAAAGATATCGCTTAAAATGTTTTTATTAGGCCACTTTATGATACCCATATATAAAAGTGGGCGTGGTCGTCAACCGATTTCGCTAAAATTTCGAACATGTATTACTACAAGCAGTGAAAGTGTATAGACCAAGTTTCGTCATAATATATCGATTATTTGTCGAGTTATGGGCTCAGAAATCTCGTATATTCCTGCTTCTAAAAGGAGGCGGTGCCACGCCCATTTTCCAAAATTTTTGTATTTTTTGTTTTATGTCCATAGTTGGACACCTTCCATAAAATTTCAATGATATATCTTTATATTTGACAGAGATATCGCTTAAAATGCTTTTATTAGGTCACTTTATAATACCCATATATAAAAGTGGGCGTGGTCGTCAACCGATTTTGGCAATTTTTCGTCCAAACATTTGCCTAAGTAAGTATATCACGCCTACCAAATTTCATCGATATATCTTCAACGGTTTCTGAGTTATGACTCATAAAACTTTCAATGTTTGCCCCTTAATTAGTGGGCGTGGCACCGCCCATTTTCCAAAATTTCACCATATTTCTTCATAAGGGCCTGAGCTCAATACGTGTGTGAAATTTTATCACTCTAGCACTATTAGTGACCGAGATACAAAATTTCCGATTTTTACTATATAGGGGAGGTGGGCGTGGTCATGGTCCGATTTCGCCCATTTTCAATACCATCCGTTCCTGTCTTGATACCAACTTACATTTCAAATTTCATCAAAATATCTCAATTTTTGCGCGAGTTATCGTGCTCACAGACGGACAGACGGACAGACGGACAGACGGACAGACGGACAGACGGACGGACATGGCTCAATCGATTTCTCTTTTCACCCTGATCATTTTGATATATATAAGTCTATATCTATCTCGATTATTTCATTCTGTTACAATCCACCGTTAGGAAATCAAAACTATAATACTCTGTGTACTAGTACAGCTGAGTATAAAAATTCCATTTGAAAATTTAGCTGTTTGTACAACAAAAGTGAACTCCTGTGTCATATGTATGTCTGCATTTGGATGGAGAAATTTTTTGCCAAAGCAAAAAAATGCAAAAAGAATTAAAAAAAAAATACCTTTCATTAATTAAAAGAAGCGAAATAACATGTGCTCATAAAAAAGCCAAATATTTAATGCGATCATGATGATGATTTAATGTGCCAAAAAAAAAAAAAAAACAGAAAAAATTATAGTAATAAAGTTGTTGAAGATGTGTCGTAGTTGCAAGTGTCGCATAAGTGAAACTTACTTAATAAGCATAAAGCAAGAGTGACACAAAAATGACATTTAGCGAAATATGGATAGAGTGATGTCTAACAAACTCATAACGGAAATATGTGTATGTATCTTTGTATGGGAATTTGAGTTATGGCATGAGATTGAGACGTTTAAGAGGATTTCTTAAAAGTAAAAAAAAAGTTGTGCTGTGAACTTTGCCTTCCATATTTTTTTTTATACTCAGCTGTACTAGTACACAGAGTATTATAGTTTTAATCACATAACGGTGGATTGTAACAGAATGAAATAATCGAGATAGATATAGACTTATATATATCAAAATGATCAGGGTGAAAAGAGAAATCGATTGAGCCATGTCCGTCCGTCCGTCCGTCCGTCCGTCTGTCCGTCTGTCCGTCCGTCCGTCTGTAAACACTCTAACTCGCGCAAAAATTGAGATATTTTGATGAAATTTGAAATGCAAGTTGGTATCGACACTGGGACGGTTGGTATTGAAAATGGGCGAAATCGGACCATGACCACGCCCACTTTTCCCATATAGAAAAAATCGGAAATTTGGTATCTCAGCCACTAATATAGCTAGAGTGATGAAATTTTACCCACATGTTAAGCTCAGGCCCCTAAGAAGAAATTTGATAGAATTTTGGAAAATGGGCGGTGCCACGCCCACTTATTAAGGAGCAAACATTGAAAGCTTTATGAGCCATAACTCAGAAACTGTATAAGATATATCGATGAAATTTGGTACGCGTGATATACTTAGGCAAATATTTGGACGAAAAATTGTCAAAATCGGTTGACGGCCACGCCCACTTTTATATATGGGTATTATAAAGTGACCTAATAAAAACATTTTAAGCGATATCTCTGTCAAATATAAAGATATATCATTGAAATTTTATATCAGGAGTCCACCTGCGGACATACAACGAAAAACACAAAAATTTTGGAAAATGGGCGTGGCACCGCCTCTTTTTAGAAGCTGGAATATACGAGATTTCTGAGCCCATAACTCGACAAATAATTGATATATAATGACGAAACTTGCTGTGTACACTTTTATTACTTGCGGTAATACATGTTGAAAATTTTAGCGAAATCGGTTGACGGCCACGCCCACTTTTATATATGGGTATTATAAAGTGACCTAATAAAAACATTTTAAGCGATATCTTTGTCAAATATAAAGATATATCATTGAAATTTTATGGCAGGAGTCCAACTGCGGACATAAAACGAAAAGCATAAAAATTTTGGAAAATGGGCGTGGCACCGCCTCTTTTAAGAAGCAGGAATATACGAGATTTCTGAGCCCATAACTCGACAAATAATTGAGATATTATAACGAAACTTGGTTTATACACTCTTATAAATTGTGTTAATAGACACGCAAAAATTTATTGAAATCGGTTTATGACCACGCCTACTTTTTAAGAAAGATATATCTGGAACACTCTTTGGGAATTTGTAACGTGACATCTTTGTAACTAGCAGTCATAAAGGAATGAAATTTTGCACAAAGAATAATATTCATATGCTTAGTTGGATGACTGATAAAAATTTTGAAAATGGGCGCGGCTACGCCCACTTTATGCAGCACTTGCTTTATATAAAGTACCTACACCGTGTTTCCATCAAACGCAAACAAACAATGAAAGCATACAGCTGAGTATCTAATGTTCGATTCCACTCGAACTTAGGCTTCCTTACTTGTTTTCACTTTCGTTTGATGCAATGAAAGTGCAATTTTTGTTTGAAATCGTTTAATTTAATTTTTTCAACTTTTTTTGTTTGGATAAGTCAAAGTTATAAATGGAAAGAGAAAGCTGAGGTTCAGGAATCTGTAATTTGGGCACTTACTTACACTCTCAAAAGCGTAAGTTATTGGCAACCAACTTAAGGCCTACCGATCTTCGTTATATGCCTTAACCAACAATATGCCTTAAATCTTTTCTATAGATACCCAATAAACATTTTACTTTGTTCGCAGCTCGAAAACGAATGTAAAAGGCATCTGTTTTCAAGTCGAGTCTTCGATAAAGGGAACTATATCGGTCCAATATACTATGCACGTTGGCAAACTAAAAGCCCGTCTCCACATAACTTAATTCGCCAGCGAAACATCTAACGAAACATCTCGCTAAATAACCCGTCACCAGCGTTGCCATTCTAGCTTTTTTCAAGCTAGATTTAGCTTTTTTTCTTGTCTTTTAGCTGCAAAAATTCTGATTTAGCTTTGGCTTTTTTTTTTAGCTTTTTTATTTGCTAAAACTCACCAAAAAATTAGCGCTGCTCATATACATACATACATACAGTCATCATAGTTACCATTATTTGAATGTAAAACATTTTTTCAACATTTCGTTCTTTTTATTGACACTGAATTACAAATTTACATATAGTATATGAAAATAAAAACTTATGCAGGCTCCACTAAACAAGTCGGTTCTTCAGATCAGCTGAATTCCCGTTCTTCTTCGACAGTTATCCAATTTTTTTACTTCTGCATATTCTATACATGCATTCGTGTTTACAATTCGTCAAATTCTTCATTCTCTGAGTTCATCCATCATTCGCCCGTGAGCTGAGTGTCAAATTATTTCGTTTTCCTTACAGTTTTGACATCTCGGTCACGAGAGTTCGACATTAAGCTCACTGCGTGTATGTGTGTATGTATGTTTAACCGACCTTGCATTTATGTGTTTTTTGAACACACTTTAGGCGAGCTCCCCTGGCTGTGATCCAGATTCGCATAAAAATTTTGCATGCAAATGGAACAACAATTTTGTGATCCTGATGTTTATCTGGATCCATTTCGGGTCCGTATAGATTGTAATAGATTTTTTGATCCAGATATACACCAGGATCAAAAAATTGTTGTTGCAGTTGCTTGCAAATTTTTTGTCCGGATCACTGCCACGGGAAATCACCTATTAATAAAGCATTAAAATACGCAGTAGGACTTGGGATCATCGTTTTATTAATCCGGGAGCAAGTTCTACTGGGTAACTTCGTAATTTTGTTTTAGCTTCTTTTTTTAGCTTCTTTTTTTAGCTTTAAATTTTTTTTTTTGATGTGTGAAACATTTTTTTTTAGCTTTTTCTAGCTTTTTTTTCTGAGAATCTAGCTGGAACTCTGGAAAAGTTCTGGCAACACTGCCCGTCACCACGTGGCTGATCGGTATTCAATTTAACATTTCTCTTTCTTGTTCTTCTTAAATGTTTGTATGTTTGCTCATTTTTGCGTTTTTGTTTTGGCCTGTGTGAGATTTCGATAGATTTTCGATACAAAATTAGAGAAGGCATCGATATCATCTGGTTTGGCAAGAGGTTGAGAACAAAACAAATGTTTCAATCTTCATTCGCTCTCGCAAATTTGTATGGAAATTAACGAGTTTCGGCACTGGTTTCGAGGTCGAACGAAGATTGAGAGAGCGAATGCAGAAAAAAGGAGCGAAACACGTTATGTGTAGACATGGTATAAGGTTAGTTATGAATTCGTTCTCAGTTCGTTATTGTATATCGAAGACCATTTCGCACGTATCCAACAATGAAACCAAATTTATAGCCAGCAAACATTCGGAGTCATAAAAGCGTCAGAAATCCTAAACCGGAGCTTTCACACAAATTATGAGCTCGTTTTGGGTTCCGCTGTGGTGCAGTGGGTAGAGTGCTCGCCTGCTATGCCAGAGGTCTCGGGTTCAAACCACAGTCCGAGCAAACACCAAAAAAAAAAATGTTTCCAATTAGTATAAATCCAATTATTGGGTTTTTTAAGAGCAGCGGTTACCTCTCGGCAGCGGGCGGCATACCCTCCGAGAGTATTTCTTCCATGAAAAAGCTTCTCACAAAAAATGCATTCGCCGTTCGGAGCCGGCATAAAACTGTAGATCCACCCAATTAGTAGGAAAAACAAAAAGGAGCACACCTCGAATTGGGATAGAAGCTCGGCCATAAAACTCGTCAGAGTTATAATAGCGCCATTGTATTATATTATATTATATATTTGGGCTCCGATATGTATGTATGTGTTTCTGTTCTTATGTTGGTCGTCCGATATGAGCCTCATTTCATACATCATATGAGCCTGAATAAGAGTCATACAAGACTCATATTGCACTCATATTTATTACTACTATTTTCCTTCTTTTATGACTAGTAAAACCAAAAAATTTTTTTTGCATTTTCCTTCCCCTCACTCAGTTCTCTTCATCCTCGCTCCATAGACCCCCGCTTGTTTTCTTCTTCTCTCATTGTGGAACCTTCTTCAACTTTGCTGTTTGCTTTATAGTTTTGTCTATGGATGCTGGGATACGCATAACATTCCCAAATACAGAAAAAATATTGCTTACCATTAGCCGTGTTTTTATTTTAACGCATATACCTAAAACATCTGCGCTAAAATAAAAACACGGCTATTATCTCATTTGAATCTTATAAAAAAAATGTCAAATAACCATTAAATTATCTGCAAAAATGTCAATTACATAATATTTACTAACCATTTAATTAAAAACTCCATGTGCGACAGACCAATATTGTGTATATACGAGCGTGTTTCCAATGCTGCATACAAAAATATTTTGTAATTTATTCTTATCCAGACAATCAGCAATTCAAACACTTTTTTTTGTAAATTATTTAATATTTGTTCTTTAAAACTGATGGCAATGCTGATAATAAATAACAATGGTGTTTTGTTTTAATGACGTACATAGTATTGGCAATGAAGTTAGATTGCCTCGTCTTCACAATTATGTACATACTTAGATGCTTTTTTACAATTTTTTTCTTTTTCTGCACATTAAACACAATAACACGTTTTCTCTGTTTTAAGCAAATTTAAAAAAAAAAATTAAAAACATTGAACACGTCACAACATTAAAGCTAAAAAACGACCATAGAAGGCACAACGAAAAGTAGAGAGCAAAAATTGGTTTCCATTAAACATTATCTATCCACTCACTATGCAGTAAAAAATGGCAATTTTGAGTGTTGAAAAACAGTAGCAGCAATTTTCAGTGCATGCATGCCTGAATGTGGATAGTAGTATCTACATAGTAGATACTTAATTGTGAAAAAAGTAGTACAATTCAATGTTGTCGACACTTTCAGTAGCGCTAAATGCGCTTAATATCCATCACGAATTGCACACAACCGGATGTGAAACTATAGATTTGCACAATTTATGTGCGTATATATGTAAATATGTGTGACATTAGGGTGGTGCAAGAGAAGAAACTGAAAAATATTTTGTTACATACTTTTATAGGAAAGAAATTGAGCAAATATTAAAAATTAAGTAATGCAAAGTGCAAATAAAAAAATTATCTAATCTAAATAAAATAGATGAGATATACTCATGAGTACATACATATGTACATACAGGGACTGCGGAAGCCAAGAAAAGACTGAAATAAAATATGCTAAAAGAGATCGTTTGAACCTTTTTCTCATGTATTAAGCTTGAACATATGCATATGTAGACAAGTCCTTAATAGAGTAATAAAAGCTTTTCGAATTTTAATGCAACAATTGAGCTGAATTTATCACACAAGCAACTCGATTTATCAATAGTCAATTATAAATAAATTGCTCTCAAAATTAGTAGATTTTCAATGCAACTGTGATAATGTTATCTATTCAGTGAGTAAACGAAATTTCGTGAAAAGGAAATGGAAGAAGATACATACAAGTGAAATTCAAAGCCAACAAAAGGAATCCGTAGAATGCTTGATGAGGCATATTTTTAATTTTTACAATATTTACCGATTAAAACAAATATCAGGAAATTAATTTGCCGCATTAATTAAATTTTGCCGAAACTTAAAGAGAGCGAAAAAAGATGCTGAACATGGCACATCGCCGAAGCCGGTTTATAACCAAATCAAACTCGAGAAGGGATGGCGGAAATTCGTTCCACAATAAATCGCAATGAATGTTATTTTTTCTTTTATTATGAAGATAACAAATTTTTTCATTTAAAAATTTTAGTTAAACATTTCTCTGGGGAGCCTTTCGGATTTCCATATTCAGAGCATTTCGTCGTGGAATTATATTGGCAGTCCGTTCTCGCTCCTACTTTTGAGTGCACCGAAAGTGTTTGGCTGGTATAGAAATAATAGATTTGTTTTTGTATATTCATAGTAAATGATAAAATTAAAAAATCCGATAAAGCACGGACAAACCCTAATGTGCACACAAATGAGTTGTGAGAGTAATTTGCTGAGTGATTGTGCGGACTTTTTTTTAATTAGTGCCTGTGCTCCTCTGATGCTTCGAGATTTTATGTGCATTTTGTATGTGGTATCCGCACACACATGCATACCTACATTTATACATATGCATGTGCGACATACTTATGGTAAATTTCATTAAAACGAACTACAGAGAGCCACCGGTAGATTTTCACTTTTCACGCATCAGCTGATTACGCTAATAACATTTACATTTTTTAGCACTGTTTTTCATTTCTAAACTCATTTTTTTTTAATTTAATAGAATTAATAGTTTTTTTTTAATTACATACTCGCACACTAGTACATAGTACTACATACTAAGTAGGCACTCCAAAAATATCACATGATTTCTAAACGTATATATGGATGTATTCGTCACTCAATGCAAGCCGCAGGGGGTTAGCAAAATACCAAACACACATGCGCATGCGCTTTGACGTAGATAAAGTCGGGTTTCACAATTCTGGCAATTTGTTTGAAAAAAATTAATTAATTTCTTTGTTTTTTTTTCGCAGGCATTTAATTGAAAATTCATGAATTTTGTATTGTTGCAGGGGGTTTAAACGTCATCAGTCGATGACTCTGTTTCATTCGTTTTAGATTTATGGCAAATAGCACATATTAAGCACAGCATATACATATTCTTGCGTTCTGTCAATTTTAAATTAACACTGCTATTCCGAGCGTTACTTTACTGGTAATTTATGTTGCTGAAAATTGTTACCGTCTTTTCAATTGGTATTCTGGCACAAATGGTAACGCTGTCAAAGCATTTCCATACGAACGGAATGGAATCGGGCTGAAAATGGTAACAAAATGTTACCACGTATTGAGGTGGTAACTTAATTTTCTGCTGCCAGAATACGAAAAGAGTGTTTAAAGTACCAGATTCTTTATTTAACCAGTAAAGTAAATTATGTTACCACACCGGAATAAGGCCGTAAATTAGAGTTTAAAAGTAACTACCCAATTAACATTGTGCTGGTTATTCGAAAATGACCTACAATATTCAATATGAACATGCAACTGAGCAAGCGTTAGAAATACATTCGCAGCACATGTCACTATAGTAAAAAGAGAAAATGGGCTGGTCTGCGAATTCAAAGCGAAATCCACACGACCAAGAAACGTACATTTGGTGAACATACGAGATTTACGATAGTTTTTCGTACCTTGAGATTTGGGATTTTAAGCGGACGTTTCCTCAATTATTTAAACAAACTTTTACATCAATTACAAATTTCCAAGAAATACATCCGTTTACAATCAGTTTCAACAACGAGTAAACTGAATCGAAAACGAGTATCGAAAAAGTGAACTCTGCTGCCACAAACTGAGCTAATTAAAGGTAATTCATTTACGATACTTTTGCGTATCGGTTTACGATAGTTTTCTCCGCAAAAGTATTGCCAATATTTCGAAAATTTATGCATTCTCGTGAGCTTTGGTCGGTTGGGAAGGAATGTAGGTAGAGCGGTTAATGAAGATTCCGTTTTGGCGGACGATCACCGCCCAGAATTTGTGGAGTCTCCACATTAGGTAACTATTGTAATTATCTAACTATTCTCTTATCGAGAACGAAGGTAGAAAACTACACTAGAACTGATTAGAGAAAGAAAGAGAAATCTCAATGTCTATGAAACAGACCTGGGTAATATCAAGTACCAGTACGACTTGTGACAAGTACATTTTAAAGGAATTGTACTGGTACTGGTACTGGCATTCCCAAAATTTTCAAGTACAAGTACAAGTAATCCCAAAATAATTGAAGTTTTAGCAAATACTTCAAAGTATTTGAAAAGAATTGAAAGTACTTGAAAAGAATTGAAAAATGTTCTTGAATCGATTTGTAAGTAATTGAAAGTACTTGAAAAGAATTAAGAAATCGTCAAGTACGTTTTTCAATTATTTTCAAGTACTTTCAATTCTTTTCAAATACTTTGAAGTACTTGCTAAAACTTCAATTATTTTTCAATGCCTTGTACGTGTACTTGTACTTGTACTGGAATATTCTGAAAGTACTTAGTACGGACTAATTACTTCAAGATCAAAATATAAAGTATTTAAGTACGTAATAGTCCAATTACTACTCAGTATTACCCAGGTCTGCTATGAAATAAGTGGAAATTCACATTAGAGAACTACATTGAGTTTCAATTTGAGAATTACAACGTTTTTCATTTGAGAATTATATCTCGTTTTGTTTGTGGACGTTATGAATCTATTTTTGGGCCGTCCTCTAACGTTTGAGATTTGAGAAAAGAGCTATGTAGATCTCAAGTCATTCTCTAATCAATATCTAATATTAGTGGTCACAAAGGTGACCGTCTTTAACTGATAGTCTTTGATGTTACCTTGGGTCATCTCTAGAAAGAATTCGTTGATAAGGCCTATGCGATGGCTTTACAAGAATCTGCTTGAAGAGCGGAACCTACATGTAGAATATCATTGAAAGATATCCCATTAGAAAAGTTGCTGTAAGCATTGCAAACATAACTTAACTTCTTTGAAGTGCTTTCAGGCTTTAATACCGCATGTTGTGGTATATAGAAATTACGAGGAGAATGTACAAATTTTGGAGCTTCTACTTTTGAAGCGAAAGGAAACTGTATATCTTCCCTCCGAGTTTCGAATTGTGGTCTTTGAATAGAGTTCCTCGCAAAACGAGTCCTCTGCTAATTGGAGGTTGCTTTTTGGAACTTTCTCTAGTTAATTCTCGAATCGAATACAAACCCGATTTGCACATTCATTATTGAAAGTAAGACTTAAAAAAGAGATTTGTTTTCCAAGCACTTTCGAAGTGTTAAGCAAGCCAAATGTTTATTGGGTAACAAAATATGGCTTATTCTGGAATATGTCTGAATTTCCTAATGGGTTAGTAATTATGATCATTTTTATACTCAGTTGTAAAAAGCTTTATGCTTTTTGTATTTTAATAAAAAAAGAAAACGAGAAACCAAAGCCATTATCAATTTAAAATTTAACTTTTTTAGTATTTTTTTTTTGTTAGTTTTTTAGTTTTCTTCTCTTTATTTTTTATTTTAAATCAATTATTTTTTTTTCTTATTAGGTACTTACACATTTTCCTAAATTTAACTTTTTCTTACTAATTTTCTGGACTTTTTCCACTCTATTCCTCTCTTCACTTTTTAGAACGCCAATTTGTATTCTTTGTTAAATTTTTCTTTTCTTTTTGCATTTCAATTTATTTTTGTACAATTTTTATCTTTTTCTTACTTATCTTAATTTATTTAGCACATTTTTTCCTTCCATTTTTTTCCTTTTTTCCAAGTGTGCACACGAAAAAATTTTTTGTTTGATTTTCTCTTTTTTTACGTACTTTCTAGTTGATAGCGTACGTTCGCGAAAATGCCAACGTAGCGTAGCGAATTAACAGTAACTGGCACCATATAAGTATATTATATTAAATACTATATGTATGTATGTACATATGCACAAATTAATGTACATATTTAACACGAATAGCAACACAAATTCAATTTTTGTTCAACAACGATAACGTATGTAGTTGACAGGCACAACAATAACACATATGTATAATAACACAATTAACAACAACAACAACAATTTATTATATATTTAATGTACTATATTTTATTATGCATGTATGCATGTATTTATGTAAATCTGTGCGTGTTTGCGTACGAATATTCGCGCGTATAATTAAAAAAAAACATTCGAAACAATCTGTGGACACAACACATTTAATGTTTGCAAACACAAAATTACAAAAAATTACAAAACAAACACCCGCTGAGTGTTACAGTACAATTGACTGAATAACTATAACTAACTGACTAACCGACCGATGGACCGACCAAACTACCAACCAACCATCCGTTCGTTGTTTTGTTAGTAAAAAATTTTGCCTTTTTGCCCGTAGACGTGTGAGTCAAAATTTGGGGGGTTTTCTTTCCGTAACCCGTCTCCAATGTTGCTCGTAAATCGGCTGCCAAAGATAACTAGATACGAAACTCTCAAATTTATCTGCTCTCACGGGGGCCTGAACTGTCTTTTCACTTTCAAACACTGACGAATCAGGGAAAACAGCTGACAGCAAAATCAGCTGATACCACAAACCAGATCAAATCCACCATAAATAATAAACAAATGAGGGATTTTGGATATTTGCCACCATTTCATTAAATGACTTTATTACTTATTATATTAATCGAGAAGTGAATTAAAAATGTATAATAAAGTTTGAAAAGGGGTGAGAATGGAATTGTTTGCATATTTACCTTTTTGAATCAAAAATATGCAACAAATATCTAGATATGGGAAGTAGGATATACTATAAATATAAAATATTTGCCTTAAAATTAATGCTATATTAATTGATTTCTCAATGAAAACACAATATCATTTTCCTTTTTAGCCTGGAAACAAAATTTGAATGAAATACTTGCGTGCATTTTATTAACTGGTTTAATAACATATAAACCATTTTACATGATTTTAAATACTCAAGTATAATTGCGAAGTCACTCTCATATTTTGCAGCAAAAATTACGTAATATTATTCATTTGCAAGAAATAACGAAATACCCCCAAATTTTATTTTAAAATACCCACATTCACTTTTTTACGCAGTGGCACCAATGGAAAATGTTATAAAAAATGCGCATTTTTCAGCGCTCTCACGAAACAAAGAGTTTCGTATCTAGTTATCTATGTCGGCTGCAATTCAACAACTAAAGTTTAGTTACTAAACTCAGAGCTGTTCGAGTCTTTTTGATGTCTTTCAAAAGAGTACATTCATTGTCAGTTCCGTTCAGTTCAGTTTGTTTAGCCGGAGCAAATGTTGACGGGTGAGCATGGCAACGCCAGCGAAAGGTATGAATCAGTGTTGCCATTTGGGCCACTAAAGTGGCAATTTGAACTTTTGAAAATATGCAATATTTGAACCTTTTTAAAAATTCGGGCCACTTTTGGTCCTTTTTTACTTTCAAAACTATAATTATTAAATAATTTTTAGTTTTTTCTTAAATATAAGAACAAAACACCTCTTTGTTACTATTTTACTCTCCGTTTCGCAAGGTTCTTTATTTAATTTGTTTGCCAACACTACCCTTGAATACCTTGAAATTTGGGCTGTTCGTTAAGATAATGAAAAGGCACGGAGCAGCCCAGACACACATTAGCCGTATTCGATTGGGCAAGAGTTAGAGACTTGCGAAAAAAACAACCACTGGTATAAAAACAAGAGAAAATTAAACAACCGTTCGTTAAAGTAAAGGAAGTGGAAAAAAGTTGTGTTTATTTGATGAAATTTCTTCAACTTTTTATCGATAGATGTCTCCCTTATCTTCGAACACCGTTCGTTAAAGTACGTACAAAGAACGTAAATTGTACAATATACGTTCTTTGGTACGGAATTGGAAAACATTTTCTAATGAACGGTATTGCGTTGAATTCGAAGATAGGGGAGACATCTATTGACGAAAATTTGAAACCATTTCACTTATTGACAATAGAAAAAATTGGCATAATCAGTAAAGATAATTGGCATAATCAGTAAAGATCAGTTTTATGAGTAGCTGGCATACTCTCTAAAGGTCTCTTAAAGTCTCTAACATTTTGTATGGAAACTGTCAGCCAAGAGAGCATAATCGAGTATAAGCGAGCAGAGAAATGCCCAATAAAACACTCCTATAAACACATATAGCGTTCCTTGATCCGTAGGAAAGTGCAAGAAACGTAGGAATTTTACCACAATTTACATTCTTTGCACTCGTATTCGTTCTTTTTTGGTAAAATTCCAGCGGTTCTTGCACTTTCCTACGGCTCAACGAACGCTATAACAGTTTATTTTTAATTCCTTGCCTTTCTCGGGTTATTCAGTCTGCTTAACGAATGATCATATTAACGCTGCGTTAGTGTAGAGAATATTTTAAATTCCATTTTCTTTAAGCATTAAATAAACCACAAAAATATGTAAAAATGTGTTTTAGCTAAAAAAAAAAAATTGGGACCACTTTTTTTAATTTTTTGGGCCACCTTTTGAAATTTTTGAGCGGCAACACTGGTATGTATAGGTAAATAACTGGCGGTGAGAAAGAACGCTCAAAAGTCTTAGCCCAGTTAGAAAATATTGTAGCTCGTAGAAGTGAAACTACTTTCGTGCATATGTAGTCTTAGCAATACAGTGGTCAAAGGGAAACGCTCCGATGTCTCATAACTTTTCACATCTTTCGTATCCAGTTGAGGCTACCGCTTGCTCTCTTCCTACTGGCGCAACAATTTCAAAACCGGAACATTTTCTAAGTCTAGACGCAGCACTTTGGCCAGAGCACTCCAATTATTAATTGGCACTTATCCGTCTAATAATTTCGACCGAGTCCACCAACACTAACGGAGGCGACTGCTGCCTGCGACAGGTGTGGATTGGCATAATATCTAGACAGGAGCACGTCAATGTCCGTGAAAACTTATTCAACTCTTCACTACTAGTTCTTCTCTGATACTCGTCATCGAAAATGTAGGTACAAAGATCATTTTTTTTTTTAAATACGCCAACAGTTGTAGGTTATCTGATGTTATCAGGCGAGGTACCGTCGAACGAATTTAATTATTAGCTTTGAAGAAAAATTATTTCCAAGCTAATCTTAGTTTTTTGCTCTATTCAACTCGCAAATTGCCAAATAGAGTTCAACATTTAAATAATAAAACGGGGAATTTTTTGTCATCTAAACAAATTCGAAATTATGTCCAAATTTTCTGCTGGGTTAATAATACGCTAAATGTATCTACTTAGTACGTGTATCTCAGAGATACATAACACACAACTGGTTTCGAAAACAATTCCATAATGCAGGCAATTGTTAAAATCTCAGCTATACTTAGCTATATGAATCACACTGTGTCGCTTGTTTGTTTGGTTTTTGTTTGTCGATACATATACAAATGTACATGTATCAGTATTTTTAGTGAGCGAAACCACTCGATTTCGAGGTCTGACAGACAGTTGGTTAGCCGCTAGCCTAACCTATGTGAGCAGCAAGAGCTAATTTCAGCTTATGGGCAATTGCTGAATGCTAGAGGGAAATAGAGAGAGAGAGAGAGAAAAGGCGTTTAGTTGATTAATTTATAAGAGTGTAACTTTTCCCTGCAGGGAAATCAATAACTAGAGAACACAATTTCTGGTTCAGAACTAGCGAAAGAGTGTGAAAGAGCCACTAGTGAAATTGTAATTAACTCATCACCAGTACAGCAGGGGTGAATTGAGTGACCATTATAAGACACACTATGATTTGTATGCATTTTCGAATGTATTTGTTCGTTCATTCAGTTGCATATTTCTGCAATTCTCAGATGGTTAGTGAAGTATATGGTATAAAGAGTATATACTATTAGCATCTTCACTTAATAAAATGAAATTTTTCCCTTTGATTGGAGCAAGTCCTAGCGACATACTACAAGTAGTTGACTAATTATACCTTCCCGAACCCTCGTGCTTAATTGTTAATCTATCTATATATTAATAGGCTAACATTTTCCCCATACAAACAATTGCCAAGCTGTTTAGCACATTTAACATACTCATATCCACATAAAATTGATATGGATGTGTTCGTATGAGTCAGGAGCAGTGCATAGGCATATAATTTTTTCTATAAATTATTTAATTTGTTTGTAATTAACAAATAAAGTTTTTAGTTAAGAGAAATAGATATCGTAAACGTGTTTACAAATATCGTAAACACAGTTGAAGAGTCGCTTTAATTTAAAAGCGCTCTCTCTATTTTATATGCATTGGCCCAGTTTACGCTCAGATCTAAATCAACACGCCCAAATATCTCCTATTGCATTTCCATTAAAGCGAAAAATGAGAGAGAGGGCGGGAGAGCACACTGAGTAATTTTAATTTTGACCAAGGCGTATCTAACAGGTAGGCTCGGCGGCGAATTGAAAAACTGTCAAAATCAAAGCGAATTCACATCATGGCTAATAGGAATGGACGAGCCCCAAGCGAATTCAGATTTTAACCACAGCGAAATATCATTTTGACATTACACTCTACCAATTACAATAACAAAATACATGATCTGCCTTGATTGTGACCATGATTTCGCGTCGGACCGTGATCAAAAGGGCAAATCAGTGTTGCGGTACAACTGGAATTTGGAAAGTGTTGCTTATCTCCGCGAAAAGGAATAATTTTTGTATCAATACTAAGTTGAAAAAATAAATTGCATGGTCGAATTTCGAGCACCGGCGATACTAGTTTTTATAATTTTACCACTTTTTAAATATTTTTTACATTTTTATTCAATTAAAAATAAATAAAAAATTAATTAAAAAAAAAATATGTAAAAAATTATTATCATCCGCCTTGACGCCGACCGTATTCGAACCGCTGTCGCCTGATCGAAAGTCACACGCGTTAGCCACTGTGCGCCATCTGCGTAAAGCGTGTCAAATGCTGCACTTACGTATGTAAGTGGCGGATGTATAACTGAAGAATTTGTAGGAATTTTTGACTTGTTCACAACAATCGAATATGTAATGCAGGGGCGGATAATTGAACCGCCCGCCATGTTGCATTCAGCAGTTGCTAACATACAAAAGAAATTTAGCTCGCACTAGTAGTTGTGAAAAATGCACTAGCTGCGCGCCAGTTATGAACTAGAGATTTTCCGCACAGGTTTTATATTAAAAAAGCATTGAGAGTCGAATTGCTGGAAAAGAGCAAACAATATCAATAAACAGCTGTGCTCACTTTCTATTTACTTATGTACAAATTTACTCACAGCTGCTCGTGATACATACATACCAGACCTGTTAAATTCCGATTAGGATTAGTAATCAATTAAATTGTTTTGTTTTTTAATTGGTAATCATTATTTTAATTCTTTTGCTGAAAAAAAGTAATTTTAATGATTACCATTAAAAAAAATCAAAAAAAAATCAAAAAAAATCAAAAAAATCAAAAATAATCATAAAAAATCAAAAATAATCAAAAATAATCAAAATAATTTTTTTTGATTGTTTTTGATTATTTTTGATTTTTTATGATTATTTTTGATTTTTTTTGATTTTTTATGATTTTTTTTTTGATTTTTTTTTATTTTGTTTGATTTTTTTCAATATTGTTGTAAAGAAATTTGGATACGCATGCACATATGTAAGTATTCAGGTAGGCATGTATGTTTGGTCAGAGAGGCATAAAGTTTGTTTGTACAAATGTATGTGAACGCATATTAAAGTACGTAACCCTGCAGTAAATATGGGGACAGGTGTATCCAAGTCATTGTGTATTCTACAGCGACAACTGCACTAATTAAAATGTCGACAAATTTAGAAGTACAAAATTTGTATAGACCTTGGCTCGTTCGAAGGTTTTCGTACTAGATACGGATACAAACCCTTCCTACACCTGGGGAAGATTCATTTCTAGCTTCAGTATAAGGACAGGGAAGAGCGAATAAAGAATTCTGATTATGACAGAAATTATCTTTACGTAAATCTATTTGCAACATAGCAAATCGTCTACTGCTTTATTATGTAGTAGGCATGCGAAGACGAATACAAATTCCCAAATAATCCTATTTGAGGAACAATGTCGGAACGTAAGTACGTAATATTTCTGCCTTTTAAAAGAATACAATAGGGCAATAACTAGGGCTGAAACGGTATGGCGTATGATGAACAATAAATACAACTTACATGAAATTAAGAATTTTTCCTTTTTTGAAAAAATTGATGAAGTGTGAAACAGACAAAGGAAATACAACTGTGCTAATGGAGGAAGAGGAATACACCGCAAAAACAGGTCAACTAATCAAAGAAATGGGCTGCGGAGTGATGAGAAAAGATCCAACGGAAGAATACCAAATGGCAATAAAGCGTGCAATAAAACAAGCGAAAAATATAAGAGACAGCAAAGTAGCCTACACTCTCACAGCAATGAATCCATCTGCCCCATCACTGATCGCACTACCTAAAATCCACAAAACAGGAACACCTATGCGACCAATAGTAAACCATAAATCGGCACCAGGATATAGACTTTCAAAACATCTAAATATGCTACTAGCAATGAAAAACATAACGGAACTAGTCAACAAACTGAGAATTCTGAACGTACCCAAGGACTCAAAACAGGTATCACTTTACGTGAAGGATCTATACCCCTCGATACCAAAGACAGAAATACTAAAAGCTCTAACTAAAATACTGACAGAGAAAACGAACAAAGACATTGCAACAGAGATCGTAAATACGCTGAAAATAACCCTGGACCAGAATTATTTCAAATTTGGCAATAAAATGTACAGACAAACTCACGGAAAATGCAGAAAGAGGCATGACAGATCCACCAAAATATAACCGCTATGATGAGGATCATGAGCTGAGTCGTTTGTATAAACGCAAACTAATCCCTCATTTTTTGAGATATCTACTTGAAATTTGGTACTTGGGTGACTTCTTAAGAGAAATTGGACCACTATAACATATAGGTCCCATACAACGGATTGTTCAGATATAGACATTTTGGACTATAACATCTCCATAAATAACACACATTATTCACTGTATAAATTAATGAAAATGAGACTATGTATCGCTTCTTTTCCTCATTCATGAATGTCATAAAGTCTCGATATAGTCGAAGACAGCGCAATATTAGTTGCTTTTCATTGTATACCTAACTACGAGAAATTCTGTATTAAAGCCCAATTTATGAGTTAGTACAACAGCGAATGTTACACTAAAATGTTTGATTTGGCCACTTTACGCCGAAACTCCACAAAACAAAAATTATGTTAATTTTGTCTACCAGAATCATGTCTAAAATCCATGTTTGCATATGCGTGGGCACTTCATTATGTTAGACATAATTTGCAAAATGGCGCCGAATTGGCATGCCGTGTACGCAGAAGCACTTAGAAAGTTAAAAAAAATTGTTTAAAATTGGCGATGATGCTCGCAAACTGTATATATGCACTTAATGTTCTTTTTATTTATTTTTTAAGCCCAAACACTCAAGCCAAATGGACGCCGTGCGAAATTTCACGTTCAATGTGGAGATGTTGCCACTGTGAATTTTTCGTTGAAATGAAAAATTAGCTGTCAAATCACCAAACTGACAGCTCATGTTAAGGCAATCTTGTTAAAGCAATTGCCTTGGCATCTCTGTTATACCAGAAGACAGAGGCGGTCTCCATTTGAAATCTATGTTATAATGGTGCTTGTGATGACAGAATTTTGTTTTGAGGAGACGCCGGGTAAAACCAGGGTTTGAATTTGCTTGCTGCAAAACAGCAATAGCCGATGTTTTTTGCTTATTGCTGAATTCAGCCGAGCCAAAAACGAAAACACGAACCATTCGCTTCAGTTTTCAGCTGAGTCGTGTTTGCTTGTATAGTTAAGCCAAGCAACTCAATTTTGAGAGGGTTGCTTTTACTTCCAGCAATTAGTTGAGTAGTAAATTTTTGCTTACTTTTGCTTATTTTGCTGAAACTAGTTTTTAAGCAAAATTCAACATGAAAAGATGTTTACAAATGGACATACATACATATTATGTGTACATACATACATACACATAAGTAAATATGTATAAAAAATTGAAATATGCGTAAACAAATCGTTTCAGCAAAAGCAGAAAAAATGCAAAGACACAACTAATTGCTGGAAGTAAAATGAAATCCCCCAAATCGCGTTGCTTTGCTTAACTATACAAGCAAACACGGCTCAGCTGAATACTTGGCTGGCCGAGTTTGCTAATTTACTTTTCGTTAGCAAAAGCAAAGCAAAAGCAAATGCAGCAAAAGTAGCTAAGCAATTTCAAACCCTGCTTTAAACAATTTTTCATAAAGATAAATAATTAGATCAGTGATGTGATACGTAGGGAAAATTCCCTACATGTAGGGACATTAGTAGGAAAAAAGTGACCGTGGGGAAAAAAGGACAGATTTTTATAAAATAGGTAAATGTAGGGATTTTTTGGCAAAACTGTCGATCTGAATAATGAAAACGCTGTGAAGACGAGTTAATCGCGAATCCTTTAATGGCGTAATTGGAGACAAGCTGCCGTATCGTGAAGACAAGCTTTGAGATCTTTTATTGAACTATCGGATAACACGATACTTTTTATCTGTGCATCGGAGCAAAAGATTTTTTTATTATACATATTATAGAACTGTTAAATTGCAAAAATTTTATGAAAATGGTGCAGGTACACTTGAAGAAATGGAGTCTTTATATCCCGAAACTTTCGTAAATCCTTCATTTACTGCCATGCATTTAATTCATTGTTATAACATGGAAATAACAAAAAAAGTGTAGGGAATTTCGTGGGGAAAATTTGAAACAGGCGTAGGGAAAAGTAGGGTTTTTTTTCTTGCTTTGTAGGGAATTTCCAAAAAAGTGTCTACCATCACTGAATTAGATATAAACGTGCATCGTACCATGTACGGTCAATGACAAATTAACAATAATTCCAAGCTTGTAAGATATGTATAAATGTGTATGCCTCTCTGCACAAATATACGAGGAGGAAGCATACAGAGCCTTTATCCTGTTAGTGTGGGACTTTAACCGCACTACACCACCTACGCTCATCGTATCGAATCCCCCGGTACTACCGTCAAGCTACCGTCGGGAGTCTGCCTTAAAAGGCTATATACATACCTGCATACGTACAAATGTGCATATTTCTTTAAACCATATTGATAAAAATTAAAAAAAATCAAAAAAAATTAAAAAAAAATCATAAAAAATCAAAAAAAATCAAAAAAAATCATAAATAATCAAAAATAATCAAAAACAATCAAAATAATTTTTTTTGATTATTTTTGATTATTTTTGATTTTTTATGATTATTTTTCTTATTTTTTGATTTTTTATGATTTTTTTTGATTTTTTTTAATGGTAATTGCAAAATAATCATTAAAATTTGAAAACAATGGGTAATCAATCATTAAATGGACAGTTGAAAAAATAATCAATCAAGCCGGTAATCATTACGATTAATAATCATTATTTAACAGGTTTGATACATACATATGTATATCTAATTGTATGTATGTATGTTCAACTGCACGTACGCCCGCCAAGAAAACACTTTGAGCAAATGATTTTTGTTAAAATATGTATATTACACTGTGAAAAATTATATATTTTGTTTAACAAAATACAATTTTACGTATTATGTTCTAACTTTAACCTTTTATTTTATTTTTTTAAGCTGGGTTTGTTGCTTAAGTCTTTTGTTCAAATCAGGAACAGTATCAAGAACTCCAAGTTTTGACTTTAAGAAACGACTTTTTATCAAACCTTTTTTATTTCTTTTCATATGATTCTGTAACAAACCCAGCAGAAATAATCTGCCGAAATGATCCAATGCGTCTGATACGGCTTTTCCATTGGAGGCCTTAGTGCAAACACCTCCCATGTCCAGATTTTAAAGGAAATTTTGGAAACAGTTTGTGGAATGATAAACAAGTCGTTTAATATGCAATTTTTAAGTTAATTTCTTATATGTATATGAACCATATGTTCACCTAATCTTGCAACTTTTTGGCACAAGTATTGTATCGGATGAGTTTTACTGCACAGTAAAGCAGGAGTAGCCGATTATAGAATTAGGTATACATACTATGGTATTTTTTGGAGATACATACCTTTCTTTTCACTTGATATTTTGGGTTAAGGCTGTATGTAAAAAAGGAAAAAATAGGAACATACCTAATATAAAAATTGTTGAATATTTAGGTGCCTCTCATTCAACGGCTCTATTCAGCTAAATTTGCAAACAAATTATTTGTCTCTCCCATGTTATTTGCATGCATATGTATGTATGCATGTACGTATACATATATGTATGTCTATTCGTTCATTAACATAAAATGACAACAGATGTTGCCAGCCCCTACAAATATCAAACTTAGCCACATAAGGCATACACATGCCGATATATGTATATGTACTTACAAATATGTATGTATGTATATGCATTAGACTGACCACAAATGCAAAAGTGCTGATTTTTTTGCTCCCCGCGCATTTTCTGATAGCTTGACAATAGAAAATAAGATCTGCATAAAAATCTGACCATCGGTAGTGGGAAATAGCCACGCGCATTTGAACTAAAGTTCAAAAATTGACTTAAAAATTATGCATTGCTTTAGAGACCAATATCTCCTTAAACAATGATTTTTGGAGAAATAATGTAATAATCATTTTTATACTAAATGAAACTGGGAACATATTCTCCATATGATATTTATACCTACCGTTATCCTTTCAGGAGATATTGAGTCCTTAAAGTGAAATTTAAATTTTTTGTTTGGTAAAAACGCAAAAATAAATATTTAAAAAATAGAGAATTGCATAAACTATACATCATTTAATAGGTTATATAAAGTAGTTTTACACATCATAAATTTTTTTTGATTTACATGCACTATTATAAGGCGCATTTCTGTCGTACCCAAGCATGAAAAGAATACTTTTTAAAATAGTCGAGTTGGTGTTGTTGCTTTGAAGGTAATTTTATGAATAAGCGAGTATTCTTTTCATGCTTGGGTACGACAGAAATGCGGCTATAGTCAAGAAAATGATTTAAAATAAGCAATTCGCATTTTTTCAAACTTTTTTTTTTTTACTAAACTGAAAATATCGTACGAAAGCCATAAACTTTTTAAACGAACATCGCGTATCAATAAAAGCTGTGCGCTCAAAATTGGCTTTAGAAATTGAAGTACAGTATTTTTATTCTTTTGCAATGTTTTAATGGCATTTGCATGAGATATGTCAAATAACACGTCCAGAGAGTCAGTAAAATGTTTTTTTACCTTACCACATTTCAATTTAATAATTTTGTTGTATTGATTTAAACGCCTTTTAATCATTTTCTCTATTCCATCTTTTCTTTTGGTCGGAATTCCGAATTTCGTATAGACCTCAATCAATCTATTGGACAAAATAGGAATGCTTCCCTTTGCCGTTTAATGTTCATCGCGAATCAAATGAAATAAATAGCTTAACACATTTCTTCTGCTTGGAAGCATATTTCCATTCAAAGTTTTTTTTCAAGCCTGTGTTTAAAAAAGATACTCTTACATTATACAATAGAAAAGCCTTACATAGCACTTAGCTCGTAAGATGTTATTAAATAATTACCAATTAAGGGAATGCATCTGGATCTTAATGCCATTACAATAATAGTTTTAAAAAAATTTGAAAAAAACTTGTTTGAACTGAATATAACACACTTATGAGCACTACCGCTACAAGTTCACTTTAAAGAAAGTTCAACAAACTATTGAATTAGCTGAAATATGAAACTATACCACATTTTTTTTTTTTATTGCAAAGCCTACTACGATATTTTCAGTTTAGTAAAAAAAAAGTTTGAAAAAATGCGAATTGCTTATTTTAAATCATTTTCTTGACTATAAAAGTGCATGTAAATCAAAAAAAATTTATGATGTGTAAAACTACTTTAAATAACCTATTAAATGATGTATAGTTTATACAATTCTCTATTTTTTAAATATTTATTTTTGCGTTTTTAACAAACAAAAAAATTTAAATTTCACTTTAAGGACTCAATATGTGCTGAAAGGATAACGGTAGGTATAAATATCATATGGAGAATATGTTCCCAGTTTCATTCAGTATAAAAATGATTATTACATTATTTCTCCAAAAATCATTGTTTAAGGAGATATTGGGCTCTAAAGCAATGCATAATTTTTAGGTAAATTTTTGAACTTTAGGTCAAATGCGCGTGTCTATTTCCCACTACCGATGGTCAGATTTTTATGCAGATCTTATTTTCTATTGTCAAGCTATCAGAAAATGCGCGGGGAGCGAAAAAGTCAATACTTTTGCAAATCCCATATGTCTTGTGGTCAGTCTAATATGCATGTACATTATGTGTTACCAAAACCATTTTTTTTTGGCTTTTGTTTACAAAAAATACAGAATTGGGTTTCTCGGCGGTGATCTCGATAAGTGGTAAGTAAACAGAGGAAAAGTAAGTAGCAACAACTAGAATTACTTACACTAACAAATATGTACATTTGTATGCATATACGCCGGTAAAGTGATTATGAACAAAATATAATTGAATATGTACATATGTAAATAATAAATGATTACAATGCTTGTATTCAGGTAGGCTACTTGGGTGATATTGGAAGCTAATATATATGTACTTAAGTAAAGATTTACCTGCGAAGATACAAAATAGAGATGCACTCATTTAAGTATTAACGAGTACAGTGGTGAGCATAAAAATATGTAAAGCCCATTGGTCAATAGCCAGCCACCTAAAAAACGACTGTGGCTCACTCAGTCGATAAATAAATTAACGTAGAGTTCTTGATTTCCTAAAAAGTATGTATGTATGTATATCGAGTCACAAAATTCACCTGCTTGGTTGGGCTTCTTAACTTCTTGAATTAACATAGTTAAATAAAGCATCAAATACTGCTTCATTACGTTTTCATGTGATTTAGCGAAGAGCTATTTAGCATAAATTCAATCGATAAATTTTATAAGCTGTTTCAGAATGTTTAGGAAATGAAATTTAAGATGGGGAAAATTATCGAAAGTTTAAATAAAATATCCATTGCATTTGGCGCCATGTGGTGAGAGCATAAATAAATATACATACATAAGTATGTGCATATGCACACATACTCGTACAAGCGCCACTGCAGCAGGATCATTCAATTTCATGTCAATAAAATGGACAGAATTTCAGAAAACACTTACATATGTACACAGGTGCAGTGAAATAACGCCCGTGGAATTAACGCCCGCGCGATTTTTAATTCCAATTTTTCGTTTTTTTTTTTTTAATGAAGCTCAAACGTAAAAAATACTCGTTATGTGTGTTACCAGAACAAATGTGAAGTTAGTGTTTGTATAGACAATGTTACGAATGTATGTAAAAAATTAAATAACAAAATGCATACTCATGATAGTCAAGAAGAAGTGGTAAAAAAAATGTATATTATGAACTCAATTAAAACACAATGCAAAAGCGTCAGAGAGTCAAAGCATGTTGTTGTGTGTTATTTGTTTTACCAAGCCACGCGATATTCTCTTAAGCCCATGCAATCACTTTAAATTGTGTGCGGATAGCTTTGGAGAGCACAGTAAGGTTGCAATTGTAAATGGCAATAGAAATATTTTGTGCCCGGTTTGTCGTCAAATTGTTGAAAACTCTATAAGAGTATTTGTTTAGATTGTGGTCTGAAAGTGCCAATATGTATGTAATGAAGTTTTATTTATTTTGATTGAGTATTTAAATATTTACTTACTTACAGACCTTGAAAATTGTTACTAATAAATGATTATAGAAATTTACTGAAGCTTTGTTTATTCGATTGAGTATTTGAATATTTAGAAGGGATTTAAAAAATTTAAAGAATCGAAAAATTGGAATTAAAAATCGCGCGATTTTTAATTCCAATTTTTTCGCCTGCGGCGCGTTTTCCACTTATAATACACCACACCCAGAAAAATAATAATGTGAAATCAACCAAAAATCAACAAATTTTGTGGTTAATTTTTTTCAACACGATGCTTAATGTATGCCATCATGTAATCGTGTAAATTTAACACTACTGTCAAGTGTTAGTTTAACAGGATGACAACTGTAGAATTAACACTAAAAAGTACTGAGTCTTCCTGTTGATTTTACAATTTTAACTAGTTAATGTTACAATAAAAGCTGGTTAAATTAACACGAAATGGTCCTGTTGAATTAACAATAACATCTTTTTGATTTTACATTAAATTTATTGTTAAATTAACTAGAAAGTCTTGTTGATTGTACAATTTATTTTTTTAAATAAAAAAAAACATATAAAACATAAAATATATAATCATCACTTCAATTAAGCACATTCGTACATCACCCGCACAACTGACCAAATTGAAGGCGTCCTTCTCATACGAACACAAATGTACCGGCGATAGTTTATACATGGGCGATAGTACTATCACTTTCACCGAGTAATGTTTGGCCGCTAATGCAACAACCGCATGCTGCACGCAAACCCCCATTCGCTAAAAAACCTCCTCGTGATATTGCAACCTATGAAGAGGAAAAATAAAATATTGAACATTAAATACTTTTAGAAACAAAAATGTAATCCTCTTTTAACTCACCTGCAAACTGAAAATATAAATCGAAAACCCACTATCGCGAACTGACAATGATGCTAGACTCGCATCACTGCCACGGCACAAAATTTTCCTTTTTTTTTTTTAAAAAATAATTTGCGTTATGCACGAAAATCAGACTTCAAATGATCAAAAAAATTATGTATGTTTCAAAATAGTTTTGACGTTCTTTTTTAACACTTTTTTTTAGATTACATTGACACTATGATCGTGTTGAATAAACCAAAATTACAAATGACGTTTATGTTTGAACATTGTTTCGTGTTATATCAACCAAATTTTATTGTTAATTGTGGTTCTTGTTGTTTTCACATTTGTTTTCATGTTGTATTAACACTAAAATTGGGACGTCATTTTTCTAACATTTTTTTTAGTTTATATTGACACTATCATCATGTTAAATAAACCAAATTCCAAATGACATTTAGGAATAAAATTTTATATTTGAATCATCTTGTATATTTTAAAATTTCTTCATGTTGTATCAACAATAAAATTTGGTTGAATTTACCGCACAATAGATGATAGTTACAAAGCCAAAATCATGTTTCAAATATCGTGTAATTTGAAAAAAATTGTTGCTGTTCTATGTGTAAAGATCGATCGTGTTAATTTTACATGAATCGTGTTGATGATTTTTTTTCTGAGTGCATATACAGAAAAAACGAAAAATTGGAATTAAAAATCGCGCGATTTTTTATTCCAATTTTTCGCCTGCGGCGCTTTTTCCAATAAAACAAACACCATATTTAAAAAAATTCCACGTTAATTCCACGGGCGTTATTTCACTGCACCATGTACACATGTATGTACATTAGATAGGGTCGAAAAAAAAAGTTGTAAAAGTCCGCCCCTAAATTTGAAGCTTATGTTGAGAGGGTTAAGGGACACAAAAAAAATTTTTTTTGACCCCGCGAAATACCGCCGAAAGTTTTTTTCTTGTAACTTTGTTATTTATCATCCGATTTTCAAAATTGATACGTCATTATTTTCGTATTTTGAAGCTCTACACTTCCTTCTAATATCCTTTTGAGCTCTGAAGTCGTTTTCACATAGTTGGGTCAGCTAACTTATTTGTATGTCCATGAATTATCCTCTTTGTATTGCCAAATGAAAGTGCTTCAAAATTCATGACAATGTTGCCTTGAAACGGTTTTACTAAATTAATAAACAAAGAAGTTACGTCACAAAGAAGTTATTTAACGTAGCTATTATTTAACTATTTTTTTTAAGCAATTCAGTATATCTAAAGTTGTAAAAGTCCGACCCTAAATTTGAAGCTTATATTGAGAAGATTAAAGATAAAATTTTTATTTTTTTTCTGATCCCGCCAAATACCGCCGAAATAGTTTTTTTATTGTAACTTTGTTATTTGACTTCAGAGTGCAAAAGGACATTAGAAGAAAATATAGAGCTTCGAAATACGAAAAAAATGACGTATAAATTTTACAAATCGGATGTTAAATAACAAAGTTACAAGAAAAAAACCATTTCGGCGGAATTTCGCGGGATCAGAAAAAATTTTTTTTTCGTCCCTTAATCCTCTCAATATAAGCTTCAAATTTAGGGGTGGACTTTCACAACTTTTTTTTTCGTATGGGGACCAACCCTATCTAATGTACATACTCAAGTGCTTAGAAAAAAACCACATGAAAATCAATTTTTATTAGCATGTATACTGTATGCATTTGGGAATACATTTCAAATTTTCATTTTAATCTGAAAGTGATGCCAATCAATTCTAATAAAAAAGGCGAAAGAAGGAAGGGGTAGAAGCATTAACACGTTGGCTGCCAGTGTATCACCGGTGATCACATCAGAAAACCACCCCCAGGTGCCAGTGTATCACCGGTGATACACGCCTATGCGCTTAAAATTTAAACATTTTAAAATAAAAAAGCAGATGTTCGCGGGGTCATCACAGCTTAAAAGCATGTTCAGATGCGTCGCCAGCATGGCTTTTACTCTAGGTAAAAAATCCCGTTATAATACAAAAAAGCAAAAGTAATTTTGTTCCTGGCACCTGTGAGTGGTTTTTTGTTGTGATCACCGGTGATACACTGGCAGCCAACGTGTTAAATAATAATTATGAATATGTAATGTTTTTTATAGGCGTGGAAATTGGAGGAAGCTGTTGAGTAGTTCTGAATGGTGGTTGCGGTGGTGAAACTTATGTACGTAAACATATACATACTTATATACAAAATAACATTGTATGTATGTATATGCACAAAGTTATACAAAAAATACAATTGTAACGGTGCTGCAATCAAACATCCAAGTGATCTTAACTAATAAGTAATGAATTCCGCATTTAATCAGTAGATACATCAGAGCAACCGCAAATAAATTTTGATCGGCTCGTGTTTTCCAGATTTCCTTTTCCTGTGGGTGGCGCGGTTAATAGTTAGAATTAATTAATACATTTTGATATGACATACTTAGACGTATGTACATATGTATATGATATATGATATCGGGAAAAGGGTTAAAATTTTTCATAATTAGCGCATTTGGGAGTATAAAGAAGTCTTCACATGCATACATCAGTCACGTCATACCACAATTCCATCATTTCCGAAATGCATGTACCTATATATGTATGTATGCATCAACCAAGCAAAATATTGTTACCTCAAAATCAAATGCCATAACTTACACTGAATCGGCACGGTCACGAATCAATTCCATATGTTTTAGCACTATAAAATGACGGCAACGATTAGCTGACGTGCATTGAGGTCTTTTCAACAATTTAAAATTTTGAATGAGTTGTGAGATTCTTCCTCGTTCTTAACTGCGAAAATTAAATTGTATTATTTTGTAAAAAAAAAAATGCAACACTTTTTTTTTCTACCGGAAACCCTTTTTTAAGGCCACAAAACCCGGCACTAATGGCTACTAGTGTAAAATTTCGCTGGATGCGTACTTTTGTCTGTATGTCTGTCTGTCTGTCTGGTGTGCTGATAGCAATTTATGCTTTCGACGCGTCGCTGCCATTCAACGCTTCGTCGCATGATTCACAAACAAGCAAACATACATATGTACATAAACATGTAGCGGTGCATGCGCTTTCGGTTGGAGTTTCTGCGCTTTCAGCACCCCATTACTTGTTGCGGCTGAAGCGATTCGCTTTGTTGCACACCCAAAATCAAACCAACCCAAAAAAGAACAATTCACCTGCAGTAAAAGTAAAAAAAAGTAGGTACATATGTACATATACATAAATGTATGTATGTATGTATGCGAAGCTACGGCCGAATTAACGAATTACAGAATTACTACAAAATGCCTCATTTCCAACGTCCGCTTTTTAAAATAATTTAGAATGACTAAGGTAAGCCAGTGGCGGGAAAATGTTGTTCTGCTTATTTAAAAATTACTTTTTCCACAGTAAGTACTTATGTATGTATATGTGACAGCGCATAGAGAAAGGGACCTAAGGGTAAAAAATAAATTTTTTTTTTCGGGCATGGGATTGATCGGTCTCATTCGATGGTCAGGATGTTGTCCACATCCAAAAAAAAAAAAATTTACCCTTAGGTCCCTTTCTCTATGCGCTGTCACATATAGGAGTAAATATGTGTAAAGTTGAATTCACTTAGCCTTGTTTGCTTCCTTTTTTGATTAATTGGGTTTGGCTGGTGAAATAATAAATGAATAGAGCTTAAGTACTTATGTAGATATAACTCTGTGAGCCCTAGGTTTAATCAACGGTCATTGTCGCAGCTTTATGAATTTGTTTACACAAATAAAATGCAATATATGTAGGTAAAATTAAAAAGAAAAGTATGTTTTGCTTATGGTAAAAACCAGGGTTTTATATTACTTTCAACTTTTTTTTTCATTTACTTTGAATTTCATTTTCATTTCAAAATTAAAAAACAGAGTTGTAATTATTATAAGAGAAAAAATAAAAATCAAAAAATAATTATTATTGAAAGAAACATATTTTGAAAGTCTTTCCATAATACTTAGTTATTTCTGAGATATTTTTTTAAGTCGTTTTGTAATTATTATAAATGAAAAATTTTGTTTTGTATCTTCAAAGACTTTTATATTGAGACAAATTTGAAAAAAGTCTTTGAGTAATTATTATCCGTAACAAATTGTTTTTTAAGTCTTCAAAGACTTTTTCATTGAGACGAATTTCAAAAATATCTTTAAGTAATTATTTTGAGTAACAAATTTTTTTTTATATCTTCGATAAAAATCTTTCATACAATTTCAAATTGGAAATTTGCTTGAATTTTGAAGTACTTATATGAAAGTTCTTTTTATTTTATACTTATATGAAAGTTATTGAACATTTTCTGAGACTTTTTTGAACTTTGTCTCAATGAAAAAGTCTTTGAAGATATAAAAAACAATTTGTTACTGATAATAATTACGCAAAGACATTTTTCAAATTTGTCTCAATATAAAAGTCTTTGAAGACTTAAAAAATATATATTTTAAATAACTATTACACTGGTCGACAAGTTTTTGTCACAGAAATAAAATTCTACTTTTCTAAAGGATTTCGGTGCGCTGAATCCGAATCTGAAGTCAGATTTTCGCTAATACGTACAGTTTTTGAGATATTCATGTGTAAAGAGGCCAAAAACGCGATTTTTGGCTATATTCACTCCTCAATATCTTTTAAATTTCTTACTTATTTTAAAAATTGATTAAAGCTATTGAAAACGCGGACATTTCTCTTGAAGAAACCGTTTTAATATTTCATATATATTTCTTGTAACTTGCAATATTGCATATTAAGCTTCATTAGTTTTGCAATATTTTCTCCATACAAAAATAATTAAAAATTTTGAAGCACGCTTTTAGGCAGTTTATTATATTATGGACGTATGTAAGTGGCTTCGTAAAAAAATTGTTCTGCTGAGCAACTACAAAATTTGATTGCGCCTATAAAATGCTACAAATGCTGCCGTAGTTTTCGACGACAAATACCTTATTGTGCAAAAACATATATTACTACATACCTAAATTAGATATCCGAAAAATTAAAACGTTGTCTTCAAGGGAAATGGCCGAGCTTTCAAAAACTTTAATCAATTTTTAAAATAAGTAAGAAATTTAAAAGATATTGAGGGGTGAATATAGCCAAAAAACGTGTTTTTCGCCCATTTGGGCATGAATATCTAAAAATCTGTACGTATTACAGAAAATCTGACTTCAGATTCGGATTCAGCGCACCGAAATCCTTTAGAAAAGTAGAATTTTATTTCTGTAACAAAAATTTGTTGAAATTTTGTCGACCAGTGTTAAGCCGAGATCACACGATTTGCGCATTTGTACAAAAAATGACAAATTTAAATTTGTCCACATTTGCCCATTTTGATATCGATGTGCAAATGATTTGCTTTGCGTTCACACGATTTGCCTGATTTATTAGCTTTTGATTTGCCACACATTTGTACATAAAAGTAAAGTGGCAAATTTGTTCACATTCGTTCACACGATTTAACCAATCATGATAAAACAGTCTTAAGAAAAATATAGAAGCATACTTTTGGGCATTATTTGGAAGAAAATTTTATGAAAAATTAACAAACAAAAATTAATCAAATAGGTATTAAATCATTATAAGTGCATGTATTTTCACGATTTGAAAACTGGATAATACTTTTAATTCTCTGTAAGATGATATAAAGCTAATTTAATTCATTCAATAGAATACGTGTGTTAACGAGCTCCAAAAAAATTGTCATTATGAAATTTCGACTTTGGTTGTACAAAAGTGAATTAAATGTTGCAGATACGTCGAAATCGTATATGAAGAAATTGTTTATTTACTCATTTTGAATGAAAGTGATGTTGTAACTTTTTTGCGCGGAATGACTATTTTCGGAGTTAGAATCAAATAAAGGATCAAAACCATAAATCGATTTCGATTATTTTTCGAAATGGTTAGGGTAATAGTAGGATATAGCCACGTGCAAAGTTTTGTTAAATTCGCTCGGAAACTGACTGAGTTATTACCAGGGGTTCATGTTTATTTATATTCGGTTCAGATTCGGGAAAGCATTTGGGAAAACATTCGGTTCAGATTCGGGCAAATATTCTTTCCTGATTTGGGAAAGTATTTGGAAAAATATTCGGTTCAGTTTCGGGAAAACATTCGGTTCAAATTCGGGCAAATATTCTTTCCTAATTTTGGAAAGTATTCCAAAAATCACTTTTTGAAAAAGTATACTTGTGTGACTAGCAAGAATAATTGAATAACGTGAATAAGAAAAAATGTATTCATTATACAAAATTATCTCAATAAGGAATAAAAAATTATGCCTAATTGTTTCTAGCTAAACGTTAAAAAATGATTTTTCGGCCTATATGACACTACGTGTTTTCTCTGGTATATTTGGTTTGAAAAAACCACCGAAAGTCAAAATACAAAAACAATTCTTGAAAAGAGACAAAACCTGTGTTCAATTACTAAAAATTGTTTACTTATTTTTCATAAAAACTGTCATTTTTATATGGAGAGCTGTCATTTTTTACGAAAAATACGTAACACTTTTTTGTTATTGAACAGAGCTAAATAATAATATAATAATACAATGGCGCTATTATAACTCTGACGAGTTTTATGGCTGCGATTCTCTCCCAATTCGAGGTGTGCTCCTTTTGTTTGTCCTACTAATTGGGTGGACCTACAGTTTTATGCCGGTTCCGAACGGCGAGCGAATGCATTGTTTGTGAGAAGCTTTTTCATGGCAGAAATATACTCGGAGGGTATGCCGCCCACTGCCGAGAGGTGACCGCTGTTTCTAAAAACCCAACAATTGAGTTTTAATTAATTAGAAAGAAATTGTTTGGTGTTTGTTCGGACTGGCGTTTGAACCCGAGACCTCTGGTATAGAGCAGCACTCTACCTACTGCACCACAGCGGCACGAACAGAGCTCAGTACTCTATCAAAAACCATGGTATGATATCTGTGTATTCTTTGTTATAAAGGGAAGCCAGTGCGCCGTATAATGTTTCTTCGGACTTCTTCTTTCCCTTTACGGCCAAAGCAGAAGCTGATAAGAGGCCAATTTAAAATTTGTATTTCCATATACTTTTTATTTTAAATATAATTTATTTTATAGTTGTCAAAAAAGATTTGTATATTTGCCACAATCATTTGTATCCAAGTGGCAAATGAAAATTTGTCCATTTTCATTATTTTTATTTACCTTCTGTATCACATTTGTGTTCACACGATTTGGCTACAAGGGCTGTTTTTGATTTGCCACAAGAGGCTAAATATTTGGCTTTTGTGATTTGTGTCAAATGAAATTTACCGTTCACACGGTTTGCCTATGAATTTGGCCAATTTTTAGCCAAATGTACAAATCGTGTGATCTTAGCTTTATGGAAAGATTTTTAAAATATAAGTTTCTGAATAATAATTATAGAAGAGTTTTATCATTTTCATCAGGAAAAAAATATTATCAAAAGACTTTTACGATTCTGAAGAAAATTTGTAAGACTTTTTTATAATTTCAAAATGAAATAATAATTATTCTACATCTCTGTTAAAAAATGAACAGCGCAACAAAAGTAAAAAAAAAAAATAAAAAATTCTACTGTACTGTAACTATGCAGCCTTCAATTTCCAAAAATTATTGTCGACTGTTGCTGTACTGTGGAAATTTTTACAGCACAGTAAAACAACAACAAAATGCAAACATTATTTTTTTTTACCGGACTTTTGTTGTTTTTTTATTTATGGGAACACACTCGAAATTATAAGGTAAAAAAAAAAACAAATTTCAAAAAGCCGTACTGAAAATTGAAATTTTTGTTTATATGTGCTTTGCTGTTAACTGAACTGTTTGAAATTACACAGCAAAGCAACAGCACAGAGAAACAAAAAAAAAAAAATGATTCGAATGCTCTCTGCTTCGAATGTAGATATTTTCAAAGGAAATCAAAATTCAAGTTCTAAAAAAATAATGACAACTTTCGCAGAACAGGAGCAGCTTATTTTTTGAGACTGTTGCTGTTTTGCTGGCAGTTTTTCAAACCCTGGTAAAAACATTCAGTTTATGTATTTATTTCATTCTCGGAAAAGTAACTCTAACCCAATTTTCCTATGATGTTATTCATATATATATCTATCACTATATTTACTCCAATCTGCATATATAAAATTTCTCACATTATTTTGTTTATACATACTCACATACAGTGTTGGAAAAAATAATAGGGACACGAGAAAAATTTTGCAATTCTCCCTTTATTTCATTTTAAGACCAAATAATAATTTCCATATGTTGATGTTTACACGGAGAGGACATGCTTCATTGACTCTGGGGTGGTTTTTGTATAATAATTTAATTTTTATAAACAAAAATAATGAAATGTATCATTTAGGTTGGAAATAATAATAGGGACAAACTTTAAATTCGATTGTTTTTTCAAATAAACTGCAATATTACTGCTGCAGCTAGATTTAAACAAATGTTTAGTTGAAGCTCCTTTATTTTTTATAACTTCCTTACATCTTCGTGGCATAGGGTTTACCAAATCAGCGCAATTTGCAACTGGTATTAAGTACCAAGCTTCTTTAATTTTTTTCCATAACTCTTGCCTATTTTTCCATTTTTGACCCCTCATCGCCTTCTTTAATATTCCCTAGAGGGCTGAGGTTCGACGGCTGTGAGGGCTACTCCAAAACAGCAGCTTTCTTACGTTCAAACCATGAGTTTTCGATTCTGGAGGCATGTTTGGGGTCATTGTGATGCTTAAATCGCCATCTAATGATATCAAGGAGGGTTTAAATGATTCAGTTTTGAGTAGAACCATTCGCAACAGACCTCGAGAAGTAGGACTAAGTGAAAGAAATCCCAGAAAAGCTCCGTATCTGAACAAAAAGAATGTAAGTCAACGAATTGAATTCGCTCAGAGGAACATGTGGCCGGAAAACTTGAATAACGTTCTTTAGTCTGATGACACAAAAGTAAATTTATTTGGCTCGGATTGCATAATGTTCGTTCAACGCCCGTAGAATGCAGAATTTCACCCCAGATACACCAGAAAGACTATCAAGCACGGTGGCATCCTCGGAACGAATTCAGTTCGTTGACTTACGTTATTTTTTCTCAGGTACGGAAGTTTTCTGGGATTTCTTTCACTTAGTCCTACTTCCCGAGGTCTGTTGCGAATGGTTCTACTCAAAACTGAATCATTTAAACCCTCCTTGATATCATTAGATGGCGATTTACGCATGACAATGACCCCAAACATGCCTCCAGAATCGAAAACTCATGGTTTGAACGTAAGAAAGCTGCTGTTTTGGAGTAGCCCTCACAGCCATCGAACCTCAGCCCTCTAGGGAATATTAAAGAAGACGATGAGGGGTCAAAAATGGAAAAATAAGCAAGAGTTATGGAAAAAAATTAAAGAAGCTTGGTACTTAATACCAGTTGCAAATTGCGCTGATTTGGTCAACCCTATGCCACGAAGATATAAGGAAGTTATAAAAAATAAAGGAGCTTCAACTAAACATTAGTTTAAATATAGCTGCAGCAGTTATTGCAGTTTATTTGAAAAAACAATCGAATTTAAAGTTTGTCCCTATTATTTTTTCCAACTTCAATTATACATTTCATTATTTTTGTTTATAAAAATTAAATTATTATACAAAAACCACCCCAGAGTCAATGAAGCGTGTCCTCTCCGTGTAAACATCAACATATGGAAATTATTATTTGGTCTTAAAATGAAATAAATGGAGAATTGCAAAATTTTTCTCGTGTCCCTATTATTTTTTCCAACACTGTACATATATACCCACAAAAAAAAACACTTACGCACAAATTCAAACTGAAGGCTTGGCATTTGTCCCACGTGATTTATTTTTCATCATAATTCGTCAATTGTGACTTGCAGGTATTGTTGAAGTGTAACAATATTAGATACATGCATACCCTGTAGAGAAAATCTCTAGTTCCGAACTAGGTCGCTTCTAGTGCATTTTTCGCCACTACTAGTGCGAGCTAAATCTCTTTTGCATGTTATCAACTGGCGAATTTAACACGGTGATGTCCTAGGCGGTGTCAATTGTCACTCTCTGCACTACATTTTCGATAGTTTCGAACTAGTACTAAATTCGACAGTTTACACTAGTTCGTTTATTGGCACAATTTCGATAGTTCTGAACTAGCTACAAGTACCTACAAATCTTTTACATATTAACGCGTGTGACAATCAATCTGGCGAACGCGGGTTCGAATCCTGTCGGTGTCGAGGCAGATGATAATTTTCTTTTTATTTTTTTATTTAATTATTAAATAAAAATGTATAAAAATATTTAAAAGTAATAAAATAAAAAAAATAAGAAGATGCTAATTGTACTCTTTATACGATATGATTCAATAACAATCTGAGAATTGTATAAATATGCAAACCCGACGGTAAATGGATGAACGAAAAAAATACATGAAATTTTTGCAAATTCGAAATTGTATACAAATCAAAGTGTGTCTTATAATGGTGACTCAATTTACTCCTTCTGAACTGGTGAGAGTCTAACTACAATGGAGCTAGTTCCTTTTTGACACCTTTTCGCTAGTTCGGAACTAGAAATTTTGCTCACTAGTTATTGAGTTCCCTGCAGGGTATGTACATAATTTATAGCACTCATCACGTCATTATAACATCAAATGCAACAGAGCCATCCATATACACTTGGGGAGGTATCAGATAAGTTTACATACTTATGGCAGAGTTGTTAAGGAATGCATTCTTTTCGGAATGCATCCATGCAATTCCCATTCCTGGAATTGCGTTTTTGGAATGCAGCCCTTAATTCCTTTTTCGGAATGGTGAATTCAAATTTCAATTAGAATTCCTTTTTGCATTCCGGAACTGTAATTTCTTTCCAATTCCTCAAATGTAATTACAATTTTTTTTTTTTTTTTAATTCTTTTAGTGTACTAATAAAGTTTGAAATTGTTTCTTTTGTTTTGTGTTTTTTTTTTTGGACATATAGAAAGGAATGCATTCCGCCGGAATTCATTCACGAAATTGGAAAAAGGAATTGAAAATGAATTGGGAATGCAGCAATTCCTTTTTTCGGAATTATGAATTAAAATTTCAATTCCCCATTCTGGAATTGCAAAAAAGAATTGTATTCATCTGGGCTCAATTCCGAGGAATTATTATTCCGAAAGCAATGCATTACTTAACAGCTCTGACTAATGGGCATTTCCACCAAAAGCTCCATCACCGACAACATAGATATGTAATTAAGGTTAATGAAATTGCACACTTTATTTCAGTATATTTTCACAGATACAGCATTACAAAGAAATGAGATACATATGTACGGATTTTTTTTTTTTTTTTTTTTTTTGAGGCCCCCTTTTGTATAAAAGCTCTTATATATCGATTTGTACGAAAAATAAGAAATTTGGAAGTAACTCTCGTATGCGTCAAGATCAAATTCTCTCCGATTTTGCAAATATGGCATCGTGTGATCTAAATATGAAAATTAGTTTTTTTTTTGTTATTTCGATCACCAGTGACCGTATCGCAAAAAAACAAGTGCGCCGTACGAAGTTCGGGTAATATTTTCCAAAAAGACAACATATGGGGGGCGCACGGTGAACTTTTATTTTTGCTACACGGAGAAAACTATATTGATGTCATAATCATATTTTTGTATAGTAGATATATTACAAATTTTTTTTTGGATATAACACCCATTATATATATATATATATATATATATATATATATATCGACGCTTCCAAACAATACTGTACTAAGTCGACTTAATACATTTTCCCATTTTTGGCGTTTTCAAGGATTACGTGTCTTAATTTAGATGCTGTCTAATTTTGGTATCAATCGGACAATCCAATCAAAAGTTATGAGCAAAAATGTATGTACATATCGCTCATTTGCTGCAAGACCGGCATAAATCAAAAAACGTGATTTTTGAGTTAATGATGCAGAATTGTTCGCTATATCATACTTCATGTTGAGTAAAAAATTCATACGAATATCTCTTATATGCTCCGCTTGAGAAGAGAATATGCCGTTATTTCATTTCATCTGTTTCAACTTTTTTTATACGTGATATCGACATATCTCAGTTGTGCCACTGCTGCCGTCGTGTTAAGATCGTTTGGCTTTCTCAAACAGAGGCATATTTTGTGTTGTGGAGTTCTTCGTGAAAAGGTAATGGTATTTTTAATCTAGATTTTTTCAAGTACACAGCGCTAATTTGAGTTATGACTATCTTGTTGAAAAGTTTGATTTAATTCAAACATGGTATATTACAAAATATGACGTTCTAGTTGATAAAAATACTATCGCCAACTTAAGTATTTCGTGATATGACGTTATTACATATAAAAGAATGACTAATAAACAGTCATCATTTTACATTATAACAAAATGTGTCGTTGTTGAATATAGAATTATTAACAGTACCAATAAATTGCTCTCACTAACACAAAATATGATGCTATTGCTGATAAAAAATATAGCTATGTATGAATAAAACGCACGATCACAATAATAAAAGTTGTTGTTTTAGGTTATTTTAAAATGTCAAACTGCAACAGTAGCAAATCATCTTCGAGTTTATCCCGATAATCCTCTTTTTCGGAAGAATTTGACGACTCCGTGGCTGATGCAACATACTGTCCAAAATCACCACAACAAGAAAGTAATAGTGAGGATAGCAAGACGAAACATGTAATCCATTAATTTTTTAATTACTTGAAGTAAAAAATTAACATTTTTCGTTTATGAATTATAACTTAAGATGAAAAGATGTTAAAGAGTTCCTTAATTTCTTAAGTTCAAAAGACTGTTTCTACACTCAGAAAAATAATCACAGTAGTATCAACAGTTTTCTTCTGTTAATCCCTAAATTCGCTAAATTAACAGAAATATGTTTAAGTAGATTTAGAGTTATATAAACGAAAACATCTTTTACTTTAACAAATATATCTATTAAAACCTATTTGTTAGTTCAACACAACTGATCGTCAATTATTAAAAGAAATTTTCGTTGATATAACTGAGTCACTGTTAACTTAACCCTAATATCTGTTGCTGTAACCTTTATATTTATTTGTTGATTCAACAAATCATTACTGTTGACTATCAAAAGAAAAAGTATTTATTTTGCCAGCTTTCTCCGTGGTTAATTGTTGCTTTGCTTGCGTGTGTGAGTTTTAATTCACGGATGCTTGTTCGAACAAAGGTAAGTATAATAGCCACTAAAGTTCAATATTCAACATACATATCGCTAGCTTAGAGTGCAAATTGTGTAAGTCCTTTTTTCAAACTTTGTAGGAGAGACAAAAAAAAAAAAATAAAAAAATTTCGAAATGAAAAAAAAATTTCTGTTCATATAAAATTTTGGACTTACAAAATTTTCTTCGTTTTTTTGAACTTACACAATTTGCGTGTCACAGAATACCAACGAGTAGAAATATGACAAGTATCAGAAACTTGTTTAGCGTAGCGCGTATTTGATTTTTCTAGCGTTCTACATAAAAATACACTTTTTCATAAAAATGGACTTACACAGTTTGAACTCTAAGCTAGCAATATGATGCCGTTGGATTGAATTTCAGGTTGATGTCATGGTTTGAAATCGGAGGAGAATATAAAATAGAGAAAACAATATAGCAAGCAGTGAAGGCGAAGAAGGTGCCGCAATGGAAAACAAGCGGAGATGAAGCTACATATTTGTACTTGGAAACAGAACGGAGGGAGGATGAAGAGAAAAATGCAAACAAAATATTCAAAAAACTTGCCAATAGCTCTAAAAATACACATTATAAAGTAATTGTTAGAAATAAATGGCCATGTAAAACACAAAGGGATTTATTTTTAAGTGACAAAATTTCAACTGCGGAAAATTGTCGATTTAACAGCAAAAGTGTTTGGATTCACAGCGATTTTTTGTTTTCAGAGTAGTACAACAATAAAACTGTTAAAACAGAATAGCGTCTATCAATTTAACAGATATATCCTTTGGATGTGATTTGACTGTGGAATCTGTTGTTTTAACCCGTAATCCCGTTGATCTACCAATATCTTTTCTCTCGGTGTATGAATTATAATTAATTTATGTTTATTTTTGTGATATTAATAAGTACATAATATGTATATTTGAAGTTCAAAAGATTGAAAATAAAATGAATTAATACGAACTTATTGTTTTTTTTTCTCAACAATAATGACACATTATAACTTAAGACACTCTATTGAATATATTTTTGCAACAATAACGTCATTATGCAAAGGAGAGTTGGTTCTTATTCAGGAAAAAACCATAAATGGATACTTGGTGTTGATTTTGCTTTATGGATATGTTAAATATATTATACTGAATTGGTTTGTTTTGAATTTGTAGGATTTCCTATTTTCTGTGTAAGATTGGAGTCAGTTGAAAACTTTAAAAGCGTTTTCTGGACAATCGATTTTTTTTACTTATGCCGGTTTTGCAGCAAATGAGCGATATGTATAATACAACTCAAGATTTTCACAGAATAAAAACTTTCGAGAGCTTGCCATGAAAAACCACGTAGCAAATTTTTATTTTTTCTTACGGTTTTTTCTAAAGCGTACCCTAACTTTGATATTGTCGACTTTTGGTGTTGATCGTTCCATCCAAACAGAAGTTACAAGTGAAAATATACTTAGCATACAATCGAAGTTACATATCGAGTTTAAACTTTGAGAGCTTCTCCTGCAAAACACAGTTTTCAGACTTAGTACAGTTTTGTTTGGAAGCGTCGATATGACATCCATAGTTTATGGATAAGACGGGATATGTAACATCAATATAGTTTTTTCCGTGTACCTATAAGACCAGACAGCCTAGTGTACCTACATACCTACATACATACCTAGATGTATATATTATTATATGTATAACATTATATATGTACATAAAATTAATTATTGTCGTTACTTAAAATACTCAAAGCACTGCCATAAATAGTTTGCTGCCTTTTGCACTCTGCTTTGAAAGCAACTAGCAACAACTAAATTAAACTCTTTTGGCATCATTATTTTCTATGTACTAGCTACATATGTAAGTATTGAATTGAAGCGTAAGCTTGCGCAGTTTATAGCATTCATTTAATGTTTTTAACATGCAACATACAAGCAAACTCGATAACTTTTAATTGAAGTATGTATGTATAATAATATAATGCATAAAAGAACAACAAAATTATAGCAGCCATAAACTACTCAAATATACAATAACGTGCAATACATTAGCAGCGAGCAATCATAGTACATATTTTGGGCTGAGGAAAATTTTCTAAATGTTTAGTCAAAAGTACCTTGAGAGAGGAATATCTGTGTATAAGAGAGTTATCAACAGAACAGCATGAGCCTAATTAGCAAGGACCCATTTTAACAGTTATTTTTTTTTTCGGACGTCAAAAAAGTCCGGGCCAAAAAATTATGCTAAGTGAACACCCTTGACACCAAAATGACTTCCAGGACCTTTACACACGGTAGGTAGGAAGCGACGATAGGTTGCATGAAAATGTCGAGAAAAAAGGAAAGTGGGGTTGTGTTATGTGATGTTTATAGATGAAACATCCGTTGAAATTAAAATCCGAGCTGCTCCTTTTTCAAGGATATCCACATTTTTTGTTTTTTTTGAAAGGATCAAATATTGAGGAAATCGAATATTCGCCACCGTCCAAATTTTTCCGATTTCAATACATTATTTGGTCGCTAAGGGATACAAAAAAAGGTATTAAAAAGAAAAATGGACACCTGTAGTGGAAAAATCCAATGTGAACAGGACCTAAAGGATAACCACTGAAATATAAAATAACACAAAAAGTACCCACTTTAATTTGCGTATAACTCCTAAAATGTTAACTCTACGTGGAAATTTCTTATTATATGTTTCATTCAGAATAAATAAAGAAATATTTCTTTAATATACAATTTTGATGTACCTGCAGTGCTTAATGTACTTTTGTGCATCTAAAGTGAAAATTTCAAAAAAAGTACGTTTTTTTTATGGTGCTATTTTAAGTTCAAATATTTTTCTAGTTTATGTAACTATTTTAATCTAATGATCCAACTCTCATTCCTACATATCTCTGCGTTAATACTAAAAAAGAGTTAGAGCTGAGATATGCGCTAGCTGTGCACGGTGGGCGGGAAGCAACAATAGGTTGCATGGGAATATCGTAAAAACGATGGCCCAACGAATATGTGCCTAGCTGTGTGCTGGTACTAATTTTCGTTTAAAAAAAATGTTGGAGATTTTATTCACGTTTGCTGTGTGTTTATGAAGTATATTAGAATATCATTTTACGTAAGTGTTTAGCCGGCGATCGTTTTTTCGATATTTTCATGCAACCTATTGTTGCTTACCGCCCACCGTGCACAGCTAGCGCGTATTTCAGCTCTAATTCTTTTTAGTATTAACGTATAGATATGTAAGAATGAGAATTGGATCATTAGATTAAAATATTTACATAAACTAGAAAAATATTTGAACTTAAAATAGCACCATAAAAAAAACGTACTTTTTTTGAAATTTTCACTTTAGATGGACCAAAGTGCATTAACCACTGCAGGTACATCAAAATTGTATATCAAAGAAATATTCCTTTATTTATTCTGAATTTTTTTTTTTTTTTTTTTTTTTAGCATCCAATATATTTTGCCAACTGTATAAATAAAATACATCCAACAATTTTGTGGTTCGTTAAAAGTAATTAGTAATTAATAATGACTTAATAAACATGGTGGGCATGTATGGATTGCTCTCAGTAGCGCATCCATTTATTATAGTGCATCAGCAAAGATCTGTAAATGATTTTCTTTTGAGGCGTACGAAATTGGTTGGTCTTGCCGTCAGGGCTAGAACGAGTGGGTTGGGGTGAGCTAATATTCTCATTTTGTATGATGCAGCATACTTTCTGATTTCTTGAGATATAGTAGGTATCTTTAGGTCACGATGTAGTTGGTCGTTCGTGACGTAGTAGGGCGCATTTACAATCATTCTAATGGTTTTCGATTGGAATCTTTGGAGAATCTCTATATTTGAGTTTGCTGCGGTTCCCCATAGCTGTATGCCATAGGTCCAGATGGGTTTTAAGATAGCTGAGTAGAGCAGGAGTTTGTTGTCGATTGATAGTTGGGAGTTTCGATTCATGAGCCAATAAAGATTTCTCAGTTTTATACCAAGAGCTTTTCGTTTGGTGAATATGTGGGTTCTCCATGTTAGTTTTCTGTCGAGATGCATACCCAGGTACTTTGTTACGTCACTTTGCGGTATATCAATGCCATTGAGTTTTACGGGTGGGCAAGTGTTGCGTCTAGTGGTAAACGTCACTTGAACAGATTTTGATTCATTTGACTTTATCCGCCAGTCTTTCAGCCAATGGGTAATTTTATTTAAACTTCTTTGAAGCTTGAGTGAGGCGACGTTAGGGTTGAGGTCTGAAGCCAGTACAGCAGTGTCATCGGCAAAAGTGCCGATAGTGACTCCTTCTGCTATTGGGAGGTCGTATGTGTAAAGTAGGTACAGTATTGGGCCCATTACACTACCTTGCGGAACGCCTGCTAAGCTCTCGTAAAGCTCAGACTGCTCTGCTCCTTCTTTGACGAAAAAGTAACGATTTTTTAGATAAGATTGTATAAATAGAAAGTAGCTTGTAGGGAGAGTAATTTTTATTTTATAGAGCAGGCCGTCGTGCCATACGCGATCAAAAGCTTGGGATATATCTAGAAAGGCAGCTGTGCAGTATTTTTTTTGCTCAAAGGCAGAGTAGATTTTCTCGGTAAGTCTATGTACTTGTTCAATTGTTCCGTGTCCTCTTCTGAAGCCAAATTGGTGATTAGGTATAATGTTACGCTCTTCTATTTTGGGTAGGAGTCTTTTAAGGAAGAGAACTTCCAAGACTTTTGAGACAATGGGCAGCAGACTAATGGGTCTGTAAGGCGCTGCCGTATCAGGGGGCTTTCCTGGTTTCAGAATCATTTTCATCTGAGCGACTTTCCATTGAGGGGGTATGAATGCAGTTATTAGTACTGCATTAAAAAGTTGGGTGAGAAATTTTATGCCTTCGTAAGGTAAGTGTTTTAGTACATTGCCATTAATAATATCGTACCCAGGAGCTTTCTTTGGGTTGAGCATCGCTATTACGGTTTTTACCTCCGATATTGCGAATCGTTTTATGGGGAGGTCCATTTGATAGGGATGACTCAGAGTATTTTTCACTTCTGTTGTTGTGCTTAGTGGGGGTTCAATATCATGTGGGGTGAATACTGATTTTAGGTGGCGTGCAAAAGTATTTGCTTTCTCTGCGTCACTTTTCGCCCATTCGTTATTTTCCATTCGTATTGGAGAATTGTAGAAAATCGGCCTTTTTAGCTTACTAGCAGCTTTCCAAAGGGAGTAATCAGTTGCAGCTGTTGCATCAATATTACTGAGATATTGTTGAACTTGTCTGTTGTGTTCAATTTTGAGGATGTTTTTGAGTTCTTTGGTGAGAGCATTCAATCTTTTCTTGTCGTCGGGGTGACGGGTTTGTTGCCATTTTTTCCTTGCGAGTCGTTTTTCTTTGAGCTTAGCTTGTATGTTGTGGGTAACGCTTGTCCTTTTTTGTCTGATGAGGGTGGGAGTTGATTTCCATGCAGCTTGTTGGATGCAGCTGTTAAGATGTTCGACTGCTGCCTCTATATCTTCAGCAGATTTCAGGGCTAATTTGAAGTCAAGATTAGACGTGATGATGTGTCGGAAGTATTCCCAATCAGTCTTCCGATTGTAAAGGCTGCATTGTTCCGCTGCCGGTGTAAAATTTTTATCAATTGTTACCAGGATTGGAGAGTGGTCGGAAGACAATTCAAAGCACGATTTGCAATTTATATCTGAAGAATTCACGCCTTTCACCACGCAGAAATCGATTAAGTCGGGTATTTTATTTTTATCTGTTGGCCAATAAGTGGGAGTTCCAGTAGAGAATGGAGTTAAACTGAGATTGCTAATAGCATTATATAGTTGTCTTCCTTTAGGGGTAATGAGACGAGAGCCCCAGAACGTGTGTTTGGCATTGTAATCGCCCCCAGCTAGAAATCGATTTCCAAGAGTTTTGAAGAAATTTTCATATTCTGCAGTGCTGATAGAGTGCCTCGGCGGGCTATAGATAGCAGAGAGTGTAAGCTGGCCGCTCGGGTCTTCAATGACAATATTTGTGGCTTGTATAGCATTTGTACGGAATGAATTCGTGCTGTAATGTTTAATACTTTTCCGTATCAAGATACCTGAGCCTCCATGAGCGTTGTTACTGGGGTGTTTTGTGTGGTAAAACTTGTAGTTGGGTACTTCAAAGTAGCTTTTGTCAGTAAAGTGGGTCTCAGATATGAGGAGTATATCTATATCGTGGGTCTGAAGTAAAGTTTTAACTTCAAGTAAGTGTTTGGATAGGCCATTGGCATTCCAAATGATAATTTTCAACGGGTTGAAGATGCACAGTTTTTAGTCGTGAGGGTGACGAGGAGGCTCATCATTGATGTCATTTGTTGCATGACTTGTTTCAGTAAGTCTATCATTTCTCGCATTTCGTTAGTGTTCTGCGTTGGGGTGTGGGTTTCATTACTATTTGGAATGGCATTATTAGGGTTCGAGCGGGGTGTTACGCCTTTCTTTGCTGCTTGAGCATATGTGGCTGGGTATTGGTCAATTTCAATTGGGGTTTCAATCTGCATTGGCGTTTGAATTGGCTGTTGTGGTTTCTCTTGGGGCTGTGCAGGAGCTTTTTTCCTCAGAGTTGGGTATTTGGCGCTTTGGATGTTTTTGTATACCATACAGCCTTTATAATTTGCTGGATGGTTGCCTTCACATAGAGCGCATTTGACATCTTCAGATCTTGTCTTTCGCTTGCAATCAGCGGAGAGGTGGTTTCCAGCACATTTTATACATACTGATTTTCGACGACAGTAGGACTTTGTGTGGCCATATTGCTGACAGTTGGCGCATTGCGGTATTTCACGCTTCGGGTGTGGGGGCTCGAAAGCAATTCTTGAGTGCAGGAGACTTTTAATTTGATATATCTCCTTGTTATTGGAGGCGGGTTTGAGTTCAATGATAAACATTGGGAGAGGATTTTTTGTGACTCTGTGTTTTATGTTCCAAATGTTTGTGACTGAGTGACCGAGATCTTTTAGAGAATCCACAATTTCTTTTGTGTCTATTGAGGAGTGCATGTTTCTGAGAACAACTCTGAAGGTACGTTCTTGTTTTGTTTTATAAGTGTGGAACTCTGTGCCCTTCTGTTCCAGTTGTGACACTATGGTTTTGTAAGCATCCAGGGATGATGCTTGTACTTTTACTTGATCCTTGCCTGTGAGCTTTAGATCATAGGAGTTTGGAGCAACTTCTTGTAGTAAACTCATTAGGGGGGGAATGTTTAGAACTTTGTCTATAAATATTGGCGGCGGCTTGGGTATTTTTTCAGTTGGTTGGTTAGTTTCCTCAACTTCAAGGGAGGCAAATCTGTTTTCGTTTTCATTTTCATTTGGTTGGCGGCTTCCAAGCCAGTAATAATTATCAAGTTTAGCCTGTTTTTTAGAGGCAGTATTTTTACTTGGGCTTTCGCGTTGGCGTTTGGGATTGACGATCTTCCATTGGTCGGTTGGGGTAGCAGTTGTCAAGTTTCCTGCAGTTTGGGGTTTCTGGGCTTGTTGTTGTTGGGCATAGAGAATTTCCAGTTGCCTTTGGAGGGTTTCGATCTGCTGTTGTACGTTTGGTACGTTGGTACTAGGCAGGCGGGATGGGGTTAGATGTTGGGACATTTGTTGGGGTGTACCTAGGGATCTCGGTGTTTGGTGCTGTAGTTGCACTTGGGCTTGTTGGGCATCTCGCACTTCGACTTGTTGGGAACCTCCTACTTTAGGAGGAGTATGGTTGGGGGGCATCTCGCTGGTGCAAACGAATATTTTAGTCTATATTCATTTGCACCCGGCTGCGCTTGTAATATGTACAACTTTTTATGATTGTAATACAATGTGGTTGCAGCTTTTTACAGCTCTGATACTTATGTATAAACTTTACACGAATGGTTTGTGTCCACACTAATTCACCACTTAGTGGTGAAAAAGAGGTTTGTGGTGGAGTTTTGTGTGTGGGAGCTTTTGCTATTGTGCGATCAATGCAACAACAATATGCACAATCACTCAGCAATAACACTTAATTTACGCTTTAGAGTTTAAATAAAGCAGTTTTATATTAATTTGATAGCACACTAAATTGCGACACTTTTTCCGACACTTTTTCACAATATTATTGAGTTAAATTGATCAATTATATATTTTTTTTAGCACAAAAGTACGGAGGAAAAAATTTTTGACAACTTCACAGCGCGACCAGTGTGACCATTCATCTATTCATTTATTCTGAATGAAATATATTATAAGGAATTTTCACGTAGAGTTAACATGTTAGGAGTTATACGCAAATTAAAGTGGGTACTTTTTGTGTTATTTTATATTTCAGTGGTTATCCTTTAGATCCTGTTCACATTGGATTTTTCCACTACAGGTGTCCATTTTTCTTTTTAATACCTTTTTTGTATCCCTTAGCGACCAAATAATGTATTGAAATCGGAAAAATTTGGACGGTGGCGAATTTTCGATTTTCTCAATATTTGATCCTTTCAAAAAAAACAAAAAATGTGGATATCCTTGAAAAAGGAGCAGCTCGGATTTTAATTTCAACGGATGTTCCATCTATAAACATCACATAACACAGCCCCACTTTCCTTTTTTCTCGACATTTTCATGCAACCTATCGTCGCTTCCTGCCTACCGTGTACAGGATCAATCATGCATCCTTTTTATTTTTCTAACTTTTTGGGAAAAAGTCCTCTTATAACTGTTAAATCTGGACTTTTATTTTTTAAATCCAAGAATAACTGTTATATCCGGACTTTTATTTGTTAAGTCCGAGAATAAAAGTTAAATCCGGACTTTTATTTTTTCCGGCCAAAATAAAAGTCCTTCTTAATAAAAAACGCACGGCTTATGCGATTGGAATAAAATTGGTACCAATCGATTCGTATTGATTTCCAGAATCCAAAAATGTATACTTCTTTAACATTATATATTACTAATACTGCGAATTCAGCATAAACAGACATACATCTATTTTCTCATATAATAATAATAATAATAATATAATACAATGGCGCTATTATAACTCTGACGAGTTTTATGGCCGAGCTTCTCTCCCAATTCGAGGTGTGCTCCTTTTTGTTTTTCCTACTAATTGGGTGGACCTACAATTTTATGCCGGCTCCGAACGGCGAATGCATTTTTTGTGAGAAGCTTTTTCATGGCAGAAATACACTCGGAGGGTATGCCGCCCACTGCCGAGAGGTGACCGCTGCTCTTAAAAAACCCAATAATTGGATTTTTACTAATTAGAAAAATTGTTTTGGTCTTTGGCTCGGACCGTGGTTTGAACCCGAGACCTCTGGCATAGCAGGCGAGCACTCTACCCACTGCACCACAGCGGCCGCTGTGGGAATGAATAAGTAATCTTCATGTCAGGATAACTCGGAAACTAGATCCGACACAGAAAAATGGAAATTATATTCGGAATTAGGAATGAAATTTACTTTAGAAAAGTCTTATTTCGTTCCTCAATACTACGAAAGTTTTCAATTAAACTACAATATGAGAGTGACACATATGTGGTATAGATTGCAATATTTCTACTATACTTACTACGATGTGTGTCTCTAGCATAAGAAACATAAAATCGAGTGCATATGCTAATTATTACACAACACTGTATTTACAAGCCTACATATATTTGTATGCTTACCTGCTTACTAATGGCAGGGGTGCGCAGGTGGCATGCATGGGTGGTGGTTACTATTTTTTAGGTATGCATACATACATAGTGTACATACATATGTATGTATTTATGTAAGTACCTCCGTACGGTGTGCGCTACCGGCAAGCAATGACTGTCGTTGTCATCGGGTGATCGCACCGCATAAGTTTGCTGTTATAAAACAAAACCGACAAACGGAGGTAGCCAGCCAAGCATGAACTCCGAACAGAAAGCCAGAGCAACATGAATAAGAAATACCATAACAACGGCAATATCAATCATTATAATACATAATAATAAAAACAAGTAAGGAAGCCTAAGTTCGAGTGGAATCGAACATTAGATACTCAGCTGTTGGCTTTCATTGTTTGTTTGCGTTTGATGTAAACACGGTGTACTTTATATAAAGCGTGTGCTGCATAAAGTGGGCGTAGCCACGCCCATTTTCTAAATTTTTATCAGTCATCCAACTAAGCTTATGAATATTATTCTTTGTGCAAAATTTCATCCCTTTATGAGTTACAAAGATGTCACGTTACAAATTCCCAAAGGGTGTTCCAGAAATATCTTTGCTAAAAAGTAGGCGTGGTCATAAACCGATTTCAATAAATTTTTGCGTGTCTATTAATACAAGTTATAAAAGTGTATAAACCAAGTTTCGTCATAATATCTCCTATTATTTGTCGAGTTATGGGCTCCGAAATCTCGTTGATTCCTTTGTCTGAAAAGAGGCGATGCCACGCCCATTTTCCGAAATTTTTCTATTTTTTGTTTCCGATCTATTGTAGAACTCCTGCCATAAAATTTCAGTGATATATCTTTATATTTGACAAAGATATCGCTTAAAATGTTTTTATTAGGCCACTTTATAATACCCATATATAAAAGTTGGCGTGGTCGTCAACCGATTTCGCTAAAATTTTGAACATGTATTACTACAAGTAGTGAAAGTGTATACACCAAGTTTCGTCATAATATATCGATTATTTGTCGAGTTATGGGCTCAGAAATCTCGTATATTCCTGCTTCTAAAAAGAGGCGGTGCCACGCCCATTTTCCAAAATTTTTATGCTTTTCGTTTTATATCTGCAGTTGGACTCCTTCCATAAAATGTCAATGATATACCTTTATATTTGACAGAGATATCGCTTAAAATGTTTTTATTAGGTCACTTTATAAGACCCATATATAAAAGTGGGCGTGGTCGTCAACCGATTTTGGCAATTTTTCGTCAAAACATTTGCCTAAGTAAGTATATCACGCCTACCAAAATCCATCGATATATCTTCAACGGTTTCTGAGTTATGACTCATAAAACTTTCAATGTTTGCCCCTTAATAAGTGGGCGTGGCACCGCCCATTTTCCAAAATTTCACCATATTTCTTCATAAGGGCCTGAGCTTAATACGTGTGTGAAATTTTATCACTCTAGCTCTATTAGTGACTGAGATACAAAATTTCCGATTTTTACTATATAGGGGAGGTGGGCGTGGTCATGGTCCGATTTCAATACCATCCGTTCCTGTCTTGATACCAACTCACATTTCAAATTTCATCAAAATATCTCAATTTTTGCGCGAGTTATCGTGCGCACAGACGGACAGACGGACAGACGGACGGACATGGCTCAATCGATTTCTCTTTTCACCCTGATCATTTTGATATATATAAGTCTATATCTATCTCGATTATTTCATTCTGTTACAATCCACCGTTAGGAATTCAAAACTATAATACTCTGTGTACTAGTACAGCTGAGTATAAAAAAAGACACACAACTAAATAAAAATAAGAATTAAAAGTGGTAAATGCATTTATGTAGTAGAAGTTGCAAGTATGAATGTACATATCGTCGTACCATACGAAAACTAACATATTTAAAATTTCTGGCGAAAGCTATCAATAAACAAGTAAGGAAGCCTAAGTTCGAATAGTTGTTGTATAGCTGTATGGTTTCATTGTTTGTTTGCGTTTGATGAAAACACGGTGTATTTTATATAAAGCGAGTGCTGCATAAAGTAGGCGTAGCCACGCCCATTTTCATCATTTTTATCAGTCATCCAACTAAGCTTATGAATATTATTCTTTGTGCAAAATTTCATTCCTTTATGACTTCCAGTTACAAAGATGTCACGTTACAAATTCCCAAAGGGTGTTCCAGAAATATCTTTGTTAAAAAGTAGGCGTGGTCATAAACCGATTTGAATAAATTTTTGCGTGTCTATTAGCACAAGTTATAAAAGTGTATAAACCAAGTTTCGTCTTAATGTCTCAATTATTTGTCGAGTTATGGGCTCCGAAATTTCGTATATTCCTTTGTCTAAAAAGAGGCGGTGCCACGCCCATTTTCCAAATTTTTATATTTTTAACATGTATTACCACAACCAATAAAAGTGTACACACCAAGTTTCGTCATTATATTTAAATTATTTGTCGAATTATGGGCTCAGAAATCTCGTATATTCCTGCTTCTAAAAAGAGGCGGTGCCACGCCCATTTTCCAAAATTTTTATGCTTTTCGTTTTATATCTGCAGTTGGACTCCTTCCATAAAATGTCAATGATATACCTTTATATTTGACAGAGATATCGCTTAAAATGTTTTTATTAGGTCACTTTATAATACCCATATATAAAAGTGGGCGTGGTCGTTAACCGATTTTGGCAATTTTTCGTCCAAACATTTGCCTAAGTAAGTATATCACGCCTACCAAATTTCATCGATATATCTTCAACGGTTTCTGAGATATGACATATAAAACTTTCAATGTTTGGCCCTTCATAAGTGGGCGTGGCACCGCCCATTTTTCAAAATCTCACCAAATTTCTTCATAGGGGCCTGAGCTCCACACGTGGGTGAAATTTTATCACTCTAGCTCTATTAGTGACTGAGATACAAAATTTCCGATTTTTACTATATAGGGGAAGTGGGCGTGGTCATGGTCCGATTTCGCCCATTTTCAATACCATCCGTTCCAGTCTTGATACCAACTTGCATTCCAAATTTCATCAAAATATTTCAATTTTTGCGCGAGTTATCGTGCGTACAGACAGACAGACGGACAGACGGACAGACGGACGGACATGGCTCAATCGATTTCTTTTTTCACCCTGATCAATTTGATATATATAAGTCAATATCTATCTCGATTATTTTATGGTGTTACAATCCACCGTTATGTGATTAAAACTATAATACTCTGTGTACTAGTACAGCTGAGTATAAAAAATTCTGTACGAAAAGTAGAACATTTGACTTTTGGCCGACGAAAAGTAATAAAATCGAGTTTTGGCTGACGAAAAGTAATAAAATCGACTTTTGGCTGACGAAAAGTATCAGTAATTATATACTGTTTTTACATTAAAATTGTTGTTGTTTAAATGAAATTGATAGTTTTCGTCAACCAAAAGTGGATTTTATTACTTTTCGTCAGCCAAAACTCGATTTTATTACTTTTCGTCGGCCAAAACTTGAACTTTTTACTTTTCGTCAGCCACAAAAAATCTGATGTTAGTTTTCGTATGGTACGACGATATATAGTTATGAGAAATCTGAAAAAAATGCATATATCTACATGTTTGGTATGTATGTATGTACTAGTAATCAGAGTGGAGCAAAATAAATAAACAATTATATTAAATGCATCAAGTGCACAAAACGAAGCAGAAAATCAGGGTGGTATGGTTGTAGATCGAGCGAGTTATACTACATTGCAATTACTGTTGTTGCGATTCGCAACTTTTTGCTGTTACCATTGTCAATTAGACCGGAAGTTGTTTTGACAATCTCGGTATTGCAACGAACAGGCAAAAAGCAGGTGTAATGACAACGTGAAACACAGTGTAACATATTCGTTATTGGGCCAGACAAAAACCAGAAATATACCTAGTATACATATATTTTTTTCTGGGAAATATTGTGTATAACGAAACACGATCCGATAAAAACGACTTTCCAGGGGGTAGAGGGGTCTTATATATCCCAAAAAAAGTCTTACCCTCCTGGGCGCTAAATTTTCAGGAGATATTCCTTGTTAAAGTAGACTTTATTTTTGCAAATTATGCTTAACCTCATATTGCACAATGTTTCCATGATGGTGAGTTCATAAACATGAATCTGCCTATATCACAAGGTCATACACATGGTAGCAAACTAATACATATATGTAAATAAACAAAAAATCTTCCAATCAAAGATGAGTAATAATTTCATGTAATATTTTACAATTAACCACTTACCTTTTGACATAATGCATCCGCTGCTGTTGCTGCTGCTGCTGCGACGGCTTCTTTAGCCACACCCACACCATCGGCTGATATGGCATGCGTGGATGTTGAGGTAGCGTAAACGAATAATGGCAACGAATTAAAATTACGCAAAATACCAGCGCCACCGCCGCCACCACCAACACCACAGTCCTTGAAGCGGCGACAGAATAGAAGCTTTTGGCCGCAAAAAAGGTTCGCCGTTGATGTTGTTGCTGCTGCAGTGGTTGTCATTGGGCTTTCTGCTGATATCAACATTGCCTCTGGCGGTGCATCGCTGTTCATAATCATAACGGCAGCAGGTGTATACGCTATTGCTTTTGCATGTTCCTCTGCCGGCTCTAATTCTCTTTTAATAGGGATATTACAACTTAAAGTTGGTGTTGTTGTACTATTACTATTTGTTGTCATTTGGGTGTGTTGCTCTATTTCGTCGACGTTGTCAATTATTACCTCTTTTAGCGCAGTTGGCGTGACGCACCCATTCGTAGTCACCTTGGCTGATGGCGTTGTTGCTGATGTTGTCACCTCCTCCCCCGCAACATTTAGAATATTTGATGTTGTATGCTCCGTCAATGTGTATTTTGTTTTCTGCCGTTGCTCATCCCCACCAGACTCAGTCTTAGCAGTTAATTGCACTTGCTCTTGTGGGTGTTTCAACAATCTATTGGCAGTCTTTGTTGCTAGTGGCGCTGTTGGCGTTGCCATTTCATATACATATACCAGAGTGTCAGCCAATATTATGTGCGTATGTATGAATGTGAGTGCATAGGAGCGCCACTGCCTTTTCCTGCGATTTGGACGGTACTTAAATGAATTTGAAGTAGTTCCATTGGCATGTTGATATGTTGGACTACGTTTAATATCTTGCCTTTTTGCTTACTTCCGTGCGGCAAACCAAAAAAATTTGGTAAGTAATTTGCCCAAATTGGCCCAGAAAATGGTCGACCATAAAACGAACAATAATTTTACAAAACGGAACAAAGAACAAGATTGGTATAGGTAGGCAAGTAGATACACAGGTAAGCTCGCTGTTTCCACTTCGGAAGGGACAGTGCCAAAAGAATCAAGCAAATCGGGTGAGAATTCTCACTTAAGTGACATGTATGATCTTCTTTGTTTCGATGTCTCGTGTCCTACGATACTATTGAGGAGGAGTTGCGGGTGCTGCTGTCTCCGTTTTTATACTTACATATGCTTAACCAAATTACTATATACATAAATGAAAATGTATGTGTGAATGTATGTATATTTTTACTGTTTTTTTAACTCTATAAATCTGATGTTATAATTATAATTATACTCTTTAATTTTTTCCAATTTTCTTTCAGCACTTGCACAGCCACAACCACTTTTTCATTGTGGCTTTTTCCTCATTCTCTCCGTGGTAACGTCACACGCTCATACAAACAGTCTTTTCAAATTTATCACACAAATGGAAACAATTAGGATATGAATTTAATTAGTTTTTTGGAAGCCTTATTATAAAGCACTTTTTGCAAACTTCACATTTATCACAAAAAGAAATACCAATCAATTGTCGGCTGCTCAGCTCGCGATTCGCGATGATGGAAAATTGACAATTGAATTTCGCTTTCCTTTTGCGGCTATTTCTTCCACCCTTTGCTTTGACTAGCTGCCAGGGTTGCAATAACAGCTAAAAATTTTTTAAATATTTTTAAAATTACATACATAAAATCTGATATTCATATCGAAATGTTACAATCCAAATATCATATTTTTTTATCTAATCTCTAATTTTTTAAATATAACTAAAAAAACAAACTGATTTTCACATTTTTTATAGTTCATCCATAATTCCTCAGAAATGAGCTAAGAAGGAATTCCGATGAATCTATTCTACTATTGCATGGACTATTGTCTCTTTCTTACCAACGCATGAGCCTCTTTAACTTCATCCATGTCGATAATATAGTGTCCAGTAGTTAAATGGGTTGCCAGCTCTTCGAGTAGGGACACGATATCGAATCAAAAGCATCGATCTGGTACTCATTTGAAATATCGTATGCCATGGCTGGTTCCAAAGTCTTGATTTTGACGTAAATCCTTTTCCAACTCATAAGAATAGTTCAAGCTGATTAAAAAAATTATACAAGTTTATTAAGTTTTTGAAAACATTTTTTTACAAACCAACATCTTTTACAAAACAACAGGTGTATTTAATGCAATCACAGTTCTAAAAATATATTTGCCAAATACTTAGTATTTTGAAAAATAAACATCTTAAATAACATAAACAATTCATTTTCATTGAGATTATATGTATCCATCATTGAATTTTTTTGGAAATTTGAATTTAAATTATCGAAACAAAAAAATGATGAAACTCAAGTGGCAGAATATCTGTGCATTCCATGTTATAAAGAGAAGCCACTGCGCATTATGATTTTTCTTCCGGACTTCTTCTTTCCACTCACGGCCAAACCAGAAGCTTACAAGAGGCAAATTTAAAATTTGTATTTCCATATATTTTATTTTTTAAAAATAATTTATTTTATAGTTTTCAAATTGAAACAATTGTCAAAAAAAAGTGCCGAATATAAAAAACCTATCGAAATACAAGCTGGCTCATTGGTTTTTAACCGGCTAGATGGTATTTCGTTGGTTTTTTTCTTACATAGCTTACTCCCTTGCACCAACACAAAACTGCAATTGACCACCTCTTTCACACAAAAAACCTTGTAGAATTCCAGCAAAAAACGTAGTGTCATAAGGCCATTAATGGAAAACAGACCCTTTTTTGTTTATAGCGTGTTTTTAGTAAAATGAGAAAGAAAAAAGATATTGACGATTTTTTCGCTGAAATGACGATTTTTTATTTGCAAACGTCAAGTTATCGTATGAAAATGAAAAATTTATAATCCCATTTATCCAGTTACCATTATTTCTAATGTGAAAATCAATAAAAAGATTTGGGTAACTTCATACAACTTCATACAAAAAACCTTACGAAGTAGCCCAAACCTGCAATTATTTCAGCACGTGGATCAGATATATTTTTCAATATGTACCAGTGAAAATTACTCGTGCTTGTGCATTTTTCGGCACTATTTTGCGTTGCACAATTTTTTGGACAAATATGACACAATTTTAATTTTCCATCACTGAATGTACTCATTTGTTCGATACCGTGGTTGAAGTACTCGATACCAAAAAATATCGTCGCAAAAGAATCGAGTAAAAAGTATCGGTATCAAATGCAAAAAAATATCGATTTGGTATCGTATCGTATCGAAATTCGTGTCCCTATCTTCGAGTGCACTTTCGTTAATTATGCATCTGAAATTTGTTTTGATGATTATAGAAATAAATCAAAATATTTTTAAAACGATCCAAAATATACGTTAAGAGCCTATACACACTTGCGACTCAATCGATTTGGTCGAATTGGGCTGTTGTATTCACACTACGCCAACTATTTAGTCGAATCGGTAGCAGCTATTCACACTAGAGACTAAATAGTCGGGTGATTGACAATGACATAGTGTTGCCAATGTTCACATTTTACACAGCAAATTTTACATTAGTGGTCTTCGTATAAAGTGATGAATTATTAAATTTCTTTTATCACTTTATCTGCATTCTTACATGAAAACACCTTCTTGTCATCTGTCAACTTGATTAATAAATAAAAAATAATAAAATAAACAAAAAGTGCATACGTTGTTTGGCTTTCTTTCTTATTAAACTAGCAACTAGCTGTCAAGTAAATGAAAAGAGAAAAACGGCAGGAATTACGCTCATAAAGAACGAAACGAACAGAAATACAAGAAACGGAAAAATAGTAAAAATTAGCCATTAATAATTTCCATGCAATTTCATTTTCATTATTTCTATTTTAAAATGCGATTAATGACATATTTGAAGAGAACAACAATATCAAGAAACACATGAAAACGGAAGTAAATATCCTTAGTTAGATAATTCTAGTTAATAAGAAACGAACCTTTTGTTTTTTTTTTAACATTTTGAAAATATTAATTGAAATATTCAATCTCTGCAATTTACCAAAAGTGAAATAAAAGTAGTGCTGTCAGCATGGCAACTCTTTCCACTACGAATATCACTGTTGTTGTTGTAGTCGTTCGACTAAATTGTCTCTAGTGTGAATACGTAGAAGGGCGCCTTGCTGATCAAGCAGTTGTCCGACTGTTTCAGTTGGAATGAAATTGGGTTGCAAATCCAACTGTTTCAGTTGTTCGACTAATTGAATGTAGTGTGAATGCTTCCATACATTCCCATGCAAATCAACATTCGACTAAATCGATTGAGTCGCAAGTGTGTATAGGCTCTTATAAATTGACATTAAGAGAAACGTTTATAGTGAATTAGATCAATGTATTTTATTTGCATATACAATAACAAAATATAATAAAAAAAAAATCGGTATCGTAAATTTGCGATCATTTTTGCGATTATGCTATTTTCCGAGTTCCCGTGGCAGTGATCCAGATCGGGATAAGAAGTTTGCATGCAAATTCAACAAGAATTTTGTGATCCTGGTGTTTATCTGTATCAATTTCGGATCCGTATAGATTGTAATAGATTTTTTTGATCCATATAAATACCAGGATCACCAAATTGTTGTTGAATTTGCTTGCAAAATTTGTATCCGGATCTGCATCACTGCCACGGGAACTCGCCTATTATGTACGATTTTTCGGTCGAATTCTATAGTATATTTTGACAGATGTTTCATATAATCATCGAAGAGGTATCGAGGGAAATTTTAACAAGTATGTGTGAAACAAAAAAGTAAATATCGATATTTTTATTTAAAAAAGGTAAAAATGGAAGCAGCAATCAAATTTATCCCAAAACATGAAAACAAACAAATGTGGAGAGGTTGCCACTGTGAATTTTTTGTTGAAATAAAAAAAGCTGTCAAATCAGCAAACTGATAGCCCATGTTAAACCATTGATGTTAAACCAATTGTTTTGAATTCTATGGTATACCAGAAGACAAAAGCGGTCTCCATTTGACATCTTTGTTAAGCTAAAATTAGTTATGCAATAACAGTTTCGTTATAAAAGAGCTGATCAACCAACCTTATATCATGTTCAGACATAAAAATTAATTAAGTCAATTGGGCTTGATTGAACATCTCTAGATTTGGTGTTCAGACATATTTAATTTACTTGGCCCATTTAACAGGCGGGCTCATTATACCTACACACATACACGCCGTGAGCTGAATATCAAACTCTCGTGACCTAAATGTGAAAACTGCAAGGAGGACGAAATAATGTGATATTCGGCTCACAACTTTTACCAATCGTAAACACGAATGCATGTATATAATAAGCAAAAATAAAGAAAATTGATAGGTGATGAAGAAGAACAAGAATTCAGCTGATCTGACGAACCAACCTGTTTAGTGGACCCTGACGCTAATGACATCTGCATAACATTACTTGAAACAATGTATTTGATTAGTGATTCGATAATCGTATCACTAGTGGTAACACTATCGGTAACAACCAAATGATTTTGGTTTTCAGCCGTAACGGTAATCAGCTGATCGATTGTTTGTTTCAGTTGTTCACTGGCATGACCCAATAATAGGGATGGGCAAATTTGAAAAATATATCGATATATATTATATCGATATTTCAAAAAACATCGATTTATGCCGTGTAAAAGCATCGATATATCAATATATCGAAAGGGGCGGCTTTACATTAAGGAACCACGTCCCGCTAAAAACCACTTCTTCACGGGGTTAGAGGTGCTCTCACAGATCTCAAAACTGAAATCCAAACTTGCCGGAGACTTATAGTTTACTAGATATTTGTTGTTAAAGTTTGATGGGTCTACAGATATTCTACGAATCCTGAAGTATAAACATAAAAATCATTAAGAATTGCTTGAAGAAGAAAGTAATGTAAATTCAAGCACCCGAACATTATGGTTATACCACTTCTTAAAAAATGTTCTGGTGTTAAATTCAAAGCGAATCAGAAATTTATGAAAAATATCGAATTTGGCTCGAAATGGCAAAAAATTATCGATTATCGATGCACGGTAATTCAAAATATCGTCGATATTATCGGCTGTACTATTTTAAAAATATCGATATATTGATATATCGATATATATCGCCCAACCCTACCCAATAATAATATGGTCGTAGCAATCAAAAGAGAACACGCAATTAGCGTTAATACAAAATATGATAATTTCGCAACCTAAAAAGCTAAAAAAGAAGAGCAACTCTATTGCAATGGCCACCTTTATTGGGCTATGATCACTGTTCAGCTGTTTACTGCACCAATAATCGACCAAATTAATACCGATACTAGCCGTGTTTTTATTTTAGCGCATATACATCTGCGCTTAGATTTTTAAAATGGCTCTGATTATGACAGAATTCTTTTTTGTTGAGACGCCGGGTTATTGAAGCACGCATGTTACTTTATTATCGACAAGAAAAGAATCAACTATATAGCTTCATTAATTGCTCTCATTTTTACGAGGGTGCAAGCGAAAGCAAGTGACAAGCGAAGTATCGCTTTCTTTGATTTGACAGTTCCAAAATAAATTTCTAGTAGAAAAAGTGGAAACTCGTTAGCTGGCAGAATAAAATTAAATAAAGTTCTTTAAATGCCTTTTCATCATTGTTTTTAGCTTTCTTTTCAAACAGCTCGCAATTAAGGTAAATCATCAGTGGTTACAAAGAATAATCTAATTATTTTAAGTTGAATAAAACTTGGCAAGAAGTTATAGGCCGCCATTGTGCCGTTCTGAATTCGCCGTTTTGTGAATTGCAGCCAAGCAAGAAACGAAGCACAACGAATTCAAATCCGCGACGAGTGTGTTTCGTACGCTGGTAACCTTTACGTGTTTTTTCCATGAGATTACACCTAAAGCAGGTTGATTTAGAATATTAACTTGCTGATTAATCTACTGAAGTGTGTGATATATACATGTATAATTTTCTTCTAGTTTTACAGAAAAGACTGAATCGATCAAAATCGGTTTGCAACGCTTTGAAAAAGCTTAACAAAAAGAGGCGAATATATCGAAAGATATCTATTGGAAAATTTAGAGCGAATTGTAGAACAAAAAAAATTCAGAGCGAAAAAGTGTACGTGCGAAAAAATCTCGGCGAATTGTGGTTGAAATTCCTCCGGCTGTCAAAAATAAAATTTACACTTGTAGCCGTCTTGCTCACGTGCAGCAGCAAAACCGACTGTGTTGGCAAGGTTGTCTGATAGCGTGATAAGGAGTACTGGTTGTGCTGCTCCAACTGCTTTCCTACACATAAGAAACAGATATCTTGCATCCCTATACTGCATAATCGACAGTGAAACAGTGCTGCCTTTTCATCTTCGTGTGGTTGCTCGGTCGATTGGGTCGTCGTTGTTGGTCGTCTTCGTCGAGACAAAAATTCAGTGCGATTGCTGCGAGAATTGAATTCGTCGTACTCGTGGGCTTTATTTAAACGGCATAGAAAGAAAAAATTTTCTTTTTTAATACAAATATAATTTTTGTGTGCTGCGCTACACAAATATAATTCAAATCAAATTTCACCAAAATGGCGTTAAAAAGAATTAATAAGGTATGTTATTTTACTGTGTTAAATTGAAAAGAAAATGCTTTTGAAGTAGGGGCATGGTGGTGTGTAAAAGAAACTTTTTATGCAAGCAAGAAATAACGTGAAACGACGACGATGAGCCAGCAGCAGCAGTGTAGCACCAGTAGAAGAAATGATGGGGAAAGAATTGATCGAAATGGGCGAAGCACAAAGCACGGAACAACCAGCCAGCGACCACGTCTAAAATGTAAAATGGAGTTTTCAGGAAGATTAAAAAGAATATTGAAATCAGCTGGCATGGACGCGATGTTGGCTGGTTGATTCCACTGGGATATGCAATTTGTGGGAGCCATTGGTGTCGCTAATTTGCCATACTTTTCTTTAACAAATATGTTGCCAATTGATTTTTTCAAGTGAATTCTAAGTGTGAATAGGGATTTTTTTTTATTGGACCTCTACCTGAAGTCAATTGATTTTTTCTGTAAATATTTAAAAAAAAAAATTTACTCCTAACGCTATCTTTGTATAATGATATGTCTCCAGAATTTATTATCCAATTTGAAGTGAAATATGTACGTATATATACATATGTATATCTGGTTGTGGTTCCATTGTTAATTCGGCAAAGTTGGGAGGAAAAAATTCCAGCTACTCCCTAACCTAACTTTATTTGGTGTAAATCCATAAAGTGATTTTATACATATTTTTTAAATTAGTTATTTAAATATATGTATATTTAGCTATGCACTTATTTACGCTCAGTTTATATAGCAAACTATGCAACAGACTATGCATATATATGCATAAATATGGTTATGGACGTACATATTCATGCTAACATTATAGTAATTAATCAAATATTTTTAAAAATTTATCCTTTCAGTCAGTAGTTAATAATAAAAACTAAAAAAAAGAGCAAAAAAACTTCGAGATAAATATAGAAACAAGAGGGAAAGTGGGGTTCAGCAGCTAAGTGACGGCGCGTCGTCGGCAGCGCGCAGTTTATAGTAGCAGCGTTTTTTGTACTTCCCATTTCTCTTTCACACACGTATTTTACCTTGCATAGTTATTACTCGGCCCAGCGACTCCTTCGCAGGCTACGCTAACTGATCAGTCGCAGTCAAGGAGTTAAGAGCAATTAAAAAATTTGGCTATGTGCAGAAACTACATATGCAGAAACACCCATATTTTAGAAAATATGAGTATTCAAAGCATATGTATTAGAACATCTCGAAGACTAAAGACACACAAATTATTAAAAATGCCGGATTTTACTCGATAACTTTGGTTGATCTAATTAAAATACTTGAAATTGCCAAAATTTAAATTTGTTTATTTCTTGAGATCGCTTTTCAGTCCTTTGCACAAAATTTTAGGGTTTCTTAACAAGAGCCGTAGCCCTGGGCACATTTGCATAACTGCTCTACAGTTTGCAAAGTCATCGCGTCGACGTCACGGTGCAACTTTGGACGTCAGCTTTCATGGCAGCGCTGCGACGTTTAACGATGGAATCTGCGACTTTAGTCGCCGCCATTGTCGTCGTTGTTGTTTCAAACAGTGTTGCCTGTTTTACGCTAAGCATAATACACCGGGCAATAACGACTGTTTCTTTTTTTATGTTCGCTACCGCCGCTGCTAGTTATCGTCAAGTTGTTTAATTTTGGTCATATTCGCTCGAACAGTATTTGTCTCCTTCTAGTTTACGTTGTTGGCCATCAGCTGTGATAATTTTTGTTTTTTGCAAAGTTCCACGCTCATACAGTTTGTCTTGCTTCCACTTGGTATTTAGCGAGGCAGACGGTACATTGACGTTGACTTTTATTCTTGTACTGCAAACAGTGCTGCTAATGCCTTTCAAATAATAAATCGTCGTACCATAGCAAAACTACCACTTTTAAAATTTCTTTCATAGAATTTCTCTGTAAAAAATTTTGAAAGTGCTAGTTTTCGCATGGTACGACGAAATGTATCTACATAAGGGAGGGGTGTTTAGTAATAATAATTAATTTAAATATGACATCTAAGCAATTAGATTTATGTATAGTAACCAATTAGTATTAATATTTTTTACATTTCTTTGTTTTATATTTAAAAAGCAGCTGTGGAATTTTTTTTTTTTTTGACTTGTAACTACTTTGTTCTGTTGGTTGTGTGCTCCGAAAGGCGACTGCTGCATACGTCGACGTAAACAACTCTGCGTCGATGGTCGATAACGCGCTTGGCTGCCGACGTCGACTTTTGTATTGCCGTCAACTTCCATGGCCATTGCGTTTATGTTTTTATAAACATTGCGTTTATGTTTTTATAAATTTATACTTATACAACAAATCGTGGTTTGAATTTTAGTTAAAAATAGCGTTAATATGCATTTTAATTTCATCATATTTGTAATTGTTGAATCAGCAAGATTGTGAGATATTAGTCAGAATATAGGTACCTATTAGTATGTACATAAATGTTGGCATCGGTCGGTAGTTCATATTTTGATAACAATATTGAACAAAGGATTGAATAGGCATCAGCACACAGAGTTTACTTCCCAAAATTCCCTTTTTATGCGCGTACGTATGAACATATTTAGAATCCCCCATAATTGTTCCAAAGGGTGAAAACTAGGCCTAGCAAGCCATCATTTATTTTAACTATAATTAATAAAAAATTGGCTTGTTGCCAAATATGTACATATGTATCTATGTACATATATGTGTACCTAATATGTATGCAGCAAGGATGCATGGTAACGTTAATTTTAACGCTAACCGAAATGTTAAAGTCGTTTTTGTTGAAACGACTTAAGGTAAAGGCCCAATGTACGCTTGCTTTTCTGGCTTTGTTTGCTTCAGTTTGCTTTGCTTTACTTTGAAAGCTTCTATAGCCCAATGGTAGCTTTGAACGCTGTCATATTAATCAGCTGAATCGGCAATCCAAAGAAATAAAACAAAAGGTTTGTTTCTTATTACATAGCTAGCTATGAATATTTATCCAAGTTCGTGCTAGCAAATCGTTTCTTGAATCAAAAAAGCCGAATGAGAGCCAAAGCGTGAGAGTAATAATCATAGAGAGCTCCAAATTTCAGCTAGTAAAATTTTCACAAGCTGAAATGAGATTTGTTCAACAACCTTACTTGCAAGAAGAGCGTCAGTGACAAATTTAGTGTAAAAACGAGAAAAAGAGAAAATTATCAACCAAAGTTATTGAACACAAAATTGTCGGTCTCACGACAGCCGGTTCTACGTACCGGAACGACTCGGGGTTTCCCCGACCAAGGGCTGTCATTTCGGTCCAACCCTGTTTAGACCAACATGCAATGCTCACAAATTGCATCCCCTGGAGCAATGCCTTGCAGCAGGATTGCTCCAAAAACTTCTATTAAAATCGGGTATCGAACCCAACCCAGGCCCTAACACATATTACTGCTGCGTGTGTCACAAAAAACTCCACCCAAATGCAACATCGGTAAGATGCAATCAATGCAATGGGTGGAGTCACTTAAAAGTCTGATCAGGTCTGAACACGCATAGACAGTGGTCAAACAACTATGTTGCCCCATGCTGCCTACACACTACACAACAAACGACTACAACGCTACAAACAGCAACGACAACAACCACAACGACAACATCACTACAAACAACAACAACAACATCACTACGAACAACAACAACAGCAACAACAACTCACAACTACGAACTCCGCAGTAGGCAAGCTAGAAACAATAACAACAACATACCACCGTCCAGACCTGAGCGACTTAGGGCTGAAAACAACACCCAGCCAGCAGCATCCCTTACCCTCTGCTCGGTGTGCGGGTCCAGAATACCAAGAAATGTGACATCAGTCAAATGCAATTCATGCCTTGGCTGGTGTCACTTTCGAAGGTGCTCTGGACTACGCGCAACGAGCGCTTGGACTGCAGCATATACGGCACCATGCTGCACCACAAGGCAGACAACAACACCTGGGGCACAACCCCCAATGGCGCAACAAACATTTACGCCAGCCGGTAACATGCTGCAGTCCCTAACCCCTAGGGTTAATATTACCCCCCCTCGCAACTTCAAACTTCTGCAGCTAAACTGCAACGGCCTCGCAGGAAAGATCGCAGAGATAACCGATTTTATGGACAGACACGGTGTCCCTATAGCAGCGGTCCAAGAAACAAAGCTTCCACGTAGCTCAACACTAGTCAGCCACGCTGGCTACAATATACACCGGAAGGACCGCGCTCGAGGAAACGGTGGCGGCCTAGCGTTCATAACACACAATACCGTGCAATATCGTCTTATCGACCCAGATATCGACCAAAGGGATACTTCCTTAGAATGTCAGGGAATAGCTATCCAATCTGGCGATGTCGTGCTTGAGATCTTCAATGTATATATACCCCCTGTCACCTGCTGCCCTGCGGTATATCTACCTGACATTAGCATGCTATTGAATGGGGATAACCGCATGGTACTTGGTGACTTTAATGCACACCACGACCTTTGGCACTCGTATCTGCCAATAGATCGGAGGGGGCAATATCTCGCAGAACAGATAGACGATTCGACATTCTGCGCGGTGAACGATGAGGCCCCCACCAGGATTATGGGAAATTGCAGCAGCTCGCCTGACATCACAATAGCTAGCGCAGGTCTGATAAACAGTGTCAACTGGCGACCGACACTAACCCTAGCATCAGACCACCTTCCCATAATCATCTCAATAGAGACACCGACTGACTTTATTACAACAGACAAACAGACATACATCAACTTTAACAAAGCGGACTGGGACAACTACACAAGACACACAGAGAGCATCTTCGGCGCGCTGCCCGCACCTACGGATGTGCTCAGCGGAGAGGAAAAGTTCCGCAAGGTCATTGCCAAGGCTTCTGCACGCTTCATTCCGGCTGGAAGGATCCCTGAGTTCCGACCACACTTTCCGGGTGAAGCCTCTGTCTTAGCCCGGGAGCGAGACCACATCCGCCAAACCGACCCGGGAGACCCCCGCATTAAGGACCTCAACAGGGACATTCGGTCACTGGTGGACAAGCACAAACGGCAGAAGTGGACAGAGCACCTAAGAACCTGCAACCTCTCTAGTGGGGTGAGCAAGCTCTGGAGCACCGTGACAGCCTTGTCCAACCCGACAAAACATAAGGACAAAGTGTCCATAGCCTTTGGAGGCAATGTAGAGTCGGACCCGAAGAAATGTGCGAACTACTTTAGTCGACAATTTTTACTGCATCCTCCGGGGGACAAGGCCAAACGTCGAATCTTCAGACGGATGCGCAAACTACCAAACAACGACGCACCGCTTGCTCTCTCACCTACAGAGATTCAGGAAGTCATAAAGAAGGCCAAGGCCTCCAAATCTGTCGGACCAGACGGCATATCCATGTTGATGCTAAAACATCTCGGACAGAATGGAGTAAGATTCCTAACGGAGGTCCTCAATCTGTCTCTGACCAGCCTTGTCATTCCCAATATTTGGAAAATGGCAAGGATGGTCCCTTTACTTAAACCGGGGAAGCCAGCCAATGCAGGAGAATCGTATCGACCGATATCTCTCCTCTCCCCGGTTGTAAAGACGCTTGAGGCCGCCTTACTACCATATATTAACGGACACCTACAACTGGCCACACATCAACATGGATTCCGGAAAACGCACAGCACAACAACAGCTCTAAACGCCATAAACACACAGATAGTTCGCGGCCTTAACCAACGACGCCCCTGCGAGAGAACGGTCCTCGTGGCACTTGACTTGTCGAAAGCCTTCGACACAGTCAATCACGCCACCCTAATGGAGGATCTAGACAACTCGAGCCTCCCGCCGAGGCTGAAAAGGTGGATGGCGAACTATCTGAGTGGTCGACAGGCATCGGTTGACTTCAGGAATGGTACCTCAAAACCAAGGAGAATAAAACAGGGAGTTCCACAGGGTGGTGTCCTGTCCCCGTTGCTATTCAACCTATACATCTCCACACTCCCACCTCCACCTGAAGGAGTTCGTATCGTATCCTACGCCGATGACTGCTCGATTATGGCGTCAGGCACCGACATAAATGACTTATGCTCGAGAATAAACGGTTATCTCTCCGACCTTTCCCACTTCTTCACATCACGCACCCTTGAACTGCAACACTCTAAGTCCTCCGCGACCCTGTTCACGACATGGACGAAGGAGGTTAGGCTAGAACTTGGCATACGAATAGGGAATATACCCATCCCTACCGTAAACAACCCAAAAATATTGGGTGTTACCTTCGACAGCCTAGCTTCCTTCTCCGCGCATACGACCGCGATCGCGAATAAGGTTCAAAGTCGCAACAAAATCCTCAAATCGCTCGCCGGCAGCACCTGGGGAAAAGACAAAGAAACCCTTATCGCAACATACAAAGCAATCGGCCGGCCGGTCTTGAACTATGCATCACCAATATGGTCGCCGGGGACTTGCAGGACACAATGGAAAAAACTCCAAGCCTGCCAAAATTCGGCATTACGTACCGCCACGGGAAGTCTACTCATGTCGCCGGAACATCACCTACATCACGAGGCACAGGTGCTCCCAGTTGAGGACCATAACATCATGCTTAGCAAACAGTTTCTCCTGGGATGCTACCGCAGAGGGCATCCAAACAACCATCTACTGGAGCCCGAACCTCCCCCCGGCACATCAAAAAACATCTCTTCAATCTCAACCCAGAGATTGAAAAATACGTAAATCAACCGCTAGACCCCATTACATACAAGCAGGCACTGAAGGAGATACACAACGAAACAGTCTCCACCTTCGTTTCAACTCGCCCCGCATACATAATAATTAGAGACCAACCACCACCAATAGCTGCAGAAGAACTGGAGTTGCCCAGAGAAACCCGAGTTACCCTATCACAATTAAGGTCGGGCTTCTGTAGTAGGCTTAATTCCTACAGGGCCAGAATTGATCCAAACATACCTAACGTATGTCCGGCATGTGGAGAGACGCCGCATGACACACAGCACCTCTTTGCATGCCACCTTAAACCAACCAACTTAACACCCTTGTCCCTCTGGACAAGCCCAAAAGAAGCTGCAACATTCTTGGGCCTCCCGTTAAGTGAAATTGATGACAATTTGTGAGCAGAACTCGTTGGCTAAGCAGGGCTTAGTACCGCTACAACAACAACAACAACACAAAATTGTAAACATTTGCAAGTAAACAGCTGATTTTTTTTAAATTGCGGTCACCCCTCAGCAGTGGACGGCATAGCCTGCGAGTAAATTTGGGGTTAAACCGATTGAGCCATGTCCGTCCGTCTGTCCGTCTGTGCGCACGATAACTCGCGCAAAAATTGAGATATTTTGATGAAATTTGAAATGTAAGTTGGTATCGAGACTGGGACGGTTGGTATTGAAAATGGGCGAAATCGGACCATGACCACGTATATAGAAAAAATCGGAAATTTAGTATCTCAGCCACTAATATAGCTAGAGCTATAAAATTTTACCCACGTATTGGGACCAGGCTCTTATGAAGAAATTTGATGAAATTTTGGAAAATAGGCGGTGCCACGCCCACATATTAATGAGCAAACATTGAAAGGTTTATAAGCCATAATTCAGAAACCGTTGAACGTATATCGATGAAATTTACTTACTTAGGAAAATGGTTGGACGAAAAATTGCCAAAATCGGTTGACGACCACGCCCAAATTTATATATGAGAACTATTAAGGGGCCAAATAAAAACATTTTAAGCGATATCTTTGTCAAATATAAAGATATGTCATTGAAATTTTGTGTCATGAGTCCAACTATAGACATAAAACAAAAAGTAGAAAAATTTTGGAAAATGGGCGTGGCACCGCCTCTTTTCAGACAAAGGAATCTACGAGATTTCGGAACCCATAACTCTTCAAATAATTGAGATGTTATGATGAAAATCACTTTGTTTGTACACTTTAATAACTTGTGGTAATACATGCTCAAAAATTTAGCGAAATCGGTTTATGACCACGCCTACTTTTTAACAAAGACGTTTCTGGAAAACCCTTTGGGAGTTTGTAACGTAACATCTTTATAATTAGAATTCATAAAGGGTTGCAAATTTGCACTAACAATAATATTTATATGCTTAGTTAAATGATTGATAAAAATTTTGAAAATGGTCGTAGCTGCGCCCACTTTATGCGGCACTCGATTCATATAAAATACACCCTAATCGAACAAACGCAAACAAACAATGAAAGCATACAGCTGAGTATCTAATGTTCGATTCCACTCGAACTTAGGTTTCCTTACTTGTTAGTTTTAGTTTAAATACATAGAAAATGCAATGAATTGAGATTTAAAAGGTGCCTTTGTTTAATGTGTCCATACGTAGGTCCACTCCCCAAACATAAATTTAAGTAAAAATTGTCTGGACGAGTTTTAAGTATTTTTTTTTTTAATTTTCCGTTGGATATTGAAAACCCCCCCAAAATATTTTTCTGTGTGCGCCACTGTATGAATGTATGTACACTGAGTCATACAATTATTTAGCTTTGACTTATTTTCTACCAAAGGCCTTTGCTTATCGCATTTTTGTTATTGTACCGGCGCACAGTGGTCGGAGAGACCTGGTTTTACAAGAAAAATTAGAAGTAGTGTGACGATCTTAATGAAAATTTGGGATTATCCTATTTATGTAATGCTGAATCCGATTATGCAAAAAAATTTATAATTTGACAGTTGGCAGCTGTCAATTAGAATAGAAAAATTAGAAGTAGTGTTACGATCCTAATGAAAATCTGGGATTATATTATTTATGTAATGCTGAATCCGATTATGAAAAAAAATTTATAATTTGACAGTTGACAGCTGTCAAATAGAATAAAAAAATTAGAAGTAGTGTTACGATACTAATGGAAATCTGGGATTATATTATTTATGTAATGCTGAATCCGATTATGGGAAAAAATTTATAATTTGATAGTTGACAGCTGTCAATTGGAATAGCAAAATTAGAAGTAGTGTTACGATCCTAATGAAAATCTGGCATTATATTATTTATGTAATGCTGAATCCGATTATGCAAAAAAAATTTATAATTTGACAGTTGACAGCTGACGCTGACCACAATCAAAAGACCTTAGTTTTTTTTCGATAATTTTTTACATATTTTAGTTAAAGTATGGGAAATGATGTACACCTTCCCAGGATTTTCTTTTCCCATAGTGACAACCCTCTATTAGGCACTATTAACCCAAGTATAAAAGCTTCATTTTTTTACGAGAAATCTTTCATTTATACTGATAACAATGAAACAACATTAATTCTAACAGAACAATTTTTTTACCAATGGTAACTCTTTCTTAGAAGTATCATCAAGGTTCGCTTTGATTTTGCATCTGTAAAAGAAAATACATAAATACTCTAATACAAATGAGTGCGTTTTTGTAACTAAAACTTCACTTTTCTGTTCCTGGTTGACAATTTTTAGGAAACACCCATATACATATACATATTTTGTACTAGTAGACCCAGCAGATGTTATCCCGCCCAGAGAGAGAGGATTTGTCCAAATATTGGTCGATAAGGCTGACATCGGCCGGTAACTTCGGAATCGGTCGAGTTATCGAAATAAAGTATATCTCAAATTTTAAGTTAGACGTTTAATAATGCAACAGTAAAGGCCTTTACTTTTTTGGCCGCCATTTATTTTCGGGCGGATATGGGCGGCTAAACTTTTCATGGATTTTTAGGGCATCCTTTTTTTTATTCTCCGGTAAAAAAATTAAGGCCCCACTCGATTGATCTTGTTAGTTATACCTTTCTGAAATTAAAAAAATTCTTCAAAAAAAGCGTTTTTTCATAATATTGCTAATTTAGTAGCAAATTTTTTTTTGTTAATATTATTTGTAAAACCGTGGCTTAACATGTGTAAAAAGTAAGACTAGAACAAAGAATTTAATTTCTACTTGAAACACTATGCAAAAAATGCAGGGAAATCTATGCTCAAATAATGACTAAAATATTTCACGAACGAATTTGTGAGTTTAGACGGCTTTCACGGATGTATCAGCAGATATTTTTGAAAAAGCTTATCAGTTCTGAGATCTTTGGACATTTCTGAGTAAGAATGGCTTTTTCCGACTAATTTATCACAACTTTAAAAAAACGACTTTTTCTTGTAAAAGCAGGTTCGCCCGACCACTGTGCGGCGGCAACACTTTCCAGGCAAACACTTTTGTGAGCCACTGTACGCAAGTGGAGCTAGTACTTACCACACATGACTCATGCAAATCACACAAACTTACAAACCATTTTGGTACCTATAACGGCAACTGTTTCTTTGTTTTACTTTCTTCGCACCTAAGACCTGATTTGAATGGAGAAAATCGAGAAATTAAGATGTACATACATCTATGTATAGTAGCATGTAGCTACCCAGTCAGAACACTACTCATCTTATAACGCGTTATATAACGCACAGCTATAACGCAAAAATGTGTTAGTTCGCCATACAACGAATGCGTTAGTTTTTTCTAGCGTCGGGAGAAACCTAACGCACTCACCGCTGTAAGTGTGCACATGTATATGACTTTCATCTCTTTCTAGCAAATGCATATTCGAATACATATATCTCACTCACTCACGTTAGGAATAACGAACCAAAATGTTAGCTCTAATCGTTAGGGCTAACATGGAAATGTGTTAGACTTACCACGTTAGGGCTAATGAACAAATACGTTAGATATAACAAGTTATGGCTAACGTAGAAATGAGTTAGCCATAACACGTTATGGCTAACGCTAAAATGAGTTAGGCATAACAGTTTTCATTTTAGCTTTAAAATTTTTATTTATTGTATTGTTGCAATTATATACATAAATATAAATAAAGCAAATAGCTTAAATAACTCCATGACCATCCCCATTCGAACATTCCAGACTTTTTGATTCCATTTTTAGTCCAGCTGACTGGAGGCTCATCAGTGGACACCTCTTCTGAATTCTTGATTCTGAAATACATAAATAATTTCATTAATGCGTACATATTTGATATATGTACATGATTCTAAATTATTTATTACCATTTGCAGCTGATTTTGAGATCTTAAATAAAATATTTTTACATTTACCGCACCGATTTCACGTACTATAAAATCACAATTAAAATGACGCCGTTTGAGATTTCGTTTCTACTTCTTACGTTATTCTTTTCGCAGCCAACTTTGTTGATTTTTGAACAAACTGTGCTCTCGCTCTAACATATTGCTCATTATACATATAGGTATACCATGTTAGCGCTAACGTAGATATGAGTTAGGCATAACATGTTATTGCTAACGGCGAAAAGCGTTAAGAATACCATGTTTGTGAAAAGAGAGTGAGAAAGAATGAAGAAAGAAACAAAAAATTTTACAGATACCTTTCAGTGTGTTGGTAAAAATGGAAATTTGGTTTGAATGTGTTGGTGAATGCGTTAGTCGTGTCTGGCTGGGTATGTACGAACGTTCCTACATAAATATGTAAGAAAGTGCATTGAACAGCTGTTCGTTATACATACATAGTATAATACACGAGCATTTTGCAAAAATCTGTTCACCTCAACCTCTTTTACCTGTATACAAACAAACAACTAAACGTACAAAGTTCTTTTATTCCCTTATTTCCTCGTGATCATTTAATTTCATTTGCTTCTCTTTGAATAGACACTTTCTAAAGCGAGACATTCGCTATTTCGCTACATTTGTTACTTTTGTTGTTGCCAAAATTTATTTTTATATATTTACCTATACATATGTATGTAGATATGTGCATATTTATACAAAAGTGAGTTTTTCTTAATTTCCTCACAACATATTTGCGTTATCGTAGGGTTGTCATTATTTTTGCCCAGGGACTGTAACGATTATGAGTTATATCCAAAAGTTGACTTTTAATCATTATTTGCTGAGTTTTATTTTCTGCTCACAAAATAAATGTTATTTCTTGAGTTTTATTTTTCCATCAGAAAATAAAAGTTATTCCTTGAGTTTTATTTTTCCCTCAGAAAATAAAAGTTACTTCTTGAGTTTTATTTTTCCATCAGAAAATAAAAGTTATTTTTATAGTTTTATTTTTCGATCAGTAAATAAAAGTTATTCCTTGAGTTTTATTTTTCCCTCAGAAAATAAAGGTTACTTCTTGAGTTTTATTTTTCCATCAGAAAATAAAAGTTATTTTTAGAGTTTTATTTTTCGATCAGTAAATAAAAGTTATTTCTTGAGTTTTATTTTTCCCTCAGAAAATAAAAGTTATTTTTTGAGTTTTATTTTTCCCTCAGAAAATAAAAGTTATTTTTTGAGTTTTATTTTTCGATCAGAAAATAAAAGTTATTTTCTAAGTTTTATTTTTCTGCTCAGAGAATAAAAGTTTTTCAGTTTAATTTTGGCTGCAATTGTAGATTTTGCCATATATGTAAATAGTTAAAGTAGATAAATATATTTTTAATTTTTTTTATTTATAAACTTTACTTACATGTTAATGTGGCAAAATAGACAGCTGCAGCTAAAATTAATTCTCTGAGCAAAAAGATAAAACTCAAAAAATAACTTTTATTTTCTGATCGAAAAATAAAACTCAAAAAATAACTTTTATTTTCTGAGGTAAAAATAAAACTCAGAAAATAACTTTTATTTTCTGATCGATAAATAAAACTCAAAAAATAACTTATTTTCTGATGGAAAAATAAAACTCAAGAAATAACTTTTATTTTCTGAGGGAAAAATAAAACTCAAGAAATAACTTTTATTTTCCGATGGAAAAATAAAACTCAAGAAATAACTTTTATTTTCTGAGGGAAAAATAAAACTCAAGAAATAACTTTTATTTTGTGATGGAAAAATAAAACTCAAGAAATAACTTTTATTTTCTGAGCAGAAAATAAATATCAAGAAATAACTTTTATTTTCTGAGCAGAAAATAAAACTCAGAAAATAATGATTAAAAATCAATTTTTTTATATAAATCGAAAAAATAAAAGTTAATGCACCTAGAGATAGTCTGCGTTACGGTGATTACATCTGTGTACTTCTTTTGCGTTTAGCATTTCTCCTTCAGTATGATTTTTTTAGTCAAAATTTAAAAAATTACGATTATTTGCAATCCCAGTTTCTGCCTCATATAAATACATACATACATATGTATGTTATACAGTCGGTGTCTACCAAAAAGATTACATATTATAGCGATAAAAAAAACTGGCCTTAAGTTTTGAGTGCAATCGTGTCCGGTGGATACTGTTCGCTTATTGGAAATATTGCTGCGTTTTCTCTTTAGTCGGTTTTACGTGCTGGATCGACCTGGAGTTACATATATCGCGCCAAGGATTGTCATTCAGACTACACTTTTCAGAACTTGCGGGAAGTATTTTTGAGGTTACAACAGTATTGGAAATACATACATATGTACATACATACTTAATCTTCAAAATCAAAAAAAAAAAAAATAGCTCTTCATTAACTTTCACTACGTGCTAATATAAATACCATGTAAATCTTAGAATCTAAAGCGCTGTTTTACCTATGGAAGTTGGCTGTATAAGATTAGTTGCAAAAATCGAGAAAAATCTTCCATACACTTTCTGAAAATATGTTCGCTTAATTGTTGTAACATTAAAATATTCTCCAATATTTCAAGAGCTGCTGCGTGAGTGACGGACCTCGTCTGTACTTGCACGTTATACAGTGAGAAATTCTATTAAAAACTATAACATAATCGGAGTACCTACACATATCTTGTCACTCACTGCGTGTAGTCTGTAGTATAGAGGTATTATTATATGTACATACCTATGTATGTAAATACGTATAATTAAGAGGTAATTCACTTGTTCACCGTGTTTTCTAGTTGTGCTCTTCTGCTGTTTGTCTGCTTTGTCATGTGTATGTTTTTTTTTTTTTCAGCACAACGGCAGGTGATGTTGCTTTTACTTCCGTATTTCGGAGAGAATTCATAATCACACGATATTTTAAAAGTTTTGGGACATTCTTATAGATAGTGATGAGGTGATTGGTTACTTCGTTTTATAAAATCAATTAGAAGGTCAAAACTCGAAGCTTTAACTAAGATCTTTTTTCAAGTGTGTATTTTCAAAACCCTTATGTTTCGAATTATTAGTTATTACATTTTTTGTTTTAAAGAACACTTATGTATGTATTTTCCTGTCCAAACTCTGACTGGAACGCTTGACATATCCTCGTACCATACAAAAACTAGCACTTTCAAAAATTCTCTACGAAAAGTGGCTCTTTCGACTTTCGGCTGACGAAAAGTAGCAATAATTATATATGCAATTCGTCAGCCAAAAATTTAAAGTGCTAATTTTCGTCAGACACAAAAAATCGGCTGCTAGTTTTCGTATGGTTCGACGATATGTTGTTCACTCATAAACATATAATTTTATCCTGTGCGTAGGCTTCTGTTTGTGGCGCCTTAATATACATACGTACATACATACATAAATGTATTACCGCCTAACAAAATTGCCATTGTTGCCACTAACTGCTGAATTTGTTGTTTTTTGTTACATTTTTATTCTTAATTTAATGCTTCCAATTTACATATGTATACGCTCTGCCGAAAAAAGAAAAATAAAACGATTTGGAAAGGGCCAACGAACTTTTTTACTTGGTACTCGCTTTGCTCAGCTCTGCTCTTTTTCTTCATACATTGTACACCAATTTATTGTTATTATGGATATTATGGTGTTTTTGCTGTTGTTGGCATGAATGCAAAATTGCGTTTGGTTGTGCGCACTTCACGCTCGGCTACCTGTTCGGATGTATGAAGATACGTTTTTTTTTCTCCTATATTTACTCCAATATGGAGTCCAATATTCGCTACTGTTTGGAGGGGTCTTGAAAAAGATGTGATGTAAGGTAACCGAACCATCAGTTGTGCGATCTGTAGGCTTCCCTCAGCGACGTATAAATGTATCCGTATTTAAAATTTTGATACAAACACATTTTACTGAAGAATTTTTTCTGATTTCCATTTTAATCAAAGCCTTGAGTTAATTTCGCACCTAAATAAATGCCCCCACTCTAAAAATGCATTTGAAATTTAAAAATATGCGCATTTACTCACATGAATTTGCATTGACATTTTAATAATGAATTATAATTTATAGGAACTACAAGATCTGGGCAGAGATCCACCTGCACAATGTTCAGCTGGACCAGTTGGTGATGATTGTAAGTACATGCATATGTATGTATATAAGTAACCAGCCCACTATAGTCCTAATTTGTATGTGGAAAAGTTGAGTATCGAACTAATTAACTGACAGTTGCCATTTTGCCTGTATGCCTGTAAGTGCATACCTTTTTTAAAATAGCAGTTATTTGTATACAAATATTATCAACGAAACAGCTTACGATTTTGTCATCATTTGAGTAGTTCACTTTCAAAAAGTGCTATGTTGAATATTTTCGATTTTGAGTTTTTGGTGGATTGTGTACCAGTATTTAAAGCTGTAAGAATTGATTGCAAACTCCCTCCGTGTTCTGAAAAAGTTGCATTAAATACGAATAAAGTCTATGATTTTATATATAAACTCAAAATTCTCTATCCTAAGCTTAGTATCGACCTCTCAAGAAACGCAAAAGTTTCATATAAAATGACGTACAAGAAATGCTCAAGAAATTTTTCTTGTGAGACTTTCTTGAGCGATTATCGACCTCTCAAGAAATTTAGTACACTTTTTTAATACTATTTTTCAACGTTATGCGAACACAGCAATACCGGTTTTGCCAAGAAATATATCATCGAACATTTATTTCTTAAAGAAATTTTGACGTTTGTTGCGTGTTGAAAAAAAATCGTGGAAATCGTTAGTGAAAATGGCAAAAAAGAAACGAAAAATAGAATGCACAATTTTTCTAATGATGCAAGGGCATAGTTGGCATCGATTTCTCATATTTTATTCCATTCCGGCCATCAATATACCACAGTTTACCAGTAATATAAGGTCATCCTCGTCGCTTTCGATGATTTCCTAAAATAACAACAAAATAAAACCATTGAAACCATATATTTAAAGCTTTTATTTAATATTTTTTAAGAACGTACTAATTGCTTATGTTTATAAAAAGGTTTATTTTGTTTACGTTTTTGATGCTCTTTTTCATTTCACTTGGTATTCACGGTGGATTACTAAACGTCAAAATTTCTTACCTACTACTATATTTTGCTCAAGAAATAAATCCAAAAATTTTTTGAGCTGTTTCTTGAGAGGTCGATACCAGCCTTTAACGTGAAAAATTCACATATCCCTCATTTACATTTTTTACTTAATAGTGTGGTCATTAAAGAAATAACATATGAGTAGTCCACTCTCCAAACTCCCTATGTGAATTCTACATGTCAAATTACAAAAAACCTCTGCGACCTCAAGGTCTATATTATTTGAATATTTTTTGTTATTACCTGAAAACTTAACCCATAAGGAATTTAATAGTTTAAACAGAATCAGCGTCGGACGAATTTCGTCGTTCTGTCAAACGATTAAAATACACGGCAGTATATGCGAATGAACAGAACGAAAACGCTGGCGAAAATCGCCCGGCGAAAATTCGTCAGAATAGACTTATTTCTAATCGCCATCGCCTGTCAAATAAATCATTTGGAACTTGATAAAAACATGTAATAAAATAAAAATATACGTTTTTTGATGTGGAGAAAATTTAAAATATGGACAGAAGAGAAGAGTATGGAAGAAGTAAGGGAACATCGTAATTGTAAAAATATGCATATGGCAATTTCGCCTTGATTCTGTTTTACTGGGTGATATTCGCAAACAAATGTCATCGCGTCCGGCGCTTGGTTATGTTTAAAGCTTAAGGATATAAAAAAAATAAAACGGCAATATCGCTAGCTTAGAGTGCAAATTGTGTAAGTCCTTTCTTAAAAATTTCTAGGAGAGACGAAAAACAAAAAATTAAAAAATTTCGAAATGAAAAAAAAAAAATTCCGTTCATGTAAATATTTTGGACTTACACAATTTTCTTCGATTTTTGGACTTACACAATTTGCGTATCACTGAATAACAACGAGTAGAAATATGACAAGAGTCACAGACTTGTTTAGCGCGGTGCGTATTTGATTTTTCTAGCGTTCTACATAAAAATACACTTTTTCATAAAAATGGACTTACACAGTTTGCACTCTAAGCTAGCGATATGACAGATTTTTACAAATTTAATGTTACATAATTTTTATTATTTTTTAGCTACTTTGAGACAGTGTTATTTCACATAGTAAATAAAACATAGACTTTTGAAGGCGTATTTTTTTATTTAATGTTTTTTTTGTTCATTATACGAAAGCATTTTGCAATACATTTTTAATGGACATTGTACACTTTAAATACTGGTATACAATCCATGAAAAACTCAATATCGAAAAAAAAATGCACATAGCAACTTTTGAGAGTGGACATGTAGACAAGTTATAAAAAGAACCGAAAAATAGAAGATGACGTTTCTTGTTCCTACAAATCGATATCGTACCATCCTCCCATTTTACTGAGTAGAAAACTTCCAAGATATTTGTTTCAAATTTATTTTGATGTTCCGAAATTTGGGGTTTTATGGACCAAGACGGATTTTTGAAAATCAAAAATGAAAAAATCCACCAAATAAATTAACCAGGCCAATACGCACATCAAATTCAACCATTTTTACTTCCAGTTGTACCCTATGGCGTATGAGTAACCTTGAGTTTTCTTGGAGTTGAATAAAGGGAAAAAAACCAATTCCAAACACCATAAGTCTACGTTTTTGGGTATAGCTCTTCAATTTTTCAGTTAAAATTCTGAAATTTTGTATTTGGAGCATTTATAATAATAATAATATACATAATACAATGGCGCTTTTATAACTCTGACGAGTTTTATGGCCGAGCTTCTCTCCCAATTCGAGGTGTGCTCCTTTTTTTGTTTTTTCCTACTAATTGCGTGGACCTACAGTTTTATGCCGGCTCCGAACGGCGAATGCATTTTTTGTGAGAAGCTTTTTCATGGCAGAAATATGTACATTCGGAGGGTATGCCGCCCACTGCGGAGAGGTGACCGCTGCTCTTAAAAAACCCAATAATTGGATTTTTACTAATTAGAAAAATTTGTTTGGTGTTTGCTCGGACTGGGGTTTGAACCCGAGACCTCTGGCATAGCGGGCGAGCACTCATTTACACAAAGTGCTGTCAGCGAAAATCGTGGATATCGGATGACTATAACAGATATCCCATACCATGATTTTGAGCTAAAGAAAAAAGCGTATTCTACACCATTTCCAGAATGTCAATTGGATTTTAGAAAGGTGAAATTGGATTTTAGAATAGCCAACTTGGTTTTAGAAAGGGAAAATTGGATTTTAGAAATGTCTATTGGATTTTAGAAAAGGGAAATTGGACTTTAGAAACTGTAAATTGGATTTTCGAAAACTTATATAATTACGTATACGACGTACATTATACTTTCATACGCAATAAAGAATTTCTATTCGAAAAATTCTGTGCAAAATTTATTTTACACGCACATTCTGAAATCCAATTCACGCTTTCGAAAATCCAATTTACGTTTTCTACAATCCTTTTAACGCTTTCTAAAATCCAACTGACATTTCTAAAATCCAATTTCCCTATTCTAAAATCTAATTCTCTCTTTCTAAAATCCAGTTAACGCTTTCTAAAATCCATCTGGAAATGGTGTAGTTCTCCTATACCAGAAGATAGATTATCATTTTAAAATGTTACTATATTGACTTCAATTATAAAATAATAAGCGATTTTGGGCATTCAGCCTTTAAACCGGGAAATCAGGCTATATTTCGAAAAAAACAACTCATCCCATTTTAGTTTTGATTGAATTCTGACATTTTCATTCAGCATAAAATTTTGGTTGAATTTGATGTGCATATTGGCCCGTAATTTTTTGGAGATTTTTGTCCATTTTTGATTTCCAAAAATCCGTCCTGGTCCATAAAAACCAAATTCCGGAACATCAAAATTAATTTTAGACAATTTTCATGAAGGAGTTTTCTACTCAGTGGAATCCGAATTTCGATGGCACGATATAGATTAATAAATCACCCCGGCCTGATATGTATGCCCTAAAAATATGGAATAATTTAAAATTGTCCCTTTTAATTAAAATTACTTTACGAATAAGCTGTGCTTAAGAAAAAAAGCCTGCAGTCGATATGCTTTGTCCACACCCATACACATTTCTATGGGAACGAATCAACCAACATTTAAAGCCAGCAACAATGCAGATTCGCCATCATGGGTGCCTACTTCTCGTCTAAAATATCTACAACCTTTCTCTTTACATCGCCTAACGACATTAATGCAACTCCACTTTGAACTGCTGTTCTCTCGCGATGCAACTAATAAAAAGCTTAGCTGCGTTATTGGCATTGAGATTTCTGCACATTATGATGTGCGTGTGATTGTGGGTGGGGAATGGGATGGGGTGGCCGAGCTTGCAGCTAAAGAAATTCAAATGTGAGCAAACGCAGCAACTGCATAAACTTTACGCCCAACTGCTGTTGCTTTTGTTGAATGTAACTGCATTGAAACGACGCCAATAGAGCGCTAGCAGAGAAGTCGACTGTGACAGCGAAAGCAGCGCAATGAAGCCACATTGAAATCGGCACTGCTTTGTGTGCATATGTAAATGCATCCATAGTTTGGCCATGGCACGCCAAGTGTGGTGTGTGGGGAGTTAAAATGTAACGTAATGTAGTGTGGTAAGTGTAGGCATTTATGCAATTAGGGTGTGTTGAAAATTACTCGTCTATTTAGTCTGTCATAGACAAAGTTTACCGAAAAAGAAAAAAGTTAGATAAGCCTTGGTCATAGAGCGCGGCTGTCAAGTTGCATTTGTTCTATTCCGAACGCTCCAAATTTCGCACTATAGCAAATTTTCCGTCAAATATTTATTAATTTTTTTATAAGAAAAATTCATGCTTTTGCATAACCCTGTGCTGCTAGCCTTGGGTGGCGTTATTGTTTGTAACAGCTGTTGTTGTGGCCTAACTTTCGGCTGCCATGCGAACACTTAGCGAAGGGATTGCAAAAATTCAAATGGCCGTAGTGAGAAAATATCGCTGCATATCTACATACTATATGCATATGTATGTGCGTACATAGTACGTATATATGTATACTACATGGGTTTCGCTGCCAAGGCTTTTGTAGTAATGAATGGGAAACTTTTCGTTTTTTTTTTTTTTTGCTTAGTATTTACTTTTGTCGGTAAGGGCTTTTTGTTAGCAGCTATTGGACGCGCCCAATAGAATGAGCGTGCTGATTTCTAGGACTGAATGTAAGAGTTAGGTAAAAGGAGAGGGTGTTTTTACAGTGTATTCTCCGATTCCATGTAATTTTTGTGCGTACATAGGTATGTAATAAGTTACAAGTTCTAGCGCTTCAATTTATGAATGTTCATTGTATTTTAAGCGTAATTGAATTTATTGTTTTATTACAAGAGGCGGTTTTTAAGGCAAAAATATTACTTTTTTGATGTTTGTTTCGAAACAAGATACTGAAGATGGCGCAGATTAGCCGAAACCGTTTTATAACCAAATCAAACTTGACAAGCGATGACGGAAATTCATTCCACAATACATCGCATAAATATTTCCTAGTCGAGTATAATTAAAGCACTCCTATTAATATTGTCAATACTGCTCATATATGTATGTATCCACAAAAGTTTAATGCTATTGTATAGATTAATTATGTATTGACTAGCTTAATTATTTAATAAAACCTAAAAAATCATTGGCTCTGTCCGTTTTTCGTTATCTAATCGTACTATTCTTTTTTTTACATTTTTAATAGAATTTAATCACTTCTTTTCCTCTCTCTCTCTTTACAGTATTTCACTGGCAAGCTACAATAATGGGACCGGTAAGAAAGCAACACTATTATTGTGTGTATACATACATGCATATGTATAAGGAACCATCTTGTTCTTGTTGGCTATCTAATATCAATGTTTTTTTTTTATTGTATTTTATTTTATTGGTATCACTTTTAGTTGTAATTATGTATCTTTAATGTTGGCTTTATTTTGTTCTTGATATTCAACCCACTCAGCATAGAACAAATGCAACAAAGTAATTTTAATGAAATACACTTCATTTCGCAGAAGAAAGCTTCTAAAAGAAATTAGACCTTTATAAATTAGACCTAAATAAATAAATAAAACAATAAATTAAGTGAGTAAAAAATACACATACACTGTGAGACAGCAGTTTTGGGCGAAATACATAGCTCTTTTAGGTTCTTTGTACAAAGATTTTGTCTGAGGGAACCCATAGTGAAATTTTATGGCGAATAATTTTCTAGAACCCTCGTTAACCCTCTATCGACTTTAAAAATGCTATTTTTCGCCCTTTCTAAAAAAAGTGGCCAAAACGACCTTTTCGTGGAGTGTTAGCGGGTTAAAGTATTCTATGAAATTAAGACCAGCCACACATGGCGGCAGAAAACGCGCAGAATTTGGACAGAAAGCCATAAAAACGCGCGTCTTCATGTGTGCACATTGGCAGAAATACAAGGAAATCGAGGTTTTTTTGTAAACCGGCGTTTTCTGCCTGCCCAAGTTCTGCGCGTTTTCTGCCGTCATGTGTGGCTGGTCTAAAGCTCGTGCAATTTTACTATATGTTTGCTAACAACATATTTCTATACGATATGTATTATTCACAGCTATTCTACAATCCCTCGGAACTCCGATCGCGGCGACGCCGACTGCTACGACAAAACGAAAATTGGTATTCTGGTTTACGACGTTTCGAACATAAGTGTTGTTAAGTGTTAAACTATGTTCGAATCAGTGTTAGGTAGCGTTTATGCGAAATAATATGTATTATTTGACAGCACATTTGTATTTTTGACAGCAAATTTATATTTTCAGTAAGTTTTAGATTAAATTTTCAGAAAGAATATATTAAATGGTTAAAAAATGGATTCCATTGCTGCAACAGCTTATTTAGTGGAAAAATAAATGGAAGAACAAAGGAATTTGGACATTAATTTTAATTCAATTTTTTAAAATATTGCTTTCTATTATTAAAAAAAAAAGTGCCAACATATATGAAAACGGCATTTATAGAATACTGTCACCAAGTTTCATGCGATAATACCTTGTAATTCGGAAATTAACACCGGCTAAGCTTGGATAGAATGAACCAATTTTATTTATTTACAAACTACTGCGAATTTTTCAGTGAAACTTTCAGGAAATATTCTTTGGATGATAATTCATCTACCTTCAACGCTTTCAACTACTATTAAATTATAATATTAAAGTTCTCCAAAAGGAGAATTCTGCCGGCTGAGGATTTTTTAAAGCGCGCCTAAAGGCCGGTGACACAAAGAAGTCTTCTACACAAACATTGCTTTAACAAGGAATATCTCTTGCGCTATAATCGTCCGCGGGAGCGACTTTTTTATGATCTGTGATAGGATCGTGGTTCATTATATACAAATTTTCCCTTAACACCAGTGGTACATTATTGCGATTCCCACTTTAACTATTACTAATTTAAAAATAATGAAAAAAACTGGACTCCATGAACTCAAGGGCAATGAAAATGCCAACTTTAGTGAAAATAACATTTACAGCTTATTCCAACAAAGTTTCATGCGAAAACCTCTTGCAGTTGGTTTGTTTTACACTATGTATTTATAGTAATATGTTATATTGATGCAATCCATGGATGACGATCCACACTGGTCGCATATCAACAAGTTTTTATGGATCGCAAAACATAAAAGCAAATTTGAGATCCAGGTTGCGATCAATCAAAGCATGAATATGTACATATCGTGTAGCAGGAATTTTGTGACTCGCCAGGAGCGTTGAGCATGAACGGATATAGAAAGTGAGCACGTTTCTTCGATTTGTTAGTTTCTCGTGCAAATGTTTGTAAATCATGTTGCAAGGCGATATTTTAAATCTTTAAAAAGACACAGTGAGGCAAAAATGCTTAAAGGAGTACATCTTGGCACAGAAATTATGCCCGACATGCGCTACCCACTCATATTACATGATCGTAGTAATAATACACAATTAAAATTATTTTCAGAAGCTTTTATTAAACAATAATATATAAATATTGCTAAAAAGGATAATAAATTTTATTATTAAATAAAAGTTCAATACGTTGCAACTCCTTGTACTTATTTCCCTCTATTCAGTCTATTGTACTAAAGCAGATTCCTTTTGTTCACTTATTTTGCAAAGAAAAGGCCAGTAGCATAGCTAAACCAAGCTTTTTTTGTATAATAATGTTGCATAAATTTAAAAATCATAGTTTAATTACATTAAATTGGTAATCATTTCCAAAAATAATCAAAATTTCTATTGCCTCCGACACACAAAAGCTGACGGAAAGAATCGCTCCGATAAACTGTCAAAAATCCGATCCATCGTGAACCAGAATGCCGATTTCCGAACTTCGAAATAATCTGACGTTCATCGGACGTCAATCGAATTGCAGAATGCCATTTGATCCGAGTCACCTCCGATGAAAGTGGATCGTAAACCGGAATAGATGTGGTAACCTTTTTTTTTCGTTATTTAAAAATCACTCAAACAAAATTGCGCAAATTTAAAATGGCAATAAAAAAAAATTTGACTCCAGGGAGCGAAACGGTTTGACAACCATCTAGGCCCGTGGATTTTAGTCGCCTCTTACGACAGGCATTCCTTATCACGGATATATTCTAAGCCCCCTAACCCGCTGGGGTCACATAAAATAGTGGTCCTTCGTTCTGTGTGGGAATTTTTCCGCGGGAAAATTTTCCAACAATCTATCACGCATTGAGAAAATAGAGATATTGGGGGTTTTAGAGGAGTCCCGTTGGCCGGAAATGTTTGTAAGTTGTGAAATTTACCAAACAAAACCACAAAACTGCGCACTATTACCGAGAAAAGGCACTTAAAAACACGAACATATGTATGTATGTGAGTAGAACACCTTTTAAAAAAATATCCCTCATCCAGCAGAGGTAACAACAAATTACCAACAAATATCTCATGAACCATAAGCCTACGGCAGGTTTTGATTTCAGTTTTGTCATCTGTATGTGAACATCTACCCCCCTGAAAAAGCAATTTTTCTCGGACCAGGGTCCCTTAATGTAAAGCCGACCCAGTTGGTAGACATATGGCTATCTGAGTTTGTTCTGCCCCCAGACAACATCCGCCCATGAGTGTCACAGTGTTACATCTATTATGTACATTTTTCTTTACGCTCATTAGTAATTGCATTCTTCTCTCGTTTTCTTCTATCTTTTCAGCCTGACAGCCCGTATCAAGGTGGCGTGTTTTTCTTAACAATTCATTTTCCAACAGATTATCCATTCAAACCGCCTAAAGTGGCTTTTACAACGCGTATATACCATCCAAACATTAACAGTAACGGATCGATTTGTCTCGATATATTAAGATCTCAGTGGTCGCCAGCATTAACTATTTCAAAAGGTGAGCAAAGCAATGCATATGTATTATGTATATGTATGTGCATTTGAAATGTATTTGACAATAAAATATTTTTTTTTTCTTCTTCTCTCTCCACAGTTTTACTATCGATTTGCTCTCTACTCTGTGATCCCAATCCAGACGATCCACTCGTACCAGAGATTGCAAGAATATATAAAACCGATCGGGAAAAATATAATGAACTTGCACGAGAATGGACTAGAAAGTATGCTATGTGATGCGTTCCAGTTTGTACAATCGATCCGTCAACTAGAAACAGCAAAAACAGCAACCAGAATGTTTGCAACACCACCACCACCACCACCACCATTAGAAAGGAGGAAAAGAGGGATTGCTGCTATAACATCATTATCGGCAACAACAACAACAACAACAATATATGTAAACTTAGTAATGCAAATAATAAGAACAACAACAAAAATGGCATAGCGCTCTAAAAAATAAGCTAAAGCAAAGCAAGGGTTTGAAATATAAAATATATGTAGACATATAGCAGAAGCAACAACAACAGCAACCAACCAACCAACATTTTCTTATTCAGTTACAGCAAACAAAAAAAACAAAACAAACAGGATTAAATATACATATAATAATAATAATAATTAATTCAAGAGTGTATAAGCAAGGACTATGCGTAAAATAGAAAAGCAAAAAAGATATATGCGGAATAAAAAACATACAAACAAATTAAAATTGCAACAAAACAAATAAATCAACTTACTTATTATTATTACATTTATAATTAATTAATTATCATAAATTATAATTATATTCTTCAGAAGAAAAATTTAAACAAAAGATAAATCAGAGATAAACCAATAAAAAAAACAACAAAATTAAAAATTATGCAAAAATTATGAACATTATAAGGTCTGCGGCGGCGAAGGAGGGGGTGTAGAATAATAACCAAATGGATTAACGGTAAAAAGAAAGATATAAACCAGACTGATTTACGGGCAGTGTAATTTGAGATACGAGATGCATGCAATAGTTGGCATTTTTTCGCAACGTCTGTGACTTGAGGAGTTTGTACGCGCTGTTTGACAATTAAATTTCTTACTAATTATTAAACTTCACAGTGCATTCGCCTTTTTGGTGGAGAAAAGAATATTCAGTTTAGCATGTAAATGAATACAAATACATTTCTTTTGAATAAGCTACTTGTGGAATAAATTTTAAATGCATGTTTGACTAAATAAGCGCTTTCGATGTACACAATAAAGTTCCATTTTTCATTAATGTTTACCCAATAACTGCTCGCACGTCAGCGTGACTGTATTACACGCTTCGATAAGCGTATGTGCAGATATATTTCCTTATAATAGGCAATGTTTATGATAACTTTGTTGAGACTATTGACATTGATGCAGCAGCTGTCATTAATAGTCAGGAGAGTTGCTTTCTAGTAATGTCTTGATTTGGCCTATAATTTCCTTGCCGTGCTTTTTTCACAACAGTTTTGTAGTAGTACATATTCATATGTATGCAGCACGCATTTAAGATAAAGTATGTTTTTCCGTACGTACGTACATCCCCAAATTTGCATAGCATACGACGGAGGCAAATTCAAAAAATCTAACTGAAAAAAGTGATGATGGACGATCTACTCGTTCCTTCACGTGCTTCGCGCACTCGAATAAAGTTTATATGCATACACGTACATATATAAATACATATATATACATACATACATAATTAAGCAAATCGTCATTTGGTGTGTAATACATAATTCTATGCCTAATCAAAACAAAAAAAAAAAAAGGAAAACAAAAAAACTAACAAATGAGTTGTAAGACGAAAGAACGTAGTTTAATTTACATGTATAATTTTTTTTTTTGTCTGCATAAGAACTACTACATATATCTAGTACATACAAACTAGACAAGAAAAACAAAAATAATTGTGTGCTTACGAGAGCGTTAAAGTAAAGTAATAAGTAATCTAAACAAGAGGAGTGTGTGAGCGAACAAGCGATCATAAGAATTGCTGTTTTTTTTATTTAATTTACCACAGTAATTTGAAAGTAAAAAGTAAAAAAGAAAAAAAAAATCAAACGTGTACTATTCTTGTTGGTGAATGAATTTTTTAATGGATTTCGTTCTTTCTGTAATAAATATATATAAATACCTTCTAAAAAAAAAACTACTGGAATATATATTCGTCATTTTAGGCTTTTCTTATATATTTTCTCTTAAAACAGAGGTCAGCTAATTCTTTGCGTATATCTTTTGCTGTTACGTATTTTTTTATTTGCAGATAACTCCGTTTTTATTTTATAGAAAATGTTTTTCTTGTGGCTTTCTGCTGTGATTTGAGGCGTCTTAACATGTAACGCCTAAGATTAATATGCAAAAGATGTCGTCATCTCTTTAGGCTGGCCAATTAAGGGAAACTCCTTTGCAACATTGTTTCGTTTAATTTTCAAGTATGCGAATGGACCAGACCAGGGATTATCACACTACATAATACTTGCACACATTGTGCACGTGTTAAAAGCACAAAAGCTCTTGGCTACACCCAAAAGAAACTCGACTATGATGAAAACTAAAATTTTTAAATTGGAAATCGATATTATTGCTATTAAAAATTTCACAAAAAACCGCAAACCAAAAAATTCAAATAAAAAAAATAACCGCAAAAATGCAAAATCATGATTCCTAATAAAATATTACGTAAAAAAATTAAAAATAAAAAAACCACTTCCAACACACAAGCATTCAGAGACTGCTCGAGCAACACAACCTGCTAGCTCAACAGTAGGCATGGGTAACACTGCGCTGCGCGGCGCAATTGCGCTAACACCAACCCTGGCGTTATTGCGCTAACTCCGATTTGAGAAATGCGCCAACTCAATTTTGTAATATAAAACCGACTAAATTTCGTGCGCTAACACCAGCACCAATATAGCGCTAGAGTAAAATGGCGCAACTACAACGCCAATAACAGCACCATAGTATATGTATACGTATGACACCGTCACAATTATGTATGCTTGATAGTGATCTATGTGACTCTAATTTCCAGCATATTTTCACAAATATACGGAATATGTTTCCAAATGATTATGAAAATTGAAATTAATTGTGCCCTCGTATATGTAAGCAGAATTGCGCCAAAAGAAATAAAACAGGGATGGTGAACAGTAACAAGCGAAAAAATGTTATTTATGGATTATTCCATGACAATTGCGCTAAAGGTGTTATTGCGCCAGTACCGTGAGTTGGCGCCACGAGTGGCGCTGGAGTTATTGTATCAGCGCCAAAAAAATTGCGCCATTACCCATGGCTACTCAACAGCTCAATGCTGACTGAAAGTCGTTGAACAAAAATTCGTTGAGTGAACGAAGAGATTTGTAATGTCGGTGTGACATCTATCAAAAGCTTTTCCACGCGTGGATAGCAAAAGCAAACCACTGGACTAGACTGAAAGAATTATTCTGTTATCTGTATAACATTTTACTTAATTCAATTAGATAAGCTGTTTTCTTTAACAAAACCAACACTTCAAAATTTGGAATTATCTGCTCTGTATCATTTTCCATTCCCAACGCTCATCATAATAACACTCAATATTGAGAAGCATAATTTTAGGCTGGATGAATTTATATAAATGCAAAAATTTATAAGTATCTCAAGGTATACTTATATTTAGTTTACTTCACGTTGTAATGGCAAAAAAAACCTGGTTTCGAGTCTGGTTTCTTAATAATAATAATATAATAATACAATGGCGCTATTATAACTCTGACGAGTTTTATGGCCGAGCTTCTCTCCCAATTCGAGGTGTGCTCCTTTTTGTTTTTCCTACTAATTGGGTGGACCTACAGTTTTATGCCGGCTCCGAACGGCGAATGCATTTTTTGTGAGAAACTTTTTCGTGGCAGAAATACTCTCGGAGGGTATGCCGCCCACTGCCGCGAGGTGACCGCTGCTCTTAAAAAACCCAATAATTGGATTTTTACTAATTAGAAAAATTTGTTTGGCTCGGACCGTGGTTTGAACCCGAGACCTCTGGCATAGCAGGCGAGCACTCTACCCACTGCACCACAGCGACCACACTGGTCTGGTTTCTTACGACACATGTATGTAGATTAGGTAGGGTCGATTTTTTTTCGATAAAATCGCATAAGCGGATAATGCTCTATAGACTATTCTAAGCAACTTTGCCAAAGAAACCATGGGTCTTAAACCAATTCTTAGTCCGCGGGTTTTAAGCCGAAGTTTTTTTGTCAGGTAAAAAAAATTTTGTATTTCGCAGGCAGACAAAAATGATTCGAACTTCTTACCAAGAAGCAAGGATATACTTTTCCGAAGGATTTTGGTATGCTGAATCCGAATCTGAAGTCAAAATTTCCAAATTCGAAATAGTTTTCGAGATACCTTGACCTAAAAATGCAAGTGCAAAAAGTGCAATTTTCCTCAAATTTTGGAGTTAGGGTCAGCCGAAAGTTATGATTTCATTTAAAGTCTACGACCATTATCTTAAAAAATAGGCTTTGCACTTTCAAATGCCGTTGAGCTTATTAACATATCTTTTTGATCTCCGAGATATCCTGGCCAAAAGATGCAAGTGCAAAAAGTGCAATTTTCTTTAATTTTTGGAGTTAGGGCCAGCTAAAAGTTATGATTTCATTTAAAATTTACAACTACTCGTATTATCTTACAAAATAGGCTTCGCTATTTCAAATTCCGTTGAGCTTATTAACGTGTCTTTTTTTGTCTCCGATATATCGCTGTTTTAAAATGTGCATACTTTTCAGTACGTACACAATGTAGTTTTTTTCTTAAAAATACTTTCATTTCTTTGCTGCCATTTTTAACGTGTTGCTGTTTTTTGACCTACTTGAACTACAGTTTGATGATAAAATGGAAAATATTGTATCGCGACGGCAATCAGAACCGCAGTGTTGCAAGTATCACGTTCTTCGCGTGTTTGTGGCAACACCTGCAAAAGTCAAACGTTCGTTTGACACATCAACCGTGCAGTTTGTTTGAATAATCAGCAACAGAAAATTTGTGTCTGCAATTTTTGCTTTAAAAAAATGGAAAGAGAAGGGTAAGCATGATTGCTATATATTTAATGGAATATGCAATAATGTAATTTTAATAACACAAATTAATTGCAAATACTTTTAATAATGCCTTTATAGCAATATATCAGCTGAGTATCAGCAGGGAAGTGCGAAATAAGCAACGGGGTTGCTGTATTGCTGCAATTATAAATTTTCATGAACGTACCCTATGGCTTTGTTCAGAAACTCAGTTTGAAGCGCAACCTGATTTTGTAGTAGAAGCAGAGCGTTTATAAACGTCAATTTTGTATGAAGCGTCGCTCATCACAATCATCAAAAAAATAATTACTGCCGCTGTTGCGTTTCATGCTGCGTTTCTGAACATAGCCTTTATTTCAATCTAACGTATTTGAGAAGCCTGCACGAGATGTTAGCATTTTTGCACCACCACAAGATTTGAATGGCATTAACTTACAACACCGGCCGCTGTGGTGCTGTGGGTAGAGTGCTCGCCTGCTATGCCAGAGGTCTCGGGTTCAAACTAGGGATGGCAAAAAAAAATGAAATAACCGATTAACCGCTTTTTAGGTTAATCGAAAGCGTTTGATTATTAATCGCGAATAATTGTGGGGAACTAACCGATTATAACCGTTTTTCGATTACAATTATTCCTTTAAAAAAAAATATATAATAAACGAAAAAAATCGTCATTTATTAGGAAAAATCATAAAAATCGTCTATTCGGGAACTGGAGGGAACATTTATTGCGGTTTTTTGGATATATGTACTCACAAAACTGCAGGTAACCGAATTCGGACTCGGATGAAAAGGCGGAAATTCTGAACTTCGATTATTTCTTTTCGATTATTTTCGACCTGAGAGGAAAAAGGTTAATCGAAAAAATAATCAAAAGGAAAAAACCGATACATTTTAACCGTTAGCCGAAAGAAATTAACCGATTATAATCGTTTTTCCGGTTATTGTTGCCATCCCTAGTTCAGACCCCAGTCTGAGAAAACACCAAAAAAAAATTTCTAATTTGTAAAAATCCAATTATTGGGTTTTTTAAGAACAGCGGTCACCTCTCGGCAGTGTGCGGCATACCCTCCGATTGTATTTCTTCCAGTAAAAATCTTCTCACAAAAAAATGCATTCGCCGTTCGGAGCCGGCATAAAACTGTAGGTGCACCCAATTGGTAGGAAAAACAAGACGAGCACACCTCGAATTGGGACAGAAACTCGGCCATAAAACTCGTCAGAGTTATAATAGCGCCATAGTATTATTGTTATTATTATTATTAACTTACAACACGTTAACAGCAACACGTTAAAAATGCCAGCAAAGAAATGAAAGTATTTTTAAGAAAAAAACTACATTGTGTACGTACTGAAAAGTATGCACATTTTAAAACAGCGATATATCGGAGACCAAAAAAGACACGTTAATAAGCTCAACGGAATTTGAAATAGCGAAGCCTATTTTGTAAGATAATACGAGTAGTTGTAAATTTTAAATGAAATCATAACTTTTAGCTGGCCCTAACTCCAAAAATTAAGGAAAATTGCACTTTTTGCACTTGCATCTTTTGGCCAGGATATCTCGGAGACCAAAAAAGATATTTTAATAAGCTCAACGGCATTTGAAAGTGCAAAGCCTATTTTTTAAGATAATGGTCGTAGACTTTAAATGAAATCATAACTTTCGGCTGGCCCTAATGCCAAAATTTGAGGAAAATTGCACTTTTTGCACTTGCATTTTTAGGTCAAGGTATCTCGAAAACTTTCGAATTTGGTCATTTTGACTTCAGATTCGGATTCAGCACATCAAAATCCTTCGGAAAAGTATATCCTGGCTTCTTGGTAAGCAGTTCGAATCATTTTTGTCTGCCTACGAAAAACAATTTTTTTTTTACGTGACAAAAAAACTTCGGCTTAAAACCCGCGGACTAAGAATTGGTTTAAGACCCATGGTTTCTTTGGCAAAGTTGCTTAAAATAGTCTATAGAACATTATCCGCGTATGCGATTTTTCACTTTTTTCACTCCCATACAAATGGACCCGCTCTAATGTAGATCCTTTGTTGTTTTTTTTTTTTTTTGAAAAATTGTTCACATGTTTTAAATATTTATGTTAAGCAGTACTAGGAAGAAATGCAAATCAATAGATATACCTACATATAATCGTTTAAAGTGCAAAACCGTGTATCGACCAAATACATTACCGCATATCGACGGACCAAAATAGAAGAGAATTTTTGCGCGCTTTATTGAACCGGGTCAAAATTGTTTAGACAGGTTATAAGCGTCTTTTAAAAAGAAGAGGAATACAAACCTCTAGATTTTCATTTGAAATAAATTGTAAATAGGTACTAATTTAAACAATTTGGCTATTTAATCGCATAATCCTGTACCACTTCTCTTATCTGTAGTCATTCTCATATTCTTCCATAAATGTTTCATTTAGATTTAGATTTTGCATTCAAACTTTTTATTCCTCTTGTATTCCTCCTTTGTTATCTATTAACAAATGGCAACAATTTAATTGTGCTGTATAGCTCTGAACTAAAATCATCCCAAGAAATACATATGCCTATGTACAAGTGGTCCAAATTTGTATAAAGAAAATAGAGTTCTCCCGAAATCTGCAGAACAACCCGCATTTCATGCGAATACACTACGGAAATCTATACCGAAATGTCTTAATTTATTAAAGTTTAGAGGTCGCGCAAATGCCACCGAACTTACTTCGGCTTTTACATCAGTGCTGATACATATTTTCTTGGAAAGTCCTTAATGACCAACAAAGATGTTTTTTTTATCATTACAAATCGAACACATATTGGGTCATATTAATAAATACCAAGCATTTTCTTTTGCTTAAGGTTTCGACCTTTTACTCAAATTTTAAAATTTGGTTCATACAAATTATCGTAAAATTTTTTAAATCTTGAGTAAAAGTATTTGCTTTGCTTTTATTAATATGGCCCATTGTTTTAGGAGCAATATCATAAACATAGTCTTCCGCAATGATTTTTTCGGTATTAATATTTTTGGGCCACCTTAATGTACATGTACGAATAGCTGCGAAAAGATTCAATTAAAAACTGCAAAATTATCAAAATTGCAAATTTCCAATTCACTTCTCACTTAGTATTATCTTGAATCTCGAGTTCATTATCTCGAAAAATGTCAAATAAGGTTATCAAATCATGAAAAGTTCAGACATTCAGCATAGTCGTTTTTAAATTTTATCATGGTTCAAAAACGTGAATATAAATTTTGAATGAAGTACACATTGTCGGCCTCCTGCCAGAAACACGAATGTGAAAATTTTTTTAAGTGCGATATCTGCTCTTTATCGGGTGTATATTGATGTAATAACAATTAATATGTATTTGTATAAATGCTTGTGTAAACATACATACATAATATGTACGTGTACGCACATAAAGTTACGATAAAGAGCAGATATTAAACTTAAAAAATTTTCACTTTCGTGTTTCTGGCAGGAGGCCGACGACATGTTCTTTGAGATTATTATCAATGCAAATTCTAGTCGAACTTTGTGTTGCTATGTATGATGTACTGGGGAATTTTTATGGAATAAATGGAATATAATAATGGAATATTTCTATTTCCATGCCATAGCTTACTTGATCTGAGAACTGGGTTTTGGTAAAAATATGGATATCGGTATAATCATATACATACATACATAGGATGCTGGATGACTGCTTCAGCAACGCTAACAAACTTAGCTTAGTCCATGAACATACGTAGATTATCCAAATAGAGTTCGTTGAAAAAAGGGAGAGGGCCACTACAAACAACAACATACCATTAGCTTGCGATTAAACAATTTTAAAGTACAAAAAGTTTTCCGATTTACATATCGTCGTACCATACGAAAACTAACAAACGTTTTTTTTTGTGTCTGACGAAAAATAACAAAATCGACTTTTGGCTGACGAAAACTATCAATTTCGTTTAAACAACAACAATTTTAATGTAAAAATAGTATAGAATTACTGATACTTTTCGTCAGCCAAAAGTCGATTTTGTTATTTTTCGTCGGCCAAAAGTCGAACTTGTCATTTTTCGTCAGCCAAAAGTCGAACTTGTTACATTTCGTACAGAATTTTTTTATAGATAGCTTTCGCCAGAAATTTTAAATATGCTACTTTTCGTATGGTACGACGATATGTACATACAACATATGTACATACATACATATATATACATATACATCATATATATTATTTCTAATTGGTGTTTTTTTGCAATCCCTTTTTCTGCTCACATAATTCACCAAAATTAAAAAGTAAGGCATCGTTTTAAAGGTATAAATTAGCTATGCATGCCAAACGTTGCTTTATTGGGCGTGGTACTTTTTTTAATAGTATTTTGCAAAAATAAAGTTTAAATTTAAACTAAAAGAGTTGCGCCTAAAACTATGCCTTCAGAATTATTTTATTCTAACAAGAGTGCAGTGTTAAATACAAATTTCAAATGTAGATGTTGCTCCAGATGAATAGTCGTGTATATTTTAAAACACTTTTATAAGCTTTAGCTGTATGTTTGTATGTAAACATCACATTATTTTAGGCGAACACGTGTATATTCATACTTACGCTGAATGGGGGTTTTTCAGCATGGGATGCGCTTATTTATACACAGCTGTTCGTAGTACAATATATGTATATGTATTTATAGTTCTGATCAAATAACGGTTGTACGTAAGACCATAAAATATTGAGATAGATATGGACTTACATAAATCAAAACGATCACGATGAAAAAAAAATTGATTGAACGGCCGGTCGTACATAATCTAACTGGCGCAAAAAAAGAAATATTTTAATGAAATTTGGTACACAGATTCTAATGGGAACAGAGAAGGTTGGGGTTGAAAATAAGGCATATGTATGTATTTCGAAAAATACGTAAAACATGATAATTAAGTCACTAATAAAGCCCGAGTGATGGAATTTCATCCATGTAATGAGATTATGCCGTTATGAGGAAATATGCCGAAATTTAAAAAAATGGGCCAAGAGGGGCAAATTTTCAGAGATTTATAAGTCAAAACTCAGGAACTGTAGCAGATAAATCGATTAAGCTTCGACCACTGATTTGCTTGCAAAGGCAAACGTGTGGAAAAAAATTACCCAAGTCGGCAGGGACCACATACATATATGCATGTACATAAAAATATATGTAAACTATATAAAAATATAATGCACATACCTATATATGTAGGTATAATAAAAACATTTTATGCGATATCTTTGTCAAACATATAGGTTGTTCATTGAAAGTTCCATAAGTTCCACCAAACCAAATAAATAATAAGTTTTTTAAAATTGGCGTGACAGCACAAACCATACCGACTAGCGCCACGTATGCTTTGTTATTTTTTGCGCAAGATGCGCACGGGTCCAGCTAGTAGTTAATAATTTTAAAAGAAGTGAAATGAAAAATTAGCAAAACAACAATCAGTTTTCGCGGTTATCTCAAGGTCGCCGTCTTCGTCATATACAAATACAAATATTTAGGTCTTACCTTCATTTTACTTAGAGCCACTTTAATTTATTTGTAGGTTAAAAACCTGAAGTTTGTGTTTGGTTTGTATGTTTAATAAATTTTATTTTATTTACATCTGAAACCGCGATTACAGATTCGACCATGTGGGAACAACAAACCAGTCCATGACCGAAGAGTGTTAAAATAAAAAAAAAAAAAAATGCGTATAAATGAAAAAAAAGAAAAGGTTGGAAGCGTTGAGGTGAGGTGGTAGAGCAGTGAAATATCAGTAAATTGTCGCGATATGCAATATGCGATTACAACAGCAACTAAAAAAAACTATGCTAATGCGGTGCTGATGTTTTTTAAGGCATTTTTATACTCAGCTGTACTAGTACACAGAGTATTATAGTTTTGATTTCCTAACGGTGGATTGTAACAGAATGAAATAATCGAGATAGATATAGACTTATATATATCAAAATGATCAGGGTGAAAAGAGAAATCGATTGAGCCATGTCCGTCCGTCTGTCCGTCTGTCCGTCTGTCCGTCTGTCCGTCTGTCCGTCTGTCCGTCTGTCCGTCTGTCCGTCTGTGAGCACGATAACTCGCGCAAAAATTGAGATATTTTGATGAAATTTGAAATGTAAGTTGGTATCAAGACAGGAACGGATGGTATTGAAAATGGGTGAAATCGGACCATGACCACGCCCACCTCCCCTATATAGTAAAAATCGGAAATTTTTTATCTCGGTCACTAATAGAGCTAGAGTGATAAAATTTCACACACGTATTGAGCTCAGGCCCTTATGAAGAAATATGGTGAAATTTTGGAAAATGGGCGGTGCCACGCCCACTTATTAAGGGGCAAACATTGAAAGTTTTATGAGTCATAACTCAGAAACCGTTGAAGATATATCGATGAAATTTGATAGGCGTGATATACTTACTTAGGCAAATGTTTGGACGAAAAATTGCCAAAATCGGTTGACGACCACGCCCACTTTTATATATGGGTATTATAAAGTGACCTAATAAAAGCATTTTAAGCGATATCTCTGTCAAATATAAAGATATATCATTGAAATTTTATGGAAGGTGTCCAATTATGGACATAAAACAAAAAATACAAAAATTTTAGAAAATGGGCGTGGCACCGCCTCCTTTTAGAAGCAGGAATATACGAGATTTCTGAGCCCATAACTCGACAAATAATCGATATATTATGACGAAACTTGGTCTATACACTTTCACTACTTGTAGTAATACATGTTCGAAATTTTAGCGAAATCGGTTGACGACCACGCCCACTTTTATATATGGGTATCATAAAGTGGCCTAATAAAAACATTTTAAGCGATATCTTTGTCAAATATAAAGATAATTCATTGAAATTTTGTGGCATGAGTTCTACAATAGATCGGAAACAAAAAATAGAAAAATTTCGGAAAATGGGCGTGGCACCGCCTCTTTTCAGACAAAGGAATCAACGAGATTTCAGAGCCCACAACTCGACAAATAATTGAGATATTATGACGAAACTTGGTTTATACACTTTTATAACTTGTGTTAATAGACACGCAAAAATTTATTGAAATCGGTTTATGACCACGCCTACTTTTTAACAAAGATATTTCTGGAACACCCTTTGGGAATTTGTAACAAGACTTCTTTGTAACTAGAAGTCATAAAGGAATGAAATTTTGCACAAAGAATAATATTCATATGCTTAGTTGGATGACTGATAAAAATGTTGAAAATGGGCGTGGCTACGCCCACTTTATGCAGCACTCGCTTTATATAAAATACAACGTGTTTTCATCAAACGCAAACAAACAATGAAAGCATACAGCTGAGTATCTAATGTTCGATTCCACTCGAACTTAGGCTTCCTTACTTGTTCTTTTATTTATTTATTTATTTTTAATTTGTTTAAGAAAAAGCTACGAAAGAGTTCAATGAAACCGGTTCCAACCTAAAGCGACAAGTTCAAATGCATGTGTACATATGTAAATAAACATACTATATATCTGTATATATATGTATTGTGTGTACAATAAACAAGAAAAACCTTGAGCATATGTAGGAACATATGTATATTGTTGTAAAGTTATGCAATTCCCGATGCGCACCTTTTATGTTTCATATGCACGTGCTTGGTCTAAAAATATTCAAGTTTCTTGTAGACTGCTTTAAGTAGGAATCGTGAGATTTTCGTCAGATTTTCTCTTTTGTGATTGAGTTTATGCGTTCGAATAACTTGTGTGACGAGAAAAAGAAATACCGCCAAGTCCATACTATGTGGATACAATATGTAAGAATTTTTATAACATGATCGAAATCAAATCGGTTTTTAAGCTCATCATTTGTTCGGCATTTCTTGCTCTGTACCTTAATCATGATATGAATGGGTAGGTATGGTAAGAGATTTAACAGACGCAAAAGTTCTATTGGATGTTTTTAGTAAACAAATTAGTTAACCTACCCTGGAAATTACCCTGGTTATATCTATTTGGCCTTGGGTCAACATATTTTTTATGGGAATTCGAAAGGCGCATACACTCAGAAAAAAAATCATCAACACGATTCATGCAAAATTAACACGATCGATCTTTACACATAGAACAGCAACAATTTTTTTCAAATTACACGATGTTTGAAACATGATTTTGGCTTTGTAACTGTCATCTGAAAATTTGGTAAATTCAACCAAATTTTATTGTTGATACAACATGAAGAAATTTTAAAATATACAAGATGATTCAAATATAAAATTTTATTCCTAAATGTCATTTGGAATTTGGTTTATTTAACAATATGATAGTGTCAATATAAACTAAAAAAAATGTTAGAAAAATGACGTCCCAATTTTAGTGTTAATACAAGATGAAAACAAATGTGAAAACAACAAGAACCACAATTAACAATAAAATTTGGTTGATATAACACGAAACAATGTTCAAACATAAACGTCATTTGTGATTTTGGTTTATTCAACACGATCATAGTGTCAATGTAATCTAAAAAAAAGTGTTAAAAAAGAACGTCAAAACTATTTTGAAACATATGTACATAATTTTTTTGATCATTTGAAGTCTGATTTTCGTGCAAAACGCAAATTATTTTTAAAAAAAAAAAAGGAAAATTTTGTGCCGTGGCAGTGATGCGAGTTTAGCATCATTGCCAGTTCGCGATAGTGCGTTTTCGATTTATATTTTCAGTTTGCAGGTGAGTTAAAAGAGGATTACATTTTTGTTTCTAAAAGTATTTAATGTTCAATATTTTATTTTTCCTCTTCATAGGTTGCAATATCACGAGGAGGTTTTTTAGCGAATGGGGGTTTGCGTGCAGCATGCGGTTGTTGCATTAGCGGCCAAACATTACGCGGTGCAAGTGATAGTACTATCGCCCATGTATAAACTATCGCCGGTACATTTGTGTTCGTATGAGAAGGACGCCTTCAATTTGGTCAGTTGTGCGGGTGATGTACGAATGTGCTTAATTGAAGTGATGATTATTAGAGCTCGGATAATAGGTGAAAATCAAACGCCTAAAATTATGCTACGTAATGTTTGTGAGCACATCCAGTGGCAAGTTTAAGGGTGGGTGAGGTTCATTCAGGTCTAAGCCCCCGTGAATGCAATTGGATTTTTTGCTTACTAGGATGCCAGAAAAATAAATTATTAAGGTTTTTTATGGGTTGCACGTGAGAAATTGCAAAGAAAGCTACAATAAATAAATATAATAATAAAGAATAAGGTATATTAAATAAATATATAATTATAAAGAATAAAGAAAAAAATTAAAAATTTGTAGTGACTCGCTTAAATTTGAGAAAAAATCTTCGCACGTGAAGGAAAAGCAATTACAGTTTCAAACCAAATATATTTTGAATGAAAATGAGGCAAGTGCATATTAGCAAATGGAATATATAATACAGCTTTTTAATTTGTAGTGGTCTGACTTTAAACATTTGCATATTTTAGGTAAAAAAACTTGATTTGAACTTTCCTGTTTTTTCTTATGACCATTTCAAGGTTTACAATTTTCCAATTGGATATAATAATATAATAATAATATAATAATACAATGGCGCTATTATAACTCTGACGAGTTTTATGGCCGAGCTTCTCTCCCAATTCGAGGTGTGCTCCTTTTTTGTTTTTCCTACAAATTGGGTGGACCTACAGTTTTATGCCGGCTCCGAACGGCGAATGCATTTTTTGTGAGAAGCTTTTTCATGACAGAAATACACTCGGAGGGTATGCCGCCCACTGCCGAGAGGTGACCGCTGCTCTTAAAAAACCCAATAATTGGATTTTTACTAATTAGAAAAAAAATTTTTTTTTTGCTCGGACTGGGGTTTGAACCCGAGACCTCTGGCATAGCAGGCGAGCACTCTACCCACTGCACCACAGCGGCCAATTCCAATTGGATACTCGGCATAATTCCATATCTGTAAAAATGCAAATTTCTGTCGTGGTAAAAACCGTTCTGCATTTTTCTTTATGAGTTATTGGAACATTAACTATGCCATAATTTACTTACTTTTCCCAAATTTTATTTTCATTACAGCTAGTTTTGTTTTGCTTTGAAAAAGCTTGACGATGTACAAAAATATAAAATACAAAATGTGTTCTTCATACTTTTTTTCAGTAAAAAAAGTCAAAGAAACTAAATCCCTCTTTGGCTTTATTTCATCACACACCACTGTATGTTTATTCAAACTGCAAATTTGTGTAACATGATTAAGAACTTTTCTAATAAAATCTTCACCATACCAATATGCTACCCCTTTATATTTAAATTGTAATCCCGCCACTGAAAACAACCAAAATTTACAAAATGTAGAATTTTTTAGGCGCTTGATTTCACCTATTTTTCCGAGCTCTAATGATTATATATTTTATGTTTTATATGTTTTTTATTTAAAAAATTAAATTGTACAATCAACAAGACTTTCTAGTTAATTTAACAATAAATTTAATGTAAAATCAAAAAGATGTTATTGTTAATTCAACAGGACCATTTCGTGTTAATTTAACCAGCTTTTATTGTAACATTAACTAGTTAAAATTGTAAAATCAACAGGAAGACTCAATACTTTTTAGTGTTAATTCTACAGTTGTCATCCTGTTAAACTAACACTTGACAGTAGTGTTAAATTTACACGATTACATGATGGCATACATTAAGCATCGTGTTGAAAAAAATTTACCACAAAATTTGTTGATTTTTGGTTGATTTCACACTATTTTTTTTCTGGGTGTAAGAAACGAAATCGAACAGTAATAAAATTTATTGCGATATTTAATGTCGATCGAAATGCTTTGGTTAAATTTGGCAAATTAATAAATTTATTATTTATTTTTAATATTTTTGTTATTATTATTTTTGTTGTTAAAATCTTTAATATGTGCACATATATGTATACATAGATATGCGTACATATAATTATAAACGAAAGACCATTAGTTAATTCGGAGGCCTTACATAACCTTTGCGGTGACTGAAAAAAAAACTGTAACAAAGAGCATGAGCGCTTGGCATCGCACAATGGGCCAGCAGGACACAAAAGCTGGTTATTTGTTTCTTTCGATATTCTAAAGTTTTTTTATACAAAATTAGGGCACCGCCAGACGACGCAAGAAATTACTTTCAGAAAGTGAAAAATTCAAAATTTTGTAGGATTGTTCCTGGTGAATATCCTTGTGGATGGCACTGAACTGATTTTCGTGACTTTATTACCAATCGGTCAATTGTCGGAGGCACAAGAAAATAAAAGAAACTTCAAATAAATATTATAATTTTCACTTACGGATACATATATACATAACTTTACTGTTACTGGTAACTAATACTGCAATAAGCGTATTTTACTAACGGAAATACTTTTTTAGTAAGAAGCAGTGGGTCGATTTAAGCCGTTTAATTGCTGCCAACTTTTAGGACACTCTGCTCCACTGTGGGCCGCGCGCGGCCCTCTGCATCACACAGAATGCGCATGCTTGAGCGCAGCAATGCAGAGATCGTTACATTTCAGTGTCGGCGGAAAATGAGCAGCAGCGTTTTTTTTTTGCGAAATATGTACGCGTATAGCTCACCTAGAAAATGGTCAGCGCCGCAAAACCAAACAATTAAGTCACACGCTGACAGCAGCAGCGGCTACTGATCGCAAATATCGTCTAGTAGTGGTGGTGGTCGTCGGCGTCGTCATCATTGTAAAAAAACCGTGAAAAATATATTGAATGCGCTTCTCCGCGCATTTGGTCAACGTTCAGTCGGATTTGAATTGACTAGCAAAGCGGTTGGCAATTGGTTGAACACATGAAGACACAGCGGTGGCGGTAAAATCAAGTGTTGTGCACCTGTCGGAATGGAAATAACGGTAAACGGAATGATATAAATGAAATAATCAAAAAGGAAAGAAATACAAAAACAAAAATTGTATACAAATATATAACAATTATTTGTTGTTGGTGCTAATAAATTTGAACCCTTTTTACATCCAATTACCCACATTCTGAAAACGTGCTTTAAACGCTCGCCACCGCTTTTTTTTAAGTTGAATATCATAAGAAATTGTCGAAAGTGTTACGCATGATTTTAGCAAGTGATCGCAGTGATTGAGTGAGAAAGGAAAATCAATAAATTTAAATTTACATAAGTTTTTTCAAATCAAAAATTAATTGGCAAGCAAATTAAATCAGTCATTGCTAAGTAAAAGATGGATGTGACAACGGTTACAACAACAACAACAACTGCACGAGAATCGCAGCGGGGCGCGCGAAAACGTGTGAATTCTTGCACTGATCATACGCAAACGGTATGACTAAATACATATGTACATAAATACATAATATGTATGTATATTAGATGAGTTTTTTTTTAGATATTCTCTCCGGCACCGGAATATGAAAATAGGATGTTTTAGAGTGAATAAACTGAAAAAAAAATTTCACTTTTCCAAAAACTGGATGGAGCTACACCGAAAACCGCGCAAATTCCCAGAATTTCAAGGTATGTTTAGATTTATGTCTGAAAAAAGTTAGGATTTTGCACAAGAAAAAAAATTGATACCCACCCATACGAAGAATTAACCGCTAAATCGAATGGCATATTCAGTTTTTTGGTACACTACCCAGGGAAGGTAATAACGCGGCCTAAAGTGACCATTTTCTTTTTTTTCTCATGAATCTTCAACTTCTTGCCCTATACTCTTCCCGAAAGCGAACGTTATTTTTTAACTAAATCACACGGTAGGCTGCGTTATTTAATGCGCTTTCCAGAAATGTATAGCTATTAAAAATCGAATAATATTTGGATGAGTTCATCAAGTTTAAGTGAAGTAAAGTCGGGTATAAAAGGGTAACATACCTTAAAATTTCTCAATTTTTTTTTTTTAATTTTGCTCTTGAAGACGGTTTTTTGGGTTATTAGTGATTGTTTTATTTTGTTGGATAACTCCACAAATGTAAAAAAAAATTTGGAAGATCGAGACCGTGGATAGCGGAAAAAACCGTGGCCCCGGATGGCGCCAAAATATTATTGGGCAATATTGGTATCAAATTAAAGGTCTTAACTAGGGCTTGCATATGGAACTTATTACATGCCAATTTCTTAGCCAATTTCTGATATACTGGCGAATAAGTGGTCCAGGATGACTACAGAATATTTTAAAGGATATCGGCGACATTTGAGTCTAATTTTTGACTTATATGTGTCGAAACGGTGGACACAGCAAAATGGATTGACTTTACATTAAAGTCCTAGGTAAAATCTTTATTTTGATACCCATATTGCCCACAAATGTTTTGGCACCATCCGGCTCAACTTTTTGTACGTTATCCGCGGTCTCGGCCTTTCTATTTTTAATGCATTTGTGGAGTTATCCATCCACATAAAACTATCACTTAAAACCCAAAAAACCGCCTTCAAGAGCAAAATTGTTAAAAAATTTAAGAAATTTTAATATATGTTACCCTTTTGTACCCGACTTTACTTCATTTAAACTTGATGAACTCATCCAAATTTTATTCGATTTTTAATAGCTATACATTTCTGGAAAGCGCATTAAATAACGCAGCCTACCGTGTGATTTAGTTAAAAAATAACGTTCGCTTTCGGGAAGAGTATAGGGCAAGAAGTTGAAGATTCATGAGAAAAAAAGAAAATGGTCACTTTAGGCCGCGTTATTACCTTCCCTGGGTAGTGTACCAAAAAACTGAATATGCCATTCGATTTAGCGGTTAATTCTTCGTATGGGTGGGTATCAATTTTCTTGTGCAAAATCCTAACTTTTTTCAGACATAAATCTAAACATACCTTGAAATTCTGGTAATTTTCGCGGTTTTCGGTGTAGCTCCATCCAGTTTTTGGAAAAGTGAAATTTTTTTTTCAGTTTACTTACTCTAAAACATCCTATTTTCATATTCCGGTGCCGGAGGGAGGATCTGAGAAGGTTTAAAGAATCCCATACAAAAAAAAACTCATCTAATGTATATAAGTATGTAGGTATGTATTACACTTAGCTAAATTAATTTAAAATTTCGTATTCTTAAGTTAGCGGCTTTGAACTGTTTGCGCAAATTCGCAACTTTGAGCCAACACTTTCAGAGGGAAATATTTGTATACCCTTAATGAAGATGAAATGGTGTTATCTTGGTGAGGAACACAATGTTTGATAGTCCCAGAAGAGGTAATAGTTATGTTCGGCACGCTGATAATTTGTACAATTTGTACAAATTTTCCTGAAATTTTGTCGAATCCTGTTCGGCACTCCACAAACTTTGCAAGCTGAGAGCGGATTTTGACATTTCATATGGAGAGAAAGTTACAAGTTTTTACGGAGTCTTTTGGACTCAGTAAAGATTTGCAAGTTGAAAACAGCTGATCTTGACAAAGAATTTTCAGTCTGGAAAACAATTTTAAATTTTTGTAAAACTTCATTATTTTTTAAATATTTGTATGAAATTTCGATATAATGCACCGACCTCGGAATTTTTTGATTGTTTGGGGGGGGGGGGGGGTTCATATGGATCACTAAAATGGAAACCAAATCTTGTTGAAACTTATAATTTATTAATAATACAGTATTTTAGCGTAGACCACTCTTATGCATTGGTGGCCTTCGGCCGCGCTTTAAGAAAATAACCCTCAGCCGTGGAGCGGTCTACAGTATTTTTGCGTAGTCCGGAGTGTTAAAATTAGTAAAATTAACATCCACAGAACACTTCCTAAAAGTTTAAATGAAAAATTCTCTGTTCTTTGCAATAAATACGGCGGGCGCATTGTACCGAAGCCGACCCAATATGTTTTAAACTACATAAGTATTACATAACATATGTTTTGCTTGCAAATGTTGACAAAGTCATGTTCGGCGGAAACTTTGTACGTTTCAGTTTTAGAGAGAGTTTGACATAATTCTCTCTTTGATTATGTTGCTTGCAAATTTTTGTGCCGAACAGACTTAATATAGCGAGCAAAATATATACGGATGTGATCAGAATAATATGTGCATATGTATGTATGTATGTATGTCTGTTAATCTGTCCGTCTACTTGAATGCAAGCGAATTCCTCAGTTTTTTGGGATTGCGTATTTATAGGTGGTATACTAGCAAATACCCGTCCCGCTTCGCAGCGACAAAAAATGTTTATGTTATAATGAGGGTTTCCCTCTACATTTCCCTTTCTCTTTCTTTTTCCTTTAATATTACCCCTACCTTTCCCTTTAATTTTACCTTTACCTTTACTTTATGTGTTGAAGAACTGCTCAACGCCTTTCATTTGCTACCAATATCGCTCGGAAGCATTCAGAGGTCATCTGGGTCGACGCTTTGAGCCACATCTTGGAACCCGGCCTAGCCATTACTATTTAAAGAGCTCTTTGTTCAAGCTCTCTTCAACAGCTTTCATTTGATACCAATATCGCTCAGTAACTTTCCGGGGTCACTCGGTTTCACGCTTTGACGCATAAAATATTTAAATATTTAACATTGAATTTTCAAAAATCTGTAATATTTCGGTTTTATTTTTTTTATATCCCTTTATTCATTATGTTCTAAGCTTTCAGGTAATAACAAAAAATACTCAAATAAAATAGAGATTGACGCCGTGGTGTTTTTTCTGATTTGTAGCTTAATATGAAAAATTCACATAGCCACTTTTCAGAGTGGACTACTAAAATGTATTTAGACATTTTCTGGTACAAATTTCCCATTTAAACTACTAATGACATGATACTTTTTGAGTAATAAATTTTTATATGACTATCCCACAAAAACGAACAATGCAACATAATAAAAATCAGAACCATATATCATGGGTCCACGGCATGGCCGAAACAGTCGCAATCTTAGTTGGTTTTTGTTTTTTTTATTTGGTGACGCCAGCTGACTTGTTCACTTATAATAAGTATATAAACAAACTTGCATACACGAAACATACATACCTATGTATATACATATACATATACATATACATATATACATATATATAATTTATGTGCCAAAATATGTATTCACAAGATGACAGTCGAAAAAATGTTTCTCTTGTCGCGAAATTATGACAAACTTTAGCGCGTTTCGTAAACATATCCATACATACATACAATTAGCATATCCCTGCAGTATTTATCAGTTGGAAAACAGCACATATTTCCTACTGAATATTCAGTAGAGATGTAGTTCTAAAATCTGAAATTTCCCTTTCGTTTTTATATAAAGGTGGCGTCGAAAATCACCTAAAAACTGCTGAACGAGAAGGGAGAGTTTCTGTAGGAAAAAAGGCCTGAATACGCAGGGAGAACTTCCATAGCATGTATTTCAGTACACCTGATGTCTTCACTGCGTGTTCAGTTATTTTTTCAGCAATGAATTTTGAACTTAGTTTCAGGGTATTTTTCATAATGAATATTCTACTGAATATGCACCTCCTTACCTCAAACTCTGCTGGGATATTTTATTTTGGGATATACATACTTAGGTATTTATGAACATACTATGTACATACAATACTAAGAATTTTGAAGCAAATAAGAAAAAACATATAAAATGTGTGTCCATTAATCATGCGTAAAGGTGCACGCGAAAAACCTAACCTAAAACAAAATAGCGGTGATTAGAAAGATTTGCGAAAAAGATTAGCAGTTCAATTGAAATGGAAATTTAAACGAAGATCATATGATCATATGATTATATGTACATAATTCTTTAGGCGTTAAAAGTGAGTGGAAGTTCACTTTATTAAACTAATGTACAGATGTAATATATTGCTTTTATATTTAGGGGATTCACAAACTGTCATAAAGTCATATGTCATACTAAAATATTGTACGGAAATAGTTATAAAAAAACTTTTCCGAAGCCCTGTGAACAAGTAAACAAAAACAGCTGATCAAATACCACGACCCAAAAACATATCGTGCAAAGTTGTATTCATTTAGTACACATACAGCATAGAATGCAACAACAAAATATTATGACTTATGACGATATGACGTAATATGACAGATTGTGAATCCCCTAATTATGTTCAAACTTGCCTAAATAATTGAGTCAATTAAGCTTTAAATTGCATTTAATGTTCACCTACATATCGCCCGTTTTATGCAATAGGGATTTAACTCGAAATTTTCGATTTCTGGGATTTTGCCATATATTTCAATAACTGCTCAGTGCCTTTGAGTCTACATAGTCTTATAAAATACTGAAAAAGATAAAAATGGCGGAAATAGAAGTGATTTTGTAGTAGTTAGCCGTAGAAGGAAACTATTTGAAATTATAAAACTTTGTTTGCGTTTTCCCAAAAAATTTTTTTTTTGAGTTAAATCCCTATTGCATAAAAAGTGCGATATATTCAATTATGTAGGTAAGTACACAATTAAGTACTATAACAGTCAACTACTTCGGTACACTCCCAGGTAGGAAGAAGAACTACCAAAATAATCCTAAAATAAATAAAACAAGTAAAAGCGTGGCTGTCTTCGGCCGTACCGAAGACTTCATACCTTTCATGAGTGGGGAAATGAAAAGTTACCTATGTATGTACATAGCCTGATTAAGCTTAATTTATAATTTTAATTCTGTGGGTTATTTATGGAAAGACTTATTAGAAAAAATGGTGTCTTGGCTATTTAAATGGAGGAGTTATACACCAAAATGTCCATATCTGAACAATCGGTTGTATGGGAGCTATATGTTATAATGGTCCGATCTTGACAATTTTCGGTAACCCCGTTTGGGCCTATATGGGTACAAATACTTCAAAATTTCACGCCGTTAGCTGTTAAAATGGAGGAGTTATACACCAAAATGTCCATATCTGAACAATCGGTTGTAGGGGAGCTATAGGTTATAGTGGTCCGATCTTAACAATTTTCGGTAATCCCGTTTGGGCCTATATGGGTACAAATACTTCAAAATTTCGCGCCGTTAGCTGTAAAAATGGAGGAGTTATACACCAAAATGTCCATATCTGAACAATCGGTTGTATGGGAGCTATATGTTATAATGGTCCGATCTTGACAATTTTCGGTAAACCCGTTTGGGCCTATATGGGTACAAATACTTCAAAATTTCACGCCGTTAGCTGTTAAAATGGAGGAGTTATACACCAAAATGTGTATATCTGAATAATCGGATGTTGTGGAACTATATGTTATAGTGGTCCGATCTTGACAATTTTCGGTAACCTTGTTTGGGCCAAAATGGGCACGTCTGCTTCAAAGTTTCATGTCCTTAGCTGTTTAAATGGGGAAGTTATGCACAAATTACATCCAAAAATTTCATGTATATCTGAATAATCGGTTGTTTTCTATATGTTATAGTGGTCCGATTCGGTCGGTTCCGACAAATGATCAGCTGTATATACCAACATACCTGTATTCCGAATTTCATTCAGATATCCCAAAAATTGGGGGACTAGTTTGCGTTCACACAGACGGACAGACGGAATGGCTTAATCGACTCAGCTCGCGATTCTGATCATATCGGTATATATTTTGGTGGGTGCCCCACGCTTCCTTCTGGTACTTTCGACAAAAATTTTTTGGCACTAAGTTATAATACCATTTCATTCTCATGAAAGGTATAAAAAGGCGTCCAGAAAACCTGCCAAGAGAAGCGTTTGGAGATTGACGATTTTTTGTTCTCAGTATGATAATTTTCAATTTTTAAGTGACAATTGTTTTTATAATAATAATAATACAATGGCGCTATTATAACTCTGACGAGTTTTATGGCCGAGCTTCTCTCCCAATTCGAGGTGTGCTCCTTTTTGTTTTTCCTACTAATTGGGTGGACCTACAGTTTTATGCCGGCTCCGAACGGCGAATGCATTTTTTGTGAGAAGCTTTTTCATGGCAGAAATACTCTCGGAGGGTATGCCGCCCACTGCCGAGAGGTGACCGCTGCTCTTAAAAAACCCAATAATTGGATTTTTACTAATTAGAAAAATTTTTTTGGCTCGGACCGTGGTTTGAACCCGAGACCTCTGGCATAGCAGGCGAGCACTCTACCCACTGCACCACAGCGGCCACTGACAATTGTTTTTAGATGCATTTAAAATTAAAAAAAATATATATATGTATATTCTTTGCAGTTCGATAGAGATTTGTTAACGTGTTTTTAAATATATGTACATACATACATACCTACATACATAATTAATCCGACTATTTATTTCGTGAGGTTTATTTTACTCAATATACATAATTGGCTAGCGTAGAACTAAACTGATCTATCTAGCATTTTTTCAGAAATCGAGTTATGTACATTTTTGAACTTGAAAATCATAAATTTATCCGTGCAAAATTGATGTAGGTCTTATTTCTGCACCAAAGTGTCCAAACGCTAAAAATGTCCCTTTAGAGTTCACGTCCTTTTGTCATTTCAAGAAATTCTAAAGTGGTCCAACTAGCATAGACTACCATACACCGGTATGATCTTACACCAGATGAGTGGATGGAATTGGTTAAAAATTGTAGAAAGCATGCTCCTTTTGATGTTAGTAATATGGTGGGGAAATGTATGTCATTTGATGAACTACGGCCAATGTTCAGGGACTACCAGAGTATAGTAGACGACGGTGCAAAAGTTTCCTAAATGCGAAAGGCAAAATTTATCAAGGGTGAATCTATGATGCAGTTTAATGATGATTATTGTGAAACATATAAATCCGTCGATATAAAGAAATCTAGCGTGAACCTGCATGATTTCATAGAGTTCTTGCAGAATTTTACACCAGATCAGGGCAGCAACATACACGTTTTGAAATTCAAAAAAATGCAGGACATACAAAAAATGTTGAAATTTGTACCACCGATTCATCACCCCTTTTACCTGTCTCCACATGTAAACCGCAGAGGTGAAACAGAAAACAATCCAGAAGATTTTCTACTAGCTCGCCGTGGAGAAAACTAGGTTACTGTTACTTTTAACGCATATGTGATCATTTACGAACATGTGTATGTTATTTTTGCAATTAAAGTACTTCCTTTCACATAGTTTTTGTTGTTTTATTCATATAATTTCCAATTTGTAGTTCAAACTTCCTTAAAAATTAAAAATTCTAAAGTGGTCTATGTAACAAGTTTTGTTGTTACAAACAGATATTATATAAAACACGTTTCTATAATAATTTTTTTTAATGCAGAATGTTAAGTTAACTATTAAGCTAACATAATAAAATTACAATATTCACTTAACATACATCAACAATCGCACACCGCATTAAAACGCGTTTCATCTGTTTTCTCCACTTTTGTATTTTGTTAGATAGACCAGTTTAGTTCTACGCTAGCCAATTGTATAAAATTAAAAATAATATTTTTAAAATATGTATATGCCAAAATACGGGCTCTTATTGGTTGGGATGTAGATATTTTAATCACATATCATTTATCTTCCATTACCTTTTCACGACATTTAGTTTTCTCACTGGATGGGCTACTAGCAGAGGTGCATTGATAATTGTACTCATTTTAGAGATCAGTTTATTCTTAATAGACTACTTATTAATAAGAGCGAATATCTGAACATAGTATTATAAGATTTTGTTAATAGCTAGAATTTGACAAGTAAGTAGTGGCTCACCATTATACTCTTCAATGAACAGTATTAGGTGTTTAGATTTTATCGCTAGAGCGCTTTCCGATGGATGCATAACACTTCCGGTTAATTGGATAATTCTCATACAGTTACATATGTACATACCCTGTAAAAAAGTGTGCGACGAGTCTCTAAAAAGATTTGTCCGGGAGCGCTCTCTTTCGGGTACAATTAGTCTACAATTGTTCCCAATTGTACCCGAACGGGTACATATGTATACTAATTGTAGACGAATTGTACCCGAAAGGGTATCAAACGGGTACAATTAGTCGCACAAATGGATGTGTCGCATTTGCTACCTGTTCGGGTACAAAACGGGTACAATTGTGCGCTTTTGCTACCCGTTCGGGTACAAACTGGGTACAATTAGTCTCTTCATAGGACATGCTCAAACAAAAGAGAACACTTCAACCCATATAAAGAGATACAAATGGGTAGTAATCGCATGCTCCCTTGCGAGTTGTCCCGGATGTATCCCGGAGTGATCGCATTTTTTGCAGGGTACATATTTACAATGTACTACACACATGTACCAATGTACAAGATAAACAAATTAACTTTAATTAAAAAGCATGTATTCCATGGGAACATATGTACATATGTATGTATATTATATCTATTTAGTATGTACGAACATATGTAGGGACATATGTACACATTAATGCATTTTTATAAATTTACATGTGAACTCAAGAGGAGCTTTTACAATTGTGATATATATCGAATTAGTTGTACATACGAGTACATGAATGAAAAACATGGAATTGTTGTTAAATTTTGAAATATAGTGCATCAATAGTTGTGTTTCTTTCGCCATTTCTCTGCTTGCTTATACTGGATTCTGCTCTCTTAGCTGACAGCTTTCATACAATTTCAATGTTAGAGACCCTCAGAGAATGTAAACATATCCGCGCCATTGTATTATATTATTATTAAGTACATACATATGTACATTAATTGCACTGCTAATGCATATGCAAGCCTAATCGATTTTCTCAGTGTCAATGGTGTTCCCACTTTGTAGCAGACTGAGTGTGTGCATATAATTCGCATAATTAATTAACAAATATACCCAAACCTTGCGTTAAGTATAAGTGAATAGGTACATAAACACTTTTGTAAATGCGTAAGCAATCATATGCAATGAATGAAATGTAACTGAGGAATGAACGAGGTGAGAAATCGAGCAGGTGCATTAATTACCTTTGAGTACAACTACCCAGCAGGGCTTTCTCTTACATGTAATGGGTAAAATCATCGAGAAATCTTGATTCATCGCTTACACTTTCGAATACGGATTGCATTACTTTAACATAGGCATGTCATTGGCGGTATTGTCTTACAATATGGTAGACAGTAATGCATTATAAAGTCGCTACTAATATTGGGAAAAGTAAGCTGTTACAAGTAATAAGTTCTTTCACTGGTATAAGTAATTGCATATATCATACAATCCAGTTTAGTAATCTATATTGCATTATAATGTAAACTGGCAAAATAAACGAGAATGAGGGTAAATTGCTTTACAAAATTGCTATTTACAAAAATTTAAATCAATGTAGGCTTTGCAAAATATATCGGCAGTGTTCCAAATATTTTCGCTTATTTTATGCAATACCGGTAAGCGAAAAAATAATTTTAAAACTATGAGTGAGCAATTTATGCCGAAGACAAATAGCAAACAGAATGAATAAAGAATCAAAACATTCTTTGCAAAATGTTTAAAAAAAAAACACACTATTTGAATAATAATTATTACACTATGTATTTGCACAACGATGGAATAACGCGACTAACCACGACAATTTTATAATGAAAACTGGCAAAAAAAACAAGAATGAGGGTAAATTGCTTTACAAAACTGCTATTTAGAAAAATTAAAATCAAAGCAAAGCGTTTGCAAAAAAATAACGGTAGTACTCCAAACCTTTTCGATTATTTTCTGCATTACCAGTAAGCGATAAAATAATAATTTTAGAACTGTCGCATTACAAGTAATGAGCAAAGTAAGCGAAGGAGTGTTTCTTAGCTATTTGTAATGCGTTATTTCATTGAATACAAGTTCAAGCCATTACCAAAATATGGAAAAACCCTGCTGGGTAAGTACTACATATATACATACATATCGTTACCTTAATTCACAAAGGCCCTAACTGACAAAATAATTTTTTTACAGGAGAGCCCAGAGATTGAATTTAACTGTTAACATTTAAAATATTTTTTGTTTTTCACAGACAAAAAACAAAAAAACTGAAAAATAAAAATTTCGGTCTCAACAAAAAAAATTTAAAATCAGATTTTTTGGTCTTTCGGTAACAAAAATATTTGGGCAAGTAATTTGTTTTTTTTTTCGTGTCGCCCTCCATACTGCTTGCACCTGTCGATTGCTAAAATTCCTTTGCTCTACCATATGCACTTCGCATGTTTCGCACTTTTGCGCGCACTTGCTTTCATTCTACGTTTATGATTTTTCCGCGGTTAAACGATTGTTGTAAAATTGGGCAGTTGGTTGGAAATTAGGTGCTTTATAAATTCTCGATTTTCCAAAAGGAGTTCGACCAGCATCTTCTTCTCGGCCATATCCCACCTCCTTGTTGGGTGGGTTGGAGCGTATGCATCTCTTCTTGCACTACAAGTAAAGAAGTAAAAAGGAAAAATATGAAACAGATATGTACGTACATTTGTATTTATTTAATTCGATTATATTTACCGGAATGTCGTCAGCCGCTTCCATATTTTTATTTAAATTTTTTTTAACAAACTGTCAGAATAAAAAACTTAAATCAAATAACACATCCAATAAACATAGGCTGCCCAGTTGTATTGGTTGTATTGAAATTTGTATGAGAAAAATCAACCCTACTGATACACCTATTGTAAAATTTTACCAGTATACAACATTACAATACTTTACAACAGCTTGTGAATTACCCAATTTTATTTTTCAAAATAAATCTCACATGTTGAGAAATATAAAAAACACTTATTTGAAAAATTTTCATTAAATCTGTGCCCGCAAATTAAAGCAGCCTAACTCAAAATATGGTGAACGGAGAAAACTCAATTTTTTGTCAAAATTCGGATTTTTAAAAGGGGAAATAATGGATTTGTAGTGTTAGAGAAGGAATAGTCGTGAACCAGAAATCTTAAAGCAAGGTTAATTGCAAAAAATTGTCTTTTATAACTTAGGTGCATTTATTGGATGCAATTTTTACGAAAAGCAGAATTAACTCTAGTTAAGTTCTTTTATTGTGTTGAATTCTTACCAATAAGGTTTTTATTTCCATTTAACTCGAGTTAAGTGTTTTTAAGCGTAGACCTACGTTCGGGTCGAAAACGACCCGAAACGACCATTTAAGTGGATATAACTAACTAAGTAGTGGAATTAGAAGTCTTAGAGTTTTTGACTTTTAATTTTTGTTTGAAATGAATGAAATAAAATAAAAATCGTTTCGCTAAACATTGTTGTTTCGGCCTGAAAAAAATAATCCATAATCCTACGCCGCGGATCGTTTTCAACCCGAACTGAATTTGCGTTTTATTTTACCGAATACTGAAAAAGGCATGGTACTAGGGAAATCACCACAAGAAGCTTGGTTTATCCAGAATTGATTAATGAAGACTCCCAGGCGAGAGGTTCAAAGCTATAACAGCTGGAACCGCCGAAAAAAGGGGCGCGGTAGCACTACTGTTTGATAGAAAATAGCTGGTAATTGTGATGGAATCGACATATAGAGTCATGTGCAAAATACATATGTTTATAAACCCAGTGATGAATCTTTATATTCGTTTGTTTTTTTTTCGTTCAATTAAGGCATGTCTACACCAGCACTCCATATGCGTATGACCATGAACCAAAAACTCGTGATAAATTTTGTCAATGTTAGTATCATGCATGAAGATTTAAAACATAGTACTAATAAAAGAGTTTTGGTTTTGGCCAGGACAGCAATCGCTATAAAAAACGACATGTTTAATATTGAATGGTAAACTATTTAAGTGTTTGAATAAGCACGATGCTATTCCATTGCCACCACAATTTGCAAGGGTCTCATGCCACATATGTATAACACGTAGGTTGTCCGGAAACTCAGTCATGTACAGTTAAATAAAAAGTGTATAAAGCGTTTATAAAAATATTCAGAAGATCGCAAAAAGGTGTAGGAAGGCATAGGCTAATCAGCACTATCTGACCCCGTGTCCGACTGACTATCGTTAAAAAATGAGTCCTTAATTGAGTCGTCGCTACTATAATCCATATTCAGAAAGTGGAACATGGAGTTGTCAGTGCTATATAAAAAATATCTGTTAGTTTCTAGCTTTTAAGCTTAACTATCAACATTAATAAATAAAAAAAATAACAATAATAATACACTGGCGATATTAAAACTCTAACGAGTTTTATGGCCGAGCTTCTCTCCCAATTCGAGGTGTGCTTCTTAACTATTGTTATTCCTACAATTTGTGTGGACCTACAGTTTTATGCGAGCTCCCAACGGTGAATGCTTTTTTGTGAGAAGCCTTTTCATGGCAGAAATACACTCAGAGGGTATGCCGCCCACTACCGAGAGGTGACCGCTATTTATAAAAATCCAATAATTGGGGTTTAATCAATTAGAAAAATTTTTTTTGGTATTTGTCTGGATTGGGTTAGAACCCGAGACCTCTGGTATAGCAGGCGAGCACTCTACGCACTGCACCTCAGCGGCCACATTAAAGTTTAATTGATGAAAAAAGGTGTTTTATGTATACAGTATATAATAATTAATTGAATTTCTATAATATATATCCTTGAAAAATCTCTTATCTCAGTTTATCATATCCACTTGCTTCCAACAAAAAAGCCTAACTGAAGATAATAACGCATGAAATGAGAAAAGTATTCTAACAAAAAAAACCTAACTCGAGATAAATTGTGTAAAAATAAAAATAAATATCAGTGAATAACAGAAAAAATCAAGAAATAAGGTTTTCTCTCAGACAAAAATAATTATTTTTTTGTCTTTGGAATTTTGGTTTTAAAAGATTTTTAGAGTTTTTGTCTAAGATTTTTTGTTATTTTCAAAACCTTTGAAATTGTTAACAATTATTTTTTCTCCGAGAGCCAAAAAACGTGTTAAAATGAAAATAGAAGACTTTTGTGAGTTTGTAAAAATGCAGTTTCGGCACAAAGAAGGCCCTGAAGTAGATCTTGAAGAAAAATTACATTGATACATTGGATTTTGGCAATTTTGTGTCAGATAGGGCTTTTTTACACTACGAGTTTAGAAAAAAAAAAAAACTGTAGTTAGGGCTTTTTGTGGTTTGAATATTTATTTAAATTTTCAGCTGCAATTGATTACAATAACTTCAAAGCGCATTATAAATAACATTTCAGACTGTAAATATATATCGTCGCACCATACGAAAACTAACATCAGATTTTTTGTGGCTGACGAAAAGTAAAAAGTTCAACTTTTGGCCGACGAAAAGTAATAAAATCGAGTTTTGGCTGACGAAAAGTATCAAGTTCGACTTTTGGCTGACGAAAACTATCAAGTTCGTTTAAACAACAACAATTTTAATGTAAAAACAGTATATAATTACTGATACTTTTCGTCAGCCAAAAGTCGAACTTGTTACATTTCGTCAGCCAAAAGTCGATTTTATTACTTTTCGTCGGCCAAAAGTCAAATGTTCTACTTTTCGTACAGAATTTTTTTATTGATAGCTTTCGCCAGAAATTTTAAATATGTTAGTTTTCGTATGGTACGACGATATGTACATCATATACCGTAAAATTAATATATTAATTTCAATACACATATGTACATACATACATAATATAGGAAAATTTCATCAATTTTTAAAGGGCAAGTTTTCAATGAAAAAAAAACTTTTCATAAAAAGAATGGCAATCTTTAGGTAATGATATTTTTAGATCCTATAGATTTTCCCATTTCTTTTTAGAGATTGGAAGTTGTTGATTATGTAATAAGCTGGGCTTTACTATTTCAAAATTTTTGCTGGCTCTCTGAGGTAGAGGCTGGTACTCAGTTGTTATATCAGTTTTATAAAATATTTGTCCCGAAGGATCATATCCTAAGGCACGAAGCATGTTGACTGTGGAGTCTCCTGACATTCTTCCTGAATACATCATAATATAATTTTAGATATGTTTAACGCACTAGGAATATACATATTACATACCAGGTCGAATCGTTGAGTACAATTTCGGAATATTTTCAAAATTCAAAAAAAAAAAAAAGATATGCTCTAGGTGGTGATCTTGAAGTGGACTAGGATTTTTCGAGCCTCGCGGATAAGTTGTACAAGTTGAGATGGTACGTTTATTTGTTCTTTAGAAATTTGTCTTTTCAATAAGAGAATGTGTAGCCTCGCATTCCATTTGTGTATGTTCTTTTACTAAATATTTATGTCCTATAGTTATATTATTTTCCATACAAAAGTTTAGCAAAGCATTTGATAACACAGTGTTACGATTTTGGTAAAAACAACCATCTAAGCATGCATGGAGTCCAAAATGTATAACTCAAAGCCTGTCAAACACTTTCACCTTGTACTACTGCATATTGTAGCAAATGTAGTTAGGGCCTTTTAATTTATAGATTTTCAGCATATGCAGATAGGGCTTTTTAAAAAGTGGTATAACTTCGTTACTTTTGTAACTATCGCTATCAAATTTTGTGGGAAGGTGTATTTTAATATATCCTACAACAATCTGCGAAAAACGCAGTTTCGAAAGAAGTGTCAATTAGGGCCATTGTGAATTAAGGTAACGATATATGGAGCATTCCATGGAAAATGGTAAATTTGTCCCGTACAAACATTTCGATTTCTCACATATATACTAGTTTTTCAAATGCAATCTTCTGGTTTTTGTTTAGAAATTAGCTACACAATATTGATGTACTAGAAACTTTGTTTGATAACCTTTTGGTTTGTCTGTGAATTGTAAAGATTTATACCATTTGTTCCGTACAAACAATGTAAAAAATTACATTATAGCATTTTTAATTCTTTTGGAATAACCTTATTTCTAATATTTTTGTTGTTTGAATAAACCTTGATATTAGTGCTACCACATTTACTTTTTTATTTTTTTCTAATGCAATTAATTTTACTAAATTGCACTTGGTTCGCATAAACCAAGGATCATGGTAGACCAGCCCTGTCCCGTACAAACACATAACTTTTTTAAGATTTTTCGCACATACACGAATATTTCAAAAGCAAGTTTCTGCTTTTAATAAGAGTTTTATCAAACAGTAATAATGCACCAGATATTTTGTTAGTTAACATTTTAGTGTGCCTTTAATTCAAATCCAAATCTGTAAAAATTCGTATAATTTGTCCCGTACAAACCATGGAATGCTCCATATACATACATATCGTCGTTTAAACTTCATAACCGCTTATGCCAAAATTGAAATTTGCCAAACTTGTAACTCCTGGCGCCCAGTTCTATCGATCCATACCATAAATTTGGTCGTTGGGAAGCTTGGGAAACTCTATTTGAATTTTTTCCTGCAGGATTTACTGTATTATGAGTTTTTGACTGACTACGTAGTACGTACTAATGACTTTGAGTGTATGCAAATACTTAGTAAATATGCGGCATTTTGCAGTTTACAAATATCATACAGCTCTATGTACATATGTATGTACATGATGTACTATGTACATGTTGGGCGCAGTGCAACGCGGATGCAATTTCACGAAATGTAAACAAATCATTAACAATTTTTGTTTTAGTTGTTGTGTAGGTTTTTTTGTTGCTGAAGTACCTACATACATAGATGGTTACATTTTTAGTTAATTTTGAGTGCATAATTGTGCTTTGCAAATAAACAAATACTATAAATATGTACATATCGCACGTACTTGTTTAAACTTTCAGTTAAACAAATATCCGCTCGATTTTCGTATTGACTTTCTATGAACTCACTCCAATTTCAGTTTGTGGTTTCGAATTATTCTATGTATAATATGTACATATGTATGTAGGTACTTACATATGTAATAAAAAAATAAAAAAAAAAACAAAATATTGATTACTGGAGAACTAGTTCTTTTTTCAAATCTATAACTTTAGAGGACAACTCGAGAAACCTTTTATTGTACACAAAAATCCTCTATATTATATTGATCAGATTTTGGTAACTTTTAGTATCACTCTTTAGGCAAATATGGGTAGGTATAAATAATACAAAAATTTATGTCTCTAGTTGTATAAATGGATATGTTGCTTATTTATTGCCTATAACTACATACACTCAGGGCAGGGCCGTGCGCAGGAATTAGCCTTGGGGGGGGGTTTTAATTTTGGTTTGCATTCGCATACATTTTTCGCTAAGATAAACATATTTGCTGAAACAGATATCCAGACCCATACACCATAAATTTAAATGTTCTTTAACTTTTCTGAAACTCATTCTGATTCATCAAAACCTAGTTAACCAGGTCCTGAATAGTACACGGAAAGAAAAATTAGACTTGATTTTGAACTTAGAAAATAATTTCTTAATATCAAGAAAATTCAAGAAAATTGGATTTTAAATAAATAAGAAAACATTTTCTTGCTTCAAGTAAAATTGGATTTTAAATAAATAAGAAATAATTTACTTAGGGTAAGTGTTTTTTTCTTGTTTTTTGAAATAAATTAAGAAATTATTTTTTTGTTGCAAGTAAAACTTTTCTTATACGAGCTTAAGTAAGTAATGCGAGAGACACACATCGTAGTATAGTAATAATATTTCGGTCTATACCACATATGTGTCACCCTCATATTGTAGTTTAATTGAAAATTTTCATAGCATAGCCAAATCATAATATTGATATTCTAATATTCATACCACATGTGTGTCTGAGGCATAAGAAAATATTAAATATTAAATTAAGCAAATATTTTCTAAAAATATTAAAAACGTAAAAAATAAGTAAAATGAAAACTAATCATGAGGGATTAGAAAACCATAATTAGTCAACTAGTATTTTCCTAGGACTTGTTTATTGAAATGACAACATTTTATTTAATATAAATGAAGATGCAAATAGTGAACTCCTTATACCAAATGCTTCACTAACAATCTGAGAATTGCAAAAATATTCAGAAATATGCAAAGCGGATGGCAAATGAAAAAAAATACATGTAACTTTGGAAATGCAAATTCAGCAAGAAAAATTTTACTTCGCTCAAGAAAACGTTTTCTTATTCATTTTACATTTTTTTTTTCGCTGTATTTTGTTGTTCCAATTCGTCGAAACACAATTTTCTTAAATTCTTCTTCATATTAGCAAAAAGATTTTCTTCATTTAAGTAAATTTAAGAAAAGATGTTCTTAGGGCCGATTTCATAATGAAATTCTTAAAGCTCCTTTCCTTAAAGGAGCCTTTTAGTTAAAGAGCCATTTAAAAGTTCTTTAAAGTGGGAGTGATTTCATAATAATATAATATTAAAAGGCTCCTTTAACGTCAAATAATTTTCATAAATTTAAAAATATTGAAATTTGACTTGTATTTTTTTCTGAAAATAAATAAATTTTTTGATTATGGCTTTTTTATTTTTATTTTTTTTTTTGAAAAAAAAGAAAAAGAACAAAGAAGCATAATTTGGAAACCCAGTGCAGAAAATATAGGAAGCGGTCATCCAACATCACAAAAGAGAAGAAGATGAATATTGCATTATACGACTCAACAAACAAAACAACAAACAAAATCGGTTCAAAAATTTTAATAAATTTTTGATATTTGATTTTGACACATTACAGAAATGAAATTTTTTTCTGGCAAAAGGAACCTTTAAATAACTTAAATGCCCGTTTTTGGGTATTTAATTTTAAATGAACTTTTATCTTCAAAAAGACTTTATGAAATCGATCAGAAAATTAAAGGCTCCTTTAGAATTTAAAGGAACTTTTAATTTGATTATGAAATCGGCCCTTATTTATTTAAACATTTTTTTTCTATAGATTTTATTAGTGTTCTTGAATAAGAAAATAATTGTCTCATTTTTGGAAAACTCAATTTATTATTTCCAGTAATAATTAAGTCAATTTTTCTTATTTCCCTAAAAATTTTCTAAATTGAGTTCAAGAAAGCATTTTTCTTGATTAAAGTATACAAATTTCTTTCCGTGTACTGTTTACAGTACTTGTTAATTGAAACTGCTCACTGTTTTCACAAAATGAACATTTTTTGTTATCAGTACAATTTTTTTAAAAATGCCAAACGAACATATGCTACACAATTTTGTAATTTCGGAAAGCTCCAAGTGCACTTCAAAGTGCCGAACCTATGTATTGGCCAACCTTATTTTTTGCAACTTTTACCAATTCTTCTTCCGTAAAATTATAATTATAAAATTTATAAACTGTATTTTGAAAATTTTTGCAAAATCATTGCAACTTAGATTTGGTCATGGGGGGGGGGTTTTAACCCCCAAAACCCCCCCCGTGCGCACGGCCCTGACTCAGGGAAAAACAGCATTTTAAAATCAAAAATAAAATTTTTGTTTTCATAATGCACGTTTTAAATCAAATCATTTTTATTTTAACAACGAAAATTTTTAAATTAAAAATTAAATTCTTGAATTAAAATGAAATTTTTGAAGTAAAAATGCATTTTGGATTTAAAAAAAATATACTTAAATTAAAAATTAAAATGAATGTTAATTCAAAAACTCGCTCTTTGTTCAAAATTTTTTTTGGGTTAAACTATTTTTTTTGTGTGAAATCCAACAAAAATAATAATGAGAATCGATTTTTTTAAATTTTGTTTTTACAATGATTCACATAATTCATGGATTCTTTTTTAGGAAAAGGGAAGTATAAAGGCTACTACAATTCAATATAATGTTTAATGTTCCACTATGTGATGGCGTTGGATTGAATTTCAGGTTGATGTCATGGTTCGAATCCGGAGGAGAATATAAAATAAAGAAGAAAAAGGAGAATAAGGTGAATAAGAAATAAAGATAGCATGATCCAATAATTCTATATGGTCGTAGCGGCTAAAAGAGAATAGGCGATTACCGTTGAACGGCCGTAGATAAAAATGTCAAAAACAGCAAAAACGCCAGCAAACATACAAGCGAACACACAAGCTATTTCCACGAATAACACGTGCAAGAATGTATGTACATAGGTTATGTGGCACTGAATGTTTTCCCGCAAACAAGCATTTTCTCTTGAGCTCCAGTTTGGCTCACGAGATTTTTTGTTCCCTAAGATCACAAGTTTATTTTAATTTATATGAAATGTGTAGTTTTATCTCAAAATTGAACTCAAAATAACAAATAAAATTTGCGAAAACCAAAATGTCGAAGAGATGATACGCTTACTTATTTTCTTTGTGAATTTAAAGGTTGACACAGGGTGAACTTTTAAAACCCTCGAAATATCTTGAAATAACAGAGCGATTCTTATTATTTTTAATGGGTAACCCTGTTTCGGTTCATTTTAGCAAAAACGTTGTTCTAACTCGTCTGTGACACACCACTATTTTAAACGTCGTTCCAAATTTAACACCGATTTTAACTAAAACCGATTTTAGTGAACGACTATGACTACGTCCCATTGAAATTTAAAATTAAATATAGCATTAAACTAAATAAAAAACAATAATAATAAAAATAAATAAGAAGACATGAGGTGTAGAACGCCAAAAGAAAATGTTCACCGCATTTTTGAGAATGATAGCGACATAAAGAAGAGTTGAAATATGTGGAAGAAAATTAACGAAGGTCAAACACATACATACATATGTAAATATATATGTACACCATACAAAGTTTATGAATTAACGGAATATAAGGTAAAATAATAATAAAATAAAACATCGAAATATTACAAATTAAACACGCGAAAAACTATCACAAATTTCTTTATGATCATCTGCAGCATTTTTCTACCATTTGTTATAGCTTAGTCACGTCTTTCGCCAAAATTTATGTACATTAGGGTGCTTTTAATTTGTATGAAAAATTTAAAAGTTCATAAAAAGACTGTATCGCCCCTCAATCTGTAGTAACATGGTCAAAGATATCACACATAAATTTTGGTCCCGATTGGTGGCGGTTAAGAGCGCTTTCACATTACTCGGTGCGGTATCGGATCGACATTTTTGGTTTTTACCGAAAGTATACCGAAACTAGGCATGGGTAACACTGCGCTGCGCGGCGCAATTGCGCTAACACCAACCCTGGCGTTATTGCGCTAATGGGCCCGTCAGAATGAATACTTTTCCGGCAATCCAGCAGCGTTTAACTGACACATACTTCAATTTCATATATTTGTTACGGCAAAGTTGAAGTACTGATTGTGTCGATCTTCATTCAAATACATGTAATTCCACTCTGCTGTCAGTTAAACGGATTGCTGGATTGACGGAAAAGTATTCATTCTGACGCCCCTATAACTCCGATTTGGGAAATGCGCCTACTCAATATAGCGCCAACCCAATATAGCGCCAACTCAATATTGCGCCAACTCAATTTTGTAATATAAAACCGACTCAATTTCGTGCGCTAAAACCAGCACCAATAGGCGCATTTCTGTCGTACCCAAGCATGAAAAGAATACTCGCTTATGCATCAAATTACCTTCAAAGCAACAACACCAACTCGACTATTTTAAAAATAGTCGAGTTGGTGTTGTTGCTTTGAAGGTAATTTTATGAATAAGCGAGTATTCTTTTCATGCTTGGGTACGACAGAAATGCGCCTAATATAGCGCAAGTGTAAAATGGCGCAACCACAACGCCAATAACAGCACCATAGTATATGTATACGTACGACACCGTCACAATTATGTATGCTTGATGGTGATCTAAGTGACTCTAATTTCCAGCATATTTTCACAAATTTACGGAATATGTTTCCAAATGATTATGAAAATTTAAATTAATTGTGCCCTCGTATATGTAAGAATTGCGCCAAAAGAAATAAAACGGGGATGGTGAACAGTAACAAGCGAAAAAATGTTATTTATCGATTATTCCATGACAATTGCGCTAAAGGTGTTATTGCGCCAGTACCGTGAGTTGGCGCCACGAGTGGCGCTGGAGTTATTGTATCAGCGCCAAAAAAATTGCGCCATTACCCATGGCTAACCGAAACCTTACCGACCACATGTATTTCAATTGACACTTTCACATTAGTGTTGCATACATGAAATCGGGGCGGATTAATTTCGGTATACCGCAGCGCGGTAAGACCGGTCAGTAAAATTTGAGGAATTACTGCATACATTTTTGCGGCGTAATAAAAGAAGAAGAACAAAGTCAGTAAAAAACTCGTTTCGGCTATAAATGTAGCAAGTTATAATGTCTTCGTATTCGCTAGAAGACATTATTGTTATTATTGAGTGATTTGTTGAAGTTAAAAATTTTGTTTTGCAAATTTCGATGTTTGTTTCCCTATTTTCTGCCGATAACGCACCGAAAGTATTCCCACAAGTGTGAAAAATCGTTTCGGTAAGCTGGAAATACCGATCAAAAAATGTCGATCCGATGTCGTACCGAGTAATGTGAAAAGGCCCTAAGGCGTGGCGCATTGAGGTCAAAGTTCAGAAAACTCTATGAAGGGTCAAAAAATCAAAATATTTTTTTTTAATTATCTAATATCCAAAATTAATACTTCTATAACCAATGATAACAAATATAAATTTTGGTCCCGATTGATGACGGTTTACTGGTGTTTCAAGGGGGTCAAAGTTCAGATTACCATATGCGACACTAAAAATGTAAGTCTTCTATGGCAATCTGAACATTGACCCCCTTAAAACACCACTAAACCGTCATCAATCGGAACCAAAATTTATATTTGTTATCATTGGGTATAGAAGTATTAATTTTGGGTATGTATTAGATAACTAAAAAAAATATTTTGATTTTTTGACCCTTCATAGAGTTTTCTGAACTTTGACCTCAATGCGCCACACCTTAGCCGCCACCAATCGGGACCAAAATTTATGTGTGATATCTTTGACCATGTTACTACAGATTGAGGGGGCGATACAGTAAAATATCGTTAATTTGAATTTTAAACACACTCTAATGTACATACATGCATACATATTTCTTATTTTTTTTCTTTTCCTACTTGGTAGCTTGAAGGCCTAAAACAAATCGCAGACTCACATCAATTTCCGGAAGATGAAGAACCCAACATATTAGGCCATGGCACGCCGGTGGAGGAGCTGTCTATCGGTCCATTAAATTCAGAAAAGCTAATGAAACTGAAGACGTTATTGAACTTTGAAGACGTAAGTAAAGTAAAGAGATAAATTAAGCATATTTTGTATAGTAGCACTCATTTATTATGGTCCAACCCGTTCAGAATTCACAGACCATTTTCGGTTTATCCCACTTTTAGCAAAAGTTGAAAATTACCCTCGAACTATGAGGATTATGTTCTATCTATTGTTTTCGACTACTAAGTACATATGTATATACAATACTTACTCATGGGTATTCCTAATGGAAAAAACATTCCGCATAATTGGCACACTAAAAAAAAAAACAAAATACTGTTAAATTTTTTTTCGAAAAATCTCAATACAGCAAAAAAAAAAGATAAACACAAAAGTAAATGAAGGTTAACGAATTAGCACTTTCATTTGGTTGGCTCGGCCACTGATCGTTGACCAAGCCAAATGCAAACATTTTGTTAAATCGAAAAAAGAAAAAATAAACATTATAAAACCACAAGTCATCGTACGAAAAAAGGTCAACGAAAGTGTAAGTTGAAAGCGAGCCATTGATAAACATACACACATTGGTAATTAGCTTTAGCGCTACTAGACGAATAATTTCCATATCAGACACACAACCCGAAATTCAGCTGCAGAAGGGTTTCAAAGTACATATTATTTCCCTTAAATCGAATACCTGGCTTGAATACCGATTCAAGCATTACAACTCTTATTATATTCGCTTACAAGCAGGTGATGGAACCTTAGGTGACCTGAACCCCCGCCCATCACCCCAGTGACTACGCGCCTGCTTATGTACGAAGCTTCTGCACATTCAAACACAATTTTTATACTCAGCTGTACTAGTACTATAGTTTTGATTTCATAACGGTGGATTGTAACAGAATGGAATAATCGAGATAGATATGGACTTATATATATCAAAATGATCAAGGTGAAAAGAGAAATCGATTGAGCCATGTCCGTCCGTCCGTCCGTCCGTCTGTACGCACTCTAACTCGCGCAAAAATTGAGATATTTTGATGAAATTTGGAATGCAAGTTGGTATCGAGACTGGGACGGTTGGTATTGAAAATGGGCGAAATCGGACCATGACCACGCCCACTTTTCCTATATAGAAAAAATCGGAAATTTGATATCTCAGCCACTAATATAGCTGGAGCGATGAAATTTCATCCACGTATTGAGCTCAGGTCCTTATGAAGAAATTTGATGAAATTTTCAAAAATGGGCGGTGCCACGCCCACTTATTAAGGGCCAAACATTGAAAGTTTATGTCATAACTCAGAAACCGTTGAAGATATATCGATGAAATTTGGTATGCGTAATTAGCTTACTTAGACAAATGTTTTGGCGAAAAATTATCAAAATCGGTTGACGGCCACGCCCACTTTTATATATGGGAACTATATAGGGGCCTAATAAAAACATTTTAAGCGATATAAAGAGATATCATTGAAATTTTGTGGCCAATAGACCGAAAACAAAAAATTTAAAAATTTTGGAAACTGGGCGTGGCACCCCCTCTTTTTAGACAACGGAATCTACGAGATTTCGGAGCCCATAACTCGACAAATAATTGAGATATTATGACGAAACTTGGTTTATACACTTTTACAACTTGTGTTAATAGACACGGAAAAGTTTATTGAAATCGGTTTATGACCACGCCTACTTTTTAACAAAGATATTTCTGGAACACCCTTTGGGAATTTGTACCGTGACATCTTTGTAACCAGAAGTCATAAAGGAATGAAATTTTGCACAAAGAATAATATTCATATGCTTAGTTGGATGACTAATAAAAATTTTGAAAATGGGCGTGGCTACGCCCACTTTATCGTTTTATATAAAGTACCTACACGGTGTTTCCATCAAACGCAAACAAACAATGAAAGCATACAGCTGAGTATCTAATGTTCGATTCCACTCGAACTTAGGCTTCCTTACTTGTTTTCGTAAATTTTTCGTAGCATCAAATTGGCAATTTGTTTGCTTTTATAGTTTGCGCGGTGTCTAATTATAAATTTGTCAAATGCACTTGAAGGGAATTCAATGACACGCTGCTTCACAAGTAAAAATGTTATTGAATTTCGAAGGCAAAATTAACTTACATGTATGTATAACTATGTATGTACATACAAATATTTATTTATGCATTGATATTTTCTGATTAACTATAGACGAATATTAATGGGTAGCAATCAGAGCCACGCAACTTTTGGCAACAAATTCTAAACAAAAATGATAACAGGCCAATGTCTTTCGTATTGCTTTTGTGCAATAATACGTGTGTATGTTTACATGTGTAGTTACATGAAGGTTATTTATAAATGAAGTAAATGATATTTGCATGTTAACTATTAGTGCGTACTTGGTCAAATATTAGGTGTGTCCTTAATTGCAAATAAAAAAATTAGGTAAAGTGATTTTTTTGCTTATTTGAAGGTTTTTGTGTACGTGTATATTCTTTAGGGTATACTAGTAGTGGGATTTTTTTTCGAATAATATTCGAATAGTATTTATTCGAATATACGAATAAATTATTCGAATAAATATTATTCGAACACGAATACCTTTCGAATTAAAGGATTTTTTATTCGAATAATTTTTATTCGAATAGTCCCATCCCTAGGGTATACCTAATTGCCGTTACTTTTCTTTTGAAGTTTTTCGTCTTACATTACAACTTAACAACTTATATTATTCCTGTGCGCCTGATCAAACTGGCTACCCGGCTTGGTGTGCATCTAAGTGGAAGTTAATGTGTTATAAATACGGAAGCTATAGTTCTGGGATACCTCCTACCAAAGATAACTAGATGCGAGACTCTCAAATTTATCTGCTCTCACTGGGGCCTGAACTGTCTTTTCACTTTCAAACACTGACGAATCAGGGGGATCAGCTGATCGAAACAACTGCTGATACCAAAAACCAGATCAAATCCGTCATAAATAATAAACAAATTCGGAATTTTTGATATTTGCCACCAATTCATGAAATTACTTTATTGCTTATTTTATTAATCGAGAAGTGAATTAAAAATGTATGATAAAGTTTGAAAAGGGGTGAGAATTCAATTATTTGCATATTTAGCGTATTTAATGAAGAATATGTAAGAAATATCTTGATATGGGAAGTAGGATATGCTATAAATATAAAATATTTGCCTTAAAATTAATGATATATTAATTGATTACTCAATTCAAACCCAAAATTATTATCCTTTTTAACCTGGAAACAAAATTTGAATGAAATATTGGTGTGAATTTTATTAACTGGTTTAAGAACATTTAAAATATTCTACATGATCTAAAACACTCAATATTATTTCTAGATCAAATCTTAAGTATAATTGCGAAGTCTCTGTCATAGTTTGCAGAAAAAATTACGTTATATTATTAATTTGCAAGAAAAAACGAAATACCCGCAATTTGTGTTTTAAAATACCCACATTCACTTTTTTACGTAGTGGCACCAATGGAAAATGTTATAAAAAATGCGCATTTTTCAGCGCTCTCACGAAACAAAGAGTTTCGTATCTAGTTATCTATGCCTCCTATTATTCCTGTGCGCCTGATCAAACTGGCTACCCGGCTTGGTGTAGGGATGGGCAAATTGGAAAAATATATCGATATATATTATATCGATATTTCAAAAAACATCGATTTATGCCGTGTAAAAACATCGATATATCAATATATCGAAAGGGGCGGCTTTACATTAAGGAACCACGTCCCGCTAAAAACCACTTCTTCACGGGGTTAGAGGTGCTCTCACAGATCTCAAAACTGAAATCCAAACTTGCCGGAGACTTATAGTTTACTAGATATTTGTTGATAAAGTTCGATGGGTCTACAGATATTCTACGAATCCTGAAGTATAAACATAAAAAGCATTAAGAATTGCTTGAAGAAGAAAGTAATGTAAATTCAAGCACCCGAACATTATGGTTATAACACTTCTTAAAAAATGTTCTGGTGTTAAATTCAAAGCGAATCAGAAATTTATGAAAAATATCGAATTTGGCTCGAAATGGCAAAAAATTATCGATTATCGATGCACGGTAATTCAAAATATAGTCGATATTATCGGCTGTACTATTTTAAAAATATCGATATATTGATATATCGATATATATCGCCCAACCCTAGCTTGGTGTACGTCTAAAATATCGAGACTTTTGAAACATACTTTTGAAGGAGTATCAAAATACAAAAGAATTTTGCAATAGGTAAATTTTTAATGAACTTTGTTCACCTTTGAATACTGGTACACAATCCATAAAAAACTCAATATGGAAAAAAATCACATAGACACTTTTGAAAGTGGACCAAACTCAAAATATCCTCGTAATGAAAGGCACACAAATAATAAAATAGGTATAAGTACATCCCTAATGCATGTACATTAGGGCGGGTCGATTTGTAGGGGCCCAGAAAAATTAACAGAACATTCTAGGGAATTGAAAAATTGAAATTGCCTTATGAGAAAATAAAATTTCGTTGATTTTCGCAACAATATTGCCGATTTTCGGAAAAAGGCATTAAATTAAAAAAGAAGAAATGAATGCCAAGAATGAATTCCTCGACCACAAAAACCCCCAGTTACAAATTTTGGCTACTTTTCAATAAAGTTGTTTCAACAGGTTAACCACTTTTTGAAAGAAAAAAACCTACACAATTTCTAGCTGTATTTCGAAATTCCAAATGTATTTAAGAAATCTACCATACATACCTCACTTTGAAAATGTCTTACTTTTACTTTTTTAATTTTCTGGTTTCTTGGGCAAAATGACCCACGAAATGAAAACAAAAAAATACACTGAAGATGGCGCATATTAGCCGAACCCGGTTTGTCTCCAAACCAAATTGACAAGGCATGACGAAAAAGCGTTCCACAATACATCATATTCCTACTCTGTCGGAAAAGCAAGCAACCAAAAAGTAATATACAAATATGTAATCATAATCGCGATGTGCCTTTGATGCAAAATAATTGACCCGCCCTAATGTGCATACATACATAAATACACTACATACCCTCACGGAAAAAAAAAGTTAGTTACAAAAATAAATATATTAAAAAGTGATTTATATTCAACTAATTTTAAAGTAGCTTTAAACAAATGCAGCGCGGGACAGTTTCTTGTATATGTACATATTTATATGTAAACACATGTTTTCAGATCTAAGTATGCCAAGATTGTTTTTTCCTTTTTTTGGTTACCGTTTTTCAGCTTCACTTCACATTAAACACTGAAAACGAAATTCTCAAACGGAGAAAATATTGTTTCATATTTAGCATTTGAAAATTAACATAAATTCAATTGTTTCTCAAATATTGTTTATCAACTTGAGAACAATTTGCGAAATTTGAGGAAAATTTGTTTCGCATTTTTACCATTTCTTGAGTTTCGACATCAAATGCAGGATTAAGTTATTTATATTAAACTACAAGTAAAGTAGTTGAAAAGAAACTCAAGATAAAGTTATTTATTTTAAACTACTAGTAAAGTAGTTGAAAACAAATGGCGGATAGGGCAATTGACTGCTTGCTATGACATCGCCGTGTTAAAAAAGTCAGTTCATTGCAAAGGAAAAAGTCACATTTTCAATTAGTTGTTATTGAAAATAAAGTAGTTTATAAAGTGATTTAAAATTAATTAAATTTCCTACAGGGTATGTACGTATTATATAGCACAGAGCTCTAGAAGACATTTCGCATTATATTTCTTTATTGTGAAAATTAGTTTGTATGTATTTATTTATCTTTATACCTACACAGAAAGAACAAGGGAGGTAAATCTAAACGAAAAGGACGGTTAAAATTGCAGTGACCGAAAAACTTGGTAAATTTAACCGACTAAAAATTGCTATATACTCGTTCGTGAAAATAGTTCAAATACGATCAAAAATACTTGGTGTGGTTAGTTAAAAGTTTAGCCATATCATATTTTGTAGCTAAATTTATATTCTACAATTCTAACTATTAGTTTAACTATTTTTATGGTTAAAAATTTCAAAATTCTTTCTATCTAACTTTTTTCGCTCTGTGTACATATTTACTTACTGACATTCATTTCATTCAATACTTTCAGGCTCCCGATCACCTTAAATTTAATCCTTATATACGTCGAGGCTATCGTACATTCCTCTCCACAAAATTATGCCTGCAAAGCGTCTTCTGGTGGACTAATGAAACAGTAAGCTTAACACGAAAGATTAAGGGCCGGTTTCACCATCTCCGGTAAACATGCAGTCTATAACGCAGTGTATATTTTAACCGGCACTTAGACCTCCCGTTATCGTTAAACGGATATGATGAAAACGGCTCTAAAAGTTCAAAATATGTATGTATGTATACATTTATTAACCCCAAACTTATGCACTTTTAGATCAATATATGGAGCCATCTCTTCGGCTGTCTACTCTTCATCGGTTTGACCATCCTTGATTTTCAATTTCTGAAAGCTCATGCGGATGTCAGCGATCAAGTGCTGGTTGTATGCTTGCTGGTTTGCTTTTGCCTTTGCATGTTACTCTCATCGATTTATCATATATTCTCCTGTAAATCGGAGCAACATTATGATTTCTTTTTATCGGTGGACTTTTTGGGCATTTCATTGTCGTTGGTAGCGATTTATATAAGCGGAATGTATTATGCGTTTTGGTGTTTTAAGGTGAGTGCGAGTGAAATGAATGAATTAAAATACGTATGTACATACAAGAGTTTAAGTGGAACTTCAATCTTAAAACCATTTCATCTGCTCTTTTCATTTAGACACTTCGTACAATTTATTCTGTGATTGCTTTGGGCATGTTCGCGCTGGCGATGTGTGTGCAAATTCCCAAACTGAATGTCTCTTTGGATGGAAAAATTGCCGTGTTGGTGTTGTGGGCTGCTTATGGTATAATACCTTTGGCCCATTGGGCATATGTGATGGGTGGACTTGAAAATGAATTAGTGCGGGTAGGTTTTAGTTGAACTAAGTATTTTCAATCTAGACTCCTAAACTTTTTCAATGATTTCTCTTGAAAATTATCGCTAATAGCTTATGGTGCCACGCATTTTCATTATGTATGCTTGGTGTGCTTTTGCCTTTGTCATCTATGCAGCGAAAATTCCCGAACGTTGGCTTAACGGCAAAGTGGATTATGTTGGACACTCGCACAATTGGTGGCATCTTTTCATTTTGGCCGCTTTCTATCATTGGCACAATACTGGTGAGTGTGCTATAGCTTTGTTCAAAAATGGCTTATTGATTTTTTTTTTTTGCAAATTTCTAGGTCTTGTCTATGCGGAATATCGTTTAAATAACGGTTGCAGTATTCCCACATTAACGTAGAGCGTTAATTGTGTATTACACGTTATGTCAAAGAATTGTAGGCACTAAAGACCGGCTAATAAAACCGTTTGTACCTTACAAAGAAAACAAAAAAATTATACGTACTTAGGTATATTAGAATCAAAAAAAAACCTTTGTACCTAGCTTTAATTCCAAACTAGTTCACAGCTTAATTAGTTTTAGTGCACGTTCTTATACATACATACATATAGTACATACAATCATTTACATACATACATATATAAGTTTATGTTATCCAAATATTTAGAAAAGGAATTTATGTACATATTTAGTATATCATTCATTTGTAGTAAAATCTTTATTTTTTTTACAAACAATTATAAATAAAGGCGATTAATGAAAAGACATTAGAATTTGTGTGAAAGCAAAGAACTTATCTAAATGAGAATTGAATTAAGGGCGTAAAAAATTAATCGTATTTGGATTTTACTTGATAAAATTACTTGGATTACAAATGAGATTTCATAGTCCCAAAAAAATAAATTAACAATTTGTTTGTTGCACAGTCTAATGTTGACCATTATGCAAACTTGCCAAAGCTCTAAGAAAAATATTTTACAACACCTTTAATATTAGCATTATAACATACAAAAGTAATGCCCACTTATCATCAGCAATGTGAACATATACAAAACATACCTAACATAGGGTTAATGAGAACAGTTTGCCGGAAATGTGAATTTAATTCAATGCCGCCAAATCTTTGCTTCACCTGGTAAGTGTCTAAGCTAACCGAAGTTCTCAGCATTTTGGTTTCGGTCATAACTAAATTCGAAAGTAACAAAGAGTGGATAAGATGATTTCTTTTTTGGAAATACATAGTTACAGGGTGGCTGTTGTTCAAATTTATGTCCAAAGGAATTTCTAACCAATATAGTCGTACGAAAGGAGATAACCAAGGCTGCAAAATAACGTTATTTTTAACAATAAACAAAAAAAAATTTTGTTTCTGTTGAAAATTTCAACTTGAAATATTCGATTTTATAAACGAAAAAAGCATAACAAAATCTATTTTGTTTCAACCAGGGCTGCACATTAACGTTATTTTTTATCAATAACCGAAAAAATATTTTGTTTTCAATTCAACTTTGAAAAATTTTAACGTTAAGTGCTGAACAAAAAAATACTGTTCTGATAATTATCAAAAAAAAAATATGAAAAAAATTTCGTTTTGTTGATTATCAAAAAACAAATATTGAAAAAATTTTGTTTCGGTAGCAAACAAAAAAAATTATCAAAAAAAATTGTGAGGACCAAATTAAACAACAACAATTTGGCCCACACAAAACAAACCCCATGGAAACGCAACACAGCCGCCCACGACAATAACACAGCAACACGGCAATACGACGATCAAACACAACAAGTCTCAACAACACAAAGAGCGAACACAACAAGTCGCGGCAACACAACGATCAAACACAACAAGTCAACGCAACCATCTGAGCTAGCGACAGCGGACACAATAGCTATAAATAGAGCGACACAGCGCTACGGCAGTCAGTCAGCACGGAGCCGTGGTTGCGACCGGAGCTACTAGTGAAGCGCTTCTTGATTGTAGATCGGTTCTACCAGTGCAATCAAGAATAGTTTCACAGAGCGAGTCGTGGTTTAAAGTTTGTGGGCGTGACGGTTCTACCTCCAAACACCGCTTTAGATCACGCGCAAAGGTCCTCCCGCGACTATAGACAGGCGACGCACGCCCGTACGTGCCGACGTAAACCGCGCCGCGAATATACCACGAAGCCGCGACGCTAGCGCCCGAGTGCCAAAGCGCAGAGACACCTACGCCGGTGCGACAGAGCAACGTCACCGTTAGCAGCGACGCCAGCGTCAGAGTTACGCCAACACACGCATCCACTAACGGGATCCACCTAACGGAACCCGACCGGCCCGTTAACGTCATCGTTGGACAGCTACGCCAGCGTCAGGGTTACACCAACACACGCACCTACTAACGGGATCCGCCCAACGGAACACGACCGACCCGTTAACTCATACCCTAATAAAATAGAAGATATAACAAATGAATTGAAGTTATAGAAAAGAGAATGTGGTTAATTTATTGTACATATTTAATGATTTAAGGAGTGAATAAAATTACATGAAGACAATTTGCACGGCGTCCCAAATTTACAAATTTATTGTAACCGAACCCTGGACACGGCGAGTATACCCCAGCAACTATTAAAGAAGCAACGGGGCAACAAGAAAGCTTCGTTACAATTGGCGCCCGAGCAGGGACCCTGCAAATCGTCCAAGCGTCAGAAGGAACATTCCTGACTACATATCGAGTGATTACAAAATGGCTGACCAGATAGACACCACGTGGTTGGACAACCTTTCAAAGGAACAACTGGTTTCTGTCGCAGAGGAACTGGGTATCGAACAGGCAGGCACCACACGGGAAATCCGAAAACGAATATTAGCAGTGGCATCAAAGGCGACAACGGACCCGGAATTACAAGCAAAGTTTTTATCATTAGAAATCACCTATCAGGGGGATGCCATAAACAATAGCGAGAACGAAGGTGAGGAGGAGGCAACAGATCCTCCGAACACAGGCACGAACTTCGACAATGGGCCACCTAGGCAAGACACCTCGGCGTTCCCGCTTCAGGAAACGCAACCCCCAAGACATAATCCATCATCAGGAATAGCGTCAACCGGAAGGAACTTGACTCCACAATTAACACAAGCACCAGCGTTGGTATTCGCACCCATCATCGACCAAGTAAGGAAGTGGTCAGTTAAATACGACGGGGGGCGAGATCCGTTAGCTTTCATCGAACGGCTGGAGGAGCTGTCAGAAGCATACACGTTAAATAGGGATCTGCTCCCAAAAACCATGCCCGAACTACTAGGAGGCACCGCTCTCCAATGGTATCGCAACAACAACGCACATTGGAGTAGCTGGATGACATTCAGACAGGACTTTTTGCGTTTCTTTTTACCCGCTAGATACTTCGAACACCTCGAAGATGAGATACGGCAGCGAAGGCAACACGCACGGGAAAAATACAAGAATTACGTGCTAGCGATACAGAACCTTATGAGACACGCCGGATACAGCAACGAGCAACGTTTGGAAAGGATCTTCCGTAATAGTCACCCCGATTATCTACTTTATATCCGTCGGAGGGACTTCACCAATCTCACGGAACTCCTAATCCTTGCCGAGGAATATGAGGGTATCCACGAAGGCTATCGACGACCATCAGATGGAACCCGCCGCGAAGTTGCACGACACGTCGTAGGCGACAAAGCGTCGGCCCCACCACCACCACAATCACCTCCAGAAAACCAGAGATTCGACCCCAACAATGTATGCAGGAGGTGCGGTGAACAAGGACACTACGCAAATAGATGCCAAAACCCACAAAAAATTTTTTGCTGGGAATGCGGTCGAAGTAATATACGAACAATCGAATGCTGCCGTCAACGTCAGGGAAACGACAGAGGGCTTCACGAAGGACAAGGCGCGATGAGCCCCAGAAAACCAGCGCCGAATCAGCAGTAGCAATGCACCAAGAACATGGCCGTCTTTACGCCGTAGCCAGACTAGGTGCGGAATCAGCGGAGGCAGTCATCGATACAGGGGCATCGAGAAGTTTCGTTTCGAGTAGCCTAGCAGAACGTGTGGTAAACTCTGGTAGTGGAGAAATGGTGAGAGTGGCCATCAAAATAACGATGGCAAACGGGACTAGCACCACAATCTTCGACGCCATAAGGACCGAGGTACGCCTCGGGGACGCGTCACATCACACAGTTTTACACGTTATGCCCGGAGCAATCGATGATATTATACTGGGTCTAGATACACTGGGGAGTATGGGAGCCACCATATCCTGCGGAGGAGGACACCTCGCACTGTCCAGGCCACAACACACCTTGCCACCAAGTGAACCAACACAGATCACAGAAGGGGTAATGACACAAGCAGAAAATCACAATAACGTCAGTGAGAGAATCAATAGGATCAACGGGGCCCACGACAAAGACGATGAGCAACGAATAAATGATTTTTTAGCGAAAGAATTGCAAAAGTTCGAAACCATGAGGGGAGTAACAACCATAGCCAAACACAAGATTGTCATGAAGGACGATAGACCTATCAAACAACGTTACTTTCCACGCATTGCAAGTGGTGGCACAAACGGGTAAAGGAAGTACGCACCAATCCAGAGAAATACGCGGATTATCTGATACAGGATGGACAGATGTACCGCCATATTCCCTGCCGGTCACACGACGAGGAAACGGTACCTTGGAAACTTTGTGTACCAACACCACTACGACAACGAGTTCTAGAGGAAAACCACGATATTCCAAGCGCTGGACACATGGGCATCCGCCGGACGGACACCCCCCAAGAAAACCCAACAGAGCGAGCAAACCGTACCGTGAAGCGAATCATAGCACAACTCACCAGATCACAGCACAACAGATGGGATGACCTTCTCCCGGAAATCCAACTCGCCTGTAACACAAGTGTCGCTGAATCCACCGGGTATAGTCCAGCCTTCCTCGTACAAGGACGAGAACCACGACTACCAGGGGCACTGTTCGACGAGGTCAACCTAGGAACAGGCACAGCTAACACAACGGCAGAAGAGAAGTCCAACAGAATGCAGGAAGCCTTCAAAATAGTAAGGCAGAACATGGAACGAGCAGCGGCAGACCAAGCACGACACTACAATCTACGGCGGAGAAAATGGACCCCCGTAATTGGCGAACTAGTACTCGTAAAAGAACATCACCTGTCCAAAGCCACAGAAAATTTCGCAGCGAAATTAGCCCCCAAATATGACGGGCCCTACCAGGTCCTAGGATATGTATCACCAGTGATACTCAAAGTAAGGAAAACTGACGGCGGGAGAGAGAGGACGGTAAACATTGCTGAACTGAAGGTTTATCATGCGGCCGAAAACGGACCGACCAGCAACTAAAAAAAAAAAAAAAAAAACAATAAAATTAAAATAAATAAAATTTACAGTAATAGTCAAGTCGAAGAATATAAATAACAACCACCGGCCATTCTATCACAAACCATCGAGGTGAACACAACGTTTTTGTGCAAGAAAAAAAAAAACCACAACCAAGCCACGATCGCCGACGACCACCCTTACACGACACAAGAAACCAGCACCACAGTAAACACACAATCCTTATCCGTACCAACACCTGAGGTAACCCCAGAGACAACAACACAACCAACAACAATAACAATCGAGGCACAGGACGCGGAAGGACCAACATTGAACCAGTTCCCGGAAATCGCAGACGAAATACGGAGCATATTTCAACGCATCGCCGAGGGTAAAAGTCCTTCCCGGGTAAGATTCCGCACACCCAAATATAGGGTAACCGTAACGGCAAGCAAGGCCCATATTAAAATATTGGAAGCCGAGGGCTGAATCTCCGAAGTGGGGGGGGAGTGTGAGGACCAAATTAAACAACAACAATTTGGCCCACACAAAACAAACCCCATGGAAACGCAACACAGCCGCCCACGACAATAACACAGCAACACGGCAATACGACGATCAAACACAACAAGTCTCAACAACACAAAGAGCGAACACAACAAGTCGCGGCAACACAACGATCAAACACAACAAGTCAACGCAACCATCTGAGCTAGCGACAGCGGACACAATAGCTATAAATAGAGCGACACAGCGCTACGGCAGTCAGTCAGCACGGAGCCGTGGTTGCGACCGGAGCTACTAGTGAAGCGCTTCTTGATTGTAGATCGGTTCTACCAGTGCAATCAAGAATAGTTTCACAGAGCGAGTCGTGGTTTAAAGTTTGTGGGCGTGACGGTTCTACCTCCAAACACCGCTTTAGATCACGCGCAAAGGTCCTCCCGCGACTATAGACAGGCGACGCACGCCCGTACGTGCCGACGTAAACCGCGCCGCGAATATACCACGAAGCCGCGACGCTAGCGCCCGAGTGCCAAAGCGCAGAGACACCTACGCCGGTGCGACAGAGCAACGTCACCGTTAGCAGCGACGCCAGCGTCAGAGTTACGCCAACACACGCATCCACTAACGGGATCCACCTAACGGAACCCGACCGGCCCGTTAACGTCATCGTTGGACAGCTACGCCAGCGTCAGGGTTACACCAACACACGCACCTACTAACGGGATCCGCCCAACGGAACACGACCGACCCGTTAACTCATACCCTAATAAAATAGAAGATATAACAAATGAATTGAAGTTATAGAAAAGAGAATGTGGTTAATTTATTGTACATATTTAATGATTTAAGGAGTGAATAAAATTACATGAAGACAATTTGCACGGCGTCCCAAATTTACAAATTTATTGTAACCGAACCCTGGACACGGCGAGTATACCCCAGCAACTATTAAAGAAGCAACGGGGCAACAAGAAAGCTTCGTTACAAAATAACGTTAATAAAAATTCAAAGTAAAATGAAGCCGCAAGCCCGAACCTTTTTATTTTATTATTATTTTGTTTTTGGTGATCAACGAAACAAAATAATTTTGATAATTTTTTTTTGATAATCAACGAAACGAAATAATTTCAATAATTTTTATTTGATATTCAACAAAACAAAATTTTTTTGTTAATTTTTATTTGATATTCAACAAAACAAAATATTTTTGTTGATATCGTTGTGCAGCCTTGGTTTCAACTGTTATCAAAAAAATTAACAAAATTTTTTTTGTTTTGATTATTATCAACACAATTATTTCAAAAAAATATAGTTTCAAATTTAAACGAAAAAATTGACTTCAATAATTTCGTTTTCTATGAAGAAAAAAAATTTTACATATGTTTGTATGTATGTACATACGTACATGAATAAAAACAAATACAATTTTTGTTAATTTTTTTGATATCAACGAAACAAAATTATTTTGATTAAAGGTTTATTGATAAATTTTGAAACGAAAAAATTTTGTTTCTGATAATTAGTAGGGCTCTAGATACCCGGGTATCGAACAATTTGAATTGATCGTTTTGAGACAGTAAAAACCAAGTACGAATACCTATTTGATATTACGTCTATCCAAGATCTCTGACATACAAACGAATTGACATCTAGAGCTTTTAGGATATATTAAGCTCAAGTGTCTTTAACATTCTGGTCCTCAACTTTTCAAAAATTCACCCCTTCCAAATTGTTTTCAAAGCTTCGCTTTTTGTATTTGTAGGAAAGTCTATTATGTTACTCTGGGCACAGCTGGTAACCCAATAAACACAAAAGCGAGGATGATATCGTGGCGAATTCGAGATGAATGTCATTTTTCGGACTCGTATCGAATATAATAATGAGCCAAACTTCAACCTCGGTTTTAAACAACTTAATTTTTGAACTTAACTAACTGGTTGACAGAGTGCGTCGCGGGCATATTCAGAATTGGTTTTGAAAATATGTATGTATGTATGTAAGTCGTCGATTTACGATCTTAAAGCACTACTACGTAAGTAATATAAAGTACATACATATGTACGCACATACCCACCAAAAAAGTCGATGCCCGTGGAATTAAGAGGGTAATCCAGAAAAACCCTGGCAATCGCTTCCACATTCGTTGACATAACGCCTGACATTAGCATGGGCTTGTCATTGGAGGGAAGGACTTGCCCACTGCATTACCGCCGAACGAATAAATCACGCAATACCGCAAGGATTCTAGTGAATCAAATAAAGAATACCTTACAGGGAAACAGAGAAAGAAGGCGAAAAATGTAAGGCATGATGGAAATTTCCACTGGTATTTATTCCTGTTCATTTTTCGCGCTCCATTCTACTTTGCATTACGTGGAATGGGTAATGGAAGCTAATTCCACTCTGCATTACTGGCAATGAGTGAAAGAAGTGATGAACTCGCCAGATGTTCCATAGCAAGGCCTTCTATTATGCCTGACAGGTAATAGCGATGACCAGATTTTTGCTGGGTATGTACATAGAAATATACATATGTCCATAGGTATGTACCTAGTTGTCATCCACTAATTGTTGACTCCGGCCACTCACCAACATCGCCCCATTTTGGTTTTCTCTCTATCCTTTTTTAATGTGGAAGTTTAAAAATTTATGCAATTGAATTTACATATGTACATATGTATGTAGGTATGCACTTATGTACATAACATACCTAAATATGTCCGAATATATGTTTTCTCCCACATAACAACAAAAACGTAATAAAACATCGTAATGAAACTTACGCATTTGTGCATTTTTGATGTAATTATGTGCGGAGCATAACTAATTATAAACAAGTAAGGAAGCCTAAGTTCGAGTGGAATCGAACATTAGATACTCAGCTGTATGTTTTCATTGTTTGTTTGCGTTTGATGGATTTTATATAAAGCGAGTGCTGCATAAAGTGGGCGTAGCCACGCCCATTTTCAAAATTTTTATCAGTCATCCAACTAAGCATATTAATATTATCCTTTGTGCAAAATTTCATTCCTTTATGACTTCCAGTTACAAAGATGTCACGTTACAAATTTCCAAAGCGTGTTCCAGAAATATCTTTGCTAAAAGGTAGGCGTGGTCATAAACCGATTTCAATAAATTTTTGCGTGTCTATTGACACAAGTTATAAAAGTGTATAAACCAAGTTTCGTCATAATATCTCAATTCATTGTCGAGTTATGGGCTCCGAAATCTCGTAGATTCCTTTGTCTAAAAGGAGGCGGTGCCACGCCCATTTTCCAAAATTTTTCTATTTTTTGTTTCCGGTCTATTGTAGAAATCATACCACAAAATTTCAGTGATAGATCTTTATATTTGACAGAGATATCGCTTAAAATGTTTTTATTAGGTCACTTTATAATACCCATATATAAAAGTGGGCGTTGCCGTCAACCGATTTTAACAATTTTTCGTCCAAACATTTGCCTAAGTAAGCAAATCACGCGTACCAAATTTCATCGATATATCTTCAATGGTTTCTGAGTTATGGCTTATAAAACCCTAAATGTTTGACCCTTAATAAGTGGGCGTGGCACCGCCCATTTTCTAAAATTTCACCAAATTTCTTCATAGGGGTCTGAGCTCAACACGTGGGTAAAATATCATCGCTCTAGCTATATTAGTGGCTGAGATACCAAATTTCCGATTTTTTCTATATAGGAAAAGTGGGCGTGGTCATGGTCCGATTTCGCCCATTTTCAATACCAACCGTCCCAGTCTCGATACCAACTTGCACTCCAAATTTCATCAAAATATCTCAATTTTTGCGCGAGTTAGAGTGTTTACAGACGGACAGACGGACAGACGGACGGACGGACATGGCTCAAACGATTTCTCTTTTCACCCTGATCATTTTGATATATATAAGTCTATATCTATCTCGTTTATTTCATTCTGTTACAATCCACCGTTATGTGATTAAAACTATAATACTCTGTGTACTAGTACAGCTGAATATAAAAATGAGCAATGTAGATATATAGGTACGTCTGCATATGAAAATACATACATATGTACACACGTGCACGTAGACAAATGTATGTAGTACGAGTATATAGAAATTTTACTAATTAGAGATGCCTTTTAGATAAATAAATTTTTGCATTTACTGTCTCGTTTTAGGATTGCAAAATCCCAGGGCAAACTCCTCGACAAGAATCCCTTTGGAGAAGAGTCGGATAAGAACTGAAAAACTCGGACTTTGATTTTGTTTTTAACAAATATTCAAACTGAATGAGTGATAAATGCAATCAATGCTTCTTGGCGTCTATGACTGATAAAAAGTTTTTATTAAAAACTACATAGGTGTATAATAAAATAAAAACAAATTTTCTTAAAAACACTATAAAAAAATCTCAACACCAAAAAGCAAACACTTGTAGAAGAAAATAGGACTAATATGTGAGTTGAATTTTTTGAAGTGGGCCACCTAAAATTTTTTCGACGGCCATGTATTTTAATGAAAGTGGGTAGTATGGCTCACAACGCTTAAACAAAAATAGGTATTTAACAATTTTTCGAAATTCGAATTATTTTAAAAGTTATAGCTATCAACACTTTTCGAAGTTCCTCAGTTTTTGCCGATTTTCTCACGATTGGTCAAACCGATTTTGCTAAATTTTGACATATATATAAAAGATGATATCTTCTAGCAAACTGCATTTCTTATTTTTGCAAATAATTTTTTTTGCAAACATTATTCGCAATTTTTATGTTCTGGACCACGGTCGGATCGCGCATTTGTATGATGTTGTTGGGCATTCCATTAGTAACTATTAGCAAAAAAAAATTTTTGGGGCACTTTAAAGGCGCGGGAGTTATTTACTTTTTTACACTTGTTATTTTTGTATGCAATTTTTTTTGTTACTTACTGAGTACTACGAATAATGAATTAAAGCATGCATAACTCCCGCTCCCTTAAAGTGCCCCAAAATTTTTTTTTTGCTAATAGTTACTAATGGAATGCCCAACAACATCATACAAAAGCGTCATCCGACCGTGGTCCAGAACATAAAAATTGCGAATAATGTTTGCAAAAAAAATTATTTGCAAAAATAAGAAATGCAGTTTGCTAGAAGATATCATCTTTTATATATATGTCAAAATTTAGCAAAATCGGTTTGACCAATCGTGAGGAAATCGGCAAAAACTGAGGAACTTCGAAAACTGTTGATAGCTATAACTTTTAAAATAATTCGAATTTCGAAAAACTGGGCCAAACGTATTTTTTTTTTGTTGTTGTGAACTATACAAAAAAGTTTCAGAAAGATAGTAAAACTTCGAAAAAAAGTGGCCCACTTCAGAAAATTCAACTCATGTAATAGACTTTCGTTTCTCGTTTGCTTTGTTTCCTGCTCGCTTCAGCTACTGTGTTCACTTAGTTAGAATATGCAGAATTCCTAGAATATACTCGTAGTTTTCCATTTAGAAAATTCATACTTCTTTTTTAATTATTTACTCGAAGTAAGTTCTGTGCAAACAAACGTACATACATTTACAATTTCAATTTCGATTATATTCAAAACATTTGCCCTTGATTGGACTTTTTACTTTAATCCCGGTGACTTAGTTGCTTGCACCCAAGCATTCCTTCTTCGTCATCCTGCAGCAACAACATTTGGACCATGCAAGCATTTCCGTTTTGACTTTACAGTTCGTGACTTTTGTGTGATGTTGCTATAATTTTTTTTTTACCATACATACATACATAGGTACATATATTTCCCTTTCTTTACTTTCCCCAATCACTATTTATTTTTAGTATTTTTTTCTTGCGTGTTTATGTGTGTGTAAATGATTTTGTTGGCGCTGCGTGTTTTTTATGAATAAGTAGCCAGTGAGTTTCACCGAAAGGGACGAGCGAGGAAGAGCAAATGGAGCGTTACTTCAATTGTTGTAGCAGAATTATTTGTGCAGGTATGTGTGTGTATTTCTTTTCATGTGAAAGCATCTCTTTCTATAGGTGTTGCAAAAGTCAACGTTGTACATATATAATATGATTCAGTTTACTATGAGCAAGTTATACTAGTCCAAAAAAAAAAACAAATAATTTCAAGTGAAATTTTGTACAAAAATTGTGGGTATGAAGAATGAACTTGTTTGGGGCACTCTCGCAACGGCGACAAAATGAAGCGAGAAGTGTTGGAGTTGGTGTGGCATATATACGAGAAATTATCGATATGTTCTCGAAAAACAAAAAAATTGTTCGATGCAGAGGATATTCGGGAAATATAATTTAGGTTAGGTTGGGTTAGGTTGGCCGGATACAGAGATCCTTCACATATACCACATATGGTACTTAGTCCTACCAACATCGTATTTGAGGCGTTATACTAAACTTCGAATGCAAAACTTCGCAAGTTTTAGCATTTTATGTATTTTCCGAAGAGTATTTTGTGTATTTATGAAAAGTATTTGTTGACCACTAGATTCCACAAAATGGGTGAGAGTACCCCCTTTTCGCCTGCCCCCATGTGCCCTCCTTGACATCGTCGAAAGGCCCCACCCACGCGTCACGGTCCGACAACAAAGGTCCTCGTTCCAGCGCCGAATGATCGGGGGTATTCCGATCCATTCGACCCCCCCTAAAAGCGCCGCAGCGGAGACGTTGCTAAAGGCACCCACTATATCAAGAAAGACACCTATCACACTCGCTGTAGTGACGGGTTTTTCGAAATATGTTTTTGTTGTTGGGATTCTTCAGCCTGTTTATCCTCCATCACGACAAGATAAATGCGTTTTATGCCTTCCGCCAGGCACCTCGGACCATGGCTGAGGCCACCCCCTGGCTCGCGCCTTGAGCCATCCGCGATCTCCTCCCCGCAGTCTGTCCTGGCGCAAGCACCGGAAACAGGCATCGGGGAGAAGAGACGGAGGTCCATTGCCCAGGCAGCAATCTCTTGGAGGTTTTAGCCGAGGATTCATGTCGCCCTATATAATTTAGTAATTTCGAAATTATTAAAAATATCACCGGATTCTAGGGAATATATCCAAGCCTGTAAGGACTAAGCCTGTAGATGTTGTGTTGAGATGGAGCCCAAAATAGAGCTCATCCTCACAATCTATATATCCAATATGTATGTATATAAAATGGTTTACATCACAAAACACATTTCTCTTGAATACTCTAAGAATCAGCTTATCTTTGGTCATATAATTTTTCTTACAAATTCTCTATAAAACGAGGATTTTTTTGTTGATCTTATCGGATAGGATTTTTTAAGTAAGTAAATTAACGAAACGTGACCGCTGTGGTGCAGTGGGTAGAGTGCTCGCCTGCTATGCCAGAGGTCTCGGGTTCAAACCACGGTCCGAGCCAAACACCAAAACAATTTTTCTAATTAGTAAAAATCCAATTATTGGGTTTTTTAAGAGCAGCGGTCACCTCTCGGCAGTGGGCGGCATACCCTCCGAGTGTATTTCTGCCATGAAAAAGCTTCTCACAAAAAAATGCATTCGCCGTTCGGAGCCGGCATAAAACTGTAGGTCCACCCAATTAGTAGGAGAAACAAAAAGGAGCACACCTCGAATTGGGAGAGAAGCTCATCCATAAAACTCGTCAGAGTTATAATAGCGCCATTGTATATTATTAGATATTATTAAATTAACGAAACTTTACAATTATCTGAAGAGGAAAAATCAATTATATCTTATATGTATAATATTAGAGATAAACAGTAAGGATTTATTGATCCCAACTTTTTTTCTTCACAACGAATGGGGAATGAGTGTTCCTGACGCATACGCAGTTCCATTACGAAATTAAATGGAAATATGAATACTTCGTGATGCGTGTTTTATTCATGCCAGGATACTTGCTTTTGTTAGATATACCGCTGGTACTCCTAAAGTATGTTGAACGGCACGTAAAAATTGAGCACAGATCATTTCTTCACTGACTAAAGTAGGAGTTAATAAGAGTAAACCGAAACAGAAAAATGTATACGAGTGGAGTACATAATAAAGTTAAATGGTAGGCAGCTGTATATACAGCACTACAATACTGCTACAATTCATGCTGAATACCTAACAAGATTATAATAACGACCATATGAAAAAAGAATGCGGTTTGGAATGAAAGCCCGACGATTTCGCTTCATTGCTTTTTTTACTATACAAAGTCATTCATGCGAAGACGGACGATAGTCATGGGACATAGTCCTTATTGAAATTATTGATGTTTGTAGTACCTTTAGGCCTACTGGGTAATTATGAATGTATGTATGTATGTATGTATGTACTTCTTTATTAAAAATTTCCAATGTTCATTCAATAACCCAGCCAGCAAGGTACCGTACATTTTACGAACATTGCGATTTACGAGCTATTCTCGAATAAGAAAACAATAACAAAAGAAACTTTTTTCTATCATGTCAAAAAAAAAAAGAAAACGAAAAATTTCAAACTCAATATTTTAAAAGTAAGTATATATGTTTGTAAAATTTCTACATTTACGATAAAAAAAACGGACGTAAAAAGATTCATATACGAGTGCTTTTTCGATACATTTACGACACTCGTAGGCACTGAACATTTTAAAGCGAAACAGTATTCGTAGGCGAATCGTAAACGGATATCATAAACGATATTTTATTAGAGTTTTCTTCGAGAAAACATCCGTTTACGAGCTCGTTTACGATGATTTTGCTGGCTGGGAATTTCACAAATTTTTCCATACCAAAAAAAAAACACTCTACACTGACCTAAATACTTACTTAATAATAATACATACATTGCAATAGCACGTACCATCGCATTCACATCCTGCCACATCCTGTCACATCCTTCCTTCGTTACTTTCATCTGTACCAAATTCTTTTTTTTTTCATTTACCCTGGCCAACGTTTGTTTGTTCGCTTCGTTTGTTACATTAAGACTTAAACAAATCAGAAATGTAATGAAGCAACTGTGTGGCTATTTGTTTTTGTCTTCACGCTTCAATTTCATTTTGGAATTGAATTTTAAATACGAGTATGTATGTATGCATATTAAGTCGAAGAAAAAACACACACACCCGCAGCAAAGAAAATGAAAAAATTAATGGAAAAGGAAAAGTCACAGGCATCATATTTTATATGACACAATTGAGCGTGTCAATTTTGTTGTTACTGTGCTTAACTAGATAAATACCCGCGAAGGGCGGCGCATGTGGCGTGAAATTAGACAGTGACGTCTTTAGTTTTTTCATCGATTCTAATTATTTGACATTTACATATGAAATATGTTTGTATGTATGTATTTTTATACACTTGTCGATGCTGCTATTTTGAGAAAATCATTGGCGAGTTTGGAAAAGTCAAAGAGCTCTTTACTTAAAGCCTTCTTAATCCAGGGATTTCAGTAGACCTTATTACATACATATTGTGCATATGTAAGTATATTGCCCAAAATATTATCTACTTGACATACATATTTAGGTATACAAATGCGATCACTTCTTCAGTCAACTACATTGAGAGCACTCCGAGGTAGGAGCATGAACAGAACAATACTTCGACGGGGTGCTCGGAATAACTGAAAGTAAAGTCCTATCTTGAAGTACAAAAATTGCGCTCTAGAAGACACTCATCATAACCGTCCTAATGTATGGCGCAGAATCATGGACGATATCAACATCCGATGAGATGGCCCTTGGAGTGTTGGAGAGAAAATATTCTTGGTAAGATTTATGGACCTTTGCGCGTTTCGAAGAAGATTTAACGATGAGCTGTACCAGCTTTACGTAGATATGTATGTAGATAGTTTGGCGAATAAAAATTCAGACGATGCGCTGGTTTGGCCAAATTAAGCGCATGGAAAACGATGCTCTGGCCCAGAAAGTAGTTCTATCGATATCCCCGGTGGCAACAGAGACAAGGGGAGCCCTTCACTGCGTTGGAAAGACTAAGTGGCGAAGGATCTGGCCTCCCTTGCTGTTATCAATTGGCGTCAACTATCGCGAAGCAGAAACGACTGGCGCGCCTTGTATGACTCTACCCAAAAATGCCTATGCGGTTGAGCTATCTAATAGCATTGACAGACGGTAGCGATAATCCGCATTATCTTGCTAATTCGTAGTTAACTTGAGAATCAACTGGAGGTAATCCGGAATATCTCTTGAGTTAGTCCTCAAAATTTTAGCGGATTAGAGTATCTTGTAATGACATTCCTGCCGAAAAATCTCTATTGTGAATGAAGGTGAAGAAAAATAAGAGTCCAAGGCAGATCTAGGAAGCATAGGCGAATTCAGAAATTTCCAATGTATTTTGTTATTGTAATTGGTAGAGTGTAATGTCAAAATTATATTTCGCCTTGGTTGAAATCTGAATTCACTTCGGACTCGCCCATTCCGATTGACCATGATGTGAATTCTCTCTGATTTTGACATTACGCTCTAACTTTGGAAATTAAAAAAAAAAAAGAAGTTTTGTTGTTGTTGTTGTTGTTGCTGTTGTTATTGTTGTTGTAGCCACAAAGGTACTCCCCGAAGGTTTTGGGGAGTGTAGGGGATGTGACAGTCCTTTGCCGGATACTGCTCGGGTACTAGTCCCTTCTGACACTAGCCCGACTGTCATGCGAACGATTTTTTTGGCCATAATCAATCTTCTAGGCCGGTGGATTTTAGTCGCCTCTTACGACATGGAATTGCTTACCACGGGTATATTCTAAGCCCCCTAACCCGCTGGGGTTTTCGAATTCGCCGCTGTGCCTACCTTCCTTTAGTTATTTTGTTAATCCGCAATATTTGCCGTCTGTCAGGGTAAAATTTGAATCGAAGTATGTGTTGCGGTAATCGGAATTATCGCTGCCGTCTGTCAAGCCTATAAGGCTGAACCAATCAAATAAGGATGTCTCCCAGACTAAATTTGCCGAACACAACACCGGTATATTTCTTTTCGACGAATTTTCTTCGTCGAATATGCTCCGTTTGGCAGTCTTTTTGGAGCCTCCTTAGAAGAGTGAGTGCATCGCGCAGGGAGTCAAAGCAGAGCAACTTGCGAACATTTTTGGTTGGTTGGGCTCAAGCTAAAACTAGAAATCAGTGAATATGATGCAACTACGAACTATCAAGCTAAGTTTCTAGAGATTTGCGGTGTTCGGTTTTCTTCATATTAGGTTTACATTCAATCACTCTTACAACTTTTCCGATCTCTGTTCATGCGAAATATTTGATTTTCGCAAGAAAGTTTTCGGATTTCCCACTACCGCCCAAGCAGTACCCATAAACCGCCCATGAATTAAACGTGCGCAAACAGACCTCTTAATTTATGTACTTAATAGTCTTTACCCGCGGTCTTGTCCGCACCTACGAAGTTCCCTTTCAACATTCAGTTTGTCGAAGTCCAGCATAAAGAGAAAAAAATGTAAACTCATGGGTTTGAATATGTATTAACAAAAATTCATCTTAATGGATTCATTGAAGACAAAAGTCGTGCCGAGTAATGTGAAAAGGCCCAAAGATGGTTATAGAAGAGGCTGTAAGAACAAACGTAAGGGAAATATTTAAATTCTTACCTGTTTTTTTTTTTATTTTTTGCTTTTGCGGGTGGGCAATGCACCGTAATTGATGCCGTCGCACCAACCGTGTGTCCATAGACTAAAAAACTTCCCCTTGTTCGTTAATTTTAAGGTTTTTGGGCAATCACATTTTCACCGATAACTCAATCATCGATAAATTTATCGAAGTCCAAATGAAACCTGGGGCCATCCCCTTTCATTTGATACCCATATTGTAGGGTAATATTAAGGTTTTTCGGGAAACGCATTTTGACCGATAACTCAGTTATCGATAAATTTATCGAAATATATCGAAATCCAAATAAAAACCTTGGGCTATCCCCTTTCGTTTGATACCCATTTTATAGGGTAATGTTAAGGTTTTTGGGCAATCCCCGATAACTCAGTTATCGATAAATTTATCGAAATATATCGAAGTCCAAATGAAACCTGGGGCCTCCCCTTTCGTTTGATACCCATATTGTACGGCAAGTTTAAGGTTTTAGGGCAATTACATTTTCACCGATAACTCAGTTATCGGTAAATTTATCGAAATATATCGAAGTATAATTGAAACCTGGGGCCATCCCCTTTCGTTTGATACCCATATTGTGGGGCAAGTTTAAGGTTTTTGGGCAATCACATTTTGACCGATAACTCAGTTATCGATCAGTTTATCGAAATATATCGAAGTCCAAATGAAACCTGGGGCCATCCTCTTTCGTTTGATATCCATATTGTAGGGCAAGTTTAAGGTTTTTGGGCAATCACATTTTGACCGATAACTCAGTTATCGATAAATTTATCGAAATATATCGAAGTCCAAATAAAACCTGGGGCCATCCTCTTTCGTTTGATACCCATATTGTAGTGTAATTTTAATGTTTTTGGGCAATAACATTTTCACCGATAATTCAGTTATCGATCAATTTATCGAAATATATCGAAATCCAAATAAAAAACCTTGGGCTATCCCCATTCGTTTGATATCCATTTTATAGGGTAATATTAAGGTTTTTGGGCAATCCCCGATAACTCAGTTATCGATCAATCTATCGAAACATATCGAAGTCCAAATGAAACCTGGGGCCTCCCCTTTCGTTTGATACCCATATTGTACGGCAAGTTTAAGGTTTTAGGGCAATTACATTTTCACCGATAACTCAGTTATCGGTAAATTTATCGAAATATATCGAAGTATAATTGAAACCTGGGGCCATCCCCTTTCGTTTGATACCCATATTGTAGGGCAAGTTTAAGGTTTTTGGGCAATCACATTTTCACCGATAACTCAGTTATCGGTAAATTTATCGAAATATATCGAAGTATAATTGAAACCTGGGGCCATCCCCTTTCGTTTGATACCCATATTGTAGGGCAAGTTTAAGGTTTTTGGGCAATCACATTTTCACCGATAACTCAGTTATCGATTAATTTATCGAAACATATCGAAGTCCAAATGAAACCTGGGACCTTCCCCTTTCGTTTGATATCCATATTGTAGGGCAAGTTTAAGGTTTTTGGGCAATAACATTTTCACCGATAACTCAGTTATCGATCAATTTATCGAAATATATCGAAGTCCAAATGAAACCTGGAACCTTCCCCATTCGTTTGATACCCATATTGTAGGGCAAGTTTAAGGTTTTTGGGCAATTACATTTTCACCGATAACTCAGTTATCGATAAATTTATCCAAATATATCGAAGTCCAATTGAAACCTGGGGCCATCCCCTTTCGTTTGATACCAATATTGTACGATCTTTCTATACCTATATGCGAAATATCATAAGTATAGTTCCAGTATACTCATAGTTATATGGAATAAAAATATATCGAAAAGTAACGGTCCTTAGCAGGGTCGGAACCCCAAAAATTAAAAACAAAAAATAGCCTATACTTCCTTCCAGACTATAAGCTGTATGCGTGCCAAATTTCAACAAAATCCGTCTTGCCATTCTCACGTTTTTGAGGAACAAAAGCAAACGTCTGGACATCCAAACATCCAAACATCGCTACATTCACATTTATAATATTAGTAAGATGTATTTAACATAGAAAGTTTACTGAAACAAATACATAAATTAATCATCTCAGGTAAATAATAACTAATTTATCAATTAGTATTTTTCTGTCTAGCCACAGTGCTTTATTATTTTAGAAAATTTAAGTACCTAGATGAGAAACTATTTTTAAAGCGATCGAGCAGTCCATCTCAGCTGGTAAATCCTACTCTGAAAAAAAAACGTTGTAAATCTAAAGACTTTCGCTGTTAAATCAACTACTTTCCGCAGTTGAAATGTGCCCAACAACGCTCCGTTGTTGTTTCAAAGGTGCGAGCGTTGTTGATTTAAGTCAATAACGGAGATTGTTGGGAAAAATTTTCACCTAAAAATAAATTTTTGTTTGCATTTTACTCTTCATCTTCTCTCCGCCCGGGTCCCAACTGCAAATATGTAGCCTCCGCTTGTTCTCCTATTCTTCTCTCCTTCTTATCATTCACTGGTTGCTATCTTTATTTCTTATTCTGATTTTTCTTCTTTATTTTATATTCTCCTCCGGATTCGAACCATGACATCAACCTGAAATTCTATCCAATCAGCACATAGTGCAACATTCAACATTATATTGAATTGTAGTAACCTATTTATACTTCCATTTCCTAAAAAGGAATCCATGAATTATTTGAATCATTGAAAAACAACATTTAAAAAAATTTGTTCTCATTAGTTTTGTTTACAACGGAAACTGTTGGGTCAAATACTTTTGCCTTTAAATCAACAACGGATAGAAAATTGTTGCTAAAAATAAACTTTTTTTTGGATTTTTCTCTTCATCTTCTCTTCTCCATTATTTTTTTTTTTTTGTTGATTTTCTCACAAAAAATTTTTAAAGGCAAGCAAGTTTTTGAATCAACAACGCCCGTTTTTGAATAAATTGTTGGATCAAAAACTTTGCTGTAAAAACAAATACTTTTGCTGTTGAATCAAAGACGGAGATTCAACAGCCGAAAGTTGTTGGTTTAACTACGGGTATTTTTTTCAGAGTACTTACAACATTGGGGCCAACGTAATGGAAGCACAAATATGCCATGCACATGGAGGTGTTACGAGTATTAGCGTTTGCATTGCGCTGTTTTGAAGGTGACGGATGCATTCACAGCGACAGCAATGAACTCATAAGTCAAACTAACAAACGCATAATTTTTTTTTTTTCATTTTATTCCTCTCCCCCTTTGACCACTTTCAGTTTTTAGCTGTGGATTAACTACTTTTATCCCTCAACAACAGAAAGCAAGATACGAGTAAAAAGAGCAAGAAAGTGAAAAAACATTGCAGGAAAAAAAATAGCGGAAGAGTGGAAAAATTAATATCGACCAACAACTACATCAACAAATTACTTACGTACGATCAAAAGAAAATGCATGTTAGCCTTCCGTTTACCGCTAGAGAATTTGATGTGCTGCCATATTACTTCAATCCCTCTCGGCGACCGACTGACTGGCTGGTGGTTGCTTGCTTCTAAGCGCTGACATTGCAGCGTTTGTGGGCAGGAGCGTAAGCGGAATTTTGTTTTGGGAGGGGTTTGTTAATACAAAAAAATATACGTGTATACATTAGGGTGGTCCTTAAAAATCAATTAAGTGATTTTCTTCGGTCGCACCCCCTACATCGGTAACATCACTGTCAGAGATAAAGTTTGGTCCACAAAAGATATGGTTAACGGGTGTCGCAGAGGTTCAAACTTCAGATAACTTATGGGATCCCGTGCGACACCCCTTAACTGTCTCCGATCAGGACCAAAATTTATATTTGGTATCCTTGAGTATAAGACTATCGATTTTGCACATTTTCTATATATATAACAAGTAAGGAAGCCTAAGTTCGAGTGGAATCGAACATTAGATACTCAGCTGTATGCTTTCATTGTTTGTTTGCGTTTGATGGAAACACAGCGTATTTTATATAAAGCGAGTGCTGCATAAAGTGGGCGTAGCCACGCCCATTTTCTAAATTTTTGTCAGTCATCCAACTAAGCTTATGAATATTATTCTTTGTGCAAAATTTCATCCCTTTAAGAGTTACAAAGGTGTCACGTTAGAAATTCCAAAGGGGGTTCCAGAAATATCTTTGTTAAAAAGTAGGCGTGGTCATAAACCGATTTCAATAGATTTTTGCGTGTCTATTACCACAAGTAATAAAAGTGTACACACCAAGTTTCGTCATTATATATCAATTATTTGTCGAGTTATGGGCTCAGAAATCTCGTATATTCCAGCTTCTAAAAAAAAAATTCCAAAATTTTTACGGTTTTTGTCTTATGTTCGTAGTTAGACTCCTGCCATAAAATTTTAATGATATATCTTTATATTTGACAGAGATATCGCTTAAAATGTTTTTATTAGGTCACTTTATAAGACCCATATATAAAAGTGGGCGTGCTCGTCAACCGATTTTGGAAATTTTTCGTCCAAACATTTGCCTAAGTACATATATCACGCGTACTAAATTTCATTGATATATCTTCAATGGTTTCTGAGTTATGACTCATAAAACTTTCAATATTTGCCCCTTAATAAGTGGGCGTGGCACCGCCCATTTTCCTAAATTTGTGTGCTTTTTGTTTTATGTCCGTAGTTGGACTCCTGGCACAAAATTTCAATGAATTATCTATATATTTGACAGAGATATCGCTTAAAATGTTTTTATTAGGCCCCTTTATAGTTCCCATATATAAAAGTGGGCGTGGCCGTCGACCGATTTTGGCAATTTTCCGTCAAAACATTTGTTTAAGTAAGTAAATCACGCATACCAAATTTCATCGATATATCTTCAACAGTTTTTGAGTTATGACTCATAAAGCTTTCAATGTTTGCTCCTTAATAAGTGGGCGTGGCACCGCCCATTTTCCAAAATTCCATCAAATTTCTTCTTAGGGGCCTGAGCTCAACACGTGGGTAAAATTTCATCACTCTAGCTATATTAGTGGCTGAGATACCAGATTTCCGATTTTTTCTATATAGGAAAAGTGGGCGTGGTCATGGTCCGATTTCGCCCATTTTCAATACCAACCGTCCCAGTGTCGATACCAACTTGCATTTCAAATTTCATCAAAATATCTCAATTTTTGCGCGAGTTAGAGTGTTTACAGACGGACGGACGGACGGACGGACAGACGGACGGACGGACGGACGGACGGACAGACGGACGGACGGACGGACGGACGGACGGACGGACATGGCTCAATCGATTTCTCTTTTCACCCTGATCATTTTGATATATATAAGTCTATATCTATCTCGATTATTTCATTCTGTTACAATCCACCGTTATGTGATTAAAACTATAATACTCTGTGTACTAGTACAGCTGAGTATAAAAATGGTGTAAAAAATGTTACTAACCTCATCAGATGAGAACGGCTGGGCCGATTTCTGTAAAACTTTTTGTCAATTGTTCGTATTCTCGAGGAGATGGTTCGTACGGAAGAAAATTTTGGAAAATCCCTCCGGAAAAGTCCGAAAATTGGAAAAATCGGTGTGTATGTGCGTATGTGTGCATCTGTGGATGTGTGTCCTCTATAAATTCCCAAAGTAACCAACCGTTCTTTATGAAATTTTCACAGTAGATTCATGTGGTGTTAGTGCACATAGTAGGGTATATAGAATTTCGAAAAATTGGGAGCTTCCCGGAATACAGGCCTAAATGAGGACCCAGATCGAGCAATATTGGTATCAAATGAAAGATGTTTAACAGGCCTTCAACATAAAGTTATTTTTATTGCGATACCTAGGCCGGGTTCCCAGATATGGGTTAAAACGTGGGACCGAGTGACCCTGGAAAGTTTCTGAGCGATATTGGTATCAAATGAAAGCTGTTGAGGAGGACTTCAGCAAAGAGCTTTTTAAATAGTGATGCCTAGGCCGGGTTCCAAGATTTGGGTCAAAGCGTGGACCCGGATAACCCCTGAATATTTTCGAGCGATATTGGTAGAAAATGAAAAGCGTTGAGCAGGCTTCCACATACAGCTATTTTCATTGTGATTGGTAAAGTAGTGGGCCCGGATGGTGATGGACGGTCCCGGTAAGGTAAAGGTAGGTAGCTATAGGGATAGGGGTAGGGATAGGGATAGGGATAGGGATAGGGATAGGGATAGGGATAGGCATAGGCATAGGCATAGGCATAGGGATACGGATAGAGATAGGGATGGGGATAGGGATAAGGATAAGGATAGGGATAGGGATAGGGATAGGGATAGGGATAGGGATAGGGATAGGGATAGGGATAGGGGTAGGGATAGGGATAGGGATAGGGATTGAGATAGTGATAGGGATCGGGGGAAGTAGGTTTGTCGCGGCGAATATAACTATAACTTTTATTCAGAGAATAGACAATTTTTTGTTATTCGCAGTCATTAAGATGGACTCTAAGATAATGGTTAGCAATACGGTAATCAAAGACTTTTCTTTAGGCTTCATAGGAATAAGTTTTAGCAGAACAACGTCTGCCAGGTCAGCTAGTATTTAAAAAAAATTTAATTAATTTTTTGGTATTTATGTATATGGTAATCTGAATTTTGACTTTTGAATACAGGAAAATCGATTTTGGGCATTAGATATACCAAATATTAAACTTTAATTTTGAATTTCCATAGATTTTCCCAAAATTTTGCCCTTATGCGGCATCGCTTAACCGTTTCCGATCGAGTCAAAAATTTATATGTGGTATCTTCGACTATATTAGCATCGAACTAAGGAGTGAGGTTAAGGAAATATGGTATAAAATTTGTCTCGATACATTTGGGGACCAACCAAGTGTACATGACGCTTAACCGTCTAGACGATTCTGGCCGAGTCTATTGGAAATAACAAGGGAGGACGAGTCAGTCTTCACCTGATCTCCCCAATACAGTTGAGGTCTCCTATTTCTGCTGCCTTTAGCAGGTTTCAATAGAAATACTTTCTGGAACGGAGCACCTTCATCCAATCTCACGACATAACTGGCCCAACGTAGCCGCTGGATCTTTATTCGCTGAACAATGTCGATGTCTGCGTAAAGCTCGTACAGCTCATCATTCAGTCCCGTCGATACTCGCCATCGCTAAGGCGCAAAGGTTGGATTTCCGTACTGGCATAATTTTTGGCGTTAATGCTGGTTTCCAAATAGACGAAGTCCTTAAGTGTAGGAAATTTTTGCAATAGAACTAAAGTTTGGAAATTGGAAGGTTTTTTTTTATTGGTCTGAATGTAGGGTTCTTTCAACTCTTTTAACAAACAAAGAAAGACATTTATTTAAAAGAGATTGGATCTAAAAAACTGGAAACTTCTACTTTCTAAGATGAGAAATTTAGAAACTCATTGCCTGAAAGATGGACAATTTTTCAAACGCCAGAACGATGTATTAGCTAAAGTCGACGCTGGGATTATCTATCATAATGTAGTTCTATTCAGATCATACATATATCGGTAATACACTGTGAAAACTATTTCCAGCACCGCCTAAAGGCCAATTCATCTAGCAATCGCATGCGCCTGCTGATATACAGATCAATGTGCATAATCTGGCAGCCAATCAAATCCAAGCAAAGGAAATGATAATGCTTTCATTTAATAAGTTATAATGAGTACTAAAACCCCAAATGTCCCCCCTGTGAGTACATACGAGTCTGCTCTTAGAATTTCGTGCGATGTGGCGCGTGTGCCTAACCCAAGTGCATGCGTTGTGTGCTCTCGTATTAAAATATATGCTGCTGGAATATGTTAGGCGCACGTTCTGAAGGTGACGGGCGGCACTTTTGCTATTTGCTGCCTTCTTTGTATTTTTTTTTTCTGAATGTTTGGCTGCTCTGTTTCATTTCAATTCTGGATGACTCCTACAGATGAACGACACAAGCGCGTTTGTTGTTGTTGCTATGTTGCTATGTTGTTGTTGTTGTTGTTTTTGGTGTTCGAGTGTTTGTTTTTGTTGTTGTTGTCAGTGCTGCAACTGCTCTTGCAGTTGGTTTATTGCGTATAAAAATCAAAAATTAAAAACAACCTGGGCGGGATTAAGTAGGATTAGAAAGAAACGCAGCTAATTTTATGGCATGCATGTGTGAGGAAGTGTGTGGGCGCAGAATTGCATACAATATACATATATATATACAGATGCATGTATGTACATAAGAAGAGAAACTATATAAGTACACATAGAAATCAACATACTAGTGGTCGGAAACTATCGATGGCACTATCGTCACTATCGATGGTTTCTGAACATCGTTTACACTATCGATGGTTTTCGACTATCCTTTGAACTATCGATAGTTCATTGAAAATTTGAAATGTGACCACTAGGCACCAAACAAATGGTAACTATTCCATGCAGGGTTTGAATTGCTGACTAGCAAGTAGTCAAAGCAACATAAATACGACTATGCCTTCTAGTCGCATGGTCGTTTAAAATGTGATTACCCAAAAACATAAAAGTTACACTACAATATGGGTATCAAACGTAAGGGGATGACCCCAGGTTTCATTTGGAAGATCGAAAAAATATAAATTGCTCATAACAATTATGGGATGATCTAAAAAATATCCATCATCCAGTAATTGTTATGGAAGATGGAAAACAATTTTAATTGCTAGTAACAATTATGAGCTGATCTAAAAAATATCCATCATCCAGAAATTGTTATGGAAGATCGAAAAAAATATCAATTGCTCATAACAATTATGATCTGATCGAAAAAATATCGATCTCTGAGTAATTGTTATTGATGATGGATAAATTTTTTCATTGCTCAATAATTGTTATCAAGTGATTTTTATATTTATTTGTTATAATTGTTATGGTCTCTGGTTAATATATTAATTTTTTTGAACAAGAATAAATGGCTAATAAATAAATAAAACAAAACAATGTACTGAAAAAAGTTTTATTGGATCATCTTCTATTACTTTCATGTATTGGTAAGAATAAGTCCAGGACAGGTGGGCAAAGTTTGCTTACACAGTAAAAAATGATAGTTTATTTCTAATATCATTTGGTACTTAGTTTAATCATTCTTGGAATTAAATTTAAATTTTAATGCCAAAAAGCCTTATTTTTAAACTATGAGAAGTTTTACAATTTTATTTATTCCAAAATAGTTTCAAAATAAAGCCTTGAAAAGTATTAAAATTCTCTCTAAAGAAGTTTAATCATTTATGGTTTAAAAACAAATCCTGAAAAGTATAAAAAACTTTCTCTTTCTCAATGTAGTATATTACTATCAAAACCATTTTGGTTTGAAATCAAAATCAAAAAAATATTAAGAACAAATTTTCAGAAAAAAAGTCAAAATAAATAAACAAAATTTTTTAAAAATACAATGCGAAGGAGTAGATAATTAAATGGCCGAATCGAATTTTTTACGCCTGATGAAATAATTGTATCAAGTAAGTAATTCAAGAAATTAATAAAATAGCATGAGGGTAAATTTTGCTTTATTTTTACAGACATAAGGCAGTTGAAGGTCTCTCTTGCAGTATCATTGCAAGAACCGCGACGGTGCTGAAATTTGCTTGGACATCTCCGAAATTTTGGTGTAAAATTTGACAATATGTATATACATATATCGAATCCTAACTACCATAAAAGTGTATCCAACAAAGTTATCGATTTCAGCTTTTTTATGGAAATCAACAATTTATTATCAGCCCTATCATGAACTTCATGTGAAAAATTTCCCTCGAAAAATATAAAGCAAAACAATAACAATTTTTCACATTTTGTTTTTGTTTTGCTTTGTAATTTTTGGGAACATTTTGTTCACATTAAGTTCACGATAAGGCTGTATAACATGCATCAACTCCCAAAAATTTCATAGCTGTGCAATATGCAGTTTCGAAGTAAGAGACTAAATATTAAAACTAAAAAAAACTGAGTCCCGTAAAATTTAGTTTTTGTTGGATACACAATTATGTGGATTGGGGCTCAATATATGCATAAGGTACTTTAGTGTTTTCTGCTCATGGAAACTTAGGGACAAATGTTTGTTTTGGATTTTTATGTACATAAATAAACAATGTTAACGTTATTCAATTTCTCATTAATCTTTGGGATAAGTGGTTATTTGGGGTATATCCACTGGAAATTTTATGGAGGTTTATTTTTAAATCCAAAAAAGTATAAAATTTATTCCAATTTTCGGATTGATCTTATACCATTTCAACCATTTTTAATACCAAAAATATTCTAAAAATAATCAAAATTTGGCTTTGATTTAATTCCAAAAAAATATTAATTTGACACCAAGAATAATTTTTGTCTCTCAGATTCTCTTCCTTTTTTTAAACCAGAATGGTTTTAATTGTTGGGGTAAGTGGAAAAAAATTCAACAACTATTTACAGCGAAGGTTGAGTGTATAGCTATTTCACGAAAAACCATTTTCGATCATCAGCACTCTTTTCGGAAGTGGACGCACTTACCCCAACAATTAAAAATTGAATTAAAATAAAAAATTTCGTGCTAAGCACTAAAAACTCTTTCAGAATGGTTTTAATTTTATACTTTTTGGCGTTGTTATATATAAATACCAAAATGGTATTAAAATTAAACTAAAATTTTTACTGTGTACATTCGGGTGAAATCGGGTGATCTCATTTAAAACAGATGTGTTTGTGGATGTGTTTGCTGCCGGACGGCAAAAGGCGGTTACAGTGTGAGCGTAGCCGTAGACTCTCCCAAATCACCCGAAACTATCGTCAACTATCGATATACTATCGATAGTTTGCAAAAAACTATCGTACACTATCGATGGTGCTGACTGTTGATAGTTTCCGACCTCTACAACATACAGCAAGTCAGCTAAATTATTACAACTTCAAATGATCTCTGCGCGTGGAACAAGTCTTTTTGACGATTTCGGATTTCATGGCGTTGTTGCTGCACATCACGCAATGTTTCTTTATATTACGTTAACTCTATATGCACATACATATGTACTTATAAATGTGCTTTAATTAGATATTTGCTTTTGCAAAGTTGAAATTGCGAATAAATAATCTTTAAAATTTCATTCCATTGCACTATGGTTCAAAATTCAGATTTTGAGGAATAAAGTAGTTAGAGTTAAGATATCAGTCTAAAACTTTTCATAGGGTATTTAAAGGTAAAAGTAATGTCTCATGACGAAAATGGGCGAGCCACGCCCATTTTTCGCTGCTGCTGCCATACATAGTGGAAACTGTAAATTTAGGTTGAATTTCAAATAGAGATAAAACTTTACTTTTCTAAAGGTTTCCGATACGCTGAATCTGAATCTGAAGTCAGATTATCGATGCTACGTGTAGTTTTGGAGATAATATTATTTTAAGTTCATTTTTTTGCGATAGGAAATTTTAAAGTTTTTTATTTTTTTAGCAAGTTAATGAAATTAAAATAACAATATCTCAGGTACTAAAGAAGATATCCGAAAAAGTGAAACGTTATTTTCAAGGGAAATTATTAGGTTTTTAAACCCTATATATAAATGAGTTTTATACTTTTATTATTATCAATACAAAATTGTAAAGTATAGCCATTTTCGAAGTTTACTTTGCTCTGAAAAAAGTGAAATTGTAGCCTCGCTTGCAAATTCCCGCAGATAAAATAACATTTGTATTAAAGAGGACACTATTAGCTGTAACTACATATATAATTTTTATTGATCCTATTTGATCCAACTTTTTTATATTCTATTTAACACAGAAAAAACTCACAATCAAAACACAACACGGCTTAAACTCAAAAATATATTAACGATTATTATTGTTTCAGAAAAAATTTGTTGTTCTTGATTTTACATACCTTTATTAATATTTTCCATCTTATAAACACATTTTATTCAAATTCGTTTTTATCACCACTTGAGATTTTTATATAATTTGAGTAAAATCTTTTTTACGAATACAAAAATCAAAACCAAGACTTTGAAAGCTTTCTGATAAACAAGTGATCGCTAGCTGACATTATTTTTTTTATTTTTTATTTACTACAGTAATGTGTAATGAAAGGTAATTACTTTTTTTGGGAAAATCAAAAGTCGATAATTGGGTTTAATTCCTCAATATTTCGATTTTGATCCATAGTGCATTGAGTACATACGAGCATTTTGTATGTACATATTCCTTGCCGTAAATGCTTTGCTAATTGTGGGCGTGAGCTATGGCAGTTGTGGGCGATATATTTAATTTTGTGAAATGCACATTTGATGTCAAGTTTTATTTATTTTCGTTTAATTTTCGTTTTTCTTGCTGGAGCGTGAGTTCCATTGAATTAGCTAAAGTGGCGTAAACTGGAAATTACTGTGCAGTTTTACATTTTTATGTACTTTATTTGCCCGCACTGACACATCGCGGGGAATGCGTATTTGATTACATTTTACAATTACATTATCCAAGCACATTAAATTTTATTGTTGTGGTATTTATCATTAAAATTTTATTTCGCTTACCCACCAAGATGCAAATTGAAAAGCTACATGCTTAAGTTGAGAAGTTTTATGGCGAACTTAAAAATTTTAGCGTCGGAAATTTGGATTATTTTTTATTGATATTCTGTGCATTTTTTTCCCTGAAATTAAGCGCTCGAAGATCTTCTTTTTTCTTTGTCATTGTCACGGCTTGGACGTTTGTGTGAATTAGTTTGGGTGAGAATAATGAATGATATTGAATATTGGATCCTATGAGGCCTTTTTTGGAGGGTCTGGCTTTTAAGAACAATCTATTTCCAAACTCACCACGGTTGCATGGACTATTTTCTCTTATCATACTCATACATATCGTCGCTCCGGAAGAAGAAAGTCGCATGTCAGTAATTTGTCGACGAAAAAAGGTGCATTAAAAATATGTCGGGGAAGAAAGACGCTTAACAAAACATGTCGACGAAGATAGACGCATTAAAAAATATTTCGACGAACAGAGACGCATTATAAAATATTTCGACGAAGAAAGACGCATTAGCATTATTAACTGCGAAGAAAGACGCATTAGCATTAATATTGACAAAGAAAAAAAAATTGAATACGTCTTTCTTTCCTAAAAAATATTTAAATGCGTCTTTCTTTATAGTAAAAAAAATAAAGCGTCTTTCTTTCGAAAAATATTTTTAATGCGTCTTTCTCTGAAAGAAAAATAGTTTGCGTCTTTCTTCCTCAACAAAACAGTTTGCGTCTTTTTTCTTCTATAGCGACGATATGTATGTATATACAATAAATATGTACACTGAGAGAAAAAAAATATATGGAGGGGTCAAAGAAATTGTTTACCTATTTTGAACACTACTTTCTTTGTTTTGAGTAAATTTTCCTTAAAACATGTTAAAAGGTTTATAAAATATTGTTGTTACATGCGTTACTTGTTTTGAAAAAATTCATACATTAAAATAATGAAAAATTCTTTAAGCGCCTTTCCATTCCCAACTTTCCTTGTTTTGAAGACTTGATTTCTTTAATTTTGAGAAATTAAATTCCCATAAAAATCCCCATGGCAACGAATTTGTTTGAAAGTTTTTTATGTTTTTTCCACATTTTTGAGAAAATTTACACAAAACAAAGAAAATTTTGTATTGGGACGCGTGTTCAAAATAAGGAAAATTATGTCTTTGATCGAGAGAAATTTTTTTTGAGTGTATTTCCAGAGAAATCCATACAACTCGCCCTGCCATAAAATCTAGTATGTTTAATCAAAGAATGTCATTGGTGAATTGTAATACATTTTTACTCACTTAATACCCATGCTCAATCACAGATGAAGCCGACGATGCCGCTGTGGTGCGATTGTTATCATTTGCTAACATAATAAAAACCATGGGGGTTTCGCTTTCATTCACGTTATTAAATTAATTCCTAAGCGCCATATTCATTTCAACAACATTTATTAGTTTTTTTTTTTCGAATTCTCTCTAAGCTTTCCTCTTACTTTTCCTACGACTTTGCCATCCTTTACAAAGCCATTCTGTTAGTTGATCAAAGGCAAAAAATATAAAAGTATATAATTTAACGTAAATCTCATACAATTACACAGTCGTACATCTCTGCAATACAGTCGAATGGCGAAAGAAGCTAACTAAATATGTACATATGTACATATATGTAAGTGTAAGCTTATGTTTGTGCGTTTGCAGGTTTGTTCACATTTATTTAACTTAATTTTTTAACAATTCTATCAATGCTTTTTGCAACTGCCATTGTTGGCACTAACAGCATACATATGTACATACATATGTGCATGTCTGTATGTGAGGTTGAGTCTATTCGTCGTGGCACATTAATGGTCCACCTACTCGTATACGTAACTTATGAGCAAATGAAAGCGGCAAGCAATACATTAAATGCGTAGTTATTGTTGTTGTTGTTGTTGCAGACAATATCCATAAAATTCGTAGATAAACATAAGTCCTACTTAAGGCTCAGCAGTGTAGTAATGGTGGGTGCGTTAGTTTTTATATATGTATGTGTATACAAGAGGGTGGTCCCCAAATGCATGGAAACGAATTGTATATCACATTTCGTTAACCTCACCCCTAGACCGATGCGGATAAAGTCGAAGATACGACATATAAATTTTTGTCCCGATCGGAGACGGTCAAGGGGTGTCGCAGAGCGGTCAAAGTTCAGAAAACTCTATGGAGACTAAAAAAAAAATTAATTTTTTTATATCTAATGCCAAATATCGATAGTCCTGTACTAAGGGATATCACATATAAATTTTGGCCCTGATCGAAGACGGGTTAAGAGGTGTCGCAGAGGCCTCAAAGTTCAGATTAGCATATGCGATCCTTGTGAGACACCCCTTAACCGACTCCGAACGGGACCAAAATTTATATTTGATATCTTTGTGTGCAAGACTATCGATTTCAGGCATTAGATATAAAAAAAAATTATTTAATTGTTTGATCCTCCATGGAGTTTTCTGAACTTTGACCCCTGAGCGACATTCTTTAACCATGTCCGATCGGGGCCACAATTTATATGTGATATCTTTGACTATGCTGCTACCGATCTACGGGGCGAGACCGAAGAAAGTAGCTAATTTGATTACATACATCGAAAAGAATATTAGAACACCCAACGTTTTTCTGAACATTTAGGATGATTGAACTTTTTATGAAGAAATATCTCTTTATCCTATCATTCTTTCCCAAACGTCAAGCTGTGCAGTCCAAATTTGTATTGTTCTGTGATCTAAGTAAAATTCTTTATGATGTGGCAAATGTGTACACTTAGAGAAAAATAGCCTTCATAAACAAACAAAAAATTTAGGTATTTTTCTCATGCACATTTTAAAACAGATAATTTTGATTTCAAAATTGAAAAATTGTGAAACAAATCAAGAAAATTTTAAATTAAATGCAATTTTTAAAATAAAAATGTATTTGTGATTTAAAAAGAATTACTTATGTATAAATTAAAATTTAAAATAAATGAAATAAAAACTCAAGATTTAGATTCAATATCTCATAGTGCTTAAAATAGAAATAAAAAAAATTAAATAAAAATAAAAAATTTACATTCAAAATGTTTTTGTTTGATTTTACAATTTTACAATAAAAATGTTGTATCTCTTTTAAATAAATAGAAAAAAGATTCAACTAATTATCTCCAAAAACATTAAAAATATGTCAAAATGCATTTCTAAATACAAACTGAACCACCCTAACAATAATACCAATATCGACGCATACATCTGTATGTGTGTATATTAGCATATGGCTAAAAATGGGTCCTTCTCATTGCCTTCTTAACTCACATTTAATGTCACTATGCCTTCCCCACTAACCCCATTCGACCCAATTTATCACCGATTCCATTTTGCCACCGTTCGGTTACGCTTTGGTTTGCTTAATGTCTGTTGTTGCTACTGCGGCTGCGGCTGCGACTGTGCCTGCCTGCTCATCTACATAACAATAAAATAAACAGAGTAAAATAAGTTAAGCGTTAACCTAATTTTATTTTCATTTAATTTTATTTAATTTCACCTCATAAAGTTTTAACAATTGCTTTATTAAAGAGAGAGAGAGGGTACAATACATAAATACATAGATATGTGTATATCCTCTTTATAAAGGGGGATGCTGAAATTGTGATTGCTTATATGAAGCATATGTACATGTACAAAATACATATACATATATGTATCTCTTCATGTGAATATATTCATATATACTATTCTTTCTTTTATTAGCGTAAGTATATAAATCGCTAGATTAAATTTAATGAAGGCAATCAAATAATGGCATTTACTGCTTTCTTCAACTAGTGTAGAATAAAATTTCCCAATTTCACCACATCGTGTATGAAAGTAAAGATTTGTTTACGACACATATATATATATGTATAGAAAACGGTTTGCACTTTTGTTTATAATTAAACAAACATACATACAACAAAATTTTCTGTTTTTGCAACAATTCAGCTTAAACGAAGAGTAAAAATATTTCGATTTGCAATGACAAAATTTGGCTTTATTGCTATTAATAAGACTGAAATCCCTTGTCTAATGCCTTTTTGCAAAATATAGCTCGAAAATCCATTGCTCAGTTAAGTTATGTATATTTGTGAAATTTATTTTAGGAACTGCAAATCTATTCCAGAATCTGTCTAAGAACTGGTTAACAGATCCAAAATTATTGGAAAAGGATCTTTTTATCACTTCCGTTTCACCACACCGAGAGAAAAGATACTGGTAGATCAACGGGATTACGGGTTAAAACCACACATTCCACAGTCAAATCACATCCAAAGGATATATCTGTTAAATTGACAGACGTTATTTTGTTTTAACAGTTTTATTGTTGAACTACTCTGAAAACAAAAAATCGCTGTGGATCCAAACACTTTTCCTGTTAAATCAACAACTTTCCGCAGTTGAAATTTTGTCACTTAAAAATAAATCCCTTTGTGTTTTTAATATAATAATAATAATAATACAATGGCGCTATTATAACTCTGACGAGTTTTATGGCCGAGCTTCTCTCCCAATTCGAGGTGTGCTCCTTTTTGTTTTTCCTACTAATTGGGTGGACCTACAGTTTTATGCCGGCTCCGAACGGCGAATGCATTTTTTGTGAGAAGCTTTTTCATGGCAGAAATACCCCGGAGGGTATGCCGCCCACTGCCGAGAGGTGACCGCTGCTCTTAAAAAATCCAATAATCGTTTGTGTTTTTACATGGCCATTTATTTCTAACAATTACTTTATAATGTGTATTTTTAGAGCTATTGTCAAGTTTTTTAAATCTTTTGTTTTCATTTTTCTCTTCATCCTCCCTCCGTTCGGTTTCCAAGTACAAATATGTAGCTTCATCTCCGCTTGTTTTCCATTGCGGCACCTCCTTCGCCTTCACTACTTGCTATATTGTGTTCTCTATTTTATATTCTCCGCCCATTTCAAACCATGGTATCAACCTGAAATTCAATCCAACGGCATCATATGTACAGTGCAACATTCAACATTATATTGAATATTGAAGCCACTTTAGAGGCTTTTATACTTACCTTTGTTCGAAAAAGCATCCTTGAATTAAAACTCACTCACACAAGCAAAGCAACAAGTAACAACGGAGAAAGCTGGCAAAATAACTACTTGTTCTTTTGATAGTCAACAGTAATGATTTGTTGAATCAACAAATAAATATAAAGGTTACAGCAACAGATATTAGGGTTAAGTTAACAGTGACTCAGTTATATCAACGAAAATTTCTTTTAATAATTGACGATCAGTCCTGTTGAACTAACAAATAGGTTTTAATAGATATATTTGTTAGAGTAAAAAATGTTTTCGTTTATATAACTCTAAATGTGTCTACTTAAACGTATTTCTGGTAATTTAACGAATTTAGGGATTAACAGAAGAAAACTGTTGATATTACTATGATTATTTTTCTGAGTGCATCGATCATTTTTCTGGAAAAGGTTATTCGATTCGAGAGCTACTTATGCCAGCTTACAGCAAAATGAATGATATTCATATATTTTTGGTACCTCTTATTGCAAAGAATCATTTATATACATATGTATCTAAATCCGTGTTTGATTTTCCTATGTACGCGTGCGGGAGCTTTTTATAGCTTTCATACCGACAGCCTCACACCGACGAGTCAAAGCACTTCGTTCACGCACAGAAATTTTGCAAATTTCTATTCAGTCAGCATTGAGCTGTTGAGCTAGCAGTAGTGATGGGCGAGTCCGAGATGTTTAGACAATCGAGAGAATCGCCATCGTTGCAAAATCACAATCGAGTCAAAAGTTGACTCGCTCCTCGACTACACAATCGAGATGTTTTTGCGATTGTTCCGAGTCGGCGAGTCGGAGGTTGTTTCGATGACATCTCGACTACACAAGCGAGATGTTTTTGCGATTGTTCCGAGTCGGCGAGTCGTAGGTTGTTTCGATGACATCTCGACTACACAAGCGAGATGTTTTTGCGATTGTTCCGAGTCGGCGGGCCGGCTGTTGTTTTGATGATATGTTTTAGTTGATAAAATAAACTGAATGAGTGTTGTTGATGAAGAAAGTAGGATTGTTAATGGAAGTGAGGCAAATAAATATGTAAATATATGCACCAAATTGAAAAATATGCTATATGTAGACGCTGCATTTTTGCAATCACAATTAAAGAGTGTCGTGCTTAATAAATACAATTAATTATTTAAACATTAATACATTAATAAATTTTCTGAAGTGAGACGCTTACGAAACAAATTAATTTTACGAGCAGTAACAACGGCAATAGATTTGTACCACTGCACACTGGTCTCATTTGTATGGAGAGTGGGACAAAACTCAATTTCTTGGAAACGGATGGACCTACCGAAACCAAATTTGGCACATTGGTGTCCCACTATACGACTCATCTTTCAGAAAAATTAAAAGCATATATGTTGTAATCCACGCCCACCACTAACGCTAGTTTACAGCCAAAAAGAAATAAGAAAACCAGGAATGGGGGAGGATAGGAATTGACCTGCTGCGTTTGGAACTATTTTTTTTAATTTTTTGTATAGCTAGGTTTTTGAGATAACGGTAATTTTGTGTTTTTTTGTTATCACTTCATTCAAAAATTATTTTCTCTGGAGTTACAAATGCGATAAATGCAAGCAGTTTCTCGTTCGAAAGGCAATTAAAATACGCTTCAAACGACATACAACTTGTAGTGGTCTATTAAAAACTCGCTGAGCTTAAGCTGGTCAAAATCTTGTGGATTTTTTGCGATTTTTGAAAAAATTTTGATTTTCAAATTAAGTTTTTATAAAAAGTTGTAAAAATCTGGAAAGTTTAATTACTTTAAAAATTTCCGCGTTTAATTGCAAAGACTTTAAGCGTAATATCAGAGAGATCCGATAAATATTTTATTTTTGGCGATTTTTTTCTTGTGAAACAAAAAGGATATTTTGGGCGAAAAACTTGGTTAGGTGACTTAATTATGTGAAAACGACTTCATAGGTCAAAAGGACATTAGAAGAAAATATAGAGCTTCCAAAGACTAAACTAATGACATTTCGATTTTAAAAATCCGATGTCAAATAACAAAGTTACAATAAAAAAAATATTATTCCGCGATATTTCGCGGGATCAAAAAAAAAAATTGTATGGAGAGTGGGACCGAACTCAATTATTAAGATTTTATCGAAAATAAAGTTTTATCGAAAACAGTCGATATAAATATGTACAAAAATCGTAAAAGGGAAACAATATTTTGTATAGACTACTTACATTTAATATGATATTTTAAGAAAAAGGGAAAAATGTATAAACAGGCTTCTTAAGAGAAGACTTGAACGAACTCAAATCTGCTTATAAGACCTGGTCCAGAGTGGTACTTAATTGTTAAAAGTTTAAATGAAAATGCTAATGCTTGAAAATTACGCTCATAGAAAAGCCAAGATTTCTTCATCTTGTATTTTGCTAAAAATAAATTGTTTTCATTGTTTCCTTTCGCTAAATCATGAAACATAGGTTTTTCTTGCGTTTCCATAGTTATCCGCATTTTTTTTAACACTCAAACTTGAAATATCGCAAAAATCATAATACACTTAGTTACATAAACTTTTACCAGAAAAAATTTTTTTCAAATGTGTTGACTTTAAATGAGCCAAAGTAACATTTAATGATGGCTATTGCGTATAGAAGGAGGTTTTCCATAAAATTCAATATATTTCCCACGGAAATGCATGACAGAAGTTTCTTTTTCAAGCACCAACGTTTTTGACTTTTGTGTATGGGGGCTGACCAGTGTGCACTGTATACTTTTTTAAGCAATTTTGATATTCAAGCGGCAACAACAAATGTTATGTATTTTTTGCAGCGAGTCCGAAATGTAGGGTTGCTTTGAAAATGAGAGGAATCATTAGCGAGTCCGAGATGTTTTAGCGATTGTTTCGACTGACGGCCATTTACGACTTGACTCGAACACGAATGAAAACCATCGAGAGCATTCGAGATGTTTCAACAATCGAGAGAATCGAATAAAACATCTCGGACTCGCCCATCACTAGCTAGCAGCTTGTGTTGCTCGAGCAGTCTCTAAATCACAGTAGAACTGTAGGCAAGCTTTGAGATGGGATTTTGGGAAATTCACCAAAATTGGTTCCATTGACAGAAAAGGGTTGCCGGCGCAGCGAAAATGTGTGAAAAAAATATTTTAAGATCGTGGTAGAGTTGTATAATAAATAATTATATCAAAGTGCACTCTTTAAAACAGATTGAGAAAGTGTTTTTAAGTGATCAACGAAGGATAGCTGAAGTTAAAAGTTAGTTTTGTTTTGTTTCCAAGCTCTAAAGTTTTTTAGAGTAATTCAAATGCAACTCTGTGCTGCTACTGTCCGCTATATTCACCTAAATGGGTTCCGTCATTTTTTCTTTTTCACCTAACCTTGTCTACAGGTCTACATTGCTCTGAATGCTTGTAAATGATTGTGTGTGGGGGGTGGTTTTTTTATTTGGATTTTTTTACGTAATATTTTTATTAGGAATCGAGATTTTGCATTTCGTCTCATATTTTTTATTTTATTTTATTTTTTGTTTGTTTGTGGTTTTGTGTGACGTTAATAATAAAAATACTATCCATTTGCAATTTAAAAATTTTAGTTTTCGACAATGATTGAGTTTCTTTTGGGTGTAGCCAAGAGCTTTTGTGCTTTTAACACATGCACAATGTTTGAAAGTATTAGTGTGATAATCCCTGATCTAAATATATTCAAACACTATTTCTAAATCGCTTTTGTTTAGACATCATTTTAAACTTTTCCGCCATTAACTCTATAAAAAAACAACAGTTGCACGTACACGAGAGCACATAAGTATGTACATATGTACTACTCGAAACTTATAGATATCGAGATATCATTGTTGTTATTTTCTTTTTCAGTACTTATCGTCTTTTTTCACATTTTCTCAATTCACACATGATATGACGAAGTCATAAAAATCCTATTGCCAACGATTTGTTTCATGAATATTAACGCCTGTACAATGCCATCGCGAACGTACATACGAGTACATACATATATGTATATATGCATATGCCCCATTTTCCCACATCCCCACCTCTTACCTCAACACTTGGCGTCATTGTCTATAGAAAAAAAAGAAATAAAATAGATATATTACATATGCTCATCCACCCTGAGAATATGTATGTTTGCTGTGTGAAAGTTCTACAGTTCATTTGGTGATGTGGCCATAATTCATAACTTTGTAAGCTAGGCGAAGATGAATAGCTTCAAATCTACACAAATCGAAAGTCCCATAAGTGAGTTGTGGCTTTTGTTCACTCGCGCACAGCCACATACATAAACTGCTACATTAGGGCGGTACTTATAAAAATCAAATGAACATTTTTTTCAGTCTCACCCCCTAAATCGGTTAAAGTAAGGAATGGCTGTCGTAGGAGGCGACTAAAATCCCCTGGCCTAGAAGGTTGATAATGGCCAAAAAAATCGTTCGCACGACAGTCGGGTTGGTGTCAGGAGAGACTAGTCCCTAGCGTACCGGATCCGTCAAAGGACTGTCTTGGTAGCTACAATAATAACAACATATCACATATAAATTTCGGTCCCGATCGGAGTTTAATAAAGGGTGTCGCACAGGGGCAATCTTCATATATGTATGTATGTAATATGAAGACTCAAAAAATTTATTTTAGTTTTTTTTTAATCTAATACCCCAACTCGATACCGCTCAAAGATACCGCATATAGATTTTGGGCCCGATTAAAGACGACTAAGTGATTTCGCAAAGGGAAAAAATTTCAAATAACCATATGGGGCCCCTGTGCGACACCCCTTAACTCTCTCCGAATGGGACCAAAATTTGCATTTGGTATTTTTAAGTAAGGACTATCTATTTTGGGCATTGTATATACGAAACTTCCTTTTGTGAGTCTCCATAGAGTTTTCTGAATTTTGACCTCTGTTCGACACCCTTCAATTGTTTCCGATTGGGACCGAAATTTGTATGTGATATCTTAGACTGTGCTGTTACCGATGTAGGGGGTGAGACCGAACAAAATCGCTAATTTAGTTTTAAGGACCGCCCTAAAGTACATACATACACATATGCATGCAAGAAGAATATCCTCATACTTCAGGTCAAAAGTAAATGGATAACAAAATACCATAGAGAAGCTAAGACAAGGTTTCGTCGAATCTTTTGCTGAAGAAGAATCTATAGAATATTGAGAAAGAGTTTTCACGTTTTATATATGTATGTATGTATATAAACTAAGGCATTGTAGTCAATGTTCGAAAATCACCTGAGATATCCAATATGAACCTTATTTCAAAGTTTAATAGTATGCAGGGCCGTAGCCAGGAATTTTTTTCGTGGGGGGTTTTAGCATTGTGAATTTTTTTTTTTTTTTTGTTTGTGAGAAAAATATATAACCTATGTCGTGCACTAAATAAAAATAATAAAAAAAATTCTGGTTTCTAAAGTGCTATTTAGAAGTAACATTTTTTTACAAAACTTTTGATTTTCAAATTAGGGTTTTTATAAGAAGTTTTAAAAATCAGGAAACTTTTATTCATTTAAAAATTAGACGTTTCTATTGCAAACACGATGAATACTTTATTTTTTGTGATTTTATCCAAGTGAAAAAAAAATAATATTTTATTGACGAAAAACTCGGTTAGATTACCCAGCTGTTTTCAGTTGTAAAAGTCCGCCCCAAGATTTTTAGCTTATGTTGGACTTTAACTTGTTTTTTTTTTCGCAACTTTGTTATTTGACATCCGATTTTTAAAATTGATAGATATGTCATTATTTTAGTCTTTTGAGCAGAGTTTGAAATTATTTTTAACTTTTTATACTCAGCTGTACTAGTACACAGAGTATTATAGTTTTAATCACACAACGGTGGATTGTAACAGAATGAAATAATCGAGATAGATATAGAGTTATATATATCAAAATGATCAGGGTGAAAAGAGAAATCGATTGAGCCATGTCCGTCCGTCCGTCTGTCCGTCCGTCTGTAAACACTCTAACTCGCGCAAAAATTGAGATATTTTGATGAAATTTGAAATGCAAGTTGGTATCTAGACTGGGACGGTTGGTATTGAAAATAGGCGAAATCGGACCATGACCACGCCCACTTTTCCCATATAGAATAAATCGGAAATTTGGTATCTCAGTCACTAATATAGCTGGAGCGATGAAATTTTACCCACGTGTTGAGCTCAGGCCCCTATGAAGAAATTTGATGAAATTTTGGAAAATGGGCTGTGCCACGCCCACTTATTAAGGGTCAAACATGGATAGTTTTATATGTCATAACTCAGAAACCGTTGAAGATATGTCGATGAAATTTGGTATGCGTGATTTACTTACTTAGCCAAACATTTGGACGGAAAATAGTTAAAATCGGTTGACGGCCACGCCCACTTTTATATATGGGTCTTATAAAGTGACCTAATAAAAAAGTTTTAAGCTATATCTCTGTCAAATATACAGATATATCATTGAAATTTTATGGAAGGAGTGCAACTATGGACATAAAACGAAAACCACAAAAATTTTGGAAAATGGGCGTGGCACCGCCTCTTTTTAGAAGCAGGAATATACTAGATTTCTGAGCCCATAACTCGACAAATAATTGATATATAATGACGAAACTTGGTGCGTACACTTCTGCCACTTGTGGTAATACATGTTCAAAATTTTAGCGAAATCGGTTGACGACCACGCCCACTTATATATATGGGTATTATAAAGTGGCCTAATAAAAACATTTTAAGCGATATCTTTGTCAAATATAAAGATAATGCATTGAAATTTTGTGGCATGAGTTCCACAATAGACCGGAAACAAAAAGTAGAAAAATTTTGGAAAATGGGCGTGGCACCGCCTCTTTTTAGACAAAGGAATATACGAGATTTCTTAGCCTATAACTCGACAAATAATTGAGATATTATGACGAAACTGGGTTTATACACTTTTATAACTTGTGTTAATAGACACGCAAAAATTTATTCAAATAGGTTTATGACCACGCCTACTTTTTGACAAAGATATTTCTGGAACACCCTTTGGGAATTTGTAACGTGACATCTTTGTAACTAGAAGTCATAAAGGAATGAAATTTTGAGCAAAGAATAATATTCATATGCTTAGTGGGATGACTGATAAAAATGTTGAAAATAGGCGTGGTTACGCCCACTTTATGCAGCACTCGCCTTATATAAAATACATCGTGATTCTATCAGACGCAAACAAACAATGAAAGCATACAGCTGAGTATCTAATGTTCGATTCCACTCGAACTTAGGCTGCCTTACTTGTTTTCATTTCCATTGAATTTCATTTTCATTTGAAAATTAAAAAATAAACAGCGCAGCAGAAGTATAAAAGATAAAAAGTTCTACTGTACTGCAACTGCGCAGCCTTAAGTTTCAAAAAATTATAGTCGACTGTTGCTGTATTGTGGAAATTTGTACAGCACAGCAAAGGGCAAACATAATTTCGAGTTTTTACAGCACTGATGTTATTGTTTTTTTTTTTTTTTTAATTTATGGGAACACAGTCGAAACTATAATGTACAAAAAAAACCAATTTTAAAAAGCCGCACTTAAATCTAAAATTCTGTTTATTTGTGCTTTGTTGTCGACTGATCTGTTTGAAAGTACACAGTAAAGCAACAGCACAAATAAACAAACAAATATATTCGACTGTTCTGTGCTTCGACTACAGATATTTCCAAAGGAAATCGAAATTCAAAAGTTCTCAAAAAATTATGATAACTTTCGCAGAACAGCAACAGCTTATTTTTTGAGACTGTTGGTCTTATGCTGGCAAACACTGCTTGGGAAGCTATATATTTCCCTCTAATGTCCTTTGATCTGTGAAGTCGTCTTCATATATGTATTTGGGTCACCTAGCCGAGTTTTTGGACCATAAAATATCCTTTTTGTTTCACTTGGAAAAAATTGCCAAAAATAAAGTATTCATCGAATCTTTTTAATATTACGCTTAAAATGTTTGCAATAAAACAGAATAATTTTTAAAAAGTTAAAACTTTTCTGATTTTTACAACTTCTTATAAAAACCCCAATGAAAACTAAATTTTTTCAATAATCGCAAAAAATCAATAAAATGTTGACTTTGAAAAGTTAGTATTGAAAATAGGTGAAATCGGACTATAACAACTCACACATCCCATATATGGGATCTTTCGAAAAACACACAAAATCTTATAATTCACTAATATAAACCGAGTAATGAATTTTCAGCCATGCAATGACTTTATGAAGTTATAAGGAAATATGCTAAAATTTTAGAAAATATGCGATGATTGACTGCCTTATTCCGGAGTGGTACCATAATTTAATTTATAAGTCGTATGTCGTTAGAAGCGTACTTTAATTATCTTTCGAACGGAGTTGATACGGTTTGAGGGTATTTGTAACTTTAGCGAAAAGAATTTTTGATGGAAGTTGTAACCAAAAAACCCCAAAATTACCGTTATCTCAAAACCCTAACTATAAAAAATGGTTTTGACCTCAGCAGGTTCATGCCAGCCCTCCCCTATACCTGAAAATCTTGGTAATTTCTCAAATTAATTATTTGTAAACTATTGTTTTCAACATATAGCTTTGAATATGATAGAAGTAAAATTTATCTACCAGAATTTCGTGGGGGGTTCAAACACCCAAACCCTCCCCCCCCCCTAAATACGGCCTTGATAGTATGTATATTGGAAAATACGCACATTCAAGAAGGCTTCGAACAGAATTAGAATTATAGTAACGACTAATTTTTATTAAAACCTCAACGAGAATGGGCTGCATTTCGAACTGATAGCGCAGGCAAAATACAACAGATAATTAAGTTTCCATTTTGCTGGATAATGACTTAATTCTTAACCAAATTTCAATCTCTTTCGACGATCATTATCGAAGTTGAGAGCTGAGAGAAAGATTCGTTATCCAATAATTTTCAAATTGTTTAACAAGCCCAAAATACATTCAGTTTTCTCCAATTGAGTTTTTGAAATGCGATTTTGAAAATAATTTTTATTTTCTATCTCTAGTTTGCATTAATATTACAAATCATTAGCGCATTACTTTTGAAACAGAGTGTATAAACATGTAAATATGTATTGTCCATGTGCAGCGAATTTAGATGTAATTTATTTATATGTGCTTCCATTGACCTGACTTGCCTTCTCAATCCTCTGTAGAAGGAACAGATTTGCTGAAAGTGTGAAGTTAGTTCTGCACGTCCCCCCGCGCAATCAGCACCCCTCTCTAAAATTACTTAAACTGCCTCCTAGCAGCTTTCTAATGGATGCATGATTTAGGCAACTTTTTATTTGTTGATGTTTTTTGTAGTTAGTTTTTGTTTTTGTTTTTGTTGATGTTTTTGTTATTGCAATAAGACGATTTATTTCGTAATGTGCTAACTTGTATTTTTTGATGGAGTTATGTACATGGGAAATCGCCAAAAAATATACTTTGAGCTTGTTTACAACAAAAGTTTTATTTGTGGCTTTTTGAAAAAATTTTTTTTGAGTTATAGCAGCTGAATGTGATATTAAATATGGTGGTAGAATGTTTCCTAAAAGTTTTTTTTTCAATATCTATATGTATATCTTGTTTTTGTTTCTTTTTTTTATTCTATTTAAGTTTTTACGTGCTTTGCATAAACGAATTTTAATGACTGTCTTGTTATTATTTATTGTGTTTTGAAACTTTAAATAGGTAGTAGGTGTATTATTTAAGAAATAAATCAAAAACACTGAAAATTGGATTTATATTTGGGAGTGAGAGGTTGTTAGCGCAGCTAAGTTACTAATAACCTCATTAGTATAGAGCGAGACTGCTTAACTGAAAAATTCACCGATTGAGGAAGGCATCTTGAAGCCTAATGATGCCTTCTATAATTAAATAAAATATTATGAAATCATTTGTCTTGAATGGAAAAGTATAAACAGAAAGAAGATGATCGATCAAAATAGTGTATGTGGAAAGCACTCTTCATGCCCATCTTCCTACTGGAATCGGCTTTTCACTACTTTCAAGAAACACTACTTCGAATAGCAGATGTGCTCATAGCTCAAAGAGAAGGCTTGTGCTCAAAAACTGTTGAAGTGCATATAACGCCAATTCCTTATGAAAAAGGACTTGTTCGAGCGCATCGAACGTCTTGAGTTTGGTGAATTGTAATCAATTCAAAATCTATGTAAATATGTATGTGTGAATATATATATATAAAAAAATTGCATATAAATTAATGCAAACCATACACTCAAAAAAAAAATTTCTCTCGATCAAAGACATAATTTTCCTTATTTTGAACACGCGTCCCAATACAAAATTTTCTTTGTTTTGTGTAAATTTTCCCAAAAATGTGGAAAAAACATAAAAAAACATTCAAACAAATTCGTTGCCATGGGGATTTGTATGGGAATTTAATTTCCCAAAATTAAAGAAATCAAGTCTTCAAAATAAGGAAAGTTGGGAATGGAATGGCGCTTAAAGAATTTTTCATTATTTTAATGTATGAATTTTTTCAAAACAAGTATATGAAACCATGGTAACGCATGTAACAACAATATTTTATAAACCTTTTAACATGTTTTAAGGAAAATTTACTCAAAACAAAGAAAGTAGTGTTCAAAATAGGTAAACAATTTCTTTGACCCCTCCATATATTTTTTTTCTCTCAGTGTAACCAAATATAAATTAAATATGTATATTTGAGAGCATTGGAACGGACTTGGTCAACAAATAAACTCAAACTAAAAAAAACAAAAAATGAGACTAGTTAGAAATTGCATGGATACAATGAATTTGCATTTAAATCGAATCAACCTTAAGCTCTTTACCCAGAGTTAGATATTTATTTATTTTATATTTATTTGCATACATTTTATATTTATTTACATACTACATTATTTTACTAAACAAACACCTTTGAGGCGGTGGTCAAGGTAAGTGAAAGCCTGAGTGCCAACCCAACAAAGGTGAGTTCTGGAAATGACCGTTCGCTGCCGGAGAGTAGCAGATTGATGAGGAGACCAACCGCAAAATGGTTTAGAGTTAGTTACTGCATTTGCTGCTGCTGCTGCTTGGACAGTGAAGCTAAAAGAAAAACAACAACAACAAATACATAGATCGTATGGTAAGTGTAGTATTTGATATTTGCATAATCAACTTATGCATTAGTTTTGAAAGCTACACGCAAACAGGATTTGCTTGGACAAGCGAACATTTCATTTTGCAGCATACGCATGTAAACAACAAAAAAAAAATGTACACAAAAAAATAACAAATAGCAAAATTAAACAGAACAGGTAAGGAAGCCTAAGTTCGAGTGGAATCGAACATTAGATACTCAGCTGTATGTTTTCATTGTTTGTTTGCGTTTGATGGATTTTATATAAAGCAAGTGCTGCATAAAGTGGGCGTAGCCGCGCCCATTTTCAAAATTTTTATCAGTCATCCAACTAAGCATATGAATATTATTCTTTGTGCAAAATTTCATTCCTTTATGACTTCTAGTTACAAAGATGTCACGTTACAAATTCCCAAAGGGTGTTCCAGAAATATCTTTGTTAAAAAGTAGGCGTGGTCATAAACCGATTTCAATAAATTTTTTCGTGTCTATTAACACAAGTTATAAAAGTATATAAACAAAGTTTCGTTATAATATCTCAATTATTTGTCGAGTTATAGGCTAAGAAATCTCGTATATTCCCATTTTCCAAAATTTGTCTATTTTTTGTTTCCGGTCTATTGTGGAACTCTTGCCACAAAATTTCGATGACATAACTTTATATTTGACAAAGATATCGCTTAAAATGTTTTTATTAGGCCACTTTATAACACCCATATATAAAAGTGGGCGTGGCCGTCAACCGATTTTGACAATTTTTCGTCCAAACATTTTCATAAGTAAGTATATCACGCGTACCAAATTTCATCGAGATATCTTCAACAGTTTCTGAGTTATGACTCATAAAGCTTTCAATGTTTGCTCCTTAATAAGTGGGCGTGGAATCGCCCATTTTCCAAAATTCCATCAGATTTCTTCTTAGGGGCCTGAGCTCAATACGTGGGTAAAATTTCATCACTCTAGCTATATTAGTGGCTGAGATACCAAATTTGCGATTTTTTCTATATAGGAAAAGTGGGCGTGGTCATGTTCCGATTTCGCCCATTTTCAATACCAACCGTCCCAGTGTCGATACCAACTTGCATTTCAAATTTCATCAAAATATCTCAATTTTTGCGTGAGTTAGAGTGTTTACAGACGGACGGACGGACGGACATGGCTCAATCGATTTCTCTTTTCACCCTGATCATTTTGATATATATAAGTCTATATCTATCTCGATTATTTCATTCTGTTACAATCCACCGTTATGTGATTAGAACTACTGTGTAATAGTACAGCTGAGTATAAAAACTAAGTACTTGCATAAAATTTTGTTGTTTTGTGTTTAGAATTTTTATTAAAAACTTTGTAAATACTCAAGTAATTGTGTGTTTGATATTTATAAACATTGTGTTGAACATTTTAAATTTACCTTTGATATTCAATATGATTATTGGCCTTAGAATTAACTGTATTTACTTGCCTTTCAGACGTTTATATCATATTGGGAATACTCTCGGAATGGGTTCAAAGAAATGAGAACCATGTTAACTAGTATAGTAACAAGGAACACTAAGAACATCACACGATTTCAGAGCATCCACACTGAAAAAACAACTTACTCAGATTATGGAAAAGTGGGAATGATTCGGCGCTAAAGACATATTTCCATATTTTGATGTACGATTTTCTTAAAATCAAGGAATAAAAACCACGTTTTAAAGAAAATTGTACATCAAAATATGGAAATATGTCTTTAGCGCCGAATCATTCCCATTTTTCCATAATCTGAGTAATTTTTTTTTTGAGTGCATCTATCCGAATTCTCAAGAGTAAGATTTAATGAAAGACAGGAGAGCTAACTTATTGGTCATGGAAGATTGTCATTCAACCCACTTCTTTTACTTTTATTTTTATACCATTCATGGGAATGAAATGGTATTATAACTTTGTGCAGAAACACGAATGGTGAAAGTACCAGAAGGAGGCGTGGCAGACCTACCAAAGTATATACCAATATGATCAGGATCATGAGCTGAGTCGATTAAGCCATGTCCGTCTGTCTGTCTGTCTGTATGTTTGATCGCAAACTAGTCCCTCAGTTTTTGAGATATCTGCTTGAAATTCGGAATGTGAATGTATATTTAGGAGAAGCTGATCATTTGTCGGAATCGGCCGAATCGGACTACTATAACATATAGCTGCCATACAACCGATTGTTCAGATATGGACATTTTGGGGTATAACTTCTCCATTTGAACAGCTGCGGGAATGAAACTTTGAAGTATTTGTACGCATATTGACCTAAATAATGTCACCGAAATTTGTCAAGATCGGACCACTATAACATATAGCTGCCATACAACCGATGGTTCAGATATGGACATTTTTGGGTATATTTTCTCCATTTAAAGAGCTAAGGACATGAAACTTTGTAGTATTTGTATTCATATTGACGTTAATAATGTTACCGAGAATTGTCAAGATAGGACCACTATAATATATAGCTCCCATACAACCGATTGTTCAGATATGGACATTTTGGGGTATAACTTCTCTATTTTAACAGCTGAGAGAATGAAACTTTGAAGTATTTTTACACATATGGACCTAAATAATATCACCGAATTTCGTCGAGATCGGACCAATACAACATATAGCTCCCATACAACCGATTGTTCAGATACGGACATTTTGGGTTATAAATTCTCCATTGAAATCATGAAACTTTTTTCTACTGAATCTTTGCATAAATAACTCACAGAATTGAAAGTATACATTAAACAATTTCCGACTATGCAATTTTTCATTTCTCCATTCATGAAAGGTATGAAGTCTTCGGTACGGCCGAAGACAGCCGCGCTCTTACTTGTTTTAATTGCGAAATGTTGGGATCGGTTCAGAAACCAATTTTTCACACCAAAACTAACTGCAGTTACATAGCTCAGGGCCAGCTTGGTTTGGTTTGGACAGGTCGTACGCCCAATATCCATTCTGTTGAGTTTAGGTATTTAAGAAGACCCTCCGGCCAAACGCACTTGATTTACGAGAGCTTGTCGATGAAAGGCTTCCTTCCTAGGCAGTGCGAGAGACACCCGCATAGAAGGTACTCCAACGTCTCCTCCGCTCCAGGAGGATTACAGCTGCGACAGAGGGTGCAATAATGCAATCCAAATCGGACCGCGTGATATATATATATATACCCAAATGTCCGGTGAATACCGCAGTTAAGCGCGAATGTTCCTTCTGTCCATCTTTAGAATGGCTGAGAATTGCAACTCATTGTATGAAGGCCACAAACTTCTGCATGTTTTCAGCCTCTTCCATCTGGCTTTAGCCTCCTCGAAACAGTGCCGAGAGTTTCGGCCTTGATGAAACCCAGGTGTGCAAAAACCTCCCGCGCTCCGATACCAAGAGCCGAGCTTGCCTGGCTAGCTCATCAGCAATTTCCTTTCCTTGGATGTCGCTGTGGCCGGGCACCCAGATCAGAAATACGCTACTATATCGACTTGCTAAGCCCATAATCCACTCCCTGCACTGCCCGACAGGCTTGATGAAACCATTGCAGATTCCAGAACTCTCAAAGCAGCCTAACAATTCGAGAAAACTGAAACATCGATTCTCGAGCTATTTTGGTATCTCCCCACTCTATCCTTAATGCAAAGACTATCTCATAGCTTGCATCGAATATTGTTATAGGACAGATATAATCTAGTTTCGTATCGATGTCGGGGTCGGTAACGTTGAGCAGAATGCGACCATGCCCGTATGTGCACTCTTTCTATTGACCCAACTATCGCAAACTCAAGGCACCCTGTGATGCCCTTTCCTTGATTAATGGGCAGAATATTGCAAATCACATTCAGAGCCTCCGTGGGACATGATCCCATCGCCCTTGTGATCGCAACGCAAGCAGCTGGTTAAACTTTGCTCGGCATATCAGCTACGAGGATATCTAGGTTGGTCTTCACCACACCAGAGATCCGTAGGTTAAGATCGGTCGAACAACTTAGTTCTCGACCATTGAGAATATGTAGATTGAAGTTGGGAATTTTAGCCCTAGTGGTAAGTGTTTACACTGAGTCCGAAGGCCTCCGCCCATCCTCTCAGTCCCCTCAGTGTCCATTGCGTCATGTCGTTGAACTCGTTGGGGCACAGTACCGATATCAGTACCTACTACCACGGTATCTGCATAAGCTTCTAGTTCCCGTTGACCTGGCGTAATATTCCATCTATAACACAAAACCATAGCAAGGGAGATAACACTCCACCCTGAGGAGTTCCTCGGCTCCCAGGGTGTGCCCTAATCACACTTGTTGCAAGCCTTGCGCTAATAGTTTTAGAACGCAGAGCAGAGAGCTTCCCCAAGAACGTTGTTGAAGGCTCCCTCTATGTCCAGAAAGACACACAAGCTAAACTGGCTTATAATAATAATGATAAAAGACGATTTGAAGTGTGATCCTGCCAGCGGTTCTGTGAGAAGCTTTTTGGTAGAATCCTTTGTACCTTTTATATGTTACACGAGCACGGAGAAAAGAGTTTTACTGAAGAACCCTTTGCATTTGTATTTATGTATGTATGTAATATGTATGTGTAGTTTTTATAATCCTTTGCTGCCGATTTGACTTTACTTTTGGCAAAAAAATGAAATTTTGTCTGCATTGCTTTCAAATTGAGTACAAGATTTATCTGCGAAATTACTTTGACCGAAATCTCAGAATCTCGGCTGGTTTAGATTTAAATTGCTGGGCTTATCTTCATATTCGTTTGCTGCTGACTGCCCTTCTCTCACTTGCGCATTCACAATACCAACAAAAACTATAAACCAATACAATATGACTGTTCATGCTGTCGGTATGTATGTACGTTGTGCATATTGACTTACTGAGTGCTCATGCATTCAATATTTTTATATGAAGCTCTGCAGCTGCAGTGCAGAGATATTCAGGCCGGCTTTGTGGAGAGGCCGAGTTAAATTGGCATATCCAAAAAAAAAAAAAAATACTCACTTGTTATTTTAATTTCGTACACAAAAGATTTTTATTATGAAAACATTTCGTTTTTCGTGTTTGCTGTTTTTGGTTCATTCATTTTATTTCGAAAAATAACACGTCAATAATCCTAGCAATTTCATTTCGAAGCCACTCCGTAGGACATTCGTGCACATACATACATACATACACGCACTCACAAATGTTTGCGAATAAATGCAAATACAGTGGAAAATACAGAATATGTAAGTATGTGTGTGTGTGTTTTTGTTGAGCATTTTAAATTTTCATTATGTATTCCGCATTCGCATAAATAAACTTCAACGTGAGGATATTTAAAATATCGCATAAGTTTTGGCATTACACGCACATACACACATACACAACTAGCAACATGAAAGCACACCAGCAATGACAACAACATTTTGTGCTAGCAAATGCATACATATGTATGTATGTTTGTGTGCACTGGCCAATAGGCTCATTGTGGCAAAGGGCGGCCAGAACAGTTTTGTTGTTAAAAGGGGTTTTCACAACACACGACGACAGCGCACTAACCAACAACAAGTTGCCACATTTCAACACCACAAACAACAACATGGCGCTTTGCATTGGTTGGCGCATGTTATTGTACTATGGTCACATTGTGTTGGTAAGTTGTTGTCGAAAGCTCAGCAAAATAAATTTATATTATGTTCGTAAATTTAGTATGAGCGGACACGTACTCGGGAACAACAGAATTTCTGCTTTTAAAGGCAGGGAAGATGTGAGAGGGAGAGAGAGAGAAAATCTCAATAGATCACATTGAATATGATCCCGAAATATTTTTGTTCGAAAATTTGGTAGTCAAAATAGTGATAGAGAAAGATAGTACCCATAATTGTTGCTGAAAGAGACGGTATGGGAAAGTATGGAAAAGAAAAAGAGGCAAAGGGCGTGGAGTTAAGGATAGAAATCTGTAGTATCTTCCAAAAAGAAGCTAACACTGGGCGGAATAATTCCCACACAAAACAGAAGACCACCACTATCCATATAGGAAAACCTCGAAACCTTTTTGCTCTCATGCGTCAACTTTTTTTTATTGACATTTAAAATAATTTCGCTAATTTTAGCTAATTTTAGCGAAATTATTTTAAATAACAATAAAAAAAGTTTCGCTAATTTTAGCGAAATTATTTTAAATGTCAATAAAAAAAGTTGACCTTAGAGACCAAAAAGGTTTGGGGTTTTTCCTATATGGATAGTGGTCTTTCGTTCTGTGAGGGAATTATTCGTTTATTCTTTGAGTGATATATAAATAAAGGGAAAAAAGGTTAAAATACATGTAGTATAGAAATGTGTTGTTAGGACACATATAGTAAAATTGCATGAGCTTTAACTTCGTAGAATACTTTAATCCTCTAACATCTCCACGAAAAGGTCTTTTTGACTCATTTTTCAGATAGTTCAAAAAAAGTATCATTTTGACTGTCGTTAGAGGGTTAAAATGTTCTAGAAAATTACTCGCCCATTGGGGTTTTACTTTTCGTTCCGTATGGGAATTATTCCGCACCCAAAAGTGCTGTTGCACAGTGTAATTTGAGGAGAGAAATTCGGTATGTCACCTAAAGGGAGGCGAGGAAAAACCTACATTAAATGTGAATGAATTGAAAAGGCGGCTAAGCACAGAAAACTCGATGTTGTCGCCGCAAATGAATAGCTTTCGATTTTAGCAACACCAAAACCAGAGATGTTAAGTAATGCAGTACTTTGTGACTGCGCAGTCTTTTGATTGGGGTCAAAATGACTGCTATTCATTTTTTGTCAGTCATGACTGGGAATTAAAAAAGTAAGCCTTCATTCTGACTGGTAAATTTTAACTCTGCAGTCACCTGGCTGCAATCCACCCCGTTACTGCAATCATTTGATTGCAATCATGAAATGATTGCAGCTACAGTCTTTTGCCATTCTTCTCATAGGGGTTACTAGGTTTTTAATGATTCGATCCCTAAGTTTGAGATACAAATCTCTTTGGCATGAGAGAAGGGTTCCTACTTTATAATTTTATTAACCCTATGTGCATCATTGGGGTCACTTCCACCCAGTACTGAGTTTATACCACCTTAATGTAACGTTTTTTGCCAGCATGTTAAACGTCGTCAATAAACATTCATTTTTTTCAAAAGAGGTATTTCGATCGATTCCGACTCTGAAAAAAATACCCGTAGTTAAACCAACAACTTTCGGCTGTTGAATCTTCGTCTTTGATTCAACAGCAAAAGTATTTGTTTTTACAGAAAAGTTTTTGATCCAACAATTTATACAAAAACGGGCGTTGTTGATTCAAAAACTTGCTTGCCTTTAAAAATTTTTTTGTGAGAAAATATTTTTTTGTGAGAAAACCAACAAAAAAAAAATAATGATGGAGAGAAGATGAAGAGAAAAATCCAAAAAAAAGTTTATTTTTAGCAACAATTTTCTCCCCGTTGTTGATTTAACGGCAAAAGTATTTGACTCAACAGTTTCCGTTGTAAACAAAACTAATGAGAACAAATTTTTTTAAATTTTGTTTTTACAATGATTCAAATAATTCATGGATTCCTTTTTAGGAAATGGAAGTATAAATAGGTTACTACAATTCAATATAATGTTTAATGTTCCACTATGTGATGATTGGATAGAATTTCAGGTTGATGTCATGGTTCGAATTCGGAGGAGAATATAAAATAAAGAAGAAAAATCAGAATAAGAAATAAAGATAGCAACCAGTGAATGATAAGAAGTAGAGAAGAATAGGAGAACAAGCGGAGGCTACATATTTGCAGTTGGGAACCGGGCGGAGAGAAGATGAAGAGTAAAATGCAAACAAAAATTTATTTTTAGGTGAAAATTTTTTCCAACAATCTCCGTTATTGACTCAAATCAACAACGCTCGCACCTTTGAAACAACAACGGAGCGTTGTTGGGCACATTTCAACTGCGGAAAGTAGTTGATTTAACAGCAAAAGTCTTTAGATTTACAACGTTTTTTTTTTCAGAGGAGGAATATAAGTTTTTCGTTTCCTGTGGTCTGTTAGATCCATTTTACAAAGATTTTTTCTGAGGAGACCCCTAATGAACTTGTAAAGCGAATAATTTTCTAAAACATTTTAGCCTTCTAGCGAAAAACGCATATTCCTCGGAACGTTAAATGTTTTTTATTTGCGGTTCTACGGCATCGATCGAAATACTTCTTTCGCAAAAGGTTAATGTTTTTTGACGACGTTTAACATACCGGCAAAAACAGTTACATTAAGGTGGTATAAACTATATACTGGGTGGAAGTGACCCCAATGGCGCACACAGGGTTAATACAATTATAAAGTAGGAACCTTCCATAAAACCGAAGATATGAAAAATTTAATTTTAGCGACATCTAGCGGAGTCCAAAAAAAAAATTTTCCGGAAATGTTTTTGAAAAAGTGATAATATGGGGGCGTACGGCGAACTTTTTTTCTCGACACGCTGTAGTGTACATTGAAAAATTGAATTTTAGCGACATCTAGCGGAGTCCAAAAAAAATTTTCCGGAAATGTTTTTGAAAATGTGATAATATGGGGGCGTACGGCGAACTTTTTTTCTCGACACGCTGTAGTGTACATATCGCTAGCTTAGAGTGCAAATTGTGTAAGTCCATTTTTCAAAATTTGTAGGAGAGATAAAAAACAAAAAATAAAAAAATTTCGATATGAAAAAAAATGTTCTGTTCATGTAAATATTTTGGACTTACACAATTTTCTTCGCTTTTTCGACTTACACAATTTGCGTATCACTGAATAACAACGAGTAGAAATATGACAAGAGTCACAGACTTGTTTAGCGCGGTGCGTATTTGATTTTTCTAGCGTTGTACATAAAAATACACTTTTTCATAAAAATGGACTTACGCAGTTTACACTCTAAGCTAGCGATATGTATTTCAAAGATTTTATAAACTGACCATTTTAGGTATATGCAAAATAAATACTATTACAAATAAAATACATAGAGTGCATATTTTACTAAATGACTGCTTAAAAAATATCGCCAGTCATCAATGAATGAAAAAAATGAATGGCCAGTCATACTCATACTTGCCAAAAATACTGGGGACTTCAAATTTTAAATCATCAGTCAAAAAAAAGACTGAAAGGCTGCATTCAAGAATTCAAGAAAAAGAATGGGACTTCAAGGGCTGAAAGTCACGATGATTGCAATACTTAACATCTCTGACCAAAACCCTAACAATTTGATGCAAAATTCTTTTGATTTCGAAAGGAAAGGGAAACAAGGTGGCACCAACATTTGGTTTTGGTTTTAGTTATTTTCTTTGTCAAACAGAAATCATTTCATTGGCTTGTCCTTTGTCATTTGCTGCATTACAATTTCTGTGCGAACTTTGAATATATGTACGTATGTGCGTTTTTGTTGTGTGATTTGGTGCTTTGGCATGTGTGCGCATTTTTGGAATGCAAATTTTAGCGTAGTTACTGAACAGTTGCACGAGGGAAAGAAATATGTGCGCGTGTGTGGAGTGCAATAATGTCGCATTGTCGTCACTCGCAAGGAACCATCAACCAACCAAACCAAACACCAATCAACTGTGTCAGCAGGCATATGCCCACCTATTCCAGTACCCACACTTGGCAACCTATACGAAGCAGGCATACACTGAGAGAAAAAAAATATATGAAGGGGTCAAAGAAATTGTTTACCTATTTTGAACACTACTTTCTTTGTTTTGAGTAAATTTTCCTTAAAACATGTTAAAAGGTTTATAACAGGGTTTGAAAAACTGCCAGCAAAACAGCAACAGTCTCAAAAAATAAGCTGCTCCTGTTCTGCGAAAGTTGTCATTATTTTTTTAGAACTTTTGAATTTTGATTTCCTTTGAAAATATCTACATTCGAGGCATAGAGCATTCGAATCATTTTTTTTTTGTTTCTCTGTCCTGTTGCTTTGCTGTGTAATTTCAAACAGTTCAGTTAACAGCAAAACACAGATAAACAAAAATTTCAATTATCAGTAGGGCTTTTTGAAATTTGTTTTTTTTTTACCTTATAATTTCGATTGTGTTCACATAAAAAAAAACAACAAAATTCCTGTAAAAAAACATTATGTTTGCATTTGTTGTTGTTTTACTGTGCTGTAAAAATTTCCACAGTACAGCAACAGTCGACAGTAATTTTTGGAATTTGAAGGCTACAAAGTTACAGTACAGTAGAATTTTTCATTTTTTTTACTTCTGTTGCGCTGTTCATTTTTTAATTTTGAAATGAAAATTAAATTCAAAGTAAATGAAAACAGAAGTTGAAAGTAATTTCAAACCCTGGTTTATAAAATATTGTTGTTACATGCGTTACCCTGGTTTCATATACTTGTTTTGAAAAAAATTCATACATTAAAATAATGAAAAATTCTTTAAGCGCCATTCCATTCCCAACTTTCCTTGTTTTGAAGACTTGATTTCTTTAATTTTGAGAAATTAAATTCCCATACAAATCCCCATGGCAACGAATTTGTTTAAAAGTTTTTTTATGTTTTTTTTTTCACATTTTTGAGAAAATTTACACAAAACAAAGAAAATTTTGTATTGGGACGCGTGTTCAAAATAAGGAAAATTATGTCTTTGATCGAGAGAAATTTTTTTTTTGAGTGTATGTATATAAGTAGAGCAAAAATGGTACTGCTGCTGTATGGAACAGCAATTGTTGTTGGTTTTGTACTACATATATTGTAGGCTCAAACCACAGCAAGTGCAGTCATGGCGCAGTCATGCGGTAACGTTGTTTATCAATATGCAAAAAACCAAAAAAAAAAAACGATAAAACAAAATTAAAATGGAAACGGACATTTCTAAAGCATTGCAAAACAAGAGCAAACAAATCAGAGAAAAAAAAGTGAGAGAAGCGTTACCGTCCATTTTATTTGGTAGTACCTCCAATGCAGTGGCTGTCACTGCGGCTCCATTACTCTTAATGTGTTTGTTTTGCTCCAATTTGGAACATATTTTTATTTTTTGTTGTTGTTTGTTTTGCAGGTGAATTCTGTGGTAGCACATTCGGCTGTTGAAAAAGTGTCGACGTTGTCACTTGCAGCACTAACGGTAGCTGGACAGTATTTGTCCTATGGCCTCTTTTGATACACCACATTCAACGAACAACAACAACAGCAGCAACAAAAGTAAGTTTTGCGTATGGAGCAGTGTGCTGCATCAAACCAAGATGTCCAGATATACCTACATATGTACGTGATGGCAGTACGGTTGCCTACGATGACATGCAAAGTAGTTTGTATAAATGTCTTCACAACGCATGCCAAAAGCCGGGACACAGGCCTTAAGGATCCCTCAGTTATGGGGTTCGAGGAAGAGATGCACCCGCACTTTATTCTGGAATCTATTACCAGTTATAAGGCTTTACAAGGAAGTGTCGAGCCCGCGAAATAATGCGCTAGACCGTGGAAAGGATGAATCAGTGAAATAATACGACAGCTTCCTTACAATAGACTATACCATAAAATTGAGCATATATTAAAATACTGTTGTTTGTCCTTGCGATAAGCCACGTGTTCTATAAAACATCGGGCTCCTATACGGTGTTTATCTCCTCTCAAATATGTACTGAAATGCTCTTAGTAGTTCCGAGCGAACTGCTCACCAATGTTAATAAAGGCCTAAATATCCTCGAACTCAAAATGATCCAAATGACGGTGGTAAGAAAGAGATACCGTGTATTTATATATTTGCTTATAATTATCGAAGTTTATTGAAAAAAAAAAAATTTAAAGTGGTATCTTCAAAAAATTAAGTAGCCTGTTGCAGTTCCTTCATATAGGGCGCTTGTAATAAAACCAAAGAATCATTCGATTTTCTGTATTTTTTTTTTGTTATTTTTTGTCACATGAAATGTGGCTCACTCTGTGCATGTTGCATGCCAGCGCTGCACAGTGGGTTGGTCAAAACTATTTATTTATAATTTTTTATGAATCAAACAGAGAAAATATTTTAAATATAAACAATTTTTTTTCTCTATTTTTTACACAGTAAAAAATTATAGTTTATTTCTAATATAATTTGGTACTTAATTTAATCATGCTTGGAATTAAATTTGAATTTTAATACCAAAAAGTCTTATTTTTAAACTATGAGAAGTTTTACAATTTTATTTATTCCAAAGTAGTTTTAAAATAAAGTCTCCTCTCTAAAGAAGTTTAATCATTTATGGTTTAAAAAGAAATCCTGAAAAGCATAAAAAACTTTCTCTTTCTCAATTATATTGCCATCAAAGTATTTTTGGTTTGAGATCAAAACCAAAAAAAGTATTAAAAAAATATTATTAGAAAAAAGTAAGAAAAAAACAAACAAAATGTTTCTAAAATTGCAATCTGGAGGAGTAATTAAATCTACCCAAATAAATGGCCCGAATCGAATAATTGTATCAAATAAGTAATACAGGAGATTAATTAAATATCATGAGGGTAAATTTTGCTTTATTTTTTCAGTCATAAGGCAGTTGAGGGTCCCTCTTTCAGTATCACTGCAGGAATTGCGACGGTGCCGAAATTTCCCTGAACATCTCCAATATATTTGTATAAAAGTGACAATATGTATATACTAGTAAACCCGGCCACGCGATGCTGTGGCTTTCAATTACACTGTGCGACAATTTGAGGGTGGAAGACCACTTATTGCCACATTTGAAAATTTTTTGATATACCTTCATAGCTACTGGTTATTTTTACTTTCTGTGGACCTAGATTTTTTATACATAGATTTTGACCAAGGAGCCCATAGTGAAGTTTTGTGCCGAATATTTTTTTAGACTATGGTAACTTTAAAGCGACCTACAAAAGGCCATTTGGCGCGCTCCTCCTTTTCTTTCTAGTTCTCTTTCTCTTCCCCTTTCCCCTTTATTTGCGCTTTATTTTCCCTTTATCCATTTTATTTTTCATATTTCCTCTTTCGCTTCCTGTCCTTCGCCATATCCGTCCCTTTCATTTTCCTCTTCCCTCTCCTTTTATTACCCATCTTCAGTGCTAGGCCTTGCATGACACTTCAAATTTAAAAATGAGATAAACTGTAAGGTAAAAATGAATTATTGAACGGTGGCACCCTTTTTGTAAAAATTTTAATAAATTACTCATTTCCATGCCAAGTCCTTTCATATGAATCCCTAAAATTAAAAAATCAAACAAACTATAGCGTAAAACTGAATTTTTGAACAGGTGGCAACCCTTTTTAAAAATTTCTATTAAATTGCTCAATATCAGGTCAAGCCCCTTCATATGGTACCAATAATTTTAAAATCAAACAAACTATACAGTAAAATTAAATTTTCAAACATCTGGCAACCCTTTTCAAAAAAATTAAACCTTCCTGCACATTTACAGGTCAAGCCCTTTCATCTGACACCACATTTTGAAAATCGGTATAACGGTGTAAAAGTTATGGTGCTTACAAAAAATGGCTTAGCTTAATATATATAAAGATATCGAGACCTAACTGCCATAAAAGTGTATTCAACAAAATGATCGCTTTCAGCTTTTTTATGGAAATCAACAATTTACTATCACATGCATCAACTCCCAAAATTTCATGGCTGTGAAATGTGCAGTTTCGAAGTTAGGGACTAAATAAGTTTCAAGGCTGCATACAAACTGTATGCAAAACAAATTAAAAAAACTGTGTCCTGTAAAATTTACTTTTTGTTGGATACACTTTTATGAGGATTGGGGCTCGATATATAAGGTACTTTAGTGTTTGCTACTACTGTTTAGATTTTTATGTAAATAAACTATATTAACGCTATTCAATTTCTCATTAATCTTTGGGATAATGGGTTATTTGCAGTATATCCACTGGAAATTTTATGGGGGTTTATTTTTAAATCCAAAAAAGTATAAAATTTATTCCAATTTTCGGATTGATTTAATACCATTTAAACTATTTTTAGTACCAAAAATATTAAAAAATAATCAAAATTTGGTTTTGACTTAATTCCATAAAAGTATAGAATTTATTCCAATTTTGGATTGATCTTATACCATTTCCACTATTTTTAATACCAGAAATATTCTAAAAATTATGAAAATTTGGTTTTTATTTAATTCCAAGAAAGTATTAATTTGACACCAATAATAATTTCTGTCTCTCAATATTCTCTTCTTTTTTTTAAACCAGAATGTTTTTAATTTTATGCTTTTTGGCATTGTTATATATAAAAACCAAAATGGTATTAAAATTAAACTAAAATTTTACTGTGTAATTTTAATGCTGTCTTAAAAATAATTAAAGTTCAATCATACCACTAATTTTTCCATTAAGGGCTTAAGTAAATGTTTGAGTTTTTTAACAAATTTCTAGAGTAAGTCGCAATTTTGATAACAATCAGTATTTAAAAATAATTTTTTTTTGCTTCAAATTTTCATTTAATTTTTTTGCCTGCCCAAATCATGCCAACGCAACACACTGTGCATTTTTCGCACATTTTAATATGTGCATGCATGCTATCCATATAGGTAGGTAGCTAGCCTTGTTCAGTTTTTGTGTTTTTTTTTTTGTTTTTTTTTTTTTACTTTTTGCCTTCTCATATTCCATTATTTTGTCGGCGACGGCATTTATAAATTATGCCGGACAGCCCAAAGTGCCATTTTGAATATGAAATTTGATGCTTTTTTAAGCTTTCGTTTACTCTTTTACTGTATTGTTGTTTGCTGCTTCTGTTGCCATTGTTGTTATTGCAGGCTCATGCAAACATGTTGTCGTTGTTTAGTTTTTCCTTACCTTTTTGCGGCAGGTATGTATGTACTACATCCTACGTCATTTAACCGCTTCGATGGCGTCGGCGTTGGGGCGGTATTTGCATAGAGTTGTAACTTTTCGCCAGCTTTGTTCGACCCAAAGACAAGGTGATAATTTAAGAATCTTAAATTTTGCCAAACAAAAACGGGGTTTTGGCTCTGTGCTACATGTATTTATGTGTATGTGCCTTTTTTGACAGTTTTTTGCGGCGTCTATAATTGATAAATGTCAATAATTTTTTGTGTATTTCCTTGTACTAGCTTAGTTGCGGGAATGTATGCGGCGTCGTAAGTAATGCTTTGTTAAGATTTTAGCGCTTAAATGATATGCATATTTATTGTTATTAAGGTCTTTGCTATTGACCAATATAAATTCATATTTGCTAACCCTTGCAACATTAGTTTTTATTAAGTTGAAGTGAATTTTTGCATGTCGATGAGCAAGTGTTTAAGCATTCGTTACAATTATGTTTCTAAGAATGGAATAAGAATGATACTTTTGTACTAGAAAAATGCGAGTTATGTGGCAAAAAGCATAGAACAATGTCTGTTCACGTGATCAGTTTGATTGATGAGAGCAAATAATTCATTTTATATAAGCTAAATTCTTGCTGAAATGAGTTCTAATGAGAAATTTAATCCTAAAGCAAGGTTGAACTGTCTACGAACAATACAGAAGAGGGCAAAAAAAAAAAAACACAATATTTGTATCTAATATGCATGCCGCGACATAGGGAAATCGAGCGAAACTTCATCGTCACATCATCAGAAACAGAGTTTCTTGGCAGCCACATCACTGTTGACAGCTACAAATTCGAAACCGTTAGGGACTTCGTCTATTTGGGAACCAGCATTAACACCAAAAATAATGACAAAGTCCTCTCTCGACGAACAAAGATCACGCTCGGCGCAGAAGTATGAATGATATCAAAATCAGATGAAGATGTCACGGCCCAAAAAGTATTTCTACCGAAGCCCGCTTAAAGCAGAATAAAAGGGAGACCTCCATCACGTTGGAAAGATCAAGTGAAGACTGACTCGCCCTCCCTTAGGATTTCCAGGCAGCACAACTCGCCCAAAAACATCTAGACGGTTACGCGGCAATTAAAAAGAAGGGGGAGAAAAAGAACGATAACAAGAAGAAGAAGAAGAAGAAGAAGAGGAAGATGAAGAAACAACTGCTAAAGTAAAACATCTACAGAAAAACAATCCACAATATTGAAAACCAGGTAAAGCTGGCCGAAATTAAATCATAAGCGATCGCGTCACTTGCTAGCCCTAACGAGGAAAAATCTCTTCTTAATTAGGTGATCTAATTGGACACTACCTCATTGGAAAATATGCAGAGAGGTAGATGTTACAGATAGGCAGAAGTTACTGTGACGAGTAGAAATCGATCATACACTGCATTTTTAATTGCTTAGCTTTGAGTGTCGCGATAGCCGGGAGTCCTCTTTTCTGGAAAGATGGACAAACCAACTTTTAAAAAGAAGTTCTCTTTGTACTTATGTATAATGAAATGTTCGCTGGCCTCTCTGTTTGTGACACTGAAATAAAAAAGACAAAACTAAATTGAATTAACCAGGCCGATTAATGAAACCGAGAAACCTCCAAACTGGACATGACAAAGCAGCCTGGACAGATTATCGACTTCTTCGAATAATTCTGAAAATTCCCAAAATCTCAACAATTGTACCAAGTAAAAGACTCTATCACTTGCACCTTACACCGTATCGCAAAAGAATATTCTAGTAAAGTATTCGCCATAAAATTTCAGCGGGGGTCTCCTCAGAATACATCTGTGTAAAATTAACCTAAAAGACCACAGGAAGTGAAAAATATACTACATATATTCCTCGTGTTTTGTTCGGGTTCTGCGATCGAAATACTTCTTTTGCAAAAGGTTAATGCTTTTTGACTAGGTTTAATATGCCAGCATAAAAAAGTAGGCACATCAGGTTGGTATTAACCAAGTACTGGCGCATATAGGGTTAACAATATTACGTAGTATAAACCGTCCTTTCAAGCCAAAGAAATTGGTGTATTAAACTTAGAGATCATGCTATACCGAAGATATGAAAAAATGTATTTGGCGACATCTAGCGGCGTCCAAAAAATAAAAAAAATTTCCTCAAATGTTTTCCAAAAAGACATCATAGTATGCGCGGCGTACGGTGGACTTTTTTGTCCCCATAAGGCGAGACGGCCTAATGAACATACGTATAACTACAAAAATCCAACAGATAAAAAAAATTAAAAAAAGAAATATTTAACTTTAACCTTTAAGTTAAGACTAACAAATACCCCAATCAACTCTACCAATATTTTAAACCGAAAGACTTAGTTTTAACTCACGAAAATTCTTTTCATTTGATTATTTTCATTTGATTATAGTATTCCGTATGCAATAGCCCTTGCAGTAGATTTATTTGAATTATAAAACAAAATAAAAAAATAACAATAAATTAAAACAGAGATACAATAATTTAATATTTCGAGCGCTAAATCCGCTTTCAAAAGTGGACTTTGTATAGCACAAGTTAAAAGAGAATACTTTTTTTTTTAAATTGCAAACAAATAAAAAAGAAAACAACTTAAGTGAACTTTGTAGAGCATGTGTGCTTGCATACAAGGATTTATGAATTCTTAATAATGCAAAATTTACAATATGAATGCTCTCACATATTCATGCATGCGCATATGAAAATCTTGCATACATTTATGCACATGAGTGCGCCGTACGTATGTACTAGGGATTCCAATCCCGGGATCCCGGGATCCCGCCCTTTTAGACACCCCGAAAATCCCGAGATCGCTAGAATTTTATCCCGGGATTTTTGGGATAAGATAAAGACAGAATATTCCCCTATTATAGCAAAGAAAAGTTGTATTTTATATAATTTTTAGTGGTCTCAGATCTGTATACTAATAGCATTTCCTATTCTGCATGAAAATGTTGCATTATTACATTGCACCATTATCAACATGTGCCCTGTGCCCTATAAATGTTGCATTTTTCATGTGATGAATGAAACAAAAATAATGCAACCTTTTACTTGTGCTAAGAGCAGAAGATGTTGCCCGTAGTCGGGCCAGTTTTATACTTTGTCAATAGAACAAACAGCCTTAAAAAAGTGTTCTGTGTCGAAGAGAACAAAAAAATGTGACAGCTCGAAGAAAGTGCGACATTTTTGCCAGAATAAAAAAGTGCATTAGTCAAAGTAAGGATTAATATTTTTGATGTTTTTTTTAATAATCAAATTTTTTTGTCGTGAAGTACGCGTTGTAAGGAAACGTACGTTAGGTATTTTTAAAGCCTTTAGAATTCTTGTTGTAAAATTCATTTGATAATTTCTATTTCCTGATTTTTGGTCATTTATTTCCCAAATGGTTTTTGTAATTTTCCCATATGGAAAGTAAATAATGGAAGAAAATGCAAACAAAATTTTAATTAGACTTGATAGTTTTATATTACTCTACTAAAATTAAATACGCAGCTGCATCCTCGGAATTCATATCAAAATATGTGCCTCCGATTTTTAAATATTTTCGGAAGTTGCATTAATTTTCAGAATTTTTCGGTAAGCTTGGAAATATTCGCTTAAACGAAGTGTGTCGTTAAATTCTAAAAATTTTTATTGGAAATTATCAAATGATCGCAAACCTTTTTATCCTAATATCCTAAAAGTACCAACCATAAAGGAAAATGTTTTGTTCACCAAATGTATTTAATTTTCTTTGTTGATTGTGTTTTTTAAAGTAAGTGTTATTAAATAATACGCATGATTTTACGTTCCTATTTTATTTTGTTAGTAATGAAATAATAAAAAATGGCAATAAAAATCTATTTTTTCTTTGCATGTTAAAGTTGTAGCGTTTCTCGAAAATATACATATTTAATTTTTCAACCTCACATGTGGGAAAATAATACTGGTCGACAAATTTTTGTAACAGAAATAAAATTCTACGTTTCAAAAGGATTTCGGTGCACTTTTTGAGATATTCATGTCCAAAGAGGCGAAAAACGCGGTTTTTGGCCATATTCACCCCTCATTATCTTTAAAATTGCTCACTTTCATTAAAAACTGATTAAATCTATTGAAAGCACGATCATTTCTCTTGAAGACGATGTTTTGCTTTTTCGGATATCTTGCTTGTAACTTGGAATATTGCAAATAATAATTTTGTAGCACGCTTTTAGGCAGTTTATTATATTAACAACAAACTGAGCGTTAGAATGAAATAAGTGAATTAATTTATATTAATTTATCGAAAATACGACTAAATTTTGCGTGAGTTAAACAAAAATTCCAATCAGTGGCCTACTATGTATATATTTTCTATACTGAAATAAAAATAGTTCGGCAGAGCAGCTACAAAACTTGATTTCGATTAAAACAGCGCTACAAATATTGCCGTTGATTTCGAAGAAAAATACCTTATTGTACAAAAACATATATTTCTAGATATATAAATAAGAAACCCGAGAAAACAAAGCGCTGTTTTCAAGAGAATTGATCGTTCTTTCAATAGCTGCAATCATTTTTTAATGAAAGTAAGTAATTTAACAGATTGTGCAGTGAATATAGCAAAAAATCGCATAAATATCTCAAAACCTACAAGTATTACCGAAAATCCGACTTCAGATTCAGATTCAGGGCACCGAAATCCTTTAGAAAAGTAGAATTTTATTGAGTTTGAGTTAGAAAATTTTTTGGAAATTTTGTCGGCCTGTATAATTAATGTCCAAATCCCGGGATAAATCCCGGGATCCCGGGATTAGAAAAAAAATCTCGAAAATCCCGGGATCGTAAAAATCGGAAAAATTGGAATCCCTAGTATGTACGTATTATTGTATGTATGTATGTTTATTGAATTGTGCATTCTGTGGCATACAAAATGCAATGTGCTCGCTTGCCTGCCAGTAATACTGAGATAAGTAAATTCATGCAGGTGGAAAAATGCAGATAAAAAAGTTACAAACAATTGTGAATTCGAATACGGATTTCCAATTGCATTGCGATGAAGCGAAATTAAATGAAATTGAGTTGAGTTGGTTGGCATCAAATGCCAGAATATGGTAGACGAAAGTGTCAACATTTGATGGAGCCATATTTGTGCATACATTTGCTGGAATATGCAAATACATACATACGTACGTACAGTTGGATATATGTAGACCTCTATAAATGTGCATCTCACTTTATCGTTGAATAATTGCGTAATTTTAAATGCGAATACAGAATGCGGCAGCTTTTAGTGGTACAAATTGTTTTCAATATTGCTGCCAATAAATAAGCTTAACTATATACATATATACATATGTACATATATGTATGCACAAATGTACTTATATGACTTATACATATACATAAATATGAACATACATATACTATATAATATATATTATGTATGTTGGTTTTGAACCATTGATTGCAGAAATATGCACATTCATCGCGCCATCATATAATCGCATGATACTCGACTTGGCTAATTAAAAAAAAAACTATGAAGGTTCTGTATCGGGCAGAACCAAATAAGAGATAGTATCATGTTGCGAGCTTTAACACAAATTGTACACCATACGTGTACTTTTTTTCAATTTTTTGATGGAAAATTCACCGATGTAATGCAAATAATGGGTGATATTAATAAAAGCCAAGCATTTGCTTTTGCTTAAAATTTCAAACCTTTTATTCAAATTTTTAAATTTGGTTCATACAAATTAATGTCAAATTTATAAAATCTTGAATAAAAGCATTTGCTTGGTTTTTATTAATATCGCCCAATGTCAGATTTTATTTTTGAAGAAAACTTTTAAATTCAAGATGAAATGCCAATTAGTTTTCAACTATTTTCGTTCATTTTAAAAGTGGCATTTTTATATACATAAAGTGTCTTTGACCTTTTAAGGTAAAGTATTGCACATTTTAACATTTTTTTATCCTCCATCACAATTTCTATATACGTACATATGTATATACGTAAGTAAATATATTCAATTCATTAATATATGTCCACTTTATCTTAAGTGCCTAGTAGACCCAAAATAACTACAATCATCAGTACTTTCCTCCTTACATTTCCTTTAGGGAAGATAAGAACTATGCCCCATGACTATCGTCCGCCTTCGCATGAATGACTTTGTATAGTAAAGAAACCATTGAAGCGAAAGCGTCGGGCTTTCATTCCAAACCGCATGCTTTTTTCATATGGTCGGTATTATAATCTCTTTAGATATTCAGCATGAATGGTACCAGTATTGTAGTGCTGAATATACACCTGCCTACCATCTAGCGTTCCAACGATACCACCGAGTACAAGTAAATACTCGATACTTTTGTTGCGAAACCGAGTACTTTTTTACTCGATGCTTTTCACTCCACCAATAAGTATCGATACTTTGGAATTGGGGCACTTCCAAATAAAGGGCTAGACCAATAATATTTTGCAGACTTACTTCTGTAATAGAAAGGCCACTTTCTGCAGGTAGAGAAATGATTTCAAAAAAGGCCCCAATTCACTCCGCCCTAATGTACATATTAAGAAAAATCCAAACCAAGCTCTGCCCAGCAATACGATTTTTGGGACCACCCTACGCATTTCGCAATGGGACAGGAAAGGAAAAGAGCTGAGAAAAATATAATAATCGCTTCGTATTATTGCAACAGGAAAATTAAGCTACCATTTACCATTTACAAGCCTATTGAGGTGTTACCTTAAATTTCCCGTTGGAATAATACGAAAATTTTGTTCAAAGTTCCTGACTTTTAGCGGAAAATTCAGTAACTGCTCCATAATAAGGCTGTTTAACGATTTTCGATACCAAGTAGGTATCGATGCTTTTCATCCGATACATACTCGAGTACCGATACTTTTTGGCGATACTAGAAGCAAGTAGATGTATCGATACCTTAATGGTATCGTTGGAACCCTACTACCATCTAACTTTGTTATGTACTTCATTCGTATAAATTTTTCTGTTCCGGTTTACTCTTCTTAACTCCTACTTTAGCCAGTGAAGAAATGATTGGTGCTCAATTTGTACGTGTCGTTCAACATACTTTAGGAGTACCTGCGATATATCTAACAAAAGCAAGTATCCTGGCATGAATAAAAATCGCAAAATCTTACATAAGAGTCTAGTGGCTGTGATTCACTTGAAATTGTTCTCATTTGCTCTGTATTTTGCTAGAATACTTTTGTGTTTTTGTTAATGCTGCAGCTTTATTATTATTATTTTTTTTTTTATTATTTTAAATCATATTTTAATCTCTTTTGATTGCTCACTTTTGCATACAGAATTATAAGTTTGTACGTATACATACATGTATCTATCTATGTACATACATATGTATATATGTGAGGGGGATATTTAAGTTTACACACCATGTAGAAAAACATATTTAGCTCTGAGCTGGTAGAAAAAAATTAAAAATGAAGCATAGAATTGGCTTTTCCTAAAACTCTTTAGAATTACACATGTCTATATATGATTATGTTATTATTGTTAGCGTAAGTTAGATCTCTTTTACAACTAGGAAATTGAATACACAGATGTTCTAGAAAATACCAAGTATGCCGTTTTCTTTTCTTGAAATAATGTTACGCTGTTTTATTCCTTTTCGTACTAGATATGAACCGACAGCTTCTATCACCGTTTGCTAATTTCTTTGCTGGGAATGTATTTATCTACGTTAATATGTATAAATGTAATCGTGCATTTTATACAGATAAGGTAATTGAATTTTATTTATTAAAAAGGCAAATATGTATATATGTGCATACATATCAATTGAAATTGGCTTATTCTATATGCATATATGTACATACATATGTATATTGCGAACATACTCAAGTTATTACGGAATGTCTGACCAATGAAATGAAATATTTTGAAATTAAACTCAATTTAAAGAATACTTTAAGAATACAAATTTTGAAACTAAAAATCGTAGAAGGAAAGTCATTAGGGGGGCACGCGGTATGCCAGCAACGCAATGAACGTCGACTAAGAATCTAAGCTTGTAAAACCACTCAATGGTGTTTAACACACAAAATGCAATTACTACTCGCATACGTTCGCTATTGAGCGTAAAAATATTAAAATTTACGATATATGTGTATATACATAGTATATGAATGTGAGTATATCAACACGGGTACCTACTTACCCACTAGGCTCATTTGTGAGGCGATGCGAATTGTATTCATGCCAGGATACTTGCGTTTGTTAGGTATACCATATGTAGTCCTAAAGTATGGTGAATGGCACGTACAAAGTGAGCACCGATCATTTCTTCACTGACTAAAGTAGCACTTAAGAAGAGTAAGCCGAAACAGAAAAATGTATACGAATGAAGTGCATAACAAAGTTAGGTGGTAGGCAGCTGTTTATTCAGCACTACAATACTGCTACAATTCATACTGTGTATGTACGTAACACGAGTATAATAATGAGCATATGAAAAAAGCATGCGGTTTGGAATGAAAGCCCGAAGCTTTCGCTTCATTGCTTTTTTTACTAAGTATACAAAGTCATTCAAGCGAAGGCGGCCATTGCCATGCGATAGCTACGGGGCATAGTCATGGAAGTTGTTATCTTCGCTAAATGAAATGTAAGGAGGAAAGTACTGATGATTTGTAGATCTTTGGGCCTACTGGGTATTTGTATTTGTGCAGATTTTTTCTACAGGTCCAGAATATTTCACGCACTAATAGCTATAAATAAATTTAGTTTTTTCCTTTCCAAATTTGTTCCAGTGATTTAGCAGATTTGTCAATATTTAAGCTGTAAACCGTATTATACTACTCAAATTTTGGTTGTTCTTTTTATGTATTTCTATATGTGCGTTTCTATTTACTATGTAAATCCAAAATTTGTTGATACGCAAACAGCTACGCCACCAAAACTCACATATCTACCTGCATATATTTATTTCAAGCCAAAATTATATCCACGTATCTAGCATATCTACATATGCACCTACATACATGTAACTATGTATGTAAGTTCTCCTCCATATCCCGAAAATATTTAATGTGGTGCCATCGCCAACTATTTTACCGTTGTGTCAGCTTAAGCTCTTCTATTTTACTCCTATATTTCCTACATTGCCAACATATTCTTATATCTTTTCCGCTTTTACAAATTTCATTCGTTCTTGTCAACCATCCGTTCCCGCGCCATCAGCGCCAAAGTCGTCGTCGATGTCGGTTAGTGGCAATCACATATGTACAAATGTACATACTACATATGTATGTATGTGCATATATATGTATGTAGCAGAGGCGGTCGCTTCATACAAGCCGAGAAGCCCGGCTTGCGTACACATTTTCGTTCATTTCATACGAAATTCTTTAAAATCTGGTTATTTTACGTTTTAAATGTGTTTACTATTTAAGTTCTCAATAATATAGCCCCCACTGTAAAATGCCCCTAAAAGCCTGCTAAGAAAATAGCGCAAATACACCACCAATCCACCTCACAATGTGTATTTTGTTTGTACAGCCAATCACAGCACAGTGAGCAGCTTCAACATTTCCACACATTAGCTTTTGCGTGGCTTTCAAAACAGAATAACATAGCTTGTTTCCTCACTTTCGCTAAGGAGAAACCAATTGCTTATTTTCATACTTAAATTGAAAAAAAAAAAACTAGCAAAGCACTTTTTTTCACATCAAATTTGTATGCGAATATGAAGCTGGCTTCGGCATTCAAAAGTTCAGTATTCACAGCCATATGCATATTTGATTTGAATTTCGTTTGCATGTAGGTACATACTTATGCATATAATTTCTTACATCTGCATGAGCATGCAAACATAAATATCAAATACCAGATTATAAAAGGGTTGATTGTGATTTTTGGCGACTATTGGCACAATATCAAGATAATTTTAAAAAGCGGTGGAAATCAAATTGGACTTCAGTTTTTCAAACACTAAAGCACCCATTTTTTAGGCAATAAGCAAATACACTTGCTACTGCTGAAATTTCCGTCGGTTTAAGGAAACTAAAAATAGCTCTGCACTTTCGTGTAATATTTCCCTATCGCACGTTTTTATATTTAAGAATTATGTAAATACGAAATTTTTTATTTTAAAAATGTTCAGAGTGAAATTGCAAAATCAAGAAAAAATAATTTTAATTTAAAAATGTTTATTTTTATTTTAAGCACTATGAGACTTTGAAGGAAAAACTTTCGCTTTTATTCCATTAATTTTAATTTTTAATTTAAACATGTTTTTTTTTAAATCCTAAATACATTTTAATTAAAAAAATTTAACTTTTAATTTAGAAATTTTCATTGATAAAATAAAAATGACTTGGTTTAACCCTCAGACTACTGGTGACGTGAATTGTCGTTAACGGTATATTGTGGTCTGATAGACCACAAGGTATTTTTTATTTGCAACTACCAAAAAAGTCATCGGATACAACAAATGTTATTTGTTATTTGGCAAATGTTATATTTACGTTCATTTAGCATAAAAACACAGTCCAAATTTGTTAAAGAAATGCATTAATTGGTGTTTTAAACAAGTCCCTAGTTTGTAGGACCTCTTGGCATTTCTTCAGAAACGCATTACGCATGCGTTGGTTTAATGTAAATCACAAACCGTATATTTACATTTAATGCAATGGAATGAGTTTTCCGGTTTCTTTTATCTGCCTCAAATACCAAAATCCAGCCAGAATCTAATCGCAGATGGGGCATAATCGTGATAAATTCGGCTAGGCTTCACGTAACTCCATATGTGGTTTAAACTTTTCCTGTGCTAATTCAATTAAAAATTCGCGTTATTTATCTTTTCCTTTCTTGGCTTCCCCATCAACATCGCAGGTATAATGTTCAGATGAATTTAGAATCATAGACTTACATATTTTTTTGGCACGTAAGAGCAAGACATTTTCGTAGTAACAGAAGATGGTGGACGACTAGAAGAGGTAAGTAATTCTGGTGGAATTAATCTTTCATCCTCACGAATAGTTCCAACGAAAGCTAGGCTTATGTACATTAGCTCGCTAGCGAATTCTATGTTGAAAAAAGTTGCCTTTACAATTATGATATAGGGTTTCAATGCTGTGGTCTGACAGACCACAACCTTGAAAAACGCACATCTTACACAACATATGCTTTTTTTTACACAGAAATGAGACTAATATTACATTTCTATACTGAATTAGAAAACACTCTTGGAACCTTACAAAGTCATAAAACGGTTTGCACAAAAATGTTAAGGAAAACAAAAAGATGTAGTAAAATTTTTCAAAATGGTCTGACAGACCACAACGCTAGTCTAAGGGTTAAAACGTGCATTATAAAAATAAAAGTTTTATTTTTGATTCCTTTTCTCTGAGTATACAATCAAAAAAATGTGTATCAGGAAAACAAAAATAAAAAATACATATAAAAAAAAAAAAATAATAAACGAGAAAAAACGATCTTCAAATACCCGAATTGTTCAAATGCCCGTACAAACATACGCGTAATAAACAAACAAACGAGCGTACGAGCATTTATTCGGGCCACTCGAAAATGTTAAAAAGAAATCGAGAACTCTAAATCAAAGTCAATGACGGAACGCAATCAGACTTTTAAATAATACAGCAAAGGAAATTACATAAATGGCTAATGGTTATGCTTCACACATAGGCTTGCCCAGGCAATTTATGCTAGGTCCGCCACTGGTATGTAGTTCACTGCAGTTGGTAGTTAGTTGGTAGTTGGTTGACATTCGTAAAATCTCAAAATCCCGAAGGTCGTTGCCAGGGATTTTCTTAGATTTTGTTAGATTTAAATGAATTAGTTGCGTGGACGATTGATTTTTTGACCTTTTTTTAAGCAACTAATGCCGGGTTTAGCTTATTTGTTTGTTTACACACATATCACAAACATACATAAATATACATACCTATGTATGTATGTTTGTATGCATGCATGTGTGTATGTGAGCTCCATTCACCGGTGTTACATAATGACTTCAAAGAGACTTTTCGACCGGCTTTTGGGGCAGTTATTAGGTGCTGCCATGGCGGTTATTACATACATACATGTTAAGGCATTATCTGTACATATGCACATATATATGTATGTGTATGTGCTTTTTATATGTTCCTGTATTATGTATTATAACTTTTTCTTGTTTACTTTCTGTTAAATCTCTTAATTTGAGTTTGGGCTTTATTGGCATGTGAAAAGGACTTCAATTTTATTTGAGCTAATTTTGTGAATATATTTGTTTATGTATTGAACATAAAAGAGCTTACATAAGAAATGCTGTTGGATACTCAAGTTTTGTTATATAACTCATGTTCTTATATACATACTACTTTAGTAAGCAACTTTAAGAAACTGAAAAGTTTAGTTAATTACCATGAAAACGCTATAAGATATTGATAACGTCCTGACGGATAGTATTTTGGTGAGAAATGAAACAAAACAAAAAGGAAAACAATCATTCAATCAATCAATCTATTTACTATCCACACTGAAAAAACAACTTACTCAGATTATGGAAAAGTGGGAATGATTCGGCGCTAAAGACATATTTCCATATTTTGATGTACGATTTTCTTCAAATCAAGGAATAAAAACCACGTTTTAAAGAAAATTGTACATCAAAATATGGAAATATGTCTTTAGCGCCGAATCATTCCCATTTTTCCATAATCTGAGTAATTTTTTTTTTTAGTGCAGCTAGCCATGATGAAATATTGACTGTCTACGAAGTTTCATTTAATCAGAGTTAAATTTATCACTGGTTTTTCGTTGTATTTTAAGGTTACTCATACGCCCCGGAATCGCGATTTGATTCAATTTCGTTCATTTAGTTGCTTGATACTGCCATATACATATCTACGTATATGCAAAAATTCGGTCTTATGTTGACCAAATATTGTTGATTAATATGTACTGAATTAGTAAAGAATTATTAAAGGTATATACATATGTATGTACATTGCACATATGTACATACATACATATGTACCCATGCATGATTATATTAGATGCATTAATATGCCGTAGCAATAACTAAATCTAATTGTAAACCAATACCAATTAATAATTGCGTATGCACATATGTAGATATCTACATATCCATATCTATTTATGTATATTTGCGTCTATGAATACATACCTTTATGTATTTATGCGCCCACATAATTATAAACTTAACCCACCAAATAATCCAGTTAAGCAAAAGTGATTGGAAATTCAAGCACAATTATAATATGCTCATATATATGTACATGTATACATACATATTGGCCGCTGTGGTGCAGTGGGTAGAGTGCTCGCCTGCTATGCCAGAGGTCTCGGGTTCAAGTCACGGTCGGAGCAAAACACCAAAACAATTTTTCTATTTGTAATAATCAGAGGCGGATTATCCCTAAGGCAAACTAGGCACTTGCCTAGGGGCGCGTAGTTACAAGGGGCGCGCGAGCTCAGAATGTTTAAACAAATAAAGAAAACTAGAGTGCTGCCTACTGTCGAAATTCGACAGTTTTCTAGATTTTTTCTTATGACTAAGGTGGAACTATAGTTTTTGTATAATTGCTTGTTGTTATTGTCACTGTTACTACTTTATTATTGTTCCTGTTGATGCTGCACCTTTTGTTGCTAATGTCACCGCTACTATTTTGTTGTTGTTGTTGTTGTTGTTGTTGTTGTTGTTGGTGTTGTTGTCGTTACTTGTCTTCACAATTCTCCTACATATGAACTTCTATCTATTTATTTCTGCTCTTTTTTTTCCTAAATTTCTTTCCTACTTATTCTTTCTTATCCTTCTTATTACTTGACTTTGTGTTGTGCTCAAAAGCATGCAACAACAACCACACGGCAATTTTCCAACGACGATTGTGGACGCATTTTCCAACCAATTTTCATGAAAATTGGCGCAGTTCTATTTGAGAGCAATACCTTTCTAATGATGTGCTTAGTTTTAAAATCAGTTCAGTAGTTTCGACGGAGAAGAAGGAACAAAATTTATGTTAGCGTATTAATAATATAGATAACATATCGACGATTAAGAATTAAAGCTGATCTATAATAGATCGATAATAGATAAATCGATTATATTGCACAAGCATCGATATATTGTGCAATATTGCGCGTTTGTTGCGTCGTCAGGCTTGTCAGTACTGGCGATTTGTCGCCAAATTGGCGATTTTTTACAAACTTTGGCGACCAATTTATGAAAATTGGCGATGGCGACTTTTTTTTTGGCGATTATCAAAATATTAGATTATATTAATAAAAAAGCAATTACTTTTTCAAGCCTTTTTCTCAAATTTTGAAAGTTTCTTCATACAAATTTTTGTCAAATTACAAAAAATTTGAGAAATAGCAATTGCTTTTTGTTTATTAATACGACCCATGATCTCCACTGCCACTTCTGCCAATAAATCTTACGATATGTAGAGATCTATTGAGAAAATAAATACATACTACATACTCTGGCAACCATTATCTGCACACTTGAGTGCAAACCAAAATTTTGGTCTGCACACTCGCCTATCCACGATACGATGGTCTGTACAACTTTGACACCCTACGGGACAGTGAGCTTCAGCTGACACCGCACGTGCTGTTCATCGCTGACATATGTTTTGTGCATCGTCGACAGCACTTTCTTAAGGGCCTTGTGAGAAAAGTGATGCCTGACCTTGCGTACGTGTGATCTTGCATCACCTTCTATCTTATGTACTTTGGCTATCTATTCAAAATAGGTTTGTCTCATTTACTCCAATCACAAGTGATCAAAAACAACAGCACTCTAGTTAGCAGCATACACTCGAAAAAAAAATTTCTCTAGATCAAAGACATAATTTTCCTTATTTTGAACACGCGTCCCAATACAAAATTTTCTTTGTTTTGTGTAAATTTTCTCTAAAATATGGAAAAAAAAATAAAAAAAACATTCAAACAAATTCGTTGCCATGGGGATTTGTATGGGAATTAAATTTCTCAAAATTAAAGAAATCAAGTCTTCAAAACAAGGAAAGTTGGGAATGGAATGGCGCTTAAAGAATTTTTCATTATTTTAATGTATGAATTTTTTCAAAACAAGTATATGAAACCATGGTAACGCATGTAACAACAATATTTTATAAACCTTTTAACATGTTTTAAGGAAAATTTACTCAAAACAAAGAAAGTAGGGTTCAAAATAGGTAAACAATTTCTTTGACCCCTCCATATATTTTTTTTCTCTCAGTGTAGTTTATATCTAAAAGTTGCGACACTCTCAGCTGATCGTTTGGCATGTTGTGCCTGTCACCATGTAGTGCTGTGCAAAAGTTACAAAAAAAAAATTGAAATGAATTTTGAAATCGTTAAATCTTTAAAATTATTGGGTGAATTGAATTTGTAATGCTATATTTGTAGCAATAATAACAAAAAATTAACATATTTTTGAGTTTTAATTGATTTTATTAGGAATTTTGGCAATTTTCTTGTGAAGATTTTGCTACGTTTGAATACAAAACTGTGGTCGATTCTTCTTCATATTTAGTTTATTTAGTTTCCCATTCTCCCATTGACACATAATGTGCCTGCCACTTTTTGCAACAACAATTCCCATGGTTGAAATTCGTTTTGATGGGAATACAGTGAGTCACAGTGAAAGTGAGCCATCATTTATTCAGAAAATTTTATTATTAAATATCTTTGTTAACAATTACTTGACTTTCCTAATGTTTTTGCGACGGAAAACTTTCAACAACATGCCAGAATTTACGAAAAACAAAAACATACACATATATACGCGTCACAATCAAAGTAAGCTTTCTGGCAACTCCAATTTAAATACTTAAGGTTTCTCTCTAGAACACCGATTATTATTTTTCTCTTATATATTTTTACAGTTCACATTTTACATTATATTTTAATTATATAAAAAAAACCAGATCGGACTTCGTATGCGTATAATTTCTCTTCTATTTTTCAACTCTGTTGGTAAATAATAAGTACCAACAAAAAAGACTGGATTTCAACTCTAAGATGATGCCTGCTTTCAACCAGCTCTTCGCGTCCGTTTTTGAACAGCTCGGCAGGTAGTCCGTCTTTTCCAGGAGCTTTATTGCTTTGGACCAGGGGAATAGCTGTCCTCACTTCATCATAGTCGGGTGGTGGAATGTTTTTTCCATCGTCAGGGATTGTGGTATCGGGTTCGACGATTCCCTCGCAATTTACCAATGAGGAGAATTTATCGCTCCCTAACATAAGTACACTCTGTACGTCGGTTACCAGGTAGCCATTATTTTATTTCTTATAACAAAATAGCCATATTAAGCATTTTGAGATTAAGACGGTTCACATTTTATGAGATATCTCCGAAGCCAGTTTAGGTATTGAAATTAATCAAATGGTTTATGGCAGCATTCATAAACACCTTTCGTTTGATACCCATATTGTACTCTGAAAAAAATACACGTAGTTAAATCAACAACTTTCCGCTGTTGAATCTCCGCATTTGATTCAACAGCAAAAGTATTTGTTTTAACGGCAAAGTTTTTGATTCAACAAATTTCCGTAGTTAATTCAGAGACGTGCGTTGTTGATTCAAAAACTTGCTTGCTGTTAAACATTTTTTAAGTAAAAAGAAAGAAGGATTTGAAAGAAAAAATAAAAAATAAACAAAATTTTTCAAATTCGTTCAATTCGTTTAAATTTTAAAATAAAATAAAGAAAGTAATATACATACATACATAAATAAAAAAAAAATTAATTAAACAAAAACTAATATCTATTGATAAACACAGATTTTTTTGATGTCGTGAGAGTTGTCTGCAGATGTACTGATGCGTTTGGAAATGGTGAATGGATGAATGACGAAAGTTCGTTTGGTGAGGGCGGGCCTTAGTATTAATATTACTACATATCGAGCCCTAACCGCCAAAAAGTGTATCCAACAAAAATTAAATTTTACAGGAGGTTTTTTTTATTTTCTTTTCATACAGTTGGTAATCAGCCTTGAAATTTATTTATGGCCGGTTTCACAATCTGCGGTTAATTTAATCGCTGGTTAGTTTGACGTAAATTGTATGGCGAGCTGTCAAATAAATTGGTTCACCGGGCAAAAATCTCTGGTTAAGTGCTTAACCGGAGGTGGTGAAACCGGCCCTAAGTCTATGAAATTGTGGGAGTTGATTAAAAACGCTAAAATCGATAATTTTGTTGGATACACTTTATGGCGGTTAGGGTTCGATAGGTAAACATACATATATTATATGTATAAAAAGATAAAATAAAATAATATCTATTATATTAAAAAAAATACTATTTTTACAATTTTCTTGAGGTTAACTTAAATGCGTAAGTATTTTTGCGGTTAATTCAAAAGCAAAAGTTGTTAGCTTAAATACGAAAAGTATTTGAATCAACAGTGCTCGCTGTTGGACTAAAATTTTTTGCTGTTAATTCAAAAGCAAAAACTGTTAACCTAAATGTAAAAGTATTTCATTCAACAGTTTCCGTTGTTAACTTAAATGCGAAAAGTATTTGAATCAAAAACGCTCGCATCTTTGAAACAACAAAGGGCACATTTCAACTGCGGAAAGTTGTTCATTTAACTGCAAAAGTCTTTGTATTTACAACGTTTTTTTCAGAGTACTAACACATTTTGGTGCACATATTGGCCGATAACTCCGAAACCGGTCGAGATATCGAAACAAATAATACCTTAAACTTTAAGTTGAGCGTCTAGCAATCCAATAAAGTTCCAAAATCCAAATAAGTTTCGTTCAATTACATTGAGCACTTTTTGAGTGATACGGCCACAAACATACGGACAGACAGACAGACAGACAAAAATTCTAAAAATGGTTGATTTCGATTCTACTGGCTTAATAATGCTTCCCCAATCATTTTTTTTCTCGATATCTGCAATGTACAGACACCGACCTGTTACAATTTTATTATATGTAGAGATTAACAAATTATCTAAGCTTTTACATCATCTATATCTACATCTACACTAATATTATAAAGAGGAAAGATTTTGATTGTTAGGGTGTAAAACAACTAGGTAGTTAAAATTTATAGTATTATGATGGCCATTTATGGTCGGTACAGGGGCGCCGAGAAAGTGGCTGCCTAGGGCGCTCTGGACCTTTAATCCGCCACTGGTAAAAATCCAATTATTGGGTTTTTTAAGAGCAGCGGTCACCTCTCGGCAGTGAGCGGCATACCCTCCGAGTGTATTTCTGCCATGAAAAAGCTTCTCAAAAAAATGCATTCGCCGTTCGGAGCCGGCATAAAACTGTAGGTCCACCCAATTAGTAGGAAAAACAAAAAGGAGCACACCTCGAATTGGGAGAGAAGCTCGGCCATAAAACACGTCAGAGTTATAAAAGCGCCATTGTATTATTATTATATTATACATACATATTATTATATTTGTTAGTTTGCATTATTAAGTATTTGTTACTTATCTATTTATGGAAATGCAATTATATGAGTATACAGTTATACGTAGATAATAATTTGTGGTAATCACAAATAGTTATTGAATTATTAGTCGCTGTCGATTGATGGAAATGAGTAGTGTTAATTTGAATCTATATATTCGTATATGAGCGATTCCATGAGGGAGTTAACCTTGAACCCAAATCCCATTTTCTTTATAACTAAGAAATATTTGGATAAAAGGTTTGTATTTAAGTACTGGTAATGAAGCCAAATTGACTCAGATTAAGAAGCGAATGCATGGATCGACTCTGATTCTGAACCTTTAGCATCCTTCATAAGTTTCTGAAGTATTTGGAATTTGCACATATCGCACACGTTACACTAGTTACACTAAAACTTTGGATTATAACAATAAAAATAGAGAACGTAAATATGTCAAGATCAAGTAAATAAATGAAAAGTTGGCTCTTTGGTAATTAATGCGATCATTAAAGATTTAAACTTTTAAACCTAATTTGATTTTGGGCTCGATTTGTATGCCCTTTTAAAGCTTGTTATACCTTTGTTTAGGTTGATAGATGGATAGGTAGATCAATGGAGGATGTACACTGTTGTACCCTTACATACTCACCTCTTCGAGGCCGGCTTAATTCAAGAAATCCAGAACTGAAATGGAACGAGCTGTTTTTATTATATTATACATACATACAGAAATTATTTTTGGTGTCAAATTAATACTTTCTTGGAATTAAATGAAACCCAAATTTTAATTATTTTTAGAATATTTCTGGTATTAAAAATAGTTGAAATGGTATAATATCAATCCAAAATTGGGATAAATTCTATACTTTTTGGATTTAAAAATTGACCGCCATAAAATTTCCAGCGGATATACTGCAAATAACCCATTATCCCAAAGATTAATTAGAAATTGAATAATTTTAACTTAGTTTATTTACATAAAATCCGAAACAGTAGTAACAAACACTAAAGTACCTTATATATTGAGCCCTAATCCCCATAAAAGTGTATCCAACAAAGGGGAAATTTCGGAACCGTCGCGGTTCTTGCAGTGATATTGAAAAAGAGACCCTCAACTGCCTTAAGACTGAAAAAATAAAGCAAAATGTACCCTCAAGTTATTTAATTAATCTCCTGCATTACTTGATACAATTATTCGATTCGGGCCATTTATTTTAGTAGATTTAATTACTCCTCCGGATTGCACTTTTAGAAATATTTTGTTTGATTTATTTAGATTTTTTTTCTGATAATTTTTTCTTAATATTTTTTTGGTTTTGATTTCAAACCAAAAATATTTTGATGGTAATATAATTGAGAAAGAGAAAGTTTTTTATACTTTTCTGGATTTGTTTTTAAACCATAAATTATTAAACTTCTTTAGAGAGAATTTTAAGACCTTTCAAGGCTTTATTTTGAAACTATTTTGGAATAAATAAAATTGTAAATCTTCTCATAGTTTAAAAATAAGACTTTTTGGCATTAAAATTCAAATTTAATTCCAAGAATGATTAAATATTAAGTACCAAATGATATTAGAAAGAAACTATCATTTTTTACTGTGTACAAATACATCCACATACATATGTACATATATTATGTTCGTTTGTGCATATTTGACCGTATTTACGTGCATATCTGCGAATTGCCAGATCTCTGGTATTTGCGATTTGCATTGCATTTCGATTTGCAAACGCCTAAATTCTCATTAGGCGCATTAACTGCAAATTCCCAGCTGCCGCACAATGACCGCGGCACATAATGCATGCCGCACCTCAGCTTGTTCGGCGTATGCGATTGTATGTACATGTGTTACTGTGTGTATGTCCAGTGGTCAGCTGTTGTATGTAGTTACTTTGGTTTCTATTTCCCGTTTTTAGCCGCTACCAAACCCAAAACCACAATCAAATTCAATAATAACACTGGATCACAAAATGAAATTTTTTGTCTGTACTTTGGACGTGACCATCCTATCTATATGTAAAATCGGTCGCTGATTCCGAAAATCGGGCTCATTTTTAATTCTATGGGAAGGTTTTTGAGATATCGGCAATTTACCGTTATTTGGCCACTGGCTCCACTTAATCCTGTATACCTTTTTAACGCAGTGAGCTATCTTCCTTGGAGTGACACTCAACGAAAGAAAATTAAATTTCCTTTTCATCGCTGCTATAACATTTTTCTGTAACTCTTACAGTTTCTGAAATATTGACGATTCAATTTGAATTTTTTCGATTTTGTACGATTTTTTGAAGAAAAAATTGAATTTGTCAGGCAATATCTTTTAAACCAATGTCTTCACCTTCGGTTTTACTCCTTTACATGAAGCTCCATTCTATTGGGAAAAATATAAGCTATCAACGAAGAAAATCCATGGTAAAATGGAAAAGTTATAGGCGATCAAGTAAATACATCCAAGTCGCGCAATGCCTCTGCACGGGTATATTCTATGCATGTTATACCCGTAAATGGGCTTTTATCTACTGCGCTGCCAATGTGCTGCTACTGCAGATGTGTAGGTATTGGTAATATCAATATTGTCAATATTTCAGAAACTATAAGAGTTACAGAAAAATGTTGTAGCAGCGATGAAAAGGAAATTTAATTTTCTTTCGTTGAGTGTCACTCCAAGGAAGATAGCTCACCGCGTTAAAGAGGTATACAGGATTAAGTGGAGCCATTGGCCAAATAACGGTAAATTGCCGATATCTCAAAAACCTTCCCATAGAATTAAAAATGAGCCCGATTTTCGGAATCAGCGACCGATTTTACATATAAATAGGATGGTCGCGTTCAGAGTATTTTTTGGCTGTAGAGCAGTGTAATAATTGATTGCGTATTTGCAGTTTGCACAGCCACACACGTGCATAAATGAGGGGATAACCCAGTTGGAAAGGTGGTCATGCATGACCTTGCGGACGCATGAAAAGATGTACGAAAAATTTACATTATAGTATGTATTCCAAAAAAACTATGATTTCATCTAAAATCTATGTTGTGTGGCTGCCAACTTATAGGAAATCGGATACACTCTAGAATGCAACCCAAGGTAAGCGAAGAGGTCAGTCATCGGCTCTCAGATATACCTTCCAACTTATGGGAAATCGGATACATTCCAGAATGCAACCCAAGGTAAGCGAAGAGGTCAGTTATCGGCTCTCAGCTATACCTTCCAACTTATAGGAAATCGGATACATTCCAGAATGCAACCCAAGGTAAGCGAAGAGGTCAGTCATCGGCTCTCACCTATACCTTCCAACTTATAGGAAATCGGATACATTCCAGAATGCAACCCAAGGTAAGCGAAGAGGTCAGTCATCGGCTCTCAGCTATACCTTCCAACTTATAGGAAATCGGATACATTCCAGAATGCAACCCAAGGTAAGCGAAGAGGTCAGTCATCGGCTCTCACCTATACCTTCCAACTTATAGGAAATGGGATACATTCCAGAATGCAACCCAAGGTAAGCGAAGAGGTCAGTTATCGGCTCTCAGCTATACCTTCCAACTTATAGGAAATCGGATACATTACAGAATGCAACCCAAGGTAAGCGAAAAGGTCAGTCATCGGCTCTCAGCTATAACATTGAATCTAGCAAGAAAAAAAAAACAATTAGGAGAATCAGGTTTTCTCTAGTTTTCCTTTTTTACAATGACGACAACAATTCACAGAGTCTATTTTAACAAACGGACGCATAAAAGCGGCACTAAAGATCAATATAACGTTGAATGTCCCACATGGGTGAAGCAGTGAAGGGGAAGATGGTGCGACAATGAGAGAAGCAGAGGAGAACAAGCTGGAGTGAAGTTACATATTTCTAGTTGGAAATCGGATGGAGAGAGAATGAAGAGAAAAATGCATAAAAAAAGGATTTTTTTTTTAATTTTAAATGAGAAAATAAACCGACACTGAGATCACGGCAAGAGCGACTCTCATCCAAACATTCCTTTTTGCCTTACCTTGGCAGGGAAAAGTGGATGCATGACTTCCCTAGGACATCACAATGAAAAAAATCATGCATTCTGGAATGTATAGATCCTATGGCCTTTATATCCATTTATAGATGACCATACATTACCTTTTCCAACTGGGAAGCTGCAGTGAAGTTACATATTTCTAGTTGGAAATCGGATGGAGAGAGAATGAAGAGAAAAATGCATAAAAAAAGGATTTTTTTTTAATTTTAAATGAGAAAATAAACCGACACTGAGATCACGGCAAGAGCGACTCTCATCCAAACATTCCTTTTTGCCTTACCTTGGCAGGGAAAAGTGGATGCATGACTTCCCTAGGACATCACAATGAAAAAAATCATGCATTCTGGAATGTATAGATCCTATGGCCTTTATATCCATTTATAGATGACCATACATTACCTTTTCCAACTGGGAAGTAGTTGGATGTATCTGTTGTATATATGTATGTCCATATGTGTGTACTTATCGCACTTACTACTTTCAGCCATACATAAATACATATGTACATACATACATATGTGCTATGTTTGTACAATTAAACTAATATTTATTTATAAACCAGTATTAGACAAATTCGTTTAGCTATGTATGAACACATGTTAACGCATGCGATTAGAATTATCTCGGCTTTAATTAGAATGGGTGGCATAAACCCACGCGCAAATTTAGGCAAGAATAATATTGTATATATGTACATACATACATATGTATGTATGTATCTATATATGCAGATACCTCCCTGCAAAAAATGCGATCAATCCGGGATACATCCGGGACAACTCGGAAGGGAGCATGCGATTACTACCCATTTGTATCTCTTTATATGGGTTGAAGTGTTCTCTTTTGTTTGAGCATGTCCTATGAAGAGACTAATTGTACCCAGTTTGTATCCGAACGGGTAGCAAAAGCGCACAATTGTACCCGTTTTGTACCCGAACGGGTAGCAAATGCGACACATCCATTTGTGCGACTAATTGTACCCATTTGATACCCTTTCGGGTACAATTCGTCTACAATTAGTATACATATGTACCCGTTCGGGTACAATTGGGAACAATTGTAGACTAATTGTACCCGAAAGAGAGCGCTCCCGGACAAATCTTTTTAGAGACTCGTCGCACAGTTTTTTGCAGGGCTATTTATGTTTGCTGATTTCAAATTAACACCCTTGCAAATAAACCGGATGAGTATGTGTGTATGATTTCATGCCTAATCTCATACCTAATTTCATATTAAATCTGACAATAGTTCTCATCTGTGAATGTACATATACATGCGTAGAGGGCATGTATCTACTCTCTAGCACTTGTTAAATATCCGAATTAGTTAATCACCTTCTAAAACATTTATATCTGCTGCAGAAATTCGCCATCTAGTTTTATTTTCTGTTTAGTTTTTCCCTGCAAAAAATGCGATCACTCCGGGATACATCCGGGACAACTCGCAAGGGAGCATGCGATTACTACCCATTTGTATCTCTTTATATGGGTTGAAGTGTTCTCTTTTGTTTGAGCATGTCCTATGAAGAGACTAATTGTACCCAGTTTGTACCCGAACGGGTAGCAAAAGCGCACAATTGTACCCGTGTTGTACCCGAACCGGTAGCAAATGCGACACATCCATTTGTGCGACTAATTGTACCCGTTTGATACCCTTTCGGGTACAATTCGTCTACAATTAGTATACATATGTACCCGTTCGGGTACAATTGGGAACAATTGTAGACTAATTGTACCCGAAAGAGAGCGCTCCCGGACAGATCTTTTTAGAGACTCGTCGCACACTTTTTTGCAGGGTTAATACATATATAGTTGTATGTGAAAATATAGACATTTATGTATGTATGTATATGCTTCAATAACATTATTGCCATGTGTAAATAATTTATTTTATTATCTAATCAAAATTAATTTTTAAAGACTTCATTTTAGTTTTGAGTTTTTCGAAGCGCTGAAAAGCAAATTATTTACTTCATTTATATGCTATCATACATACATATGAGCATTTATTTATTAGCACATATTGTCGTACCATACGAAAACTAGCATACGTTTTTTATGGCTGACGAAAAGTAACAAGTTCGACTTTTGGCTGACGAAAACTATCAATTTCGTTTAAACAACAACAATTTTAATGTAAAAACAGTATATAATTACTGATACTTTTCGTCGGCCAAAAGTTAAATGTGGTACTTTTCGTACAGAATTTTTTTTATTGCTAGCTTTCGTCAGAAATTTTAAATATGCTAGTTTTCGTATGGTACGACGATATGTAGTTGTATTAATAATTGATAAATTATTTTGGCCTTTGATTAATTAAATTTTATTAGGAAAAATTAAATTTGAGAATAATCGAAAGACAGCTCATTATTCTTAGCCAGACGAAGGCAAGAGTTTGGAAATAGGAAGGAACTCATACTATAGATTCAGATACATACATACATATGTATACGTTTTGTATGAATAAAAATTAACAGATATCATGTCATCGATATTGGGTTTCCTCTCATTTTTCTGAGTAGAAAACTCTTCCGCGACATTTTTCTGCATTTATTTTGGTGTTCCGAAATTTGGTTTTCATGGACCAAGACGGATTTTTTAAAATCAGAAAACCACAAAAATCGCGCAAAAATAACATCCTCATCAAACTCCATCAAAATTATATGCTGAATCCAAATGGGAGTTAAAATCGGTTGAATCTTTTTCTAGATATAGTCCTATTTCCGGTTTTGGAGGCTGAATGCTCAAAATCGAATATATTCACAATTAGCTCTTGCTGTGTACAATACCTATGTACATATGTACATATATATTAAGTTCTCTTGTAAACTACTTAAAGTTAAGTAAATTGAATATAGTAGCAATATGCTAAAATTATAATTTATCTTCCGGTATAGTAGAACTAGAATGATATCTTTTTCCTTAGCCCATAGTCACGGTATGGGATCTCTATGTTATAGTCATCCGATATCGTTGATTTTCGCTGACAACACTTTGTGCACAATAAATGCTTCAAATAAAAAATTTCAGAATTACAGCTGCATAAATTTAAGAATTTTTCCCCGTAAATTTATGCTGCTTACTAATTGTTTTTTGCTTCCATGAATCGGTACCCTATGGCGTATGAGTAATCTTGATGAATCCGAATTTCAATGGTACGATATGTGTAGGTTAGTAAATCGCCCGGTCAAAAGTATACTCTATTTATTAACACCACTGGGTCTCATAAAACACGTAGGTTATTATGTAAAGTTATAGTGAGTGAAATTAGGAAAATTATGACTTTTTATTTTTGATATTATTTCATTAATCATACATACATATCTATACAGTTATATTTTAACATATGTATGCGGATAAAAAGCTAAAATCCAATATCTTTATATGAAATAAAAAAGTGTTATTTCCCTTTTGAGAGCCAAAGTAAACGCGGTGACCTTTTTCAAATGCCATTAATACGAAAAGGTGTGGGCAGGGGAATAAAAAAGATGCTATTTTATATACTTATTTATGTATACAGGCATATATGTATGTACATACCTACATATATAATAATATAAGTACATACATATGTACAACCTCGTGTGACACTTTTACTAAAGAGGATTCTATAAAGGATGAGGGTGATGTGACACACACATGCGCGAATGGGAGACACTGAGCAGCCATCCCTGGAACATACACATTTGTTATGTGCGTCGTTTGTATGTACATATATACTGCTGAGTGCAAAAGTGACTTTAGGCAGGGATAAAAATAAGGATTTAGCATAATCTACAATACATTAGCGGTAGCTTTGCTGTGGATTTCAATTCAATTCTTCAGGTATCGAACTAAAATCCATGTAAATTACGATTTGGCACCTACTACTTGTGCGACACAACGAGAAGCTCTCGCCCAATAGATAGGCCAATGAAAGAGTATAAACAGTTATACGAGTTTGTGGACATGTGTTTTATTCTCATGTGTGTATGTATGTAGAAATTATGTGACATGGAAAACGCGTAAATTGATTGAGCAAAAGGGAAATGAGCAATTACGCGACAAAAAAATAAAGATCTAGATTACATACATATCGCTAGCTTAGAGTGCAAACTGTGTAAGTCCATTTTTATGAAAAAGTGTATTTTTATGTAGAACGCTAGAAAAACCAAATACGCACCACGCTAAACAAGTCTGTGATACTTGTCATATTTATACTCGTTGTTATTCAGTGATACGCAAATTGTGTAAGTCCAAAAAACGAAGAAAATTGTGTAAGTCCAAAATTTTACATGAACAGAAATTTTTTTTTCATATCGAAATTTTTTTATTTTTTGTTTTTTGTCTCTCCTACAAACATATATATAGTACTTCTATATTGATAGTGGCTACGTTCAGAAGGCGCAACCGTGGCGCAACAGTTGCGCAACTTTTGTGTTTTATCTTCTGAACGCAACGTTGAGTATTTCTGATCAACACAACATGTTGTGATTTTGGAGACTTTTTTCCATCATAAATTTTTTACGTTCACTTTACACAACATGTTGAGCTTACGATTTTGACATATGTACAAAAATATAAATAGTGTTTATTAATTTTGGAATGTAATAAAAATGTTTCAAAGCCGCGAAATTATTGGCAATTACGTTGGGGATAATTAAAATACTAATTTGTTTATTTAATGTATCAGCTCGTTCAGAAGGCGAAAATTGTATCACTTTCCGATTACTGATATCTACACAACAGTTGTGCACCACCGTTGCGCCTTCTGAACGTACCCAGTATTCTATCTGTGCAATGTGTATGAATTCATCCAAAAATTTTGTGCAACTGGCAGTTCTGCGCATGCGCCTCATTTACATTTAATGTCATCTGTGAATATGTGTGACAAATACATTCAATTGAGTTCAGAAGTTTGAAAAAAAAATTGAAAGGCATCATTGTGTTCTAGGGGACTTATACCCCTTTGATTTTAGTTTTTGAATTTGTTTATAATTAATATAAGAAATTCGCCACATTTATTTTAAGATGCAAACTTTTGTGAATTTTTTTATGAAAATTAGTAGAAATGCTCTAGAAAAATCTATTTTCTATGCACTCATATTTTTAGGAATCGCGGCGGAAAGCGTTTCATGTTAAAATCCTGTGGTCCGATCCATGGGCATTATATCAAAAAGTCGAATTCTGCCGTTTGAGGGTTATGTTTGTAAAGTATGTACGTTCGAATGCCGCAAACACGGTGAGTACTGCGATTTTCGAAACTGAATAACAGGACAATTTAGACAACGAACTTTTGGACACAGCAACATATGAGGACCAAAGTTCAGACTAAGGGCCTTTTCACATTACTCGGTACGACATCGCATCGACATTTTTTGCTCGGTATTTTCAGATTACCGAAACGATTCCGCGTTGCTGTGTTTTTCACACTTGTGGGAATACTTTCGGTGTGTAATCGGCAGAAAATAGGAAAACAAACATCGAAATTTGCAAAACAAAATTTTTAACTTCAACAAATCACTCAATAATAACAATAATGTCTTCTAGCGAAAACGAAGACATTATAACTTGCTACATTTATAGCCGAAACGAGTTTTTTACTGACTTTGTTCTTCTTCTTTTATTACGCCGCAAAAATGTCTGCAGTAATTCCTCAAATTTTACTGACCGGTCTTACCGCATTGCGGTATACCGAAATTAATCCGCTCCGATTTCATGTATGCTACACTAATGTGAAAGTGCCAATTGAAATACATATGGTCAGTAAGGTTTCGGTATACTTTCGGTAAAAACCAAAAATGTCGATCCGATTCCGCACCGAGTAATGTGAAGGCGCTCTAAGTTACTCTCCAAACCGACCTCAACAGGGGACCACAGGTAATAATATAACAAGACGGATGGAAGAAAGGACTACGAACCAATGTTCCACATATTTACAGGTGGATAAAAGGTGGACGGGTGGGAGCTGCAGTGTTTTGTCCGGAGCTTGGGATTAAAAAATCCTTTTTAGTCCCGGACTACTGCAGTATCTTTCAGGCATTGATACGACAGGCGATTCCCAGTGTAATCGCTTTTTTGGAAATGGTTGCTGCAGATTCGAATGTTTTTAACAACGTCGTCAGGCATAAGACCGCACGCATGCATCCATTGTTTGCAAATGGTTTCGTCTTTTGGAAATCTATTTACATATGTATATATTTATATAACCAATAATGCACTCAAAACGAAATACGTATGTAAAGCTATTTTATTTATTTTATCCCTTTTATTATCACAAATATAGCACCGCTTTTAATTTTTTAATACGAGAATCAAATAATAAACATGTAAATTCCCTATAATTTTTTTTATGTGCCGTCACTGCGGTTTATTTTGAATTCATATGTCATTTTTCAAATTTGATTGCTCGGTTTTTTCTTTCTTTTTTTTATCATTCTGTACTGTAATGTTGGCTGATGGAACTCGTAGGTATTACGAATATAGGAGTACTATATATATGCCTACAAAGTTTGAAAAAAGGACTTACACAATTTGCACTCTAAGCCAGCGATATATGTAAGTATACAAATGACTATTAGCGAAAGCGTAAGCGACAGCAAAATAAATACATATGCTGAGAGAGGCTGAAAGGGGCGACTGTGAGGAGCTTCAGAGGCTGGCGGTTAGGAATGATGCTCGAAAAACTTTATCAAAAAGTCAGGTGGATTACTGAAGGTTTCAATACCGAGACAAATTCCTGCCGGTATGATAACGGCGATCTGGTAACTGACGTTCAGGGCGTACTTAGGTGTGGAGGCACCACTTCTCCTCCTTGCTAGATAACGGCTGCAGCGAAATTTGCTGGAGGAGAAGATGTACGACCCGAAACCCTAATAGCAGGTGATCGTAGGCATGTTCCATCAACCAATCATGGCAATGTGCGAATAGAAAAATCTTGGCTTAAGAATAATAAGGCTCCGGGCGCTAACAGCTTGCCAGTCGAGCTATTCGAACATGGCGGCGAAAAGTTGATAAGGAGGATGCATCAGCTTCTATGCAGAATATGGTCGAACGAGCACGTGCACGGCGTTTGGAACTTAAGTATGCTCTGCCCAATCTACAAAAAAGAAGAATGCACATTAAGCATTAGTTATCATGAATATCGTATATAAGGCTTTAGTAAGCGCGGATACTTTTTTTTTAAGAACAAATGATCGTTTGTCGGAACCGACCATAAAACCATTTCTTCAGATATTGACATTTTGGTGTGCAACTTCTTCATTTAAGGAAATTTTTAAGAGGTAGAAAACAGAGACCATACACTCAGAGAAAAAATGCATTGTAAAATCAAGTACGATCATACTTAATCTTACAATGCTAAATTTTTATTAAAACAATCTTGTTTTAACTATGAACAACTTAGAATTAAAATTGGCAATTTTGATTTAAAAACTCATTTTTAATTCAAGATTGTAGCCATCTTAAATTAAGGTTGAGCTATTTTGATTCAAAATTGCGATATCTTAGATCAAGTAGAACGTGCTTGTTTTAAAATTGCCATGCTTAAACGCGCTGTGTTTTGGATATTCTGTGCAATTTTCATTCACTAAAAAGCAAGCAAACCCTACGGAGTGAAATATTTTGATTATTTAATATTTTCATATCAAAATGGTAGAAATACAATATATTGTGTACACAAGTGAATTAGTGGAAATGGACCCCGAAATTTTGGTAGCTGAATTCCGTGAAAAATTGTTTACTTGGAGGAAAACGGAGGTGGGTATTGATGATATGGATCATTAAGTATTACCCTAAAGATATTTTCTTTTTTTCTCAGTAACTATGGAATTGACGATGAAACTATGTCTTTGTCCGGTAAGGTAACCGAGTGGCTTACGCATAATTAATCTTTTTCATAAAAGAAAAGTGTTATAAATGTGTGTACACATGTAAATATTTAAAAGTTTATCAAATAAATTCGCAAGTTCATATGCAAGTAATAATAAGGATTTTTTTGGGTAGGTTTCGTGGTGAAAAATAAATTGGTTGTGGGGAATATGAAAAAGAAAATGGTTCAATGTTAAATTAAGAACATTCTACCTTAAATTAAGATTGGACGTTTTTATTTTAAGATTGCACGATTTTATTTTAAGATTGAACGATTTTATTTTAAGATTGCATACTTTTAAAATAAATACGAATCAATGTAAAATGAAGCATGAACCACGTTAAATTAAAAATGTTAAATGTTATAATTCCATTATAAAATCAACATTGTCCATACTTGGATTAAGAATTTTCCATCTTAACTGGAAATCATGACGGTTTATACTTGATTTAACATTGTTGATGCTTGATTTTAAAATGTTTTTCCCTGAGTGTAACAATTATAACAAATAAATATAAAAATCACTCATAACAATAAAGCTGATGCCACATAGAACTTTGTGTTGCGCTACGTGACACTTTCTGCGTGACAGCTGAGATTAAAATACATGTATCTATATGAGGTTCCTCACATAACAAAAAGTAACGCAACGCCGAAGTTACGTAAAGCACAAAGTTGCCCAAATCTCAACTTTTAGGGGCGTTGAAATTTTTTTTCAGTTTCACTTTAATGCAAATGTAAATAAACAAATTAAAATTTCACACAATTGAAAAATAATTTAATAGATTTTTATTTTCTTATTTACTTTTTTCTAAATAAAACGGAGAATGAAAGATTTTTCAGAAAATAAATATTTTTTGAGTGATGTTGCAGCGTTCATTGTGGCATAGTTTTTCAGTTTTGCGTTGTTTGACATAGAAAGCGGCGTAACGCAAAGCGGAAAAGGTTTTATGTGGAATCAGCTTTATTGAGCAATGAAAAAATTTTTTCCATCATCAATAACAATTACTCAAAGATCGATATTTTTTCGATCAGATCAAAATTGTTATGAGCAATTGATATTTTTTTCGATCTTCCATAACAATTACTGGATGATGGATATGCTCATAACAATTTTGGGATGATCTAAAAAATATCCATCATCCAGTAATTGTTATGGAGGATTGAAAAAATATAAATTACTCATAGCAATTATGTGCCGATCGAAAAAATAAAAATTGTCTAATCCCGTAATTTTAACGATAGTCGATATTAGGATAATATTTATTTTAGGTCTTTGGTAGAAAACACCGATTTTCGTCATCTGAGCATTTCTCGAGATAGTCTAGTTAAACTCGCTTGGGCATGCAATCTTGCCATCTATATCCTAAAAAGCTTTCGAACTTAACAACATCTCAAGAAATACAATAAATTTGCATAGTTCAAGCAATACATAGTACATGAATACATTAGTTCAAATGAAACCCTGTAGAACACCATAGTGAAAAAGGACAACACGCAACTAAGAATAAAACGTTAAAAGTTCGTGTAAAAAAATAAAAAAAAATATGTTGGGTAAGCTTGCGCATACAAAAGTGGCAACAATATTACAATAATATCAACAACGATATAAAGCAGCAACAAATAATATAACAACAGCAAAAGCAACAGAAAAAACAACAACAACAAACAGCAGCAGAGGTTACTTATGTGTGATTTAGTAGAGTACGCGCGAATTGGCGGTGATAATTCTTTAAAAATTGGAAATTGTTTTCCAATCGATTTTGCATTAAGTCAAAGCCCTGTTTTTTTTTTTTTCAAGTTTTGTGTTTTTTTCGCTTGTACATATGCGCGTATTTTCTAACGTTGATTTATTTTACAAATGCAGTAAAAATTGCTTATTTTTTGATAAGAAGGAGGAATGATATTTGTAAAATAGCTATTTGGCTGGTGGTTAGTTTGTATCAAATACCTATATACGTACTTGTGTGCCTACATTATGTACATACATACATATGTTTATACATATGTGTATGCTTACCTGTACATATGTGTGTAACGTTAGATTCACGTTTATTTTCTTTCGCGGATTTAATTTTGAAAAGTGCAGTTAAGGGATTTGCTCACAGAACAAATCATGGCTTATTTCGGATCTTCAAATCAAGTGGGAAAACGTTTCTTCTTAATGTACTGTTTTTTCGCTTTAGTGTTTTTATTTACGAAGAGCTAAGATTTGTAAGACTTGACAAAATTCACACATTTGCATGTATGTAAGTATGAATTAATTTCTTCTTTTTTGATTTTAAAAGCCACCCAATAAACATAAGGCTTGGTTAATAATTAAAAACAATTTGAAAACGACCTTCTTCTCGTCTCACGACTTTCTTCTCTCTACAATAAATATGGAAAATCTTGATATTCGTTTCGAGAACCAGGGGATTTTCTAGCAATATGTGAAACCTTCGTTTTACGGTGTGTATATGCGCCACTTTTCTTGTTACTAGGTCTCCTTCTCATTTTTTAAACCATTCCGGTTGTATTTTTAATATTTAATTAATGGTTGCGTATTAAATAGTTCCTTTCTACACCATTTCCAGATGGATTTTAGAAAGCGTCAACTGGATTTTAGAAAGGGGAAATTGGATTTTAGAATTGTCAATTGGATTTTAGAAAGGGAAAATTGGATTTTGGAAATGTCAATTGGATTTTAGAAAGGGGAAATTGGATTTTAGAAATGTCAATTGGATTTTAGAAAGGGAAAATTGGATTTTAGAAATGCCAATTGGATTTTAGAAAAGGGAAATTGGACTTAAAAACCGTAAATTGGATTTTCGAAAATTTATATAATTACGTATATGTACATTATAATTTCATACGCAATAAAGAATTTCTATTGGAAAAATTCTGTGTAAAATTTATTTTACACGCACATTCTGAAATCCAATTCACGCTTTCGAAAATCCAACTGACATTTCTAAAATCCAATTTCCCCTTTCTAAAATCCAATTGACATTTCTAAAATCCAATTTCCCTTTTCTAAAATCCAATTGACCTTTCTAAAATCCAATTTCCCCGTTTCCAAAATCCAATTGACATTTCTAAAATCCAATTATCTCTTTCTAAAATCCAATTGTCGTTTCTAAAATCCAGTTAACGCTTTCTAAAATCCATCTGGAAATGGTGTAGTTCGATATTCATATTTTATATCGAAATTCATTTTCTGTCAAAAACATAAAAAAAAAAAACAAAACTCATTCTTCACATTTTCGTAATTTTCGTCTCTTTATAACATCCCCATGATGAAATATTCCACACAAGTTCCAAAACGTATCAGAATATCGTGCAAAGTCGTACTTGCATACATAAAGGTTAACTCCAAGAAGCCACATAGAATTTGCTTTAAACGAGAATGAAAAGATATATAATTTTATTGTGATATCAAAATAGTTAATAACAAGTAAAAGCGCGGCTGTCTTCGGCCGTACCGAAGACTTCATACCTTTCATGAGTGGGGAAATGAAAAGTTACCTATGTATGTACTTAGCCGGATTAAGTTTAATTTATAATTTTAATTCTGTGGGTTCATTTATGGAAAGATTTATTAGAAAAAAGGGTGTCTTGGCTATTTAAATGGAGGAGTTATACACCAAAATGTAAATATCTGAACAATCGGTTGTATGGGAGCTATATGTTATAGTGGTCCGATCTTGACAATTTTCGGTAATCCCGTTTGGGCCCATATGGGTACAAATACTTCAAAATTTCACGCCGTTAGCTGTTAAAATGGAGGAGTTATACACCAAAATGTCCATATCTGAACAATCGGTTGTAGGGGAGCTATATGTTATAGTGGTCCGATCTTGACAATTTTCGGTAACCCTGTTTGGGCCCATATGGGTACAAATACTTCAAAATTTCACGCCGTTAGCTGTTAAAATGGAGGAGTTATACACCAAACTGTCCATATCTGAACAATCGGTTGTAGGGGAGCTAAATGTTATAGTGGTCCGATCTTGACAATTTTCGGTAACCCTGTTTGGGCCCATATGGGTACAAATACTTCAAAATTTCACGCCGTTAGCTGTTAAAATGGAGGAGTTATACACCAAAATGTCCATATCTGAACAATCGGTTGTAGGGGAGCTATATGTTATAGTGGTCCGATCTTAACAATTTTCGGTAATCCCGTTTGGGCCCATATGTGTACAAATACTTCAAAATTTCACACCGTTAGCTGTTAAAGTGGAGGAGTTATACACCAAAATGTGTATATCTGTACAATCGGTTGTAGGGGAGCTATAGGTTATAGTGGTCCGATCTTAACAATTTTCTGCAATCTCGTTTGGGTCCACATGGGTACAAATACTTCAAAATTTCAGGCCGTTAGCTGTTAAAATGGAGGAGTTATACACCAAAATGTGTATATCTGAATAATCGGATGTTGTGGAACTATATGGTATAGTGGTCCGATCTTGACAATTTTCGGTAACCTTGTTTGGGCCAAAATGGGCACGTCTACTTCAAAGTTTCATGTCCTTAGCTGTATAAATGGGGAAGTTATGCACAAATTACATCCAAAAATTTCATGTATATCTGAATAATCGGTTGTTTTCTATATGTTATAGTGGTCCGATTCGGCCGGTTCCGACAAATGATCAGCTGCATATAACAACATACCTGTATTCCGAATTTCATTCAGATATCTCAAAAACTGAGGGACTAGTTTGCGTTCACACAGACGGACGGACAGACGGACAGACGGACATGGCTTAATCGACTCAGCTCGTGATTCTGACCATATCGGTATATATTTTGGTGGGTCCCCCACGCTTCCTTCTGGTACTTTCGACAAAAAATTTTTGGCACTAAGTTATAATACCATTTCATTCTCATGAAAGGTATAAAAATAACATAAAACGTAATCAAAGCAAGGAAAACAAGGAAAATGTACTAAAGACATTTATGGGCATGTAAGGTTAGACAAACCAAAAATAAGGAAAACAACTTTTACTTTTACTACTCCAGCCAAAGGAAAATAGGCAGATTAAAGCACCTTTGTTGGAAGGTATGTACTTAGGGTGGTTCCCAAATGTATGGAGAAAAATTGTGTATGATATTTCTTCAACCTCACCCTCGCATTCGATGTTAATATAGTCGAAGATATCACATATACATTTTGGTCACGATCGGAGACGGTTAAGGGTTGTCGCAGATGGGCCAAAGTTCAGAAGTCTCTATGGATATTGAAAAAATTAAATCTAATTCCTTTATATATATAATTCCAAAAATCGATAGTACGTTACTCATGGATACTCCATATAAATTTGGGTCCCGATCGGAGACGGTTAAGGGTTGTCACAAATGGGTCAAAATTCATATTACCATAAGTGACCCCTGCGCGACACCCCTTAACTCTCTACGATCTACACCTTTTTCAGTTTATATTCAGAAAGTTACAATTTATATTCAGAAAATTACAATTGATATTCAGAAAGTTACAATTCATATTCAGAATTTCCATTTCATATTCAGAAACTTGAAATTCATATTCAGAATTTCCATTTCATATTCAGAAAATTACAATTCATATTCAGAAAGTTACAGTTTATATTCAGAAATTTACAATTGATATTCAGAAAAATACAATTGATATTCAGAAATTCCATTTGATATTCAGAAAGTTGCAGTTAATATTCAGAAAATTACAATTGATATTCAGAAAGTTACAATTCATATTCAGAATGTTCATTTCATATTCAGAAAGTTACAATTGATATTCAGAAAATTAAAATTCATATTCAGAAAATTACAATTGATATTCAGAAAATTAAATTTGATATTCAGAAAATTAAAATTGTTATTCAGAAAATTAAAATTGATATTCAGAAAATTACAATTGATATTCAGAAAATTTCACTGTACGAGTGTAAATTTTATATTGCATAGATATGTATGTGCTGCTCATGGCAATTCCCAAGCTCTGCGCAATATGTAGAGCTTCAATTGATGGTAAGTATTTCAACTTAAGCAAGGTTTTCAGAACCTTTTTTAACAATTCATTTTTTTCCAGACACCGAAGATATTGAAAGGAGCACTTACAAGTCTTACTCCTTGATGGACAGGGAGCGCATTGTCAATGCCGCTAACAAAGGAGAGGATTGGCCAACCATAGCCAAATCGCTGGGCATCGCCTACAAAACGGCCTGCACTTGGGCTGTAAGTGGAAGACTGGAAAAACCAAGTGCCGGCGGTAAAAAGCCGCGAAAGCTCACAGCAGACCAGGTTGAGCAGGCGCTAACCTGGCTGGAAGGTAATTGTAGCCTTACCCTTCGCCAAATACTTAACATTATTTTTTTACACTTTCTACATATATTGTTACTATGTTACTATATTTTGCGTATGAAAATAAAGAATTACAATGTTCGTTGCCGTGTTTATTTGTGGAAAGGTTTTTCATTTCTGACTCTCTGTCACCCCGGGACTGTCTTCTTCATCCTCTTCCTCTCCCTCCAGGTCAAATCAGTTTTTCCAAAAGTCCGACATACATAAAGCCTGCATTCATGTGAAGCTATACAATGCATCCAACATGTTAAATTTTCCTTGAATGTGTAAAAAATACCTGAACAACTTTCTGAATATGAATTGTAATTTTCTGAATATCAATTTTAATTTTCTGAATATCAATTTCAATTTTCTGAATATCAATTGTAAGTTTCTGAATATCAATTGTAATTTTCTGAATATCAATTGTAACTTTCTGAATATGAAATGAAGCTTCTGAATATGAATTGTAACTTTCTGAATATGAAATGTAAATTTCTGAATATGAACTGTAACTTTCTGAATATTAACTGTAATTTTCTGAATATTAATTGTAATTTTCTGAATATCAATTGTAATTTTCTGAATATAAATTGTAATTTTCTGAATATGAACTGCAACTTTCTGAATATGAAATGGAAATTCTGAATATGAATTTCAACTTTCTGAATATGAAATGGAAATTCTGAATATGAATTTTAATTTTCTGAATATCAATTGCAACTTTCTGAATATAAACTGAAAAAGGTGTAGACCAAAATTTAATTTTAAAAAATGATATATTCGATGGTTCTTTTGGTGAAGTAGGAGATGATAACGAAGAAAATCGGTAATTTGATTTTTTAAGCGCCACCCTAATGTACATACATACATCCATACATAAAAACATATTCCCTTGCTTGTTCCTTTTCCCCCATTGTGATATCTCTACTCGAGAATGTGCTTTTCCTTTTGTACACACTCGTATTAAACCAATAATGTGAGTACAAACGCCAAAATGATGAGCCCCGAATGTGGATAACAATAGGTTTGACTCCACACAAATCTTTATGCACATAGTAATTGTGTATGTACATTAGGGTGGCCCTTAGTTGTATGGCGGAAAAAAAAGTGCTTCAATCCGCGATTTCCCCCCATCAAAATGTGCGAATAGTAATAAAATCTAGATATAGAAGTTTTAGACCAATCAAAAAAGATTTAGAGGTCGCTCAAAGAGCTTAAAGTTCAGAAAATTACGATTTTTTTGCTTTTTTGGAATTTATTCCTCTATATTTTATATATTATAGACAGCTTGACATTGTACATATTTTTCGCGAATTGCACAAGTTATTATCTTTTAAATGTGGTATAACTTACAAAAATCGGTACGCTGGTAAAAATGTCAAAAATAAATATCAAAAACACCATGCTAGTCATCAAGCACGCAGTAGGTTTTTTATTGCATAGTGTGTATTTAAAGTGTATACATACGTATGTATATATGTACATATTTTTAGAAATTGTGAAAATTGTGAATTTATGAAATTAATGTTTTAATTAAATAATTTATGATTATGAATACAAAGGAAAGTTGGGAATGGAATGACGCTTAAAGAATTTTTCATTATTTTAATGTATGAATTTTTTCAAAACAAGTATATGAAACCATGGTAACGCATGTAACAACAATATTTTATAAACCTTTTAACATGTTTTAAGGACAATTTACTCAAAACAAAGAAAGTAGTGTTCAATTTCTTTGACCCCTCCATAAATTTTTTTCTCTCAGTGTGGAAACGAAAACAGCTGTAAAAGTCCGCCCCAAGATTTTTAGCTTATGTTGAGACTCTAACTTGTTTTTTTTTTTGCAACTTTGTTATTTGACATCCGATTTTTAAAATTGATAGATATGTTATTATTTTAGTCTTTTGAGCAGGGTTTGAAATTATTTTCAACTTTTTTTTTATTTCCATTGAATTTCATTTTCATTTGAAAATTAAAAAATAAACAGCGTTCTACTGTACAGCAACTGGGCAGGCTTAAGTTTCAAAAAATTATAGTCGACTGTTGCTGTATTGTGGAAATTTTTACAGCACTGTTGTTGTTGTGTTTTTTTTTACTTTATGGGAACACAATCGAAATTGTAATGTACAAAAAAAATTTTTCAAAAAGCCGCACTGAAAACTAAAATTCTGTTTATCTGTGTTTTGCTGTTGACTGATATGTTTGAAATTACACAGTAAAGCAACAGCACAAATAAACAAACAAATATATTCGACTGTTCTGTGCTTCGACTTCAGATATTTTCAGAGGGAATCGAAATTCAAAAGTTCTCAAAAAATTATGGTAACTTTCCCAGAACAGCAACAGCTTATTTTTTTGAGACTGTTGGTCTTATGCTGGCAAACAGTGCTTGGGAAGCTTTATATCTTCCTCTAATATCCTTTGATCTGTGAAGTGGTTTTCATATAGTTGGGTCACCTAGCCGAGTTTTTCGACCATAAAACATCCTTTTTGTTTCACTTGGAAAAAAATCGCCAAAAATAAAGTATTCATCGAATCTTTTTAATATTACGCTTAAAATGTTTGCAATAAAACAGAATAATTTTGAAAAGCATAAAACTTTCCTGATTTTTACAACTTCTTATAAAAACAAAATTTTTTCAATAATCGCAAAAAATCAATAAAATTTTGACTTTGAAAAGTTAGTACTGAAAATAGGTGAAATCGGACTATAACAACGCACACAAAATGTTATAATCCAGACACTAATAAAACCGAGTAATGAATTTTCAGCCATGCAATGATTTTATTCAGTTATAAGGAAATATGCTAAAATTTTAGAAAATGTATGTAACATAATTTAATTTATGAGTGGTATGTCGTTAGAAGCGTACTTTAATTATCTTTCGAACGGAGTAGATACGGTTTGCGGGTATTTGTAACTTCAGCGAAAAGAATTTTTTATTGAAGTTGTAACCAAAAAACCCAAAATTACGTCATCTCAAAACCCTAACCATAAAAAAATGGTTTTGACCTCAGCAGGTTCATGCCAGCCCTCCCCTATACCTGAAATTCTTGGTATTTTCTCAAATTAATTATTTGTAAACTAGTGTTTTCAACATATAGCTTTGAATATGATAGAAGTAAAATATATCTACCAGAATTTCGTGGGGGGTTGAAACACCCAAACCCCCCCCTCTAAATACGGCCTTGCTCGCAAATAATTATCGCTTATAAGCGAGTGCGCCTCACAATTGCAACGATGTTTATTATAAATAGCTTATTCACAATACAAATATCACTGTAAATATGGGAGACGCCAGTTATTTTATTCTGTAACTCTATTAATAATTGACCGATTTATAAGATCCTAGTCATTTTGAAAAGATAATAACTTGGGAAATTCACGAAAAATATGTACAATGTCAAGTTGTCTATAATATATAGAATACAGGGGAATAAATAAAAAAAAGCAAGAAATCGTAATTTTTGGAACTTCATGCTCTTTGAGCGTCCTCTAAATCTTTTTTGATCGGCCTAAAACTTCGTATATCTATGTTTTTTGACCATTAACATATTTTTAGGGGGGAAATCGGGGGTTCGAACACTTTTCAAATTAAGGGCCACCCTAATGTACATACATACATCCATATGTACATACATATACTTATGTATAAAATGGGTGGTGACACTGAAAATCCTGAAAATGCCAACTCGATTGCAAAGCAATAGTCATAGAAGCTGGTTTTATCTGGTGGGGTGGGAATATTTGTAGGCAGGCGGACGCGTGTTTGCCTGGCATAACTGGGTGGGTAAATTTTTAAATAAGTATATACATACATACACATCTTAGCAATGACAATGGAAATGTCAGTGTTGCCGTCGTTGTAGCCTTTTGTGTTATACCAAACGTGACATATTTTATTTGCACAATGACGATAGCAATATGGAAACGTGAGCATATGTGTCTATGTATATATATTTATCTATATAGATGTACATATATATAATCATAAATATACGCCTATTCATACTCACACATTTGAACAATACCTAAGAAATATTTTTAAGCTGGTATGTACTATGTACGTGCAAGTACCTTAAAACGTTGCAAGTACAAAATTCGAAAATTTATTATTTAAATATGTAAAAAAAAATTGTTGTTCAATATGAAAATGATTTTGGCATGTTTCATTTGAACCAAAGTAGCTTGGACAAAAAAAGCTCGATTTCGATCAAATAAACTTTTCTGAAAACTGCATTTTCGCAGATTCCTGTATATTTTGATTAAAAAGAAATTTAAGGTATCTTGAAAATACCAGGGTCCAAACTTGAAAATCCGTGACTAAAAAAAATAAAATTCCACTTTAGGCGATCTTGGTACCTTCCCTATGGCTCGCACTAAAAAACTGAGTACACCATTCGATTAAGCCGTTAATTTTACATGAGAATATATATCTTTTGTTTTTTTTATTTTGAATTCTGTGGTTTTTTCCATATATGAATCTAAACCTACCGTGGAATTTAAAAAAATCGCTGTTTTTGGAGTAGCCCACTCAGTTTTTTGTCCAAAAAAAAACAAAAATCAGCTTAGTTATCCTACAACATCCTATTTTCATATTCTGTGGCCGGAGGGGTATGTTAGATCAAAAAAACGCATCTAATGTACATACATACATATGTATTTACGTATATAGGTACGAAGAAATGGAAGTGAGTGGCATGTTAAATTACGAGGAAGTTGTAAACGCAGTAAAAAATGCTTGGCATAACAAAAAATTATGCAATTTGAAGTGAAATACACGTAGCAGAAGTGGTAAAGATTATTCGAATTCAAATGAAATCAATGGGTGTTCACAAACAATATTTGCAAAATGGACTTCCAAACTAAGTAACCAATATAGTTATACTTAGCAAGACTTGCCTGGTTGTTTCAGAAAGCTATCTTATTCTCGGTTCTTTTCCACTTTTTTTGGTAGATTGAATACGTGAATCGCAATTCTGGAAGAGAGCTAAAGCAGGTTTCAGAAAGTGATTCAGACCACAAATCAATCACGCGCACTGTTTTCCTGCAAGCGGAATGCTTCACGGCTTCGAAGATCTAGCGCACCTGCGTATAATCATGATATGATAGATATGTTCTAAAATGTTCTCAACGACAGTTATATAAATAGATCATTCCGTCATAGATGACGCCGGACGCAAATAACGTAAGGAGTGGGCCATCTTTAGGACCGATTTTGAACTTTCTGCTTTGAATGATGATGATTAAAATACTCAAAACTTACTCTCATGGGGCTCACATTGAAGGAGCATGCATATTTATATGTATGTATAGATTAGGGATGGGACTATTCGAATAAAAATTATTCGAATAAAAAATCCTTTTATTCAAAAGGTATTCGTAATTCGAATAATATTTATTCGAATAATTTATTCGTATATTCGAATAAATACTATTCGAATAGTACTATTCGAATATCACTATTCGAATACCACTATTAGCGAATAGCTATTGAATGTATATATGTATGTTTTTGCTTTTGTAAGTACATACATATGTATGTACATATATATATACGTACTGGCTTGCGCGAAGACAAGTGGAATTCCCAAATTATGCATGTACATACATACTACTATTCGAATAGTATTATTCGAATAGCACTATTCGAATTTTTTCACACGAATATTATTATTCGTTTATTCGAATAATATTTATTCGAATATTATTCGAAAAAAGTCCCACTACTAGTATAGATACCGCCGGTAAAATTATTCAGCTACAGGGAATTCTAAAGAAAATAAAAAATTTTAACAGGTTGATTCTTCTGAATTTGCAAATAAATAAATAGATTTATGTTTGATTTGTATAATCAACTTGCGCATGAACTCCGATTTATATCATGACAATGAGTTAATAGCTAAATAACAATACTTAAATTGGCAACATTATGAACAGATTTTTGTGCCTCATAATCATTGTATGTCTGTAGAAAAAACAAATATTTTGTCTTTTATTAGAATATAATCCAAAATTTAATTGCGCCAACATTTAGAATCAAAAAGTAATAAACTTTTTCATTTTGATTTTATGCATTTTCCATTCGTGTAGGCATATGTATGTATGTACATATGTATACATATATAGACACAGAGGCATACATATGTAGCTTTTTCCGTGACCTTATTTTTTCGATTTTCTTGTATATATGTACATACATAAACATATCTATTGTTGCTTTTGTTGCTGTCACCATGGAATGACGATTTTTATGACATTTTAGGTCAAAATTTTTGCTTCCATAATAAAAATGGTCCACCAAACAAAAATGGTGTCATGTTTTATGTTTTCAAGCGCTCATAAAAAGGACACGCGGCCATTTTTATTAGTCTGCAATATTGTAATTTTTATGAAACCGAAAGGCGTGGGTCATAATATCAAACGGGTATACGTATGTACGTTTTTTTGTACATTTATGTATGTATGTACATGTGCGTCTTTTACGCGTGGATTTTGTTAAGGAATTGGATATTTGTTGGCTTATTTTTACGAGTCACAATTTTTATTAGATTTTTATTTACCTCTTTATGGGTACTTACCTATGTACATACATATATAATTTTTTTTTGCCAAAATAATTTAGTATATGTATGTATGTTTAATAATATGTTCAATATACCTATTACATGCATATTAGCAGACTATTTAGTTAGATTTAATAGCATCACCTTTACATATACGAGTACATACCTATGTATGTTTACCTACAACTTTTCTCGCCTACAGTGCCTTAGTAACATTGACAAAAATGAGGATGTAGGTACCATATGTAAATACATACATATGTATACAGGGCCGTACCCAGGAATTTTTTTCGTGGGGGGTTTTCATCGTAGATTTTTTTTTTTGAGAAAAATATATAACCTATTTCGTGCACTAAATAAAAAAAATAAAAAAATTTGGTTTCTAAAGTGCTATTTAGGAAAAAAATTTGTTTACAAAACTTGATTTTCAAATTAGTGTTTTTATAAGAAGTTTTAAAAATCAGGAAACTTTTATTCATTTAAGAATTAGACTGTTCTATTGCAAACACGATGAATACTTTATTATTGGATATTTTATCCAAGTGAAAAAAAAAAATATTTTATGGACGAAAAACTCGGTTAGATTACCCAACCATGTGGAAACGAAAACAGCTGTAAAAGTCCGCCCCAAGATTTTTAGCTTATGTTGAGACTAACTTGTTTTTTTTTTGCAACTTTGTTATTTGACATCTGATTTTTAAAATTGATAGTTATGTTATTATTTTAGTCTTTTGAGCAGGGTTTGAAATTATTTTCAACTTTTTTTTTTCATTTCCATTGAATTTCATTTTCATGTGAAAATTAAAAAATAAACAGCGTTCTACTGTACAGCAACTGGGCAGGCTTTAATTTCAAAAAATTATAGTCGACTGTTGCTGTATTGTGGAAATTTTGACAGCATTGTTGTTGTTGGGTTTTTTTTTACTTTATGGGAACACAATCGAAATTGTAATGTACAAAAAAAATTTTAAAAAAGCCGCGCTGAAAACTAAAATTCTGTTTATCTGTGCTTTGCTGTCGACTGATCTGTTTGAAATTACACAGTAAAGCAACAGCACAAATAAACAAACAAATATATTCGACTGTTCTGTGCTTCGACTTCAGATATTTTCAAAGGAAATCGAAATTCATAAGTTCTCAAAAAATTATGGTAACTTTCCCAGAACAGCAACAGCTTATTTTTTTGAGACTGTTGGTTAGATGCGTTTTTTTTCGGCAAAGTTTCTCAGATCTTCCCTCCGGCCACAGAATATGAAAATAGGATGTTGTAGGATAACTAAGCTGATTTTTATTTTTTTTTAGACAAAAAACTGAGTGGGCTACTCCAAAAACAACGATTTTTTTTTAAATTCCATGATAGGTTTATATTCATATATGAAAAAAACACAGAATTAAAAATAAAAAAACAAAAGCTACATATTCTCATGTAAAATTAACGGCTTAATCGAATGGTGTACTCAGTTTTTTAGTGCGAGCCATAGGGAAGGTACCAAGACCGCCTAAATTGGAATTTTATTTTTTTTAGTCACGGATTTTCAAGTTTGGACCCTGGCATTTTCGAGATACCTTAAATTTCTTTTTAATTAAAATACACAGGAATCTGCGCAAATTAATGCAGTTTTCAGAAAAGTTTATTTGATCGAAATCGAGCTTTTTTTTTATCCAAGTTACTTTGGTTCAAATGAAACATGCCAAAATCATTTTTATATTGAACAACATTTTTTTTTTTACATATTTAAATAATAAATTTTCGAATTTTGTACTTGCAACAATAAAAAATGTTGTTCAATATGAAAGTGATTTTGGAATGTTTCATTTAAACCAAAGTAGCTTGGATAAAAAAAGCTCGATTTCAATCAAGTAAACTTTTGATGTATTGTGGAACGATCCTCCGTCATCCCTTGTCAAGTTTGGTGAAACCGGTTTGTCTCCAAACCAAACTTGACAAGGGATGACGGAGGATCGTTCCACAATACATCATATTCCTACCCTGTCGGAAAAACAAGCAACCAAAAAGTATTTAAATAAACTTTTCTGAAAACTGCATTAATTTGCGCAGATTCCTGTGTATTTTAATTAAAAAGAAATCTCGAAGGTATCTCGAAAATGCCAGGGTCCAAACTTGAAAATCCGTGACAAAAAAAATAAAATTCCACTTTAGGCGGTCTTGGTACCTTCCCTATGGCTCGCACTAAAAAACTGAGTACACCATTCGATTAAGCCGTAAATTTTACATGAGAATATGTAGCTTTTGTTTTTTTATTTTTAATTCTGTGTTTTTTTCATATATGAATATAAACCTATCATGGAATTTTAAAAAAAATCGTTGTTTTTGGAGTAGCCCACTCAGTTTTTTGTCTAAAAAAAAATAAAAATCAGTTTTGTTATCCTACAACATACTATTTTCATATTCTGTGGCCGGAGGGGTATGTTAGGTCAAAAAAACGCATCTACTGTTGGTGTTATGCTGGCAAACAGTGCTTGGAAAGCTTTATATCTTCCTCTCCTTTGATCTGTGAAGTGGTTTTCATATAGTTGGGTCACCTAGCCGAGTTTTTCGACCATAAAACATTCTTTTTGTTTCACTTGGAAAAAAATCGCCAAAAATAAAGTATTCATCGAATCTTTTTAATATTACGCTTAAAATGTTTGCAATAAAACAGAATAATTTTAAAAAGCATAAAACTTTGCTGATTTTTACAACTTCTTATAAAAACCCCAATAAAAACAAAATTTTTTCAATAATCGCAAAAAATCAATAAAATTTTGACTTTGAAAAGTTAGTACTGAAAATAGGTGAAATCGGACTATAACAACGCACACAAAATGTTATAATTCAGACACTAATATAACCCTAGTAATGAATTTTCAGCCATGCAATGACTTTATGCAGTTATAAGGAAATATGCTAAAATTTTAGAAAATGTATGTAACATAATTTAATTTATAAGTGATATGTCGTTAGAAGCGTACTTTAATTACACTGCTCTACAGCCAAAAAATACTCTAAACGCGACCATCCTATCTATATGTAAAATCGGTCGCTGATTCCGAAAATCGGGTTCATTTTTAATTCTATGGGAAGGTTTTTGAGATATCGGCAATTTACCGTTATTTGGCCAATGGCTCCACTTAATCCTGTATATCTCTTTACCGCAGTGAGATATCTTCCTTGAGGTAAAACCAAACGAAAGAAAATTAAATTTCCTTTTCATGGCACCTATAACATTTTTCTCTAACTCTTATAGTTTCTGAAATATTGACGATTCAATTTGAATTTTTTCGATTTTTTACGATTTTTTGAAGAAAAAATTGACTTTGTCAGGCAATATCTTTAAAGCCAATGTTTTCACCTTCGGTTTTACTCCTTTACGTGAAGCTCCATTCTATTACCAAAAAAATAAGCTATCAACGAAGAAAATCCGTGGTAAAATGGAAAAGTTATAGGCGATCATATAAATACAGCCAAACCGCGCAATGCCGCTATACGGCACATTCTATGCATATTGTACCAATACCTAAACAGCTGCAGTAGCAGCACATTGGCAGCGCAGTAGATACAAGCCCATTTACGGGTATAACATGCATAAAATATACCCGTGCAGAGGCATTGCGCGACTTAGCTGAATTTACTTGATCGCCTATAACTTTTCCATTTTACCATGGATTTTCATCGTTGATAGCTTATATTTTTCCCAATAGAATAGAGCTTCAGGTAAAGGAGTAAAACCGAAGGTGAAAACATTGGTTTTAAAGATATTGCCTGACAAAATCAATTTTTTATTCAAAAAATCGTAAAAAATCGAAAAAATTCAAAATGAATCGTCAATATTTCATAAACTATAAGAGTTAGAGAAAAATGTAATAGGAGCCATAAAAAGGAAATTTAATTTTCTTTCGTTTGGTTTCACCTCAAGGAAGATATCTCACTGCGGTAAAGAGATAAACAGGATTAAGTGGAGCCATTGGCCAAATAACGGTAAATTGCCGATATCTCAAAAACCTTCCCATAGAATTAAAAATGAACCCGATTTTCGGAATCAGCGATCGATTTTACATATAGATAAGATAGTCACGTCCAAAGTACAGACAAAAAATTTCATTTTGTGATCCAGTGTTATCTTTCGAACGGAGTAGATACGGTTTGCGGGTATTTGAAACTTCAGCGAAAGGAATTTTTTATTGAAGTTGTAACGAAAAAAACCCAAAATTACGTCATCTCAAAACCCTAACCATAAAAAAATGGTTTTGACCTTAGCAGGTTCATGCCAGCCCTCCCCTATACCTGAAATTCTTGGTATTTTCTCAAATTAATTATTTGTAAACTAGTGTTTTCAACATATAGCTTTGAATATGATAGAAGTAAAATATATATACCAGAATTTCGTGGGGGGTTCAAACACCCAAACCCCCCCCCCCTAAATACGGCCTTGTATGTATATATGTATATATGTAAATACATTTGAATGTGTAAATTTGTATGTCCCTATACATATTTTTGTATGTAGGTATGTAGGTATACATATGCCCCCTTTCATCCTACCAATTTTTTGTGCCTGCTGCGTAATTAACTTTTTGGCATAATTAATGCCAACTCTAATTATTGTTAATCATGCTTAGCTCATGAAACGGAAAAAAATATATGAGCACCAATTAAAATCAGAAGCATGTCAGACGAGGAAAAGAGCTATACAAACGAGCCAAGCCGTCCCCGTTGAAGAAGCGACAGCAAAAGCAAGCAGCACAAACATTTATATAATTTCCTCACACCCGGTCTAGTATAGTAGCAGTCATCAATTACGCCCAATATCAAAAACAGAGAACTACACTGAGAGAAAAAAAATATATGGAGGGGTCAAAGAAATTGTTTACCTATTTTGAACACTACTTTCTTTGTTTTGAGTAAATTTTCCTTAAAACATGTTAAAAGGTAAGCGCCATTCCATTCCCAACTTTCCTTGTTTTGAAGACTTGATTTCTTTAATTTTGAGAAATTAAATTCCCATACAAATCCCCATGGCAACGAATTTGTTTGAATGTTTTTTTATGTTTTTTCCACATTTTTGAGAAAATTTACACAAAACAAAGAAAATTTTGTATTGGGACGCGTGTTCAAAATAAGGAAAATTATGTCTTTGATCGAGAGAAATTTTTTTTTTGATTAGTCTCTCCATAGGACATGCTCAAACAAAAAGGAACACTTCATTCCATATAAAGAGATACAAAAGTAGTCGCATGCTCTTTTGCGAGTGATCCCTGATGTATCCCGGATTAGTCGCATTTTTTGCAGGGTATTTACATGTATATATGTACCTACATATATAAATCACATTGAACGTGTGTGTTTGCATGGATATATAGGTACATACATATGTACATGGCTGTGGAGCGCTTTGAGGCAACCCCACATCAAGGCGAAATAATTTCGATTTGACGTTCATATCCCTCCAATGTAAATACGAATAAATTGTATATCTAGCTATGTATGTATGTAAATAAAATAAACATTTTGTTAACGTCACAATTGCCGCCATGTTGAATTTTCATAAGACAACCCGTTTGAATGACAGCGCTCCTTAACCAATTCCAATTACAATTTCATTTTTTTTGTAGAGCAACTTCTTACAATCACATTTCGTTTGTTGAATGTAAAACGTGCGTTCGGTTGTTGGTATTTATTGTATTGTATTCTACCCTCAATGAGGAATTCATAGTGCTTTCATGTATATGTACAACTATGGATGTACCTATATCAAATCAAGACATTTGTATGTATGTATGAAATAATGTACATATATATGTATGTATACTTCTATCTATGTAGCAAAAGCCTTAGAGTCATCATTTTCTTTGTCAACCACTTCATCTTCATCTTCATCATTACTGCTATTAGTGTGTTTTTGTTGCAAGTTTAGTCAATTTTACGTCATTGACGTAGAATATAGGTACCTCAACTTAAATTCGATATAATAAGGAAACAACTTTTTGTATATTTTAAAATTATCTAAACTTCCCACAAAACAATTTGTTTCGATTTTGTCGATATTCCGACATTTCTGAACAAAGTCGAAAGTCTTCCGCTACATCTTAACGATTTCGTTCCGATTTCGTAAACAGAAATCTGAATTTTTCGGAAATTAAATTTTTTGATCGAAGTCGACAGTCTATCGCTCTAGCTTAAAGATTTCGAAACGATTTCGTAAAAATAAACTCTTAAGCTGATTCCACATAAAACTTTTTTCGCTTTGCGTTACGTCGCTTTCAAACAACATCAAATATCAAAAATATCAAACAACGCAAAACTGAAAACCTATGCCACAATGAACGTTGTAACATCACTCAAAAAATATTTATTTTCTGAAAAATTTGTTATTCTCCGTTTTATTTACAAAAAAATATATACATAAGAAAATAAAAATCTATTAAATTATTTTCTAATTGTGTGAAATTTAAATTTCTTTGTTTATATTTTAAGTAAAGGGAAACTGAAAAAACTGAAATTTCAACGCGCCCAAAAGTTGAGATTTGGGCAACTTTGTGCTTTACGTAACTTCGGCGTTGTGTTACTTTTTGTTATGTGAGAAACCTCATATAGATACATGTATTTTATCCCAGCTGTCACGCAGAAAGTGTCAGATAGTGATGAGCGAGTCCGAGATGTTTTATTCGATTCTCTCGATTGTTGAAACATCTCGAATGCTCTCGATGGTTTTCATTCGTATTCGAGTCAAGTCGTAAATGGCCGTCAGTCGAAACAATCGCTAAAACATCTCGGACTCGCCAACGATTCCTCTCGTTTTCAAAGCAACTCTACAACATCTCGGACTCGCTGCAAAAAATACATAATAATTGTTGTTGCCGCTTGAATATTAAAATTGCTTTACAAAACATACAGAGTGGTACAAATTTATTGCCGTTGTTGCTACTCGTAAAATTCATTTGTTTCATAAGCGTCTCACTTCAGAAAATTTATTAATGTTTAAATAATTAATTATTATTATTATGCACGACACTCTTTAGTTGTGATTGCAATAATGCAGCGTCTATGTATAGCATATTTTTCAATTTGGTTAATTTATTTATGTATTTGCCTCACTTCCATTAAAAATCCTACTTTCTTTATCAACAAACCTCATTCAGTTTATTTTATCAACTAAAACATATCATCAAAACAACAGCCGGCCCGCCGAATCGGAACAATCGCAAAAACATCTCGCTTGTGTAGTCGAGATGTCATCTAAACAACCTACGACTCGCCGACTCGGAACAATCGCAAAAACATCTCGCTTGTGTAGTCGAGATGTCATCGAAACAACCTCCGACTCGCCGACTCGGAACAATCGCAAAAACATCTCGATTGTGTAGTCGAGGAGCGAGTCAACTTTTGACTCGATTGTGATTTTGCAACGATGGCGATTCTCTCGATTGTCTAAACATCTCGGACTCGCCCATCACTAGTGTCAGATAGCGCAATACGAAGTTCTATCTGGCATCAGCTTTAATTTTGAACTTCAAAAAAAAAGGAAAAATTAAAAGAAAATGAATTTGTAAAAGCACAACATCGCCACACTATTTTTGCGTCTCTATGATCACTAGGGAAGCTAAAAATATGCAAATGCATATTGCATATGCAAATGCATATTTAGACCTAAAATGCATATTTACGGTCAAAATGCATTTCGTGCTTATTTTGGCATATTTTAGCGCTTAATCGAGCAATATCGAAAAATATTAAGCTGGCAATATCTTATCTGTAGTAAATTCAGATAGTTGCGTATACATACAAACAAGGCTATTTAACTATTGATCTGGGCCTCGGAGCGGAGCATTTTCCTTATAAAAATTCACCACGACAAACACTAAGTTCTTGTATGCTGATCAGAGCCTCGAAGCAAACCCAGAGTAAAAAAAAACTTTGCTCCGATGCCCTGTTATTGATAGAAAACAGCTATAGTGTGAAAATTTGAAGGGAACAATAATGTGCAATATGTATCGCGATGATGTGATGAATCGCAGACTAGTGCTACACGTTCAATATGAATATTGCGATATTTTTTTCGCTCTGAGGTTTAAAATATTTTACTTCCGTCCTTTTCACACTTCCACTTTCAATTCGTTTATTGCCAATATTTCGTTCCGGATCGCGGATTTCAAAATTTCTAAATATTTTTCGATCCAGAATCGCGATCCATCAATACTCGATGATACATGGTCAATATTAATCGTTTTCCATACATGAGCTTTTTCTCGGAAAACCGCCAAAAATTCACACTGGAAAATATAGTAAATCATACGATAGTTCAATGCAACCCGGCGCAATATTAATGGAATGGTTTCGTTTGCTTTGTAAAAAGATCTCATGTATTTACATACATAAATACAAATCTAAAATTAATTTAAAGTATTTTATAGTATTTAAAAACAGATTTTTTAAATGTTGAAAATGTGAATTGTACGTTTCAGTTCTTATATTATTATTATTTTGCAAAATTCGTTAAATAAAAATGTAAGCTTGAAATGAAATACATACATTTTTTGAGCATATTTCAGGTATTTTTTTAGGCATATATGCATATAATGAGATTTTTTCGTGCATATTTACGAGCATATTTCAATCATTTTTCGGGCATACTACTCTGAAAAAAAAAAACGTTGTAAATACAAAGACTTTTGCCGTTAAATGAACAACTTTCCGCAGTTGAAATGTGCCCAACAACGCTCCGTTGTTGTTTCAAAGATGCGAGCGTTTTTGATTTAAATACTTTTCGTATTTAAGTTAACAACGGAAACTGTTGAATGAAATACTTTTACATTTAAGTTAACAGTTTTTACTTTTGAATTAACAGCAAAAATTTTTAGTCCAAATGCGAGCACTGTTGATTCAAATACTGTTCGTATTCAAGCTAACAACTTTTGCTTTTGAATTAACCGTAAAAGTTTTTGGTCCAAAAACGGGCACCATTAAAGCAAATACTTACGCATTTAAGTTAATCTCAAAAAAATTGTAAACAATAGTAATTTTTTTTTTTAATATAATAGATATTATTTTATTTAGTTTTTTTTATATAATATATGTTTACATAGTAATATTAATACTAAGGCCCGGTTTCACCAAACAAACTTTTTCCATTCAGTGATGGTCATTTGATGCATCATTTGAACAACACGATGTGTGGAAAGAGACACGGCCACAAAGGTTTGCATCACATTTTCACACCGCCAATATAAAGATTATGGAAACTTGTAGGCAGTAGTGGCACAAATATCCATCAATCCTGCACCTCAAATGATATATCAAATGACTATCACTGTCTGTAGGGCTTTTTACACACACAAACACATAAACACAACTGATTTTATTTTATTATTTCATAACACATTCTTTATATTAACTTACATTGTTTTCCGACCGCCAGATTTGTAGGTTTCTGCGCAATCATCGCCGACAAGTTTTACCTCGATTGCTCGCTATCGGAAAATGGGATAATCTAGCATATTTATTCTGAAAATACAAAATATATGTATGTATTCTTAAACGTACAAATGTATGTACATATAATATTAATATATTATAATAATATATAAATATTATTATTGTGACTTACCTTTATTTGTAATTATATATTGCATATACATACATATGTATATGTATGTATATATTTTTCCCGAAAATTTAAGTTTGAAAAAAATTTTTTCTATTTTTTGTTTACTTCAAAATTTTTCAACAGCAAGGGAGTTTTTGAATCAAAAACGCCCGTCTTTGAATTAACTATGGAAAGTTGTTGAATCAAAAACTTTGCCGTTAAAGCAAATACTTTTGCTGTTGAATCAAAGACGGAGGTTCAACAGCGGAAAGTTGTTGATTTAACTACAGGTATTTTTTTCAGAGTAGCATGCATATTTTGAAATTTTTCGTGCATATTTTTAGCTTCCCTAATGATCACACACGGACGTATTGGATCATCATGCTTTGAAATGGCTGAATCCATATATAGAGGTTAATCAGGTAAATTTAATCTCCGATTTGTGACAATGCCGGTCTAATATTAATATGTATATGTATGTATGTCTAAAGGGATCCACGTTTAAAGACACCTTGATGAATTCAACGCACAGCTAGCCGATGGACTGACTACGTTGGTGAGACAACGGGTATGATGCCTAGCAGTTGACAAAGACACATGTAGCCATATCACGTGCACTTATAAAGATATGTACAAACATACAAAATCACTCGTATTGCAAAAAAAATTAATAGAAATATCGTGTTATTTTTCCACAGAATCCAGCGATCTTGATATGGATGAAGCAAAAAACATCGCTTTGGTGAAATCGGTATCTGAAGAACTGGTATATGTTATGTGAATGAATTTTATTAAGTAATTAATTAATACATACATGTATATACATATCTATACAGATGTAATGAATTTTAGTATATAAATTAATAAAGAAATATATTAAAAAAACCCTCTCACACAAAAATCTTTACGATTTCGAAACTAAATCGGTTCCGATTTCGGAAAAATTTTTCGATGCGGCGTAACGATTTCGAAAAGAAATCGGAACAAATTGTTTAGTGGGTTACTCCATAAATGTTGTGATGAACGTACGAAAATTGCTTTCAATTCCAATACGAATATCAAATTGAGTACGAAGTTCTAACCAAACTTAGTTTTCCGTTTTCGAAACGTTGACGAAGCTGAGCGACAGAGCATACTATACAATGCAATATGTCGCTTTGGTCGTTTTTTTAAGTGAAAAATTTGTATTCATGCTCGGTTTTCTTAAAGCAAAATAGCAATATTTTTTGAGATCCTCTTTTCCTTAACTAATTTACTGTACGAAACAATAATTCAGTATATATTTTTCACTACTATCATATGAACAGAACAGAATATAGAGAGTATTAAGAAGGTACCTATTCCTCAAATTTATGCGAGGCTTTTCTGTGAACTCATCCCTACACCACAGAATTTTAATATCTCTCATTTGTGAGTATTTTTTTTTAATATTTCTTGCACAGAAGAATAAATTTCACAGAGTAATTAATATTCATGTTATATACATATGTAGCTACCTACATTTTAAAGATTTTCAAAATATTTTTCGAGTTCTATTTATGAAAGCATTATCTACTACGTTTGTACTACGTGCAAGTGTAACGGCAATGAGTTCACACAGTCCACCGGCAGACCAAAGCAACGTTGTTCAACTTATACGTATGTAGTTCTTTTCGGTGTTGCCTTTGCTACTTTTCTATATGTATGTTATTCTAACTTTTGTTGCCCTTAACTGATTATTTGTTGTTTTTGCTATTACAACTACGTAATTGTTTTTGTTAATGCATTTTTTCTGGTGGGTGGTTGAGCTATTTCTCTTTAGGTACTTGGCTTTCTTAACTCATTGCGTTGGTAATAAATCTTTCTTGTTCTTATCTTGTTTTGTGCACATTTTGTATCACTTTATGTACATACAAAAATACTTACTTAGTACATATCGTCGGTCTTCTGCCAGAAACACGAATGTGGAATTTTTTCTATGTACGATGTCTGCTCTTTATCGGGTATATATTGTGTAAACATACATACATAATATATACGTGTATGTACTTAAGCATATATACAAATATTAATTGTTATTATATCAATATATACCCGATAAAGAGCAGACATCGCACTTAGAAAAAATTTCACATTCGTGTTTCTGGCAGAAGGCCGACGATATGTACTATGTAAATACTTATTTGGGGTTTTGGATTTTGGAAATTTCGCTTTGTTTATGTGTTGTTGGGTTTTGCCTGATATTCAATGCTTCCCGGTATTCGCCAGCCAACTGTCAGCCACGCTTGAAGCAGCCCCACTGAAAACTTTCCTTTGACTTTATCTACAATTACACTGATTTCAAATTTTTATATGTACCTATGCATATTTGAATCTATATTTTTTATACACGAGGTCTAAACGTGAACATAGACTTTCTTTCGCATTCTGTGTTGACAATGGTCCCCAAATAAATATACAATCGTGTGGGGAGACTCACAAAATTACTCTTATTTGGTGGTTCTTATCAAATCATTTGAGAACGATCGGGTAAAATGAAGACAAGAAAACGTAAGTAGGTTTCCGTTATAAACTCAAGGCTCTGTAAGTCTTTAAAGAATTCCAAGTGATTCTATAGTATAGATCCTAGATGGGATATCTATTTTCTTTTAAATAAATGCACTTGATGAACTTTGCAAATTTCAAATTAGGCCAAAAATGAGATGTATGGTTATTCCAAAAAATAAAATAAATAATTTTTTTACTCATTAACTAAGCGAACTTTTGTTAAGCCCCTCGTATATAAAATAATTCTGCGCTCCATCCTCCATGCTGTTACTTCATGCATATTCAAATCCTAGGCGATGCTGTTAGTTATACACCCAAGGCGTATTTACATGCATACATGTGTATGTATACTATATTGGCCCCTTCTTTTGGGGCTACCTTCAAATTCCTTCCCAATCGAGCTTTGTTCACAGCATGTTATTTGTATTTGTCACTCTGCCTTACATAAAATATAAATGTTTCTTTTGTTATCAAAGTAACTACGTACATATGTACATTAGGCCGTCACGCCTTATATGGATCAAAAAAAAAAATCCACCTTACGCCACCTTTCCACCTTTCTCTTTCGAAAACATTTCTGGAAAAAATTTTTACTTTTTTTTTGGACGCCGTTAGATGTCGCTAAAATTCATTTTTTTTTATATCTTCGGTATTTATGGTCCGAACCCTAAGTTTGATACACCAATCTCTTTGGCTTGAGAGGAGGGTTTCTACTTAATAATTGTATTAACCCTATGTGCGCCATTGGGGTCACTTCCACCCAGTACTTAGTTTATACTACCTTAATGTAACTTTTTTGCCGGCACGTTAAACGTCGTCAAGAAACATTCGTCTTTCGTAAAAGAAGTATTTCGATCAATTCAGTAGAACTGGAAATAAAACATATTTAACATTCCGAAGAATATATGTTTTTCGCTTCCTGTGATCCTTTAGGTTCATTTTACAAAGATTTTTTCTGAAGATACTCCTACTGAAATTTTATGGCGAATAATTTTCTAGAAAATTTTAGCCCTCGAGCGACCTTAGAAATACCATTTCCTGACTATACCATATTTGCTGACTGTATAAAAAGGGGTCAAAATAATCCTTTTTAAGGTCCGAGCAGTGATCGTAAAAAAACGAGCGATGGTCGTAGCAAAATACGATAGAGTACCTGCATGGCACTGGCCCAATGATTAAAAACATTTGACAAGCTTGTACTGTGAAAAAAATTCCCGTAGTTAAACCAGCAACTTTCGGCTGTTGAATCTCCGTCTTTGATTCAACAGCAAAAGTATTTGTTTTTACAGCAAAGTTTTTGATCCAACAATTTATTCAAAAACGGGCGTTGTTGATTCAAAAACTTGCTTGCCTTTAAAAAATTTTTTGTGAAAAATATTTTTTTGTGAGAAAACCAACAAAAAAAAAGTAATGATGGAGAGAAGATGAAGAGAAAAATCCAAAAAAAAGTTTATTTTTAGCAACAATTTTCTCCCCGTTGTTGATTTAAAGGCAAAAGTATTTGACCCAACAGTTTCCGTTGCAAACAAAACTAATTAGAACAAATTTTTTTAAATTTTGTTTTTACAATGATTCAAATAATTCATGGATTCCCTTTTAGGAAATGGAAGTATAAATAGGTTACTACAATTCAATATAATGTTGAATGTTCCACTATGTGATGATTGGATAGAATTTCAGGTTGATGTCATTGTTCGAATCCGGAGGAGAATATAAAATAAAGAAGAAAAAGCAAAATAAGAAATAAAGATAGCAACCAAAGAATGATAAGAAGGAGAGAAGAAGAGGAGAACAAGCGGAGGCTACATATTTGCAGTTGGGACCCGGGTGGAGAGAAGATGAAGAGTAAAATGCAAACAAAAATTTATTTTTAGGTGAAAAGTTTTTCCAACAGTCTCCGTTGTTGACTTAAATCAACAACGCTCGCACCTTTGAAACAACAACGGAACATTGTTGGGCACATTTCAACTGCGGAAAGTAGTTGATTTAACAGCGAAAGTCTTTAGATTTACAACGGTGTTTTTTTTCAGAGCAGCTAGTTAACTTTGGCACAAATGTACCAAGTAGTACAATAATTTTGGCAGGGATTAACAATCTACGTCAAGTTTCACCTTGCCCAAAAATTTCGCTGTGTTTTAGGATCGCAAATATTTAAATACTGATTTCATTTGTATCTACAATGTAGTTTCTACATACATACATAATTTTTTAATCTGATACCAGGCAGAATAGTACCATATCTACTATCACACTGCCTTTATCTTGGGGCCAACGTTGCATCTACATTTATTGTCTTTTGATAAATCTTTATTTCTAAATGAAATATTTATTTGTTTACAACTCAGAGTAGTCGTTCCAACCAGTTTCTTCGGAAAGAAGCACCAATTCAGATTATGCTCGATATGACCATCAAACTGATAGGGCTATTCTGCAATTATCTTATCTAGATTATGCTGCAAGCAGATGTTTTATAATATGAAGCGTAGAACAGTCCTATTGGTATAATCCCATGCAATAAATTGTGCCTCACGATCACGTTAAAGTTTCATACATTTTACTTTTTTAAAGTTAACCTTTTATCCAGTTTCGCACCCAAAAACTTAGCATCGTGCTCTGAACTTTGTTATGCACCATGCCTATCGAATCATGTAAAAAACTAAAAGTCAATATATCGAGGATTATAAACGAAATAAATCCGGCTATAATTGGATACGCTGAGACATGCTTCATAATAAATTTTCAGCCTTTTACCATAAATCGCAATTTAGTAGTGAAAATATTTAATTTTCTAAACTATAAAAAGTTATTTTGTGTTGTAAAATTTCACTATCTGAATTGTGAAATTGCAGTAATAAAAGCTAATGAAGTTCTAAAACAGCAGGACAACAAACTTATTAACCCTTTGACACCGCAGCGGGATAAATGCCAATAGTAGCAGTTATAAATTACCACCCACACAGGCGTTCGCTACAATTTTACATGCGTAGGTACATACGAAAATACATATAAATATGTATAGGTTTGTATGTATATTTTCTACGTATGTCATACATGCAATTGTAAATTCAGTAATCCTAATTTGATTTGGAATGAAAATAAAAACTAACGAATTTAAGATGAAAGCATTTAAGCAGTTTAACTTTGGGGCAGGATTGAGAGAAACACTTGCTGATATTAAAGGTAGGAAGGAAGGAAGGAAGAAATTAAAGAAGGAGTGAGTAAAAAGGTGGGCGAAAGAATGATAGAGGGAAAAGCGCTAACGCGCAGAAGGGATAAAAAAAGTACAAAAAGTCATAGCGAATTTGACGACGGTTGGTGGCAATAGACCTAGACCTGCTGGCAGTGCAACATCAACATCAACATCATTCCCCACAGAAAAAAAAAATAACAGATTTAATTTTACCGATTTATTATTGAGGCCGCGTGAGCGCGTACGCCCACATTTCATTGTTCGGTTTGTGTTTGGAAGATGACAGCGGACGCAGTTTAAACGATACACCGCTCAGCGGGTTACTTAAACACATATACAAACTTTTTATTCACAAAAATCATTGCGGCTATTAGCTACACCAAAACACACGCACCCACAAGCACGCGCCTTGCCACACACAAACACACACACCCCACGCAAAGAAGGTTAACTTAACCCACCACGCACCCATTCTTGCCACCTTCTGTTTCGTCTACGACTTCAATCGCTGCTTCAGCTGTCAAACTAACCAACTCATTTGCTCAGTTTCATTGGTGCTGTGGTGTAAGATGCTTTCACTTTCTTCTTCCGACTGCGTTTGTTCTTTTATTATTATTTTTATTGTGCGGTGATTTTCTTAATTTAACCAAAAAGTACACATACACACACATACCAAGAACTTTGCGTAGGCCACTTTTTGCCAAGTGCAAAGTGAAATGAGCCGTGGAACATGTGACCATAATGATAGTTGCTTCGACAACCAACCAAACATCCCTTTTATCCTTTTGCTTCCATTAAGCAAGGCCGTGGTGTTTGGGGTGCATATAAATTCGACATAATTTCTTTGTAATGAATAAATTGATGGATGGTTTTCTCTCTGCACACCAGTTTTACAAATGTTTTGAATAAGAATAGCAGTTGGTGTTTTGGCAGCATTTAATAGTATGCTATATATCCCGTATACCTTTGTAACCTATCTGCTTCTTCATCGCCGAAAGAGGTAGTTAATGGGAAATTTTGCTAAAGTGCGACCCACAGTGTTTCCTTCATATAAAATTTTGAATCATACTTCAGGTCTTTATAATGTATGACTCAAAGTATGTATGTATATCTAGTATCTTTAAACGAGCCCCTCCAATATTTCTGAGCGATATTGATATCAAATGAATGGTCGGGTCCCCAGATATGGATCAAAACGTGGACCTGGATGACGCTCGAATTTTTCTCAGCGATATTGGTATCAAATAAAAGGTCTTGATAAGGACTTCAACATAGAACTCTTTTAATGTGATGCCTAGGCCGAGTCCCCAAATATGGGTCGGAACGTGGACCCAGATGACCCCAAAAAGTGGGAATCATGGTTTAAAAAGGGAGTGAAAAGAAAAAAAATCGAATGGAATGGAATGGGAAAGAGAGAGAGGAGAAGGAAACGAAAATAGAATGGGAGAAGGAGGTAGAGAAAGGGAGATTGGGCGAGGGAAAGTGAAAACGATTTATATGGGGAGAGAAAAGGAGGAGTAATTGAGAGCGATAGGGAAAGGAAAGGGAAAGAAAAAGGAAAGGAAAACGAAAAGGAAAAGAAAAAGTAAAAGGAAAAGAAAAGTAAACGGATATGAAAGAGAAAGAAAAAAATTAAAAGGAAATAGTGTGGAAGTCTAAGACGAAGAAGAAAAGGATAAGGACTTTAAACGGCTTCAACAATTTTCATGAAATTGATTATACAAGGAGGCTCAGGGGCAGACATCTGAAAGGTTTATTTTTTCAACTTGATTTTATTTATTTGGCTTGCGAAGACCTGCGAAAAAATTAGCTGCCCGAGATAAGCTCGGTCATCCAGTTACTATGTAGTTATGGCAGTATATTTCGGGTTATTTTATACAATCGGGTTATTTTATACAATCGGTTGTCTGAGAGATATATTTACTAGACAGTGGTCTGGTTCCGAAAAATTGTTCACGAAAGGACAGTTCTACGCCGATTGAAAAGCAAGTATTTCAAAAACTCGGGTACTACCTATTTTGCGTTCAAAAATACGAACAGGCAGAAGGATGTTGACTCTTCGACAACGTTCATGCTTCCATTCATATCGGTATACATTTTGATAGACATGTCACTTTTCTTGTGGTACTTAAAAACATCGTGTTTTGGGCCAAAGTCATAATACTCTTTGATGTTCATGAAAGGTTCTGGATGGAGCTGAGTTCAATGTCCGCACCCGAAAAATTTCTGCATCAACTAATGCAGTCCTCGTTTTCTTCGAAGAATCTCTAAATATCACAGTACATAAGGAACGCTTATAAATACACATATATGTATACATAATTTCTTTCCCTATTTTTCCATCTTTAAAACACTGTGCGCCGGTCAAACTTTGTCGCTACCATTTACTCATTCGCTTCATAAATTTCTCTATTAATGTTAAGGTCGCTTCGGTGTCGTTGGCGAAATTTGCATTTTCTACCGTCTAACAACTTTGTTGGCACATGTGTATGAAGTAAAGTATGCGTGAGTGTGTGTGTTTGTCCCTGTCCACAAACATTTTAATCAAAATTAAATTGAGTCTTCCTGCGGTCCAGCGCGTTTTCTTGCACGTTTCTCCCTCCTCTTTCACATGCTGTCACAGCGTTAAATGCTACTTTGTTTTGCGGTAGAATAAATTACGATTTGATTGTGATTTTAATTTAGCATTTTTGTTGTAAGTCATTTATTATATTTTTAGGTGGTGAATGTGCTAGAGTTTGGCTAGTGGAAGGACTTCATTGTGCATTGATGGGGTGGTGGGGGCACATGTGTAATGCTTATTTGTTGTTGTCATACATGAGAGAAGGCATCGGTGTTGATAAATAAGATAAAGAAATAAGTAGAAACAGACCTGAACTGATCGAAAAAGTAACTGAATACGGCACTTAGCCGAAACCGGTTTATATGTATATAACCTAATCAAACTTAACGAGGGAACAGACGAGGGACGGAAAATCGTTCCACGATTTGTAGTTGTTATTGATTTCAAAATTTTTTCAATGAACACCTGCATTTCCCAGCAAACATTCTCGGAGCACTCAGACTTTTGGAGTCCGATATGAATCCGAAATCTGCGTGAAATATGAGCTTAAGAACATTTTTTTTATAATTTTTTTTTAAGTTATAATTGTAATTCATAGTTGCTGTTTCAAAAAAGGGTAAGTACCTATAAAAGCATCACTAAAATTCAATTTAATGTTTAATGTCCCACTATATTGTCTACAAAATAGACAACACGATATTTCAAGCAGGTGAAGGCGAAGAAGATACAACAATTAGAAAAGAGGAGAACAAGTGGGAGTTAAGCTGCATATCTGTACCTACTTAGATACCGAATGGAGAGAGGGTAAAGATAACCGAGTCAGGGGAAAGAAAATTCCGAAAAAACACAATAATTTTTTGGTTTTCAGCCAACTTCCCAATACAAGTTCCGTACGATCCAGTTGTAGTCCTTTAAACATTTGCCATGGTCGTCATCAAAAAAGGTGGGGTTTCATCCAAGGCTTATTGTACTTTCTCATTGGAGAGGTTTTTTATGTGGCGGGTCCCAAACCCGACGCCCAACCTGCACTGCGGGAGTTTTTGATTGTCCCACATGTTTATATAGCGAGCCGCTTGCTCCACGACAGACGCCCGCTCGCAGCCGCACCTTCTGGTGAACAGACGCTGCCTTGGCCTTACCGAGTGTCACCTTCTCACTTTAGTTCACCATCAAATGGATGTTCGGTAGCTATACCGAGAACACTGTGAGGAAGTCGTGAAGAATAGCTCTGCCCATCCCCAGATGGATGGCAGTCAGAAACTTTCCCAACTTTCGTGGACTTCTACACGCGGAGCCATACTCCACTTACTAGTTATTAAAGAAAAAAAAAAGAGTCATAAATATGAGTCCTTTATCACTCATATTCAGGCTCATATGTTGTATGAAATTAGCGACATATTGGGCGACCACCTTAAGAACAGAAATACATACATTTTGGACTCCATACATTTTGGAATCATAATGCTTGTGAACGATCCGGCTTAGGATTCCTTTCTGACTCTTTTATGACTCCGAATGTTTGCTGGGTCGTTCAGAAAAAATAACTCAACCAGATATTCAATTAATTTTTTTTATTGTTCACTTTCAGTTGTGTCTTAAAATTTAATATCTAATTTTTATTTTATTTTTTTTTTGTATTTTATTATATTTATGTATTTTTACAGTGTAAGTAATCTATGTATATGTATATAGATGGTTGGTTTTACTCTTTTACTTTTTTTGTTTCCGTTACACGACTAGACAACTTCTTAAAAACTGCAAGTGATATTTAAAGTATTGGTTATTTTTTTTTTTTTTTGTATTTTTTCCCTTATTCATTTAATATTAATATTATTTTTTTTTTTTAATTTACAATAATTAATTTATTTCATACATAATTTGTATTTATTAATTTGATTGATTCTGTTATTCCACAATTGCTTAGAACTATGCTTTACTACTATTTTAAGTAAATGTTTTTGCTTATTTTATGAGCAGTACATGAGTTTACATTTAATAAAAAAAATGTTGAAAATTAAAATTTCTATTGACATCTTGTTATACTCGTAGTCATTAATTTGCTTACTCAAAAAATAGAAAAAAAAATCATAAAATGGGAAACAGAAGAATCTCTTTTTGGAACAGTTTTTCACGGGAAATACAGATTTTATGTTTGTTGCTGCTTAGAAACACTGTTTGTTTCAGGAGTTCTCTTATTTAGGAACTTTACAAGTCTAGTTTCTTTACCTTGCATTCTATTACATTGTTTTTTTTTTCAGAAGAAAACCTTATACGAAATAGATAATAATTATTATTTTTTAAATAAAAAAGGAAAATATGTACATAGTTTGTCTGAAATCTTAGTTGAGTTCTCAACTTCCTTCTAAAATGCATACAGCATTTAAAAATAGTTATTGTTCTTTGGATATTTTTTACATATAACTTTTTATATTAAACACTTATTTAAATACAAAGTTTCATCATTTCAGCTATTATTAATTCAATTAGATACTTAGATCAATGTACATACATATATGTCTGTATATTTTTTTTTTTTTTATTTTTTTTTAGTTTTTTACTTATGTATAATTAATATTTTACAATTAACAAATATTTTTAAAAGCAAATGCTCTCTTTACATACAATTTTTTTTTTTGTTTTAACCATTTTTTACTTATCCACAATTACTTTCTGAATTATTTAAATTCACATTTGCGCATTTGCCATTTTTTAATCAATCACCTCGTCCACCTCTTCGCCGCCATCATTGTTCACATTTGGCCCCAGCAGTCCATTCGTGCCACCACCTCCACCACCACCAACACTGCCATTACCGCCCCTACCACCTGCGCTATTATCAGCCAAATCACTGTGTTGATGACCTAGCGGTGATTTGTTGTTGTTGTTGCTGTTGTGGTGCGAACCATTGCCAATCAAGCCGCCAACACCCGCCAAATCGCCATTATGATCCAACAGCAAATTATTGTTGCTCAACAAATGGTTGTTGTTATTATGATTAATAATATTATTGTTGTTGTGTAATGAATGATGTAAATTATTATTGATATTAGGCGAATGGGCGGATACATTGATGCCACCACCACCACCAACACCACCACCCGCACCACCAGTTGAGAAATGATGTAAATGGTGTTGATGCTGATTGAGTAGCGCCCCAAGGGCGTTTTCTCAAACAACATCTGTCACTCCCGTGTACTGACATGCCGACAGACCCGCCGAATTGGAGCGCGACACTGGCGATGGCGCCGAATAGGGGCTGGCAAAACCGGTGGTATGCTGTTTAGCCTTCAGACGTAACGTGGCGATACTCGACGACATGCTCGACGGCATGCAGGGTTCGGCTGCTGCCCGATACATATACGGATTGGCGGGCGTGGTGTAGGGACATGGTGCCGCGCCCACATTCGAATTGGTCAACGTCGAACCCATTGAGCCCGGCAACATGGAGTTATTCATGCTGACCGCTACACTGCTGGCGCCGGTATTGAAACAATTCACCGAATTCTGATGATGATTCGTTGTCACCATTGAACCCAGTGGATTTACTGGCCATGGAAAGGGTTTCGTACCCAACGGTGAGGGTACTTTCGTCCAGTTGTTGTAGGGATACGACGAATACAGCGAATCATCGGCAAAGGGTTGCATAAATTGTGTGCCGAAGCCGGATTTGAAGTCGGCAGCAGCGACTGCGGCATTCATTGCATTACGTTCACGTTTACGCCACTTGGCACGTCGATTCTTGAACCACACCTGTAATGGAACGGGAAAAGAAGAATAAATTGAAGTTAATAGAGTTACGATCACTTAGTTGAACATTTTTGAATTTATGTATAGCAAAGATTATATTAGGTAGGTATACTTAATGAAGGAACTAGGAAGGAGAATGCAAGTAGGGATGGCAAAAAAAATTTAATAATCGATTAACCGTTTTTTAGGTTAATCGAAAGGGTTCGATTATTAATCGCGAATAATCGTAGGGAACTAACCGATTATAACCGTTTTTCGATTACAATTATTGATGAATTAATACGTAGTACCCCAAGAGGACAAACAAGCTAATTTTGTATACATACACTGTATGTGTGTTCGTTTTTATTATAATAATAAAAAATCGTCATTTCAGCGAAAAAATTGTCAATATTTTGTTGCTGTCTCATCTTCACAAAAAACACGTTATAAACAAAAAAAGTGTCGGCTTTCCACTAAGAAAGCGCACCGCGAAAAAAATTACTTTTTCAGGGGCTCTCAGATATCGTCGGTCTCCCGCCAGAAACACGAATGTGAAATTTTTTTTAAGTACGATGTCTTCTCTTTATCGGGTATATATTGATGTAATAGCAATTAATATTTGTATAAATTCTTGTGTAAACATACATCCATAATATGTACTTTTATGTACATAAGCATATATACAAATATTAATTGTTATTATCTCAATATATACCCGAAAACAGAGCAGAAATCGCACTTAAAAAAATTTTCACATTCGTGTTTCTGGCAGGAGACCGACGATATCTCAAAACTGAAATCAAAACTTGAAGGAAGTTTACAGTTTACGAGATAATTGGCTAGCGTAGAACTAAACTGGTCTATCTAACAAAATACAAAATTGGAGAAAACAGATGAAACGCGTTTTAATGCGGTGTGCGATTGTTGATGTATGTTAAGTGAATATTGTAAATTATTATGTTAGCTTAATAGTTAATTTAACATTCTGCATTAAAAAAAATTATTATAGAAACGTTTTTTATATAATATTTATATGTAACAAGAAAACTTGTTACATAGACCACTTTAAAATTTTCAATTTTTAAGGAAGTTTGAACTACAAATTGAAAATTATATGAATAAAGTAAAAAATATGTGAAAGGAAGTACTTTAATTACAAAAATAACATACACATGTTCGTAAATGATGACCTCTGCAAGAAAAGTAACAGTAACCTAGTTTTCTCCACGGCGGGCTGGTAGAAAATCTTCTGGATTGTTTTCTGCTTCATCTCTGCTTTACATGTGGAGAGACAGGTAAAAGGGGTGATGAATCGGTGGTACGAATTACAAAATTTTTTTTATGTCCTGCATTTTTTTGAATTTCAAAACGCATATGTCGCTGCCCTGATCTGGTGTAAAATTCTGCAAGAACTCTATAAAATCATGTTGGTTCACGCTAGATTTCTTTATATCGACGGATTTATATGTTTCACAATAATCATCATTAAACTGCATCACAGATTCACCCTTGACAAATTTTGCCTTTCGCATTTGGGAAATTTTTCCACCGTCGTCTACTATACTCTGGTATTCCCTGAACATTGGCCGTAGTTCATCAAATGACATACATTTCCCCACCATATTACTAACATCAAAAGGAGCATGCTTTCTACAATTTTTAACCAATTCCATCCACTCATCTGGTGTAAGATCATACTGGTCTATGGTAGTCTATGCTAGTTGGGCCACTTTAGAATTTCTTGAAATGACAAAAGGACGTAAATTCTAAAGTGACATTTCTATCGGTTGGACACTTTGGTGAAGAAATAAGACCTACATCAATTTTGCACGGATAAATTTATGATTTTCAAGTTCAAAAATGTGCATAACTCGATTTCTGAAAAAATGTTAGATAGACCAGTTTAGTTCTACGCTAGCCCATTGTCGTTAAGGTTGGATGGGTCCATAGATATTACCCCAGAAAGAGAATTATGTCGGCTGAGGATTATTTTTTTTAAAGCGCGGCTGAAGGCCGCCAACGCAAAATGTTGTTCTACACACATACATATATGCATTTGCTCGTTTTAATACGTGCTTTTATCTCGGCAATAGATCGCAGTTTTCGTGTGAAAGGGTGAAAAACAATTTTAAAGAGGTACGAATTCATACAAATTCGTATATAAATGAAATCATATTTAACAAGTAAGGAAGCCTAAGTTCGAGTGCAATCGAACATTAGATACTCAGCTGTATGCTTTCATTGTTTGTTTGCGTTTGTTCGATATAGGGTGTATTTTATATGAAACGAGTGCTGCATAAACAGGGCGCAGCCACGCCCATTTTCAAAATTTATATCAATCATCCAAATAAGCATACAAATATTATTGTTAGTGCAAAATTTCATCCCTCTATGACTTTTAGTTACAAAGACTTCACGTTACAAATTCCAAAAGGGTGTTCCAGAAATATCTTTGTTAAAAAGTAGGCGTGGTCATAAACCGATTTCAATACATTTTTGCGTGTCTATTAACACATGTTATAAAAGTGTATAAACCAAGTTTCGTCATAATATCTCAATTATTTGTCGAGTTAAAGGCTAAGAAATCTCATATATCCCTTTGTCTAAAAAGAGGCGGTGCCACGCCCATTTTCCAAACTTTTTTATTTTTTGTTTCCGGTCTATTGTAAAACTCATGTCACAAAATTTCAATGAATTATCTTTATATTTCACATAGATATCGCTTAAAATGGTTTTATTAGGTCACTTTATAATACACATATATAAAAGTGGGCGCGGTCGTCAACCGATTTTGGTAATTTTTCGTCCACACATTTGGCTAAGTAAATATATCACGCGTACCAGATTTCATCGATATATCTTTAACGGTTTCTGAGTTATGGCTTATTAAACTTTCAATATTCGCTCCTTAATAAGTGGGCGTGGCACCGCCCATTTTCCAAAATTTTTGTAGTTTTTGTTTTATGTCCATAGTTGGACTCCTGCCACAAAATCTCAGTGATTGATCTTTATATTTGACAGAGATATCGCTTAAAATGTTTTTATTAGGCCCCCTTATATTTCCTATATATAAAAGTGGGCGTGGCCGTCAACCGATTTTGATAATTTTTCGCCAAAACATTTGACTAAGTAATTATATTACGCGTACCGAATTTCATCGATATATCTTCAACGGTTTCTGAGTTATGACTCATAAAACTTTCAATGTCTGCCCCTTAATAAGTGGGCGTGGCACCGCCCATATTCCAAAATTTTTGTGTTTTTTGTTTTATGTCCATAGTTGGACTCATGCGACAAAATTTCAATGATAGATCTTTATATTTGACAGAGATATCGCTTAAAATGGTTTTATTAGGTCACTTTATAATACACATATATAAAAGTGGGCGTGGCCGTAAACCGATTTTGATAATTTTTCGTCAAAACATTTGTCTATGTAAGCAAATTACGCGTACCAAATTTCATCGATATATCTTCAACGGTTTCTGAGTTATGACATATAAAACTTTCAATGTTTGACCCTTAATAAGTGGGCGTGGCACCGCCCATTTTCCAAAACTTCATCAAATTTCTTCATAAGGGCCCGAGCTCAATACGTGGGTAAAATTTTAAAACTCTAGCTATATTAGTGGCTGAGATACCAAATTTCCGATTTTTTCTATATAGGAAAAGTGGGCGTGGTCATGGTCCGATTTCGCCCATTTTCAATACCAACCGTCCCAGTCTCGATACCAACTTGCGTTCCAAATTTCATCAAAATATCTCAATTTTTGCGCGAGTTAGAGTGTTTACAGACGGACGGACGGACGGACGGACGGACAGACGGACGGACGGACGGACGGACGGACGGACGGACGGACGGACGGACATGGCTCAATCGATTTCTCTTTTCACCCTGATCATTTTGATATATATAAGTCTATATCTATCTCGATTATTTCATTCTGTTACAATCCACCGTTATGTGATTAAAACTATAATACTCTGTGTACTAGTACAGCTGAGTATAAAAAAAGCTGTGCACATTTATCTACACATTGCGCTTACTTATATGATAAAATAAATAAATAAAATCATCAGTCATTCATTAATACTAATTCATAACATTTTGCCTTGAAAAATAATTTCCAAACTCAATCGAATGAAAAGGCGGTAATTCTCAACTTCGATTATTTCCTTTCGATTATTTTCGATTTGAGAGCAAAAAGGTTAATCGAAAAAATAATCAAAAGGAAAAAAACGATACATTTTAACCGTTAACCGAAAGAAATTAACCGATTATTATCGTTTTTCCGGTTATAGTTGCCATCCCTAAATGCAAGTGGCAACCGGAATGTGAAAAAATTTCACCGGTTTTCACCCACGGAAATACTAGTGTACGTAGGCCTGCAGAGAGCCGAGCCGGGCCCCTGGGACAGTTCGCGTTTACGGGCCCCCCAAAAAAATAAATTCAATCTAGTAAAAAAATAACATACAAAAATTTTTCAATTCACATTGTCAGTTTTATTTCATATAAAATAAGATTTACTAGAGCACTTACATATAGGGTGTATGCACGATGCGTCTGATTCAAGAGTCAGTTTAGGTGTATTAGTGAAAATGCGCATGTAGTAGTTACACCGACATGACTCTGGCATGACTCAAGAAAATCAAAATTAGTTTGATATTTTGCTGTGACTGGCCTGTCAAATTTTGTCAGTTAATTTCCAAACCATTTAAAAAATAAATAACGAAAAGAAAAAATATATTTTCCTTTCAAAAATGTTTGCCAATAAGTTCGATATTGAGGTAGATAAAATTTTTTTTACTTGAATTCATCGAAGTATACAGGTCGTCTGAGATATTCATTTCGAACCTTCTGCAATGAAAACTATTCACAAATGAATGACGCAAGTGAGCCCAGAATGACAGCGAGTCAATACGTACACAGATGACTCGCGAGTCAGACGCACTGTGTATAGACCCCAATACATATGTACATAAATGAAATGTTAGATCTCATTGTTTGATTTGCTTACATTAACTTTTTTAAATACATTTTAAGAGCTTGAATCATCCAAGGAAAACCTTCCGTGCTTTTTGGTCTGCGAATATGGAAATTACTGAGTCAAAACTAATGCTGCGAGCAAGGCTGGACGCCAATGCCAATGTTCCAAGGCTTGTCAAGCTATTTTGGCTCATAGTAGAACGCAAAAAATTTTTCACGCGAGACAATAGACTGAAAGAACGCTCCCCTTCAGCCACACTGAATGGAAGTGTGCAAAATATTCTTAATGCTATGCAGATGTTAGGAAATAATACTTCCATCTTCAAGTTATGAAGTTTGTTCAGAAGTTGTAATGGTGGCAGCGAATCACATCCCAAATTTGTTAAGTGGATGGCTTTGAGATAAATGATTTCATCTATGTATTAGATCCGTAGAAATATCTATGCCATAAATTGTGCAGATTGCCGTTGCCTTTTCTCTGAGTTCTTCTTCCGACAGATCCTGATACTTCCACAAAAAACTAAATTTAATCGCAATGTCAGTTTATTTATTTAATCCTTCTTGCACTTGTTCCTGGTAATAACTCTAGTATCTAACTATAAAATCATGGAAATAATAGTAGATAGATAATGGTATTGTTTTTAATAATTTTTTAAATTTTGTATACCTTAACTCTTTGAATTCAATTTAAACAGGGTTACCAACATTTTTCATTTAAAAAGTAAATATTTCTGAGAAGCTTCACCACCTTGCCAATTGCGGTACTTTGGAAACTCTAAATCAAAGTCGATTTTCCTCAATTTCAACTCACTTTTCTAGGATTTGCCCATGTATAAACAAGGTAAATATTTGATTGGATGCTTATAATTTTAGTTTGGTGATTTGGTTAAGTTATACACTTCAATTTTAAAACAATTTTTTGTAGCAACAAAATACCTATGTATGTATCTATGAAATCCTAGTTCGAGTACTGTCAATACTGATTTGCCTTTCCGGGCCCCCAAAAACCTTCCGGGCCCCAGGGCGATTGCCCCTGGCTGCCCGCCTCCCCCCCCCTCTCCACGACCCTGAGTGTACGTGTGTGTGTGGCATATGTTAACAAAAACAAAATGCCAGTGTTCGTGTGTTTTTGTAGATGGAAGAATAAGTCAGCTGATCGCATGCATTTTCCATCCTCGTTCCTTCATGGTAGGTATTTAGTTGAAAAACGGTAATATTTAATACTGTTTGCTTTCGCCACTGAGAAATATTCCATATACAGCTCTGAGGGTAAAAACCCGTGCTCAACACGCGAATTTAGCTTTTATTTCAATACAAAAGAAGTAGTCAAGACATTTTTATCTAATCTTTTGAACCAACTGGAGGCTACCGAGTTGTCTCACGTCCGCGGTTTTTTGCTTTTCTAATGTTAAATTTAGAAAATTTTGAATTCGCAAAAATCCCAATGACATTGTCTTTTCTTTTAAATATACAGAGGTGCACATGTACCTTCATACATACATAGAAGCACTTGTATATAAAAAGTTAGTATAAATTTTAAAGCAGTTTAAATTTCAAAGAAAGACAAACAAGATAAAATGGCGTTAAAAGCACGTACAAATGCGAATATGTAGACATGCACAAAGATAATGTACTCGAAAAGATATAGAAACATACATATTTGTATGTATGTAGAAATAAAAATGTACACTGAGAAAAAATATATACATATGTATATGGAGGGGTCAAAGAAATTGCTTCCCTATATTGAACACTATTTTCTTTGTTTTAAGCAAATTTCCCCAAAGATATGTTAAAAGGATTATAAAATAATGTTGTTTACATGCGTTACCATGATTTCATATACTTGTTTTAAAGAAATTCATACATCAAAATACGGAAAAATTTCTTAACCGCCATTACATTCCCAAATTGTCTTTTTCTTGAAGATTTGATTCCTTTCCAGTGGCATAGTAAGGGAATTTTTCGGAGAGGATCTCAGCCAGTGAAAAAATTTACCAAAATTAAAAAGGAAAATACCAAAAAACTACTACTACCAAAAACTCTCCCTCTCCCTCCCCCCTTACTACGCCACTGTTTCTTTAGTTTTGATAAGTGGAATTCCCATATAAATCTCCATGGCAACGAATTTGTTTGAATGTTTTTGGATGTTTTTTCCTCATTTTTGATAACATTTCCTCCAGGCCTGCTCAACGCTCTCGTATTGAAAGTACAAAACTCAATACATCTACAAATTTTTTATATGCACTGAACAAATTTTTGCTCATTTAAATTTTTTTATGAATTCCAATAAAATATTATTTTAGAATTTATTTTCAAATGGCAGTATCACATACATACAAATTTTTTTATTTTTTATATGAAAATTTTTTGAATACTAATTTTTTACAGTGCTTTCATTTTTGGATTTTTTTTTTCATTACACATTTGTTATTGTAAATTTCGATTTCTTACGGCAGTGCTCGAGCTCCTATACAAAGTGCCTTTGCTCTGCACATTCAATATGAATCATAGGCACATACATATAAAATTTTTTTATATCTCAGTGCTTATGGCAGTGCAAAGAAAATTTTATTTTCATATTTGAAGTGAAAATATGTATCTGTGCCTATGATTCGGTACAAAACAAAAACAATTGTGCTTTGAGTGCCTATGAGGTGAGCAGCCCTGATTTACTCAAATCAAAGAAAATTTTGTATGGGAACGCGTGTTCAAAATAAGGAAAAATATGTCTTTGATCGAGAGAAGTTTTTTTTTTAGTGTAGTTCCCCAGTAGAAAAAGGAAAGAGGAAGAAGCATTTACAGTGCCTGGAACTAGAAATAAGAAATACAGAATTCCAGACAAAATAAGAAATAGGTACATATACAATACATATATACATAAATAAAGTTATGATATACATACATACATACATACCTACATATGTATGTATCTACATAAATTGAAAAAATAAAATAAAATAAAATAAAATAAAATAAAATAAAAAAAATGCAAGACCAAAATGCGCTACAAAGCATTGCTTGGGACAGCTCAGCAAAAATGTACTGCAGTTTGAAAGACGTACATACATACATACTAAATGGCATAGCCAATGCATTACACATGTATTTGTTATTATATTAAGCCACCCACTTCGAGTTACTCTCCAACTCTGTAAAATCTGCTTCTCATACCTACATATTCAAGCTCAACTTACACAACTCCCTCTCCGTTTTTAGTTAAATTTTATTTATTTGGGCGCAAGTTGACAGCCCCCGCCACAACCCCCGCACACTACGCTGTCTCTTAACTTGAGTAATAAATTACAAAGATGCCATTTTGTTTTTTTCTTTCAGCTTGTTTTAAATTTTTGTGTTTGTTTTTGTATTTCATTTATATTTGGTTTTATTTCTCCTTCTATTTCTTCTTTTTTGTTGTTTCCTTTAGCTTTTACTTCTGTTTGCCATTCGTGCTGCTTTCTGTTTTTATTGCATGTACAATTGTGCTGTATTTGTTTTATAATTTCGTTGTTGTTGCTGTAGCATTTATTTTATTATATGTATTTACGTCTGCTTGGCTCTCCAGTTTTACTGCATTTCGAAATAAAATTTTGATTTATTTCACCATCACATTACATACACATACACATGTACATTCATACAAGCACACAATCACATTTATCTGCCACCCCGCACATAATCACTTTACCATTGCATTCGTTTAAAGTTCCCCTCTACATCGTTTCGGTTTGCTTTAGTTACTCCGTCTTTCCCTCACCAGCGCTCCAAACACCCACACACTACACCAACACAAATGGCGGATTGTTTCCTTTTGCCATTGTATGTGATCCCCTCCCGGCCTACTTGACCCTTAGTATCAAGCAAACTGCAGTTTATATAAATCTCTTCGTTAAAAAAACCAACAGCAACAACAACAACAAGTAAGAAAAATTTACTGGTATTTGCACTTTTATAATTACTGCACATGCGTACTTCACAGCTGAGCGCCATTGCTGGTGTGTGTGTGTGTGTGCCGGCAAGTTTTAATCTTGGGGATGGGTGTATGAAATTGTGATGAGCAGCTTGTTTGGGGTTCGGTGGTGAGGTGCGCCATTAGGAAATCTCTTTGCCTGCAAACGAAGGCAAGTGGTAAGCACGGTGTGATATGTGCTGGTTTGCCTGTGTGTGTGTGTGAATTTTTTTTAAATGAATTGGGGGTAGTATTTTATATAATAAATATGGTGGCAGACAGAATACATAAATTGCTGTCAGTCCAAAGTTTATAAAAATATAAAATGTATTTTTTGTTTTTGTTGCTTTTCTTTTTTGTTTTTGGTTCGTTGTGCTGCTTTGGGATTAAAAAGTTGAAACTTTTGAAGAAGCTGACTTTTGTAGCAAGGAATTTATTTTTTAAGTTATTTAATTTTTTAGTGCCTTTTAGTTTAAATTTTCGAGTTTGCAGAAAGAAGAGTTTTTATGTGGCAATTAAAGTAGGTAGTTGTTGAGCATATTTTTTAGTGAATAACATGTTCCAATACCCAAATTGCAGCTTTACATCTGAACGCACTGAAATCGTCAGGAAATCTTCAAACCAAGTATTGTAGTCTGAGCTTACAGTGAGATCGACACCTCAGTCAGTATAATTATTTATTTTTGATAACCAGTTTACTTGCATTTGAGAGCTGGGTGGCAAAAATCCTTCCACAACAATATATCGAAAAGGTCATTCAGTACAGGGAGTGCAATAGGCGTCTTTCTTGATATATCGGGTGCCTTTAGCAACGTCTCTGCTGCGGCACCGTTTGGTGGGTGGGGGGAGTTGGCGAATGGGGAGCTCGAATCGATCGGAATACCCCCAATCATTCGGTGCTGGATCGAGGACCTTTGGAGTTGTCGGATGGTGACGGGTGGGCGCGGCCTTTCGACTATATCAAGGAGGGCACATAGGGGCACCCCACATGGGGGAATACTCTTGCCCCTGTTGTGGAATCTGGTGATCAATAAATACTCTTCATAAATACTCAAAATAATCTTCGGAAAATACACAAAGAACTTGCGAAGTTTTTGCATACCAAGTTTAGTATAACGCCTCCAATACGATGTTGGTAACACTAAGGACCATATCGACGCTTCCAAACAATACTGTACTAAGTCGACTTAGTACAATTTCCCGTTTTGGGCGTTTTCAAGTAGAGCGTGTCTTAGTTTGGATGCTGTCTAATTTTGGTATCAATCAGACAATCCAATCAAAAGTTATAAGCAAAAGTATACATATAATACAACTCGAGATTTTTACAGAATAAAAACTTTGAGAGCTTGCCATGAAAAACCACGTAGCAAATTTTAATTTTTTCTTACGGTTTTATATAAAGCGTACCCTGACTTTGATATTGTCGAGTTTTGGTATTGAACTTTCAATCCAAACAGAAGTTACAAGTGAAAATATACTTAGCATACAACCGAAGTTTCATATCGGGTTTAAACTTTGAGAGCTTCTCCTGCAAAACACAGTTTTCAGACTTAGTACAGTTTTGTTTGGAAGCGTCGATATGTGGTCTATGTGAAGGATCATCCGGCCAACCTAACCTAACTTAACCTAGAGCTGGAAACCTATGTAGAGGAGTCATCGTTATACCAGCTAGTTAAATCATAAAAGTAGAAACTTATTGGACTCATAAATAGTTAATAGATGATTTCAACGCTTCCAAATAATACTATATCGACTTAGTACGGTTTACTGCTTTTTAGGTTTTCAAGTATTACGTGTTTTAATTTGGATGCCATCAAAATTTGGTATCAATCGGACAATCCAATTAAAAGTTAGAAGCATAGGTGTACCTATAACTGAAACACAGTTTTCTGACTTAGTATAGTATTGTACGGAAGCTTCAATTGTATGGCCCGCTTTCACCAACCATACTTAGCTTAGTTTAGTGGTAATTTTGATGTATGTATACGATTTCACCACTCCTTCTTAGCTTAGTCACAAATTAGAAGTCAGAAGTTAGCCAGCTTTTGTCTTGACTAAAACTCGACTAAGAATTTGAATCGCTTAATACCATGTCTCCACATAACATGTTTCGCTCTTTTTTTCTGCATTTTCTCTCTCAATCTTGTTTCGACACGGAAACCAGTGCCGAAACTCGCCAATTTCCATACAAATTTCTGAGAGCGACTGAAGATTGAAACACTGTTTCATTCTGAATCATCTTGCTAACCTCGATGATATCGATGTCTTCTCTAATTTTGTATCGAAAATCTATCGAAATCTCACACAGACCAAAACAAAGACGCAAAAATAAGCAAACATACAAACATTTAAGAAGAACAAGAAAGAGAAATGTCAAACTGAATCACGATTAGCCACGTGGAGACGGGTTATTGAGCGAGATGTTTTGCTACATGTTTTGTTGGTGAAACAAGTTATGTGGAGACGGGCTTTAAGCAAATTCAACAACCAAAGGAACAAATATGACAAAAAAAAATAGTAAATACAGAAACCAAAAGAACCAAAGAAGACCAGTACCTATTTGGTAAAATAGCTGGCAGGGTTGCTGTGTGCCAAACTATTTTCTTAGACTAGTGACTAGTGGTGAAACCGAAAAGTTAGTTAAGCAATCTCGACTAACTCAAGTCGTGACTAAAGCTAAACTTAAATATGGTTACCACATTTACGGCATAGTTATAAGATGCGTCGCATTAAAGAGGTTTTGACTGAAATGATGACAGCTCTTGGCCGGCGAAATTCCGCGTACAATTGCACTGGCCCAACTTCGCTTTGGATTCCGTAGTCTGTCTCAATTGCTACAGATCCATAATTGATATTGGCATACCCCATGCCTCTATGTCCAGCGTACGAAGACTTCCCCAACCAACCACCACATCATGTCACACCACTCTTCCTATTCATATTAACAACAACGAAATTTGTAGCTTCCATTAGCTCTCAGAAATGGCGCCGGAAAGCAACACGAGCTCATGGAAACGGAATGTTTTGCTTTTCCTTTATAAAACAAGGTATTCTATCTGCCAATAGTTGTTCTATCAGTCTTCCTACTTTGTTAGTTACTTCGCAAAAAAAAAAAGGATCGGTGTACCAGAGCCTAATTTTCACTTTCTTCAATCTTTCCCACCTCGCATTATCCTCGCTAAATGGTAATAATGTTCTAATTGATAGCCGTAGGATGTGCGAAGTTAATTATGAACAGCGCGAATGTGCTGTTAAATTACGATTTTACACTTGCGTGCATAATTTTAACACAAAGGTTTGTGCGTACATACATATATATGATATGGAAATCACACACATCATTATTGCCGACGGTTAAAGCGTTCAAGGAAAGGCGCCTGCGTTCACGCTTACATTTTCAACAATTTTAATAAGCATGTAATCTCTTGTTGTTAGATATTATGGGAAAGATAGTGGTGATACACGCTGATATGTATACCTTATATGAATACATACATACATATGTATGGCAAACTGCACGTTTTAGGGGTAGAAATCGCTGGTACTGCGCGTACGCTTATTTAAAATAGCCGAAATCATATGTAGGTATATTAGCAGACTGACAGTCAAACTTGGGCTTACAATTGTATGTGAATTCAATTGTGATTTAGAAAAAAAATACCAGCCAGGGAATCTTTCATTCTTTCAACCACGCGCACGCGTTTCATATTCGTAATGGATGCCAAGCGTTGAATGGCAATGCTAAATAAAGTCAATATTTATTTTGTGGGAAAATCGCATGAGGTACGGAGGGTGCATGTGTATACCCATCTATTTGTCTATGAGAAACACTTGGTTACACAAGTTTTCGTACCTATTACCTTCTTTCAGTTTGAACTCATAAACTATGTATGTATGTATGTAGATATTTCTAAAAAATTAGATTGTTGAAATTGTTACTTTATAAACTTTGTGAATCATTAAAAGTAATTGGTGGATAAACACAGAAGTGATCATAAAATCATGATAGTTGATGCACAGACCTACATAGCCTACTTTACTAAAGGCCAACAACTTTTCATTTAGTTCAAATTTCTTATTTTCAAAAAAAATGTGAGTCCGATTTCTGAAATTATATATGAGTAGAATGATTGAAAACTCCTCACTTGCTGATACTTAACGAAAAAAAATTTCTCAGCCTGAACTCTAATGGGTCTGGTGGCGTTTCAGCATTTATACATTGATTTTACAAGTATGTTCCAACTCTTAAATGTTTCTAAATTTCATTTGCTTTTTCAGAAATCACTCTAACAGCCGCACTCAGAAACGTTCATTAAATTATGCCTAATGGTCACTTAACTAATTTTCGTTATATCTGTTAACTATCGTTTCATCTCAGAGTCAAAAAAGAAGAGTTAATTTGTTAATGAAAACTTTAAGTATGCGATAAATTTTTCCCTTTTTTTCTTTGGCATCACTTGACCTTACTTGTCAACCAAAAGACAAAAATTTACATAAATAATAAAATATTTAGAAATTGTGGTTTGGATTTTGCATTTTTATATGAGTGCAATCAATATACCTTATCACTCCAGGAAAGTTCGCGATTTTATAAAATTTTTGACTGTGAATATAAAAGGTAGAAATAGTGTGTCCTCGTGAAATCATGCCAAACAATTTTTCATTTGGGATGCTACATATTTTCGAGACTAGCTTCTATACGAAACACTGATTGCTGGCATACGTACATATGTAGTATGTAAATTCATATCATATCCACAGGTTTCTTGTATAATTATTCTAAAGTCAAATTATGTACATACATATTTATGTGCATATATGTACACACATATGCACATATTTGAATGCTAAAAAATGCCATGTTATCATGTTTCTGCAATGCCCTTCAATGTATCAAACGAACCTCAAAACTACCCGTAGCGTAGTAACATAATGTTGGATGGGAATTGTAGTAGGGCAGGAAAAACTTTATCTTTCTCAAACACTCAGGCATATTTGCCCATTGTATTTAAGACCTTTAGAAAGGATGAAAATGTAGGGAAAAGGTGCGATAGTGGAATCAGAGTTCCTCTGTAAACTTTCCAGATTATTTAATAAATCTGAGAAGTTTGGTGAGAATGGTAGAGAATGTACATCCATCATTCTCAGTAAATCTGACCCGAGAATGCGCAATCTTAGTCTACCCAATGCCGGACAGGCCCAGACAAGATAGGCAATAAATTCTCGATGATGCCTTATGTGGCCATGATTTTTCCAAAAATACATGTGTTTTTGGGGAAATCTAATTTTTGGTAAAAATGTCACCTATGCGGTTTGTACTTGGTCGATACGCGGTTTTGCACTTTAAACGACGATATGTACATATGGACATGTGCAACAATTACTTTGTTTGTTCAAAATCTTAATTTTTTTGATTAAAAAAATTAAAAAAATGTCAAAATCACTCATTAAAAATTTAAGTAAAGAATTTTCCGTACTTAACTTTAAATGTCGTTAAGGGTTATTAATGAATCATTAACTGACTCTGAGAGTGAACTTTTCAAAATCTATACTAAGGAATGCCTTAAGTAATCATTAAACGACTCTGAGTGCGGCTGTAAGAGTTTCTTTAGCAAACTAATTGAAAAGCGCCTGACATACATATATGAATTGAGAAATGAGCAATTAAGAGCATGGTATAAAAATTCACAAGGTAATTTCACTTTAAACTTTTTGACGGCTATTGAATTTTTCTGAAGTATCTTTTTTGTAAACATTATGAGTGAGGCTGCCATATTGGACAAATATAAAAATGGAGATTTTTAAAGAAAATGTTGGTAATTTTAGTTTAGCTCAGAAATTATCAAAGAAAGTCATATATTATTATAAGCGATGTGAAAAGTGGGAAGTATTTGGCTCGAATATTTAATATAAAGCCTTACGCAATACAACAGACAGAGCATTTAACAAAGAAGTAAGGCTAGAGTCAGCGTTATGTCCGAACAAATTTTTTCTTTACATTTTGCTCGTTCTTTTCACTTCTATCTTACAGAAAGGGAAGAGAAGGAGTACAATGCAAGCAAAAATTTGGTGGAACAGAAATGCAGAATTCAGATTAAAGGAAACAAGAAGGTATATTTTAAAGTTCATTATTAAACTCATTTAAATTGTAATTTTTTAAATTTTTTTGTTTTTGTAATCTTTTTTTTTTCATCAGGATGAGATATTTTCAATTAAATGTTTGTTCATAAAGCACTTACGTCTCTACAGCTTCGAGATTTTTGTTCACAAAGCTTTCCACTAATTGCACTCTAAAAATACATATTTTATTAAGATTTATGCACATTTTAATTATTGCGTCCATACTTTGTTTTCGCATTATAACTTGGCACTGCACATTTTGATAATAACGTTTTGTTGTTTGTGCTACTAATATCGCTAGCACCGAAATGCACTGAGCACATCAACGGGTTCTTTGGAAGATCAACTTCCTCTATTTGGAACGCTTGAAGCCATTGATTCCTTATAAACGGAATTGCTGGAAACCTAAAAAACTTCACCGCTGAGCCTTTGCAAAAGTGCACGGTATTTTCGCATTCCCTGAAGAGGCAGCTCATTTTTCAAATCTTTTTTCACAAATTACGCGTATGAAAGTACATTTATTTATTTATTTAGTTTGCACAAATCACAATTGCTTTTTTGAAAATAAATTAATTTATTTTCACAAACTTCAGATTTCGGCCCAAAAAAACATTTGCTGCTGTTTACTCTGGTAGCATGATTTCAATGAAATGTCATAAATTCAATAAAAGTCAAATGGCTAAGATGGCTGCCTACGTCAATAAGTGATTTTACCTTCTATTTTTCTACCATGATTAAGAGTTCTACAAAAAGTTTCAAAAAGTAGAAAGTGTGAAAGAAAAGTTTTAAATTATGAATAAAAGTTTTTAAAATTTTTTTTCTTGTTCATGCGGAAAAAGTTTTACTTGTTCTAATATAAATTTTCAAAAAATTTCCAAAATATTTTAAGTGATTCCAATTGCTAAAAAAGAGCGCATCCAAACCAGCACTTAAGACATAAAAGGGAAGCGCTTCATATTCGTTTCTTCTGGTAAGTATGTATATCCACATTTCCAATTGGGTATGTATGTAAACTTTTTTCCATGACTGTATGCATGTCTTTTTTTTAAGTATTCAAATACATACATACATACATACATATCACAAATACTCGGTTTGGTGGCAAAAGTCAGTGACTGCGTCTATATTTGATTTAGTTTTATACGCCTAAAAAGGCATCTAATCAAATTATATACGCTGCAACATAATTGAAATGTAATTACTCCAAAGGATGACTGACTCTTTGATTTTGGTGTGTATGAGAAATTACAGTGGGTGTGAGAACCGAAAACAAATAAATCCTTTCATTGCTTGATTTTACTTCCTTTTGCTACTAATTTTAGCTGGTCTTGCCACCTTTTGGCTAATGCAGTGGCAAAATATACAAAAACAAACGCATATGTTTGTATATACATTGTACATATGTGCATATGTATACATATTTATTCAGCTTACACCTGCCCAATTATCCCTCTTATAATAATATAATACAATGGCGCTATTATAACTCTGACGAGTTTTATGGCCGAGCTTCTCTCCCAATTCGAGGTGTGCTCCTTTCTGTTTTTCCTACTAATTGGGTGGACCTACAGTTTTATGCCGGCTCCGAACGGCGAATGCATTTTTTGTGAGAAGCTTTTTCATGGCAGAAATACTCTCGGAGGGTATGCCGCCCACTGCCGAGAGGTGACCGTTGCTCTTAAAAAATCCAATAATTGGATTTTTACTAATGAGAAAAATTTTTTGGTGTTTTGCTCGGACCGTGGTTTGAACCCGAGAACTCTGGCATAGCTGGCTCTTAAAAAATCCAATAATTGGATTTTTACTAATTAGAAAAATTTTTTGGTGTTATGCTCGGACCGTGGTTTGAACCCGAGAACTCTGGCATAGCAGGCGAGCACTCTACCCACTGCACCACAGCGGCCACAATTATCCCTCTTACGCCGCCAAAAAAAAAAAAAGTAATAAAAATCATAGCTAGTAAATCGCCGCCTTCGCTTAGACAAGCTAATGCCCACAATTAATCATCTCAACTAAGTTAAGTCATCATCTGCGACAGTTTTAACAAACGTCAATGTCGCTCTGCAGGCAGGAAGAGTGCCGTGCAATGGAGAACCGTTGCCAAAGAACTCCCGTTGACGTAGATATTTTGTCTGTACTGTCTTTCTTATACCTAGTGGCTTTCTGACTTTACTTTTTTCACCATAAATGGATATACTAAATCTTTATTAGTCTATATTTGTAACTTAGCAAACTAAACTCTGTGTAAATGTATGAACATGCACATGTATGTGTATTTCAGTTAGAAAAATTGTAGACAAGTCGTTGGCTTTTTTATTTGGTTACTTCTTCTTTCTAAATACGAATATGGATGGAGATATGCACATATATTTTTAACATAAAAGGTAATCAATCAAAAAGTTGAACATCACAGCTCTCATATTCTCTGTAGATAGAGAAAGCATTTTGTCCTTCATATGGTAAATAAAAAAAAATTTCTAGTTAATGTAACAATACTCGTCTGGCAAGGCAATCTTGTTTGTCTGGTATGTGTGTATTCAAACAATTATAAAACTATTGGAAAACAAAGATCATCTTTTCAAGTCTCATCCTCGTTAACAAATATGGTGAAGGTTTTATTTGATTGGGGAACTAAGTCATTCTTCAGTAAAACGGAACCTTTGTTATACAATATTTCTTCGCTTGGTTCGAAAAGCGGCTCCCTATTAAAGTTAAAGTTTAGTAAGGGATAGTGACTGTCTTATTTTTTCTCTCTCTACGGTTCAAATTTTTCATTTAAATCCTATCCAGCAAAGCAGATCGAAGAAAGCGCCGCCTGATGCCGTTAAGAGCCGGGCGGTGGCAAAAGAGGTGTTCGATCGTCTTTTCTCCCCCCATCATCCTTGCAGCTTCTGCAGTATCTGTAGTAGGATGCACATATCTTCTCTGCATGTTCCCCGATAAGGCAGTGTTCTGTGAGTACCCGCAACAAATTCGAGATTTGCTCTCTCCTTAGGGTACATATTTGACACGAGCGGTTATGATCCCATTTTGGCCAGATGTGTCTTGGTGTTCGATATACTGGATTATATTGCTATCTATCACATGCAAGTTTATAAATGTGCTCTTTAAGCATTAGCTTGCATCTGGCAAATGGCATATCTATGCGTTCTTTGCCTTGCAAGTTTACCAGCTTTACAATTGTCATCGATATCCCTGTGTTCTCTCAGGACCCACACGAGATGTAAACACGTATGTTGTCGTCTCTACTTCAGGGATCAGTGATAGTATAGTGTTAGTTCAGAACTGAACTAGTGGGAGCCAAGCGACTTAATTGCTACTTAGCTATCGCTGAAGATGAATAAAACCTTGTGGATAGGCTCATGTTCTATAGGGTCAACAGCTCCCATTATCGCTGAGACTTCAGCCTGGTAAAAGCTGCAGTGATATGGTAGTCTAAAAGCCAGCTGTATATTCAAGTTTGGTAAAAAGACTCCACTTTTAACTTGTTTGTCCAGTTTCGAGCCATCGGTATAGATGGAAATTTAACCTGGGAATGGGTTACACCGATTTGGCTCTTCTCAATCATCCCTATTAAGAATCTTGTTTTCGAAGTTCCTGTCTGCAACTAAGGGTACAGCCAGACGACGCAAGAAAGTACTTTCAGAAAGTGAAAAATTCAAATTTTTATATTTGTTTTTTTTTTTTTAACACGGTCCGTGCTACTAGCTAGAAAATTTAAATTGCTTAAAATACTATAGTCGCCTGCGGCTTTTGTGCACCAATCGGACGACTCTCTTAGACGTAGGGCTGCCGTAGATGCCACTTGAAAACCTGCGAGATGAAATGGCAGGATATTTAGAATGACCTGCACAGCTTCGCTAGGCGTCGTTCTGAGTGCGCCATTTGTGCTGATCTGTGGACCCTGTTTAAGGTTTGATTGGTTTAACTTAGTTTCAGCGCATTTCTAATACACTGAAAAAACAACTTACTCAGATTATGGAAAAGTGGGAATGATTCGGCGCTAAAGACATATTTCCATATTTTGATGTACGATTTTCTTCAAATCAAGGATTAAAAACCACGTTTTAAACAAAATTGTACATCAAAATATGGAAATATGTCTTTAGCGCCGAATCATTCCCATTTTTCCATAATCTGAGTAATTTTTTTTTTTTGAGTGTATATTTTATGCCAATTTTTCTTTCAGATCTATTCTGCAAATTTCTTTGGACCTTTTTAATTTTATACAAAAAATTTTACATATTTTTATTTTCTTTTTTGCACTTTAACTGTTGCCTGATGAGCCGTTACTTTTTGCCTTGCCATGACCACCAGAGCTCGGCGGCAAATTGAGTATTCATCTAAATCCCAACAAAAAAAAAAAACAGTGTCAACATTGCTTTCATCAAAACCAATTAGAATTTTCTGCTCGAGTCAGCATAAACACACAAGGCTCACTCACTAAAAATTTTGCAATTTTTTTCTTTAGCAAATTCAGCAAGCGTGTCATTTGCTGCAGTGCCTTGTCCTTGATGTCCTTTTTTATGCTCTATCCTCTGCGCATCAGGATATGCGATGTTGGCAAATTCAGTTTTTTAACTTTACTTTTTTTCTGTGTCTTCTTTTGCCTTTATTCAATCTTATCGCTTTGCCTGCATTGTCGTCGTCAATGCTGCTAAATGATACGTGAAAATGACAGCAAACGAGATCGATGATGGTATTTGATGAGTTGATGTTCCATCATTTAGGGTAGTGCAAGAAAAATATACATACATATCTACACATGTATGTGAGTAAGCAAACTGAACAGTGAGTTACAAACTTTAAACGTCATCTAAAAAGTTAAAAATGTTCAACGATACGTAAATCTGTTTTATTTTATAGTCTAATATGAAGTAATATGCGCACTGGGAGTAATAATTGTAATAGAACATACCTAATAATAGAAATTTTAACTAGAAACAAACACAAAGAAAAAAGCATAGATTTTTTATAATGTTAAGTTAAAAGCGCAACTGCCTTTTCATGAGTAAACATACTTGCGTTCTTCCACAAATATTTTAACATTTGTCAGAAATTGCAGCACGGCGACCGCCTTTAAAAACGTATTCAAACAATTACAAAATTAAAGAGAAAATAAAAGCATTTATCACCACCACCCCTTTTTGTAACACCTCCTGGCAAACAAAGCAGTTGCTGTGCTGCCTCAAAAAAAAAGCATATAGGTAATCCGCATAATACTGCTATTTACATTTAAAAACAATTCGAAACAAATGCTGCGCTAACACTGATTGAATATTTGACAAATACGAATGCATGTGTGTGCACTCGCAAATAAATTAACAAAAAACAAACGACATTCTAATACCCACAATAATACATTAAATAATTTTCCAAAACATAAACTGTGAAAAGTACAATAAGAAAAGAAGGAACGAAAATAAAAACAGTCATAAAAACGTTTTTTTATTCCTTGGTTGGTTTGCTAAAGTGCACCTTAGCGAGTCATCAAAAACACTTTGGCCAATTTGGAAATGGAATAACCACCACCACCACCACCATCACCATCACCAACACCAACAATCATCAATATCAACAGCTTTTTTCCTATCTTTATACATATGTAGTCATTCTCGGTGCAACGTGTTTTGGGGTGGCCATTAAAAAATCTTCACAAATTGGCGTCATCATTGTTGATATGATTGCATACATACTCATATGAATGTCTGCATGTTCAAGGCAATAGAAAAAAATAAGATTTGTGCTCAGTTGCTATTTTTTTTTTCCAATGGATTTGATTTGCCATTTTTTTGTATTTGTCATCACTAGCCAGTCGCGCCAGTCAGTAGGGCAGGTGTTAGTAATCTCGTACGTATATTCGTAGTGTTCATTTGGGGCACATAAAAGTCCATTAAGTGCGCGTTTGTGCAACATTTGTTAGTCGTTTTCTATTTTACGTGCAACATTTTTTCGAAATTTTTTACTAGTTCCAACAACCATGCGACCATGTTTGGACGTTGAAGTTCCGCTCGATTTTTTCGTTTTCTGTTTTTTTTTTTGTTGTCGGTTTTCTTTTTGCTGCATTGACATTCGGATTTGTTAGGTTCTCAACAATAAACTCCACGGTAAGCCGTTCGAAAAGCCATAATGTGACCATTTATGAGCAGCGTAAAATGCTTAAATGGTAAATAACTGTTAGTACGCCAGAACAGTCTATTAATAGGTTAGTTTCTATGCCATTTTTTATGTTTGCAAAATGGCATTTTTTTGAACTTTTTCTGATAGCGGCGGTAGTGCGATGCAGCTGGTGTCTCAGAGTTTTTGCACTTCAACTATGTATTTAGATTTCAACTTTTAAAGTTATAAATAGTTTAGATTTTTTGAATAAAATTCGACTAACACAGTGTTTTGTATCTCGAAATCACAATCTACAAGTTATTTCGCGAATACGTTTTGTACTTGGTTGCGAAGTCTATTAGTTTTTGTAACATAACCTGAGAAAAATCTTAAATCAGTCCTTTCGTGCGCATTTAAATCATCCCATTAGAAACTCACGCCAAAGCTATTAATATGGATTAATAAAATAAAACCATTTGACTTTACATTTTCAAGCACCCAGCCATAAGTTCCAACAATTATATGGAAGGATATTTTTTAAGGCATAGAGGTCTTAAATGCATGTGGATGAAACTATGAGGGTTCTCAATCTCCTCGAAACGCTCTGAATTTTGATTGAATGTCATTGTTTTAAGTGTGGCCTCTGTCAGGAAATTCCATGCCCTTAATGTTTTTTGTTTTTATATACAGACACATGAACACCCTTGATTTCCTAAAAAGTACTTGTGAATTTTCACGAAACTATAGTTTTATAGTAGTTAATATATTAAACTCATTAGCAGATAGTTTGAATTCTCAGCCACTTGAGTTTTGACATTCATTAAGAGGCGATACTTAAGCTCAGACACATCGGTAGTGTGTGAGATTTTTTTCATCATCCAGTTCTCTGTCATTCTTTTAACTTAATCTGAATGTTTGTAGATACATACATATGTGCATACTAGGGATTCCAATCACGGGATCCTTTTTTAACACCCCGAAAATCCCGGGATAGCTAGAATTGTATCCCGGGATTTTCGGGATAAGATAAAGAGAGAATATTGCGCTATTAAAGCAAAGAAAAGTTATATTTTATATAATTTTTATTGGTCTCAGATCTGTATACTAATAGCATTTCCTATTCTGAATGAAAATGTTGCATTATTACATTGCAGCATTATCAACATGTGTCCTGTGCCCTATTAAAGTGTTGCATTATTCATGTGATGAATGAAACAAAAATAATGCAACCTTTTACTTGTGCTAAGAGCAGAAAATGTTGCCCGTAGTCGGGCCAGTTTTATATTTTGTCAATAGAACAAACATCCCTAAAAAAGTGTTGAGTCTGTGTGGAAGAGAACAAAAAAATGTGACAGCCGGAAGAAAGTGCGACATTTTTGCTAGAATAAAAAAGTCCATTAGTCAAAGTAAGGATTAAAATTTTTGATTTTTTTTAATAATTAAAATTTTTTGTGTTGAAGTACGCGTTTTAAGGAAACGTACGTTAGGTATTTTTAAAGCTTTTAGCTTGTGGCAAAATTCATTTGATAATTTCTATTCCCTGATTTTTGGTCATTTATTTATCAAATTTTTTTTTGGAATTTTTCCACATGGAAAGTAAATAATGGAATAAAGTGGAAACAAAATTTTAATTAGACTTGATAGTCTTACAACATTGTACTAAAATTAAATACGCAGCTGCATACTCGGAATTCATATCAAAATTTGTGCCTCCGATATTTATCTATTCAGAAGTTGCATTAATTTTCTGAATTTTTCGGAAAGCTTATTCGCTTAAACAAACTGCGTCGTTAAATTCTAACAAAAATTTTATTGCAAATTATCAAATGATTGCAATGATTGGCTTTTTAATAATATCCTAAAAGTACCAACTGTAAAGGCAAATGTTTTGTTCACCAAATGTATGTAATTTTCGTTGTTGTTTGTGCTTTTTAAAGTAACTCTTAGGTATTATTAAATAATACGCATGATTTTACGTTCCTATTTTATTTTGTTACTAATGAAATAACAAAAATGGCAATAAAAATCTATTTTTTCTTTGCATTTTAAAGTTCTAGCGTTTCTCTAAAAATGTATTTACTTTTTTCAACCCCAAATGTGGGAAAATAATACTTGTCGAAATTTTTGTAACAGAAATAAAATTCTACGTTTCAAAAGGATTTCGGTGTAGTTTTTGAGATATTCATGTCCAAAGAAGCGAAAAACGCAGTTTGAGGCAATACTCACTCCTCAATATTTTTAAAATTGCTCACTTTCATTAAAAACTGATTACATCTATTGAAGGCACGATCATTTCTTTTGAAGAGAACGTAGACATCTGAATAAGATACCCGAAAAAGCAAAGCGTTGTTTTTAAGAGAAATTATCGTTCTTTCAATAGCTGCAATCATCTTTTAATGAAAGTAAGTAGGTAATTTAACAGATTGAGCAGTGAATATAGCAAAAAATCAAAACCTACACATATTACCGAAAATCCGACTTCAGATTCAGAATCAGCGCACCGAAATCCTTTAGAAAAGTTGAATTTTATTTGAGTTAGAAAATTTTTTGGAAATTTTGCCGGCCTGTGTAATTAAAGTCCAAACCCTGGGACCAATCCCGGGATCCCGGGATTATAAAAAAAAATCTCGAAAATCCCTGGATCGTAAAAGTAAAAATCGGAAAAATTGGAATCCCTAGTGCATACATATACATACATATACTTTTACATATGTACATATATGACTCCCTATTTCCTGCACCTCTCTCATGCATACCCCATATTTGCCGTTACTTTATCTAATATGCATACTTCAAATTTTGACAAGTTAAGCTTATCAATTACAAGTATTTTCTCATATCTTCTACATATTAATTTGTATGTATGGGTCTGATATCAAATATTTTTAAACATGTAGACATTCTACTATTTTGAAAATCTTAGATGTCTGCGCTTGTACTTAATTACTTACTTATAAGTGTATGTACATTAGCGTGATCCCCAAATTTTTGGAGAAAAATTGTATATCATATTTCATCAACCTCAACCCCTAGGTCGATACTAATATATTTGGAGATACCACATATAATGTTTTGTCCCGATCGGAGACGGTTAAGGAAGGTCGCACAGGCGTCCAAATTCTTATTATCCCATATTACCCCTGTGTGACACCCCTTCATCTTCACCGATCGGGACCAAAATTAATATTTGGTATCCTCAAATGCAGGAATATCGATTTCGGGCATTAGTTATAACAAAAAAATAATTTTTTGAAGCTCCATAGATAAATTTTTCTGAACTTTGGCCACTGTGGGACACCCCATAAATATCTCCGATTGGGACCAAAATTTGTAGGTGATATCTGAGATTGTGGTGTTACTTATGTAGAGGGAGAGACCGAAGAAAATCGCTAATTTGATTTTAAGAAGCACCTTAATGTACATCTATTATTATTGAAATATACGTAAGACTTATATTATAAGTGTCCGACATGCTTGCCTCTTCGGCTTCTAAGCACACTTAGGGAAAATATACACTGATAGTCTTCCAAAAGGTTTTGAGAAAACTGTGTTTGTGAAGTTAAAGAGCAGCTCGGCCCAAACATTTTCAGATTAAATAAGCGGCCTGATTGTACATACATAAAAGTGAAGAAGATGTTTACATACGAATGTCTACAAATATTTGCTTAGTAGTAGGAAATGAATTGATGGCAACATGACGAATGTGTCAATCGCATTTACGTGCAATAAAAAAGAAAATGTTAAAAAAAAAATGGTCGGTGGCGCCTAGGGACAAACAAATTCAATTAAATAATAAATATAGCAAATGCCAGCATATCATAATTATCATCAGCGCAATCGATCCAGAGCACAGTAATTCCAGAGCATGTAAAAGGGCTAAAAAATGATATTAATAAGGCTATGTTCAGAAACTCAGTTTGAAGCGCAACCTACTTTTGTAGTACTAGCAGAGCGTTCATAAACGTAAATTTTACATGAAGCGTCGCTCATCACAGTCATCAAAAAAATAATTACTGCCGCTGTTACGTATCATGCCGCGTTTCTGAATATACCCTAAGTGACTAAGCAAACATGCTGATGATGCGCTGACACGAAAAAGGCAGCTTTTTGGGATCGCATTAAAGGTCATGTGATTCAAATTTATGTGTGCTCAAATTTGGAAGAGAAGTTCTTCATGAAACTTATCCTAGCCTTAGGCGTTATTATTATCTTTATCTTTTTATTTCTGTTTTGTATAATAATGGCACACTGTAGCTATAATGCTGCCAATGCCAAGCCAATCGGGGCAATATGAGTTTGTCCTAGCCATTAGTTGTCGGCGGCGTCGCGGTACGACACACAAGGCAATGATCGATGATTGCTGATGACATTTCAGAAGTGACAACACTTCTTTATCAATCACAAAGGGGCACAAGCAGCAAAAGCAAAGCAAAAAAGAGTGCTAAATGAAAATGATTACACATAAATAGTTTTAAATCTTTTTTTATTTTGAAGTGGCGAGGCAACTATTAATTTGCGATTTGTGCTGATACCGAAGAAAAATGATAGCATTGTCACACAGTTGGTAGTTGATGGTAGGTAGGATGCAAAAAGAGGACTAACTATTATTAAAAAAATATTGATCATAAAAAACAAATTAAAAAAATTAGAAAAATGCTACTCAATCAGCCAATGAGTCAAAGTAATGTGACAATGGGCAATTGGCATGAAATAAGAAACTCTACGGTGAATGCAAAGCAAGCAAAAAATTGGCACATGCGTTGAAATTGCAATTCGAATCAAAATGCAATTAGCAATAATAAAAAACATCTGCCTTGCTGGCAGGCAATTACAAAAGCACACACATAGATACATATATATGTACATATTCGTATACCCAGCAAACATTTTCGGAACACTCATAATTTGGAGTACGTTATGAGTCCGAAATATGTGTATAATATGAGCCTTAAACTTTTGGAATCATATATCGCTAGTTTGGAGTGCAAACTGTGTAAGTTCACTTTAGAAAAATCAAATACGCACTACGCTAAACAAGTACATATGTGATACTTGTTATTTCGAAATTTTTTTATTTTTTATTTTTGTCTGCCTCTCCTACAAAGTTTGAAAAAAGGACTTACACAATTTGCACTTTAAGCTAGCGATATATTATAATTAGGGAAGCTAAAAATATGCAAATGCATATTGCATATGCAAATGCATATTTAGACCTAAAATGCATATTTACGGTCAAAATGCATTTCGTGCTTATTTTGGCATATTTTGGCACTTAATCGAGCAATATCGAAAAATATTAAGCTGGCAACATCTTATCTGTGCTTAATTCAGATAGTTGCGTATACATACAAACAAGGCTATTTAACTATTGATCTGGGCCCCGGAGCGGAGCATTTTCCCTTATAAAAATTCACTACGACAAACACTAAGTTCTTGTATGCTGATCAGAGCTTCGAAGCAAACCCAGAGTAAAAAAAACTTTGCTCCGATGCCCTGTTATTGATAGAAAACAGCTATAGTGTGAAAATGTGAAGGGAATAATAATGTGCAATATGTATCGCAATGGTGTGATGAATCGCAGACTAGTGCTACACGTTCAATATGAATATTGCGATATTTTTCTCGCTCTGAGGTTTAAAATATTTTACTTCGGATCGCGGATTTCAAAATTTCTAAATATTTTTCGATCCAGAATCGCGATCCATCAATACTCGATGATACATGGTCAATATTAATCGTTTTCCATACATGAGCTTTTTCTCGGAAAACCGCCAAAAATTCACACTGGAAAATGTAGTAAATCATACGATAGTTCAATGCAACCCGGCGCAATATTAATGGAATGGTTTCGTTTGTAAAAAGATCTCATGTATTTTTTTTAATTTAAAGTATTTTATAGTATTTATTTAAAATATATTTAAAATTAATTTAAAGTATTTTATAGTATTTAATAAAAACAAATTTTTTAAATGTTGAAAATGTGAATTGTACGTTTCAGTTCTTATATTATTATTATTTTGCAAAATTCGTTAAATAAAAATGTAAGCTTGAAATGAAATAAATAAATTTTTTGAGCATATTTCAGGTATTTTTTAGGCATATATGCATATAATGAGATTTTTTCGTGTATATTTACGAGCATATTTCAATCATTTTTCGGGCATACTAGCATGCATATTTTGAAATTTTTCGTGCATATTTTTAGCTTCCTTAATTATAATACATATTAGACCGAAATATGTATGTGTGAAACATGAGCCTCATAATTTGCAGTCCGACATGAATCCTAATAAGTATGAAATATGAGCTTAAGAATTTTTTTATTGATTTTTTTTTTTTGTTTTTTAAAATAATATTTGTAATTCATAGATGTTGTTTCGAAAATGGGGATGTATTAAAGTATCACTGGAGTTCAAGATAATGTTGAATGTTCCACTATATAATGGCATTGGATTGAATTTCAGGTTTATGTCAGGTTCGAATCCGGAAAAGACAGTCCGACATGAATCCTAATAAGTATGAAATATGAGCTTAAGCATTTTTTTTATTGATTTTTTTTTGTTTTTTAAAATAATATTTGTAATTCATAGATGTTGTTTCGAAAATGGGGATGTATTAAAGTATCACTGGAGTTCAAGATAATGTTGAATGTTACACTATATAATGGCATTGGATTGAATTTCAGGTTTATTTCAGGTTCGAATCCGGAAGAGAATACAAAATAGACAAAACTATAAAGCAAACAGTGAAGGCAAAGAAGGACTGGAAAATAGGAGAATAAGCGGGGTAAAAGCTGCATTTGAAGAGAACTGGGGAAGGAAAATCAAAATAAAAAAAATAATTTTTTGGTTTTACTAGTCACAAAAAAAAACGAAAAAAGATAGTCGTAAATATGAGTTCAATAGGAGTCTTTTATGACTCTTATTCAGACTCATATGATGTATGAAATTAGGCTCAGAGAGGGCGACCACCTTAAGAACAGAAATACATATGTATGTACATTTCGGACTCATAATGAGTGTGAACCAGCGTTGCCGTTGAAAAATTTTCATAGTGGCTAGATTTGATTTAATTTGTGGCTAAAAATGGCTAAAAAATTTGGTTCGTGGCTAAAAATGGTGGCTAAAAAATTTTGTTTCAAATTAACATGTTTTAAATTTATTTTTAAAATTCAGGCACAAAACTATTGCAAACAATATAAGGAAAAAATCATAAATTTGTGTAATAATAAAATATTCATACATACATACATAGTATGTACTTAACTATATCTAAAGCAATTAGATATCACATTCAATATCTATCATTATGTCGTCATCACTAATTGACTCTTTCTCTTCTTAAATTAATTCTTTCTTCATTAATTTAATGAGATCTTCTGTTATTTCAAATTCATTGCAACATTGTATTGCATTCTTTAAGCCATATCTTATAGTTAAAACTGCATTCAACATTGTATGATTCATTTTGTTTCGATTTTTGGTTTTGACAATATTCATTAGGGAAAAGGTTCTTTCCACTTCGGCGTTGCTAAGTGGTAGAAGTAGTAAACAATATACAAAGTCAGTTAGATCCTTATACGGACTTTCATCGACAGCCTACACTCAGAAAAAAACGGCGTTCTAAAACGCAGCACCAGCGGACTGCTTTTTAAACTTTTGCGTTCTTGCTACATTGTTCTTAAAACAGAAACACTTGTTCTTGAAAAATTACCATTCGTTATTAAACTGAGAACCCTGTGCATGAATTGTGAACAATTTTCTTGAAAGAGCCCGGATCGTCTTAGCAGAGAGCAGCGCGCTCATCACACATATTCTTTCGCTCTTCACACACTCTGGCACTGTATGACAGCGTTGCCGTTTTCAATTCTTGCAATTATCTAAAACAATAATACAATACCCACAAAAATTTGCAATTCCCCACAAATAAACTAAGTATGTATTTTCAATTATTTTTTATATTATTTGTAAATATATACGTATGTATATGAATATAATATATATTTAAATTAATTCAGTCACATATGATGTATTCCATACGGTAAAATAGCGACCTCCGATTTTATTCAAATTTGAAAAACAAGGTAGTATTTGACGTTCAGTGTGCCAAAATATTTTTTGAGATTTTCAATATTTTAAATTTTTTTTTGACATTTGAAGAATTGTAACAACTGTTCTAAGTTTCAATATCTCTTAAATCAATAATTTTAGAAAAAAATTTTAAAAATTATATAAATTCATAAATAAAATTAAATGTGTAATTTTTGAAAATGCCGTTCCGTGAAAAAAAATCACTAAAAATTTATGAATATGATTGCAAATAGTATTCAGTGCTTTTAAATTATTTTTCAAAACTTCGCATATTTTTTCGGTTTATATTTATTTCATATTAAAATATAATATTTTTAACACATTAAAAAATAAGAAGGATAATACCATTTTTTCTAAAAAAAAATTTATATAAGATTCAAGGTGTCTTAAAATTAAACTTAATTTTTTAAGGATTTGTTATTTTAGTTTCCCAAATAAAATTTTCCTTAATATTGAGTTATCTCAACTCACACTAGAAGAAAACAAGGCATAAAGTAACTAAAAAGAAAATTACCCAAATCCAAGCGTACCCGAAAATTAACCGACGATAAAAAAATTTAACCAAAACGGCAACGCTGGTGCATGAAGCTCTCAGTTCTTAAATATCGTCCGTTGGTTAAACTGCTCGTTCGGTGCATAATAGGTAAAATGGAAAACAAAGTGGAGAATGTTCGCTTGGAAGTATTTTAAAAGAAATAAATATGGAATCGGTCCTTCCATATTTAACAAGTAAGTGAAAAATAAAGCCTTGGGCTTAGAAGTGGTTTAATTTATACATATTTTTCCGCGTACGTATGTATGCAATGTGAGCGTCAAGTGTATGTATGAATGTATGTAAAAATATATGTAACAATGTGTACTGACGTTTATTCTGCTCTATCCCAATAAACATTTTTATTAATTCTCAACTTAAGTTGTGTGTAGTTTCTGAAATCTAAATCGTCAGTTCTCAATTGCATGTCCACAGATGAAATCAGTATATCAAATGGCTTGTCTTCGTATTTGGCGATTTGACTTATACGCATTAAATTGCCATAAATAATCTCAAAAAATTTACTTCTCATTTTAATTAAATTTGTTTACCTACATACATAACCAAATTTTGAACCCAAAATGTGCATACATATATTACTTAAATAAATTTAATTTTCCATTTAAATTGTGTGCAGGTACTTGCTTATTTACATATCAAATCAGATCAAAAATTCCTTAAATGTGAGCGGCGCTGCCAGTTTTTTGTCCTCAAGACTTCCTCAGCTCATAGTTAAGAAATTTGAGAACACATTTATTTTTTCAATGATAAAACATGCTGAAACTCAAGTTGAGAATTATGATTTTCTCAAACGTTTGAGACTTTTTCTTTCGACGTTTATTGGGATCTTTTGCGGCTAGAGTTTCGACGTCGATATCCACTTTCTGAAAATGCGAAATAATGGCAATTTCACCACGAAAATCAGTTACAATGTGACTAAAATGCAAGTCCTAGCTTTAATTTAACTAAATAAATCGTTTTCACAGATTTTTTAATTACACAATTCATGTAATTTATTGTTAAATTCACCCTTCCCAAAAGCAAAATTTCATGTGGGAAAATTGATTCAACTGCCTTTGGAACGATACTTTTTATACAAGTTTTCACTTTTATAACTTTTAATTACATTTAAACATTGATTTTATTTATATTTTCGGTAGAATTTTACGTTTTTATTATAAAAAAAACTCGCTTTTATTAATTTGTTTACATTTTTTCACTAACCGCGACGAGTTATGTGTGCTTCTGTGTTTCTGAATACATGTAGACCGTCAAATGTTCTGATCACAAGCACAAAGCGTGCTTTAAATGAGCGCAAAGTGGTCTTAAAATGAAGGTAAAACGGTCTCAAATCAAGCACAAACCGTGCTTGAAATGAATGAAAGACGTTCTCTAATCAAGCGCAAACTGGTCTTAAAATTAAGTTAAAACGATCTCAAATCAAGCACAAAGCGTTCTTAAAATGAGCCCGAAAATGTCCCTGTTCAAGTCGAAACAGTTCTTAAAAGTAGAACGGTGGTCTTGGCAAAAACGTTCTCAAACCAAGCACGTCGTTCACGAGTTAAGAAAAAACGTACTTACCAGACTTTTGTCAACGGATGGGCTTGATTTTGGACTTGTTTTGTGTGTTTTAGAACGCTTTTTTTTCTGAGTGTACTATTCCACTAGCGAGTATCAACAGGCATTTATCGATAGTTGCGTTACTTGTTTTGGTTTTTAACACTTAAGGGCCTTGGCAACTTACAATCTGGATTGAGAGGAAGTGTATATGTGTGAGTATCGGGTGATTGACGCAAATATCAAAAATTTTTGATTTTCGTCGCCGCGAGCCGACAACAAGTACGTGTAGCACGACGGCTGCCGATTGCACTAGCACACACAAAAAACAATCAAATTTGACTAACTCTCTCAAAAAAACACTCAAACTGGACAATCCAGATTCTAAGTTGCCAAGGGCCTTTAAATCAATTTGTGATAATCGCTGAATTGAATTAGCGTTACCACATCTTTCCTATGTGCAAAACGATGGTTCATTACAAACGGTGGCTAAAAACGTGGCTAGTGGCAAAACCCAAATTTTGGTGGCTAAAAAAACACGACGATGGCTAAATCTAGCCACCAAATGGCTAAAACGGCAATGCTGGTGTGAACACTCCAGGTTAGGTTTCCTTTCTGATACTTTTATGACTCCGAATGTTTGCTGGGTATATACACATATACATACATACATATATACAAAACACACCCATTTGCGGAGCTTGAAATCAAAAGTCCTTGCTCAAGCTCTCTTTTCCATATGCATACATTATACCTAAATAAAAGTTCAGTTGACAAATTTAATGATGACACAAATTTCATGGTTTCTTTATGCAAATTTGTTAAAAGTGACGTTAAGTGGAATTGAAAAAAAAAAAAAAAATACACATGCATGCGAAAGTTGAAGTTGTTGTCGAGCTGTCAAATTTGTAGCAGCGCATATGCCAAAATTTCTTTTTTTGTTCTTTCCAACTACGAGCACTATAATGGAATAGTGGTAAGTACACTTGACTCTCTTACGCTACAAACAAAAGTTAACACTTACATTTGTAGATAAAGCAAAAGCAGCAAAACAAGTAAAAATCGCTGTGCATATACACACATATTAGGTATGTCCTTAATTGTTTTAGAAGAGTAAACAGTTTTGGTAATTGCACAAAATACCTAAAAGTTAAATTAATTTTGGGCGATCCGAGATGTTTCTTTCGATTGTCTCGATTCTTCACACATATATTGTTGTTTCTCAATGATTTTCTTCGGTATTCGAGTGTAGTCGCGTATAGTCTTTCATCGAAACAATCGCCAATACTTGGCGTAGGTACTTATTATAGCTAAATATTCTTCTCACTGTTCATGAAAACGAATTTAGTTTCATGCTGAATCAAAAGAATCGCATAACATATCGATTGTGCAGTAGAAAAATGAGTCAAATCTTCACTCGATTACGCTTTAGTGACGATGGCCAAGCGCTGCATTGTTCAAACATCTCGGAATTGCCTATTACTAATTTTTACTTTTACTACTCCATCGTTTTTTAAAGAAATATGACAACAGGTCTATTTAAACAAATTTTTACTGGGAAAAAAATGTTCACACACATACTAAAATGAGCATCCCTAATAAGAAAAATAACTACTTATGTATGTACCTACTACTTTCCCTTCTCTATCAGCCAATGTTCTATAACTTGTACACATCTCATACCGAATATAACAAAGAGCAAGTGCAACCATTGAAGGCCTCAACAGCGCAATCTAATGTATTAACTACCCCATGAAACCGCAACGAGTCATATAAATTTGTATAGTTAATGTAGATCATGATGCGAAATTATGTCAATTGGAACATGTGTTCCGAAAAATGCAAAAATGAAAACATATTTTCCATATAATGACAAGCCAAGTAATACAATGTAAGGACAGGACACAAAATAACACAATCGCCTGCTAAGCAAGACAGTAAAATATTTTTCAAAGCAAATCATAGCACAGCTTGTTTTATGGACCCATTATGCTGCTCATCGTACACACCTCCATTGGCGTACTCTCGTGCTTACATAAATACATACTCGCTTTACTTGATAAGACCGCCGGGAGTTGGAATGCAAAATACGGCAATAATACGGCCTAATACAAAAACAAATGCAAAACAAAATAGCGGTGGGTAATTTGTCAACACTGTGGCAGATAGAATAGGGCGGTTGTATGTATATACATATATACATAGAAACATACATACATATGTATGCATATATGCACCCTTTGTACCATATACATTAGATGAGTTTTTTTTTTTTGTATGGGATTCTTTACACCTTCTCAGATCCTCCCTCCGGCACCGGAATATGAAAATAGGATGTTTTAGAGTAAGTAAACTGAAAAAAAAATTTCACTTTTCCAAAAACTGGATGGAGCTACACCGAAAACCGCGAAAATTCCCAGAATTTCAAGGTATGTTTAGATTTATGTCTGAAAAAAGTTAGGATTTTGCACGAGAAAAAAAATTGATACCCACCCATACGAAGAATTAACCGCTAAATCGAATGGCATATTCAGTTTTTTGGTACACTACCCAGGCAAGGTAATAACGCGGCCTAAAGTGACCATTTTCTTTTTTTTCTCATGAATCTTCAACTTCTTGCCCTATACTCTTCCCGAAAGCGAACGTTATTTTTTAACTAAATCACACGGTAGGCTGCGTTATTTAATGCGCTTTCCAGAAATGTATAGCTATTAAAAATCGAATAAAATTTGGATGAGTTCATCAAGTTTAAATGAAGTAAAGTCGGGTATAAAAGGGTAACATATCTTAAAATTTCTTAAATTTTTTAACAATTTTGCTCTTGAAGGCGGTTTTTTGGGTTTTAAGTGATAGTTTTATGTGGATGGATAACTCCACAAATGCAAAAAAAATAGAAAGGCCGAGACCGCGGATAACGGACAAAAAGTTGAGCCGGATGGTGCCAAAACATTTGTGGGCAATATGGGTATCAAAATAAAGATTTTACCTAGGACTTTAATGTAAAGTCAATCCATTTTGCTGTGTCCACCGTTTCGACACATATAAGTCAAAAATTAGACTCAAATGTCGCCGATATCCTTTAAAATATTCTGTAGTCATCCTGGACCACTTATTCGCCAGTATATCAGAAATTGGCTAAGAAATTGGCATGTAATAAGTTCCATATGCAAGCCCTAGTTAAGACCTTTAATTTGATACCAATATTGCCCAATAATATTTTGGCGCCATCCGGGGCCACGGTTTTTTCCGCTATCCACGGTCTCGATCTTCCAAATTTTTTTTTACATTTGTGGAGTTATCCAACAAAATAAAACAATCACTAATAACCCAAAAAACCGTCTTCAAGAGCAAAATTTAAAAAAAAATTGAGAAATTTTAAGGTATGTTACCCTTTTATACCCGACTTTACTTCACTTAAACTTGATGAACTCATCCAAATATTATTCGATTTTTAATAGCTATACATTTCTGGAAAGCGCATTAAATAACGTAGCCTACCGTGTGATTTAGTTAAAAAATAACGTTCGCTTTCGGGAAGAGTATAGGGCAAGAAGTTGAAGATTCATGAGAAAAAAAAAGAAAATGGTCACTTTAGGCCGCGTTATTACCTTCCCTGGGTAGTGTACCAAAAAACTGAATATGCCATTCGATTTAGCGGTTAATTCTTCGTATGGGTGGGTATCAATTTTTTTTCTTGTGCAAAATCCTAACTTTTTTCAGACATAAATCTAAACATACCTTGAAATTCTGGGAATTTGCGCGGTTTTCGGTGTAGCTCCATCCAGTTTTTGGAAAAGTGAAATTTTTTTTTCAGTTTACTCACTCTAAAACATCCTATTTTCATATTCCGGTGCCGGAGAGAATATCTAAAAAAAAACTCATCTAATATACATACATACATATACCCAACTGAGCTTACGATTTTCCTGCCCTTAGTCATTTACACCCCTTTTTCGCTTTTTTTTCTCTATGCGGTTGTCGCTTGTGACGCGACGACCCTCTGAATAGTTTAATGAATTAGAAACCGCATTGAAATTAATGATCTAATGTGTTGCAGCAACCGACAAAATTCTAAAACGATAAACGCACTGACGTTGTACAAATATCCTTTTTGTTCGCATTTTTTTGTCTTGCCTTTTGCCTTTGTGCGCGCTCTTTGTTGGAATATCTGTTTAATGTAAATGAATCTTTGACTTTAATAATAGCGGCAATAAAATTTATCAGATATTGTATACAAAAGGATTAAGTGCGTGCAAACATTGCTGAGCTACTGTGCCAAACACTATGCTGGCGGCAAGCGAGGGGTGTCTTACTCACACAGTGTACGATGCATATAAGGGGTGCCTGAAAGGTACATATGCACATTGGATAGCTTTGTATGTATGTATTTCTATAGTTGATATATCTGATCAATGAAGCGTTATGATTGCAATGTAAAGTGAGAAAACTTAGTGTGAAATTCATATTTGTTTAGCATCAAGTAGCAACAGCAATGCAAAGTCATTACAAATTTATTTCACGGAAAAACTTTTTTACTGTTTCGGGCTCCTCTTCGTCCTCACAAGCCCTACAGCAGTGGCGTAGTAACGGGGGGGGGGTTTGGGGACAAAAACCCCCCCCGAAAGATTCTTTTTGACCATAAACCATCTTTGACTTTATTAGCATACATTTCTTTTTCAGGAAAAAATCAATGAGAATAATAATTTTTCGAAATTGGTAATTCGAAATTTAGCGCTTTTTAACGAAGTATTACTTATAATTCTAGCGTTTGTTGAGCCGTAGGAAAGTGCAAGAACCGCAGGAATTTTACCACAATTTACATTCTTTGTACTTATATTCGCTCTTTTTTGGTAAAATTCCTACGGTTCCTGCACCCCCCTACTGCTCAACAAACGCTACAATTATTATACGGTATTGCTGTTATTAACATGCTAATAACAGAAAAGTAACGCCAATTATTTAAATTTCAAGTTTTCTTTCAATTACTTATCATCTTAATCAAATAATATTAGTATAAACTACAATGGGAATAAATATGCAATGTATAAGAGTATCTGAACTTGAGATTTTACTTAATGTCTGTCAAAATGGAATATTAAAAAACTAAATTATATAAGAAAATTATTATTTATAACCGTAGCACATAGGTAGAAATATTTTATTGGGTACATCTATTCCAAATTGCTTGTTTAATGCAAAATTTTAATAATTTGTGTTAAAAGTAGAGCTCTCGATTTTTTTTGAGCATTTTCGAGTAGCCCGAACAGTTGTTGTTGAAATGCTCGAAGAGTTGTTTGTTTATTACCCGTATGTTTGTACGGGCATTTGAACAATTCGGGTATTTTGAAGTTTTTTTTTTTTCTTTTTTTTATTATTATTTTTTTTCTTTATATGTAGTTTTTTTTATTTTTGTTTTTCCGATACACATTTTTTTTGTTTGTAAGCTCGAATGCTCGAATGTTTGTACGGGCATTTGAACATCAAACGGGCTTCAAACAAAAACGATCAGATCGAATTGCTCGATACCCGGGTATCTAGGGCTCTAGTTAAAAGTCGATTTTATTGAAAAATATATACAGTGACTCAAAAAAAAATCATTCGTTTAAAAATGTAAACAATTTTTCAATAAAAATCGCCTTAAGCAGGATTTCTAAGCTTATGGAAAATCCGAAAAATCGTAAAAATTTCTAAAAGTGGATTAAAAATTTCAAAGCGCGGCCAGAATTTATAGAAGATTTTGATGAGATTTCTAAGTGTACTGTTATGTAGCCAACCAATTTTAGTGTAAAAAGTGCTATTCTCAATTCTGTAAAAATTTCCGTCGATTTTAGTAATTTTTTTCTGTAGGGTGTTTGCGTTATATGTACGTGAGACCGTTCCAATTAAAATTTCCGAAAAGCCAATGAAATTTTTCAAAAAGTTGAATGTTGCATATTATTATATTACAATTGAATGAGCTGCAAAATTGCATACTCAAAAATCTTCTAAAAAATTTAGCTTTATAATACTTAGCCCCTTTTTATGATAAGTACTTCCTTAACTTTGAAAAATTGGAAATACTAAAAATACTGCCTAAAAAGTTAACAATAATCGCTGCTAAATATCTGGGGTACTTTCGAGCATCACCTACATTAACCAAGATATGCGTTAGAAATATAACCATTAAAATTAAATATAAAGCACAAAAAGAAAATTATTGTAGGTACATATGAAAAACCCTGTATCTAGTAGTGAAGTGCGGCTTTGTGCGACGTAATTTTTTGTCGGCTAACTACTAATTGTACTAGATATCATGTCCGAGGGTTAATTTGACTGAGTCTGACAGAGCAACATAACAAAACCAATTTTTAACATGAAAAAGAGTGATAATGTTTTTTAAATATCCCAACTTTAAAAGCTGAAAACTATAAACTTAGAATTATTGGAAACCAAGGATATTATTGAAAAGTGTTAATAATTACTTGAACCTTTAGGATTCATCACGATTACTTAAATGAAATGCTTTAAATAATAAATATTCAAGTTGAAACTAGCACTTAAAAATATGTAAGAAAAAAACAAAAAAATAAACTTCAGATATGCTAAGTTTCGAGCATCTGGGGCAAGTGGAGAGTATGGGGTCGGGAAAAAAGCGATGAATTATTGTTCCCCATTCTATTTCCAATATGTGGGTACATTTTTTTTCTGTAATTGTAACCATTTTACAAAATTCAATTTTGGGCGCATAAAACTTGAAAATCTACCTATGCGCGTAGATTTCCAGAAGAGAATATGAGACTTACTTTTGAAGTATAGTTAAAGGCCCTTGGCAACTGACAATCTGGCATGTCAAGCAGTGTGTATGTGTGAGTTTTTTTGTGTGTGTTAGTGCAATCGGCAGTCGTCGTGCTACACGTTCTTGTTCGGGCTCGCGTTGATGATAATCAAATCTTTTAGATATTTGCGTCAATCACCCGACACTCACACATATGTATACACTTCTTAACATTCCAGATTTAAAGTGGCCAAGGGCCTTAAGAGTTTGATATATGTATTATGAGCGATATTTGTGTACTAAAATGTTAAATTATAGTCTGAAAAAATTACATTTCGCTAGCTTAGAGTGCAAACTGTGTAATTCCACTTTTATGAAAAAGTGTATTTTTATGTAGAACGCTAGAAAAATCAAATACGCACCGCGCTAAACAAGTCTGATATTCTTGTCATATTTCTACTCGTTGTTATTCAGTGATACGCAAATTGTGTAAGTCCAAAAAGCGAAAAAAATTGTATAAGTCCAAAATATTTATATGAACAGAAATTTTTTTTCATTTCGATTTTTTTTTTCTTTTTTGTTTTTTGTCTCTCCTACAAAGTTTTAAAAAAGGACTTACACAATTTGCATTCTAAGCTAGCAATTTTTATCATTTGTAAAAAAATTTTAGTTTTTTTGGTAATTTTAATTTTGGTAAATTTTTTACATTGGCTGTGACCCTCCCCCCCCCGAAAAATTCTCTAGCTACGCCACTGCCCTACAGTAATCGTAATATGGAGCATTCATACTTTCTGCATGCTTTCCAAGGCATATATGGCCTGTTCAAAGCCCCGTCATTAGTGTAAGCTCGAAGCTTCCGGGTGCGAGTAGACTGTTTGACCTTCTGGTGTACTAGTTGGGCCAAAAGAGCTAAGTATGGTTACAAGTACTCAGACTTTGCCACCTGTCATTTGTTTCTTTGAAGCACAGCTCCTTCAATGTGAGCTGGTAGCGAGTGGTATATCCAAACCCTTCCACGAGATTGAAAGTGGAGCGAATGTGTCTCTTCTAGCAAATTCGTCTGCCAACACGTTTCCCGGTATGTTACAGTGTTCAGGCACCCATACAAGGTAAATGGCAAACTGATCAGCTATCTCATTTAGAGATCTGCGACAATGCCACTGTTCTGGATTTACACACATATGACACTTCCAAGCGTTTTCAGTGCAGCCTGGTTGTCTGAGAGGATGGAAACGTATTTACATTCGCTTTTCTTTGCTTTCAAGAACTCAACCACCTCCTATAACCAGGGCCGCGGAGAGGGGGGGGGGGCAGCCAGGGCAAACGCCCTGGGGCCCGGAAGGTTTTTGGGGGCCCGGAAAGGCAAAGCTGTATTGACTGTACTCGAACTAGGATTTCATAGATACATACATAGGTATTTTGTTACTACAAAAAATTGTTTTAAAATTGAAGTGTTTAACTAAACCAAATCACCAAACTAAAATTATAAGCATCCAATCAAATATTTACCTTCTTTATACATGGGCAAATCCTAGAAAAGTGAGTTGAAATTGAGGAAAATCGACTTTGATTTAGAGTTTCCAAAGTACCGCAATTGGCAAGGTGGTGAACCAAGCTTCTCAGAAATATTTACTTTTTAAATGAAAAATGTTGGTAACCCTGTTTAAATTGATTTCAAAGAGGTATACAAAATTTAAAAAATTATTAAAAACAATACCATTATCTATCTATTATTTCCATGATTTTATAGTTAGATACTAGAGTTATTACCAGGAACAAGTGCAAGAAGGATTAAATAAATAAACTGACATTGCGATTAAATTTAGTTTTTTGTGGAAGTATCAGGATCTGTCGGAAGAAGAGCTCAGAGAAAAGGTAACGGCATTCTGCACGATTTATGGCATAGATATTTCTACGGATCTAATACATAGATGAAATCATTTATCTCAAAGCCATCCACTTAACAAATTTGGGATGTGATTCGCTGCCACCATTAAAACTTCTGAACAAACTTCATAACTTGAAGATGGAAGTATTATTTCCTAACATCTGCATAGCACTAAGAATATTTTGCACACTTCCAGTCAGTGTGGCTGAAGGGGAACGTTCTTTCAGTCTATTGTCTCGCGTAAAAAATTTTTTGCGTTCTACTATGAGTCAAAATAGCTTGACAAGCCTTGGAACATTGGCATTGGCGTCCAGCCTTGCTCGCAGCATTAGTTTCGACTCAGTAATTTCCATATTCGCAGACCAAAAAGCACGGAAGGTTTTCCTTGGATGATTCAAGCTCTTAAAATGTATTTAAAAAAGTTAATGTAAGCAAATCAAACAATGGGCCATATTAATAAAAACCAAGCAAATGCTTTTACTCAAAATTTCAAAAATTTGACATTAATTTGTATGAACCAAATTTCAAAATTTGAGTAAAAGGTCTGAAATTTTGAGCAAAAGCAAATGCTTGGATTTTATTAATATGACCCAATGAGATCTAACATTTTAATTTATGTACATATGTATTGGGGTCTATACACAGTGCGTCTGACTCGCGAGTCATCTGTGTACGTGTTGACTCGCTGTCATTCTGGGCTCTCTTGTGTCATTCATTTGTGAATAGTTTTCATTGCAGAAGGTTCGAAATGAATATCTCAGACGACCTGTATATATATGTACATACTTCGATGAATTCAAGTAAAAAAAATTTTATCTTCCTCAATATCGAACTTATTGACAAACATTTTTGAAAATAAAATATATTTTTTCTTTTCGTTATTTATTTTTTAAACGGTTTGGAAATTAACTGACAAAATTTGACAGGCGAGTCACAGCAAAATATCAAACAAATTTTGATTTTCTTGAGTCATGCCAGAGTCATGTCGTTGTAACTACTACATGCGCATTTTCACTAATACACCTAAACTGACTCTTGCATCAGACGCATCGTCCATAGACCCTATATGTGAGTGCTCTAGTAAATATTATTTTATATGAAATAAAACTGACAATGTCCGTAAACGCGAACTGTCCCAGGGGCCCGGCTCGGCTCTCTGCGGGCCTGCCTATATCCCTTTTATGCTTTAGCCTATGTAGAAAATTCGACAGCCAAGCCTTCCCTCGATGAACAAAACTCATTAAGAGTCGCTTATCAAACCCGTCCGGATATACATATATGTATTTGTTGTTTCAGGATATCAATATTATACATTTTTGGCAGACTTATGGAACTTTACGCGTTGGCACAGGCGAGTACCTAAGATGGTTTAATGATGAGATAAGCAAGAAGGTAGACCATGAAATAAGATGCTGTGACCCATAAATCTTTCCTACCGAGACCCAAGGGTGGCAACAGAGGTGAGACGTTCTCTGCTGTCAGGTATTACCTAGTTCAAGCTCGAATTCGCCCATTTTCACTGATATTTGATACCTTTTATTCTGAGCGTTTTGGTGAATCCTCTTACAAATATGTATGAATTCCTGAGCGTGACTAATTTTGTATAGCAAACAATGCGTAGATAACTGCATATGAATGTTTATATGTATGAAAATAAAACAATGTTTAATAAATTCACAGTTAATATGTAATTATGTGGTGGAATTTATTGGAAAACCGCAAATTGCCAATAATTTCCGCAACCGCCACTCATTGCTCATTTATTCCGTTTGCTAATTACAAATGCGACAAAAATCGCGCGATGGTAAAGTCAAATAAGAGCTCAACACAATGGGCAATAATGCCGTCGAGCGCGTCAAAATACAATTGGGAAGGGTAACAACAGTAAATTATTTATGTACATGGATACGTGCATGTATGTATGTATTTGCATTAATAAATAAGCAAATTGCTGTTGTTGCTGTGGCTGTTTAGCGAAGGCGGAGACAAAATTATGGGACTCCATATCCGCAAAACACAGGCAGACATTGTACAGCAATGCGCATATGCATCCATATATGTAAAGATGTATCTACCAGTGGCGGACGCTTCAAACAAGCGAAAAAGCCCGGCCTAAATATTTTCTTTCATTTCATTTGACGAATTTCTTTAAAATGTGTTTATTTTACGCTTGAAATGTGTTTACTATTTAAGTTCTTCAATGTGTTTATTACTTAAGTTCTCATGGCGTGTTAGTTCATCAACGTAGCGTTACAATAATACAGTCCCCACTGTAACATTCGAGAACTTGCGCCTAAAACCCGTCTAGGAAAATAGCACAAATACACCACCAACCCACCTCATAATGTGTATTTTGTTTGTACAGCAAATCACAGCACAATCTGGGTTAGTAAACATGCCTTAACAGTTTCACACATGGGCTTTTGTGAGGCTTTCAAAAGAAAATAACAAAGCTGACTTTTTTTATTTTACACATCAAATTTTTATGCGAATAAAAAGCTAAGCACAATACCAAAATCAAACAAAAGCTGCAATTTAAAAAAAGACGAATCTCAAAATCAAACAATTCGCGACTTTTGCTAATTCGACTTTAGTTTTTCAAACACTGCTTAAAAGTTAAGCTAAGCAGCCTTTTTTTAGTGAGTGTTATAATAAGCAAATCCACTTGCTACTGCTTAAATTCCCGTCGGTATAAGAAAACTAAAAAGCTCTGCGTTTTCGTGTGGGAGATTTCTCTATAAGTTTGGCGTCAGCAATTAATTCAGTTGAATTCTTCCCAAATTAATCTAATAAAAATATCTACTCTTTTGTAGACGATTCACGTATATATTATATATTATTATATTATATCAAAATTTAATTATTCTTCATCATCCTCATTTATTCTAATACTTTCAATTTCATAAGGTATGAGTATAAACAACAAACCAAATATGTACACCGAATTTAATCAAAGTCAATGAGGGAAACGCAATCAGACTTTCAGATAGTACAGCAAAGAAAATTCCATAAATGGCTAATGGCTTCATACATAGGCTTGCGCAGCCAATTTATGCTAGGACCTCCACTGGTATGTACGACTGCATTTCGATCGATATGCAAAATATGCCACAAAACACGAACATTGACCGCAATAATTTTTGCAAAAGCGTATGGCATGTCAATATTGTTATTTTTTCTTATTGTTGTTGTTGCTGATGCTGTTTTATTGCGTTTGGGTTTATTTACATATGTATTATGCAGTTGTTGTTGCACTTGCGTTGAGCTTGTTCACTGGCCAATAACTTTTTTATGCACATTTGTATGTATGTATGTAGGTATAGGCGTTGGTTGGAGCCACCATTTCGATTTTTGCATTCCGATTTTTTTTTGTTATTGTATATTGTTGTTGCATCATGGCTGCCAACTCGTAAATTCGTTGTTTTTGGCATTTTTACTAGCGCACCAAATGGCAAAAGAATGGGCACAAAACAACCACAAAATAAGCTCGGAAACAGCTGCGACACCAGCCACCAACCACAACAACAAGCAACAGTGACAAAAAAAAAATCAGTTGCGGAAATATGCGCACACGCGCTCAAACAAACAAACAGACATATGTACATACAGTCGTACATATTAATACAGATTAAGCGCTGATGGGGTTTTGTGTATTTACGGAATTTATTTTCAAAGCTAGCCAACAACTCGAAGCAGACACATCCATTGAAACATATGCAGATATTACGTTCAACCGCTAACCCGTCGGAGCTTCGCACCATGCACTATGCGCCATGTGGCAACATTTTTGAATTATCCGAGACCGAGTCGCTCATTGCGGTGGAGTCCCGAGCATTTTCAGTGCAAAGAATGCACTACCATTTTTAACGGTTTTCACCCTCTGCCACTGTCTTCCACTCACATCACCCACAACCGCAGCCCGACAATAGATAGTCACTGTTGCATGCTGCAGCTTTGGCTTCCTTTTATATTGCAAGCAAAGCTTGTTTTGACTATAGAGTTGCCATAAATTGGCGATTCGCGTTTACGCTTGTGCAATTTTTCTTGTTTTCAATTTCGAACAGCCACAGCGTTCTGGTTTTTTATACTATTTATTGGTTTTGTATAGCGTTCCGGAGTGAATGCTCATTGAGCGGTTGTGTGTGTAGTTTTAAACCTCGACGTAGTTTATCGAGTTCACGCTTGAATGAGCGCCATATTTAATGTGCTGAAGGATTGTGGTTTCAATGACAAACAAGTGAAAAAATTATTTTGGAAAATCAGTGAACAGTAGACTCGGTGTAGAGGAAACGCTGAATTGAGAGCATTACTAAAAAAAAACCTTTCATTGAAACTCCATTCAAAAGTTTTTGAAAATATCGCTAGAAAGAAGCAAGTCATCAATAACTTACCCGCACACGAGCCTCGGTCAAATTCGTCCACATGGCAATCTCTTCACGAGTCGACATATCCGGATAACGATTACGACTGAATGTATGCTCCAGCTCTTGCAGTTGTTGAGATGTGAAATGTGTACGCTGGCGGCGTTGCCGTTTGTTTTTCTTATCGTTTTTCGGCTCATCTGTGGTCGTTGTCATCGGTTCGTCATGACCGGAACTTGATATGTTTTCGGTTTTGATTGTGGTCTCATTGATGGAGCGATTACCTGTTAAAAAAAGTGAAAGCAAACAGAAAAGAGAAATATGTTTTAGTAAATAATATTTTGTGTTTAAAAGCATTTACAACAAGAGCCAACCTACATACATATGTACATACATATGTTCACGGTGAGCTTAAACAACTTATTATGAAAAGTCAAAGTAACCAAGATATTATTTCATGGTTGTATTCTTGGACATATTAGAAGATGTTCTGAGCCAAAATTGAAATCATTCATCGGACACATTTTGAGAAATTCCATGTTTTTTTTAAAATGGTAAATTTTTTCTTTTCATGCGAGCCCCTGTTCTTTTTATGGCAGCCACGGTAAAATGACTGTGCTGTTCTTCTAGTATATAAGTGTATAGTAAAATTCATTACAGTAAAAATACATTTTAAGACGTTTATTATTTATTATATATAATATTTTAATATAAACATAAAAAGGTTGACAGTTTTTTTTACATATGAAGAATATTATATTCACATACAGTTTTCTTCAAATTCTCCATATAATTTGGGTTATTTGGTCTAGTTCGATACTTATAATCCCATGTTTTTTTGAAATCATAATGCACAGCCTCCATGGCTTGCTCTGAATGATACCCTAATCCTATTCCATGCCTTGAACAAAAATCTTCTATACGAAAAAAGAACTGTATGCACTTTTGGGGTTATGGGTATAGAAAGATCGTTGTAACTCTTTCGGAAATTAGAAATACAATTAATATAATTACTTTTCAAATCAATAGTGAAGCAAGATTCGACCATTGAATGAAAATCGTTAAAAGTTTTTAAGTATTTGAGGCGCTCTAAAGGACATAGACATCTTAATACATCGGTGTTTTCCAATAATTTCTTCCAACTATTGCGTTAATGTGGGCTGAGAAGTTCTATGTCCAATAAAAGATTTTTCGTGGTTGCTCAGGTTTTGATGGGAATAGTTGTAAGAAATTATTGGAAAACACCGATGTATTAAGAAGTATATTTCCTTTAGAGCGCCTAAAATACGTAAAAGCTTTTAACGATTTTCATTCAGTGGTCGAATCTTGCTTCACTATTGATTTGAAAAGTAATTATATTAACTGTATTTCTAATTTCCGAAAGAGTGACAACGATCTTTCTATACCCATAACCCCAAAAGTGCATACAGTTGTTTTTTTTCATATAGAAGATTTTTGTTCAAGGCAGGGAATAGGATTAGGGTATCATTCAGAGCAAGCCATGGAGGCTGTGCATTATGATTTCAAAAAAACATGGGATTATAAGTATCGAACTAGACCAAATAACCCAAATTATATGGAGAATTTGAAGAAAACTGTATGTGAATATAATATTCTTCATATTTAAAAAAAAACTGTCAACCTTTTTATGTTTATATTAAAATATTATAAATAATAAATAATAAACGTCTTAAAATGTATTTTTACTGTAATGAATTTTACTATACACTTATATACTAGAAGAACAGAACAGTCATTTTACCGTGGGTGCCATAAAAAGAACAGGGGCTCGCATGAAAAGAAAAAATTGACCATTTTAAAAAAAACATGGAATTTCTCAAAATGTGTCCGATGAATGATTTCAATTTTGGCTCAGAACATCTTCTAATATGTCCAAGAATACAACCATGAAATAATATCTTGGTTACTTTGACTTTTCATAATAAGTTGTTTAAGCTCACCGTGATGTTAACAAGCAGAAAAAATCTATCAGTAAACATGATTGGTAAATAAATCGGTAAATTCAAAGTTCAAGGTGTATTAAAAAAAATTAAACAAGGGATCTATGTAGAATTAAAATTTTTTCTACTCAGAATTATGCGCCATACCTTTTTAAATTTAAGCAACAGAACATTTGAGGTTTTAGCGAACTTTAGATATGCCTAATTTTTTTTTGAACTATTAGTCTTAAGAATTTGAGTTACAGTAGGCGCACAAGGACCAGCAAGTTGTTCTCATAGTCGGACATGGGCAAAGAGAGCTCTTTGTGCTGCGAGCGTAAAAAAATTTATACGTACACAAATGCAGAGCATAATTATTTCAGCGAGGAAACGATTCAGTTCGCCTTCAACAGTGATGGAAGCAGGTTGATGCCTTTTTTTGTCCGTAACAACAGTGGGCGACTGATGTATGCAATTTTTTTAAAATGTTTAATATTGGTTGGGAAATTGATTATTTTTTTATTTTAAATATTCTCAATAGTGTTAAATAGAGCCATTTGAAATCAAATGAAGTATTATTTTTGATGCCATTTTCAACTCTTTGAAATTGAAAATGGGTTAATTTTTTATGCTTTTATATTGAAATTGCAATTAATTCGAATGTGAATCGAAATAAATCAACATTTATTTTTTATTAAATTTGCATCTACAAACATACCTATTTTTAATATAACCTCTATCTTCATGCTATAAAATCTGATATAATTAAATTTTCATCAACACACGAAGTTACGAAAAAATTTTGAACTTTGCCTCACTGTGCAATTTTAAGCACACTACTACATGCTCACGCTCTCTGCTTGTTCGCTTGTGATGGTGCCCATGCTTGCTCATAGTCAATCCGCACAACGGTAAGCACGACCGTATTCCGAACTACAGTGGTTCGAATACAGTGTTTTGCACTTCCATAAAGATTTTTTTAAATGTTACTACCCCAATACATGAACCGCAGGTAGCTTATTTCATGCTCATTAATTGGGAATACATATGATGAAGAGCTCTTAAGCACCCACACACTAATAATTTGTTTACTCTAAATTGTACAAATCAAGATTAGTTGTACGTACAAATCGATTACGTGTGTTCTTTTTTTGTTGCTTCGAGTGTTTTAAATTTTATTATCAGTGCGGCACAGAACCCAAAGCAACTACAATCAATAACTACTATCCCGTCGGTACAGACAAATATTCAAAAATTTCCTGAGACATACCCTGTTGAAAAAATCTCTAGTTCCCAACCTAGAAATCTAGCTTCTAGTGCATTTTTCGCAACTACTAGTGCGAGCTAAATCCCTTTTGCATATTGCCAATTGTCACCCTCTGCACTACGTTTTCGATAGTTCCTAACTAGTATTAAATTCTATAGTTTCAACTAGTTCATTTAATGGCACAATTTCGATAGTTCTGAACTAGCTTCAAGTTTCTAAAAATTCCACAGTTTACATTTAAGCAGCATTTGACACATCAAACAAGTGGCTCGGTAGCACAGTGGCTAACGTGTCTGACTTTAGATGGTGCGACCATGGCTCGATTGCTGTATCGACAGCGGCCAATAATTTCTTTAAACTTTTTTTTTATTGAATAAAAATATAAAAAATATTTAAAAATTAAACAAATTGCACGTTTTATTCAATAGGGATTTAACTAAAAAAATATTTTTGGGAAAACGCAAAAAACTTATAATTTGAAAGAGTTTACTTCTACGGCTTACTACAAGATCGCTTCTATTTCCGCAATTGTTATCTTTTTGAGTATTTTATAAGAGTAAACTCAAAGGAATGGCCCAGTTATTGAAATATATATGTACCAAAATCCCAAAAATCGAAAATTTCGAGTTAAATCGCTATAGAATAAAACGTGCGAAATAAGAAACATATTCATGGGGATCGAATAAACTAGTTAACTAGTATTCTCCTAGGACTTGCTCAATCAAACGCCAAAATTTCATTTCACACAAGTGAAGATGCAAATAGAATACTCCGTATATATGTAAGATGCTTCACTAACCATCTGAGAATTGCAGAAATATACAAAGCCGACGGCAATTGAACGAACGAAAAATTTTCATAGAATTTTTGTCACTTCGAAATTGCATACAAATCAAAGTGCGTTTTATAATGGTCACTGAATTTACTCGTTCTGAACTGTGAGGGTCTAACTACAATTGATTTAGTTCCCTTTTGACACCTTTTCGCTAGTTCGGAACTAGAAATTTTGCTCACTAGTTATTGAGTTCCCTGCAGGGTATCTACTTACATATGTATGTAAATACCCGCTGCCACTGATGACTTGTCAAACAATGACAAAAACAGTCAAACATTAACAACAACAATAGATGTACCTAATCAATCGGTAAGGTAAGTAATCATAAATTGTGGTAATGATAGTGTAAACATTTGATTTTTTCGGTTTTTCATTCCAGAGTTCTTGTCTCATACATATTATCGGCGCCTTCTACTTTGAGAGAGAGAGATATAGCGTTATTTATTTACAGAGAGCTAGATATACAAAAATTGTGTGTTTAGGTATTTTGAATTAAGTAAAAGAAGTTCGCTGGCATTGCGGTAAACCCCACGAAGTACTGAGCAACTTTTGCCAAACGATTTATGAGCGAAATCAATGAAGTACGTAATACAGGAGACCTTCAACGTTAAACTGCGTTTTAGCCTAGTATGCGTTTGTGTTCAAACTTAGAAATAAACAAGACTGTAACATAAGGATTGTTTGCATTAAATAATCTTTTAATTAGTGATGGGCGAGTCCGAGATGTTTTATTCGATTCTCTCGATTGTTGAAACATCTCGAATGCTCTCGATGGTTTTCATTCGTATTCGAGTCAAGTCGTAAATGGCCGTCAGTCGAAACAATCGCTAAAACATCTCGGACTCGCCAACGATTCCTCTCGTTTTCAAAGCAACCCTACAACATCTCGGACTCGCTGCAAAAAATACATAATAATTGTTGTTGCCGCTTGAATATTAAAATTGCTTTACAAAACATACAGAGTGGTACAAATCTATTGCCGTTGTTGCTACTCGTAAAATTCATTTGTCTCATAAGCGTCTCACTTCAGAAAATTTATTAATGTTTAAATAATTAATTATTATTACGATTCGGAAAAATCGTTTCGTCATTCCCACAGCCAGTGGCGGATCCACGGGGGGGTTTTGGGGGTTCAAGCCCCCCTTGTGGTTTATCATAGATCCCAAATTAATGCCTTTATAGATTCTGCGCCCAAATTTCCCAAACTGATCAAGGAAAACTCTATCATTCCAAAAGCAATGGTTGGATGGGTTTAGCTGTCCAAAGGCAAAACTCGACATTTATTTTCATTTATTTTCAGATTATATTTTATATGCACATATCCACAAGGTGGAACAGGTACAATTGAATCAGTTCATTAAAATAGTTGTCCTTGTAGGCAATAATAACATACAATTACAACTTATAGTTAAATAGAAAATACCCGAAATTTAGAGGAATTAAAATTCAACAACTATTTACATCGAAGGTTGAGTGTATAGCTATTTCACGAAAAACCATTTTCGATCATCAGCACTCTTTCCGGAAGTGGATGCTACCGGGGATTGAACCCGAGTACATTCCATCTTCAGCCTCAATGACCCAACGCATAAACATATTGAAAATGAAAAAGGCAAAAGTGGGGAAAATCCAACAGGTTGCACAGAGTCTCAATGGCCGAGTGTGTTTATGCATTGGGTCATAGCGGCGAAAGATGGAATGTACTCGGGTTCAATCCCCGGTAGCATCCACTTCCGGAAAGAGTGCTGATGATCGAAAATGGTTTTTCGTGAAATAGCTATACACTCAACCTTCGCTGTAAATAGTTGTTGAATTTTTTTCCACTTACCCCAACAATTAAAAATTGACTTAAATAAAAATTTCGTGCTGAGCACTAAAAAACTCTTTCAAGTAAACATTAGAGGAATTAAATCTAATACAAAAGCGCGTACTATACAATCAAATCAACCACCAAAAACAAGAAATAAAACGAGTACGAAGTTAAAATACTACAAGCGATTCATTCATAAAATTTAAATGTTTCTACAAAGGATAAAAAAAGTGGCAACAGAGCTTTTCATCAGATCAAGGTTTTTATAAAATTCTAAAATTTGCAGCCCGGCTCATTTTCAACCATCTTTGCAGTGGCGGTAGAGTATGAATAGAAACAATAACTAAATGTCAAGCAAAAGAAATGTCAAAATAAATTTATTTTTCGCCGCGAAAAAACAAACGAATTCGAGCTTGAAAAATGATGGGAAGGAACTCGCGAAGTCATCATCTTTTTTTGACTAAACGATTTCCACCTCACTCGGTCAAAATACCGAATTTTCCCTTCCTATTCTGAAAAAAACGTTGTAAATCTAAAGACTTTCGCTGTTAAATCAACTACTTTCCGCAGTTGAAATGTGCCCAACAACGCTCCGTTGTTGTTTCAAAGGTGCGAGCGTTGTTGAGTTAAGTCAATAACGGAGATTGTTGGAAAAAATTTTCACCTAAAAATTAATTTTTGTTTGCATTTTACTCTTCATCTTCTCTCCGCCCGGGTCCCAACTGCAAATATGTAGCCTCCGCTTGTTCTCCTATTCTTCTCTCCTTCTTATCATTCACTGGTTGCTATCCTTATTTCTTATTCTGATTTTTCTTCTTTATTTTATATTCTCCTGCGGATTCGAACAATGACATCAACCTGAAATTCTATTCAATCATCACATAGTGGAACATTCAACATTATATTGAATTTTAGTAACCTATTTATACTTCCATTTCCTAAAAAAGAATCCATGAATTATTTGAATCATTGTAAAAATAAAATTTAAAAAAAAATATGTTCTCATTAGTTTTGTTTACAGCGGAAACTGTTGGGTCAAATACTTTTGCCTTTAAATCAACAACGGGGAGAAAATTGTTGCTAAAAATAAACTTTTTTTTGGATTTTTCTCTTCATCTTCTCTCACTAATTTTTTTTTTTTTTTTTGTTGGTTTTCTCACAAAAAAATATTTTCTCACAAAAAATATTTTAAAAGCAAGAAAGTTTTTGAAACAACAACGGCCGTTTTTGAATAAATTGTTGGGTCAAAAACTTTTCTGTAAAAACAAATACTTTTGCTGTTGAATCAAAGACGGAGATTCAACAGCGGAAAGTTGTTGGTTTAGCTACGGGTATTTTTTTCAGAGTATACAACATACGTTCTTTGGTTGCACGTTTGAAAATTTAGAACACGCAGTAGCGACCTCGCGCTTCAAATTATATCATATAATAACTGCTACCCTTCACTAGGTGTCGCGCAGTGGTCAAGTTTATAATAAAGTAGCTTCAGAGCCATCTGAAGGCCTAACACCCGCATATGCCGGCTTTTTTAATTTATGAATTTATTAAATACATGTACGTTATACATGTTATTTAGAACTTCAATTGAAATCTCCTGCACTTTATGTGATGACATAGATATTGTTAATTTGGAGGGTTTTGAGTTTAGTGTTTTTAAGGTGCGGGAAATGGTGCAACTAGTATATAGAATAATAATAGTAGGTGGTATTAGTCCATATTTTCACCAGCGTCTGCCCTTAAAAACATCTTCCAAAAAAAATTTTCAAACCCCCCCCCTTGCCGAAATCCTGGATCCGCGCCTGCCCACAGCAAACCTATAACAAGAGATTTAAACCATTTTAGCCACTACAAACTAACAATCGTAACTATTTATTTCTCTCGTATCCACTTGATGCGTTTAATCTAAAATACATAGCCATCATAATCGAAGTAAGCAAAAATGTGTAAAAAATCGTTTTAATCGGTTTCGATTGTGGTCTCATTGATGGAGCGATTACCTGTTAAAAAAAGTAAAAGCAAACAGAAAAGAAAAATATGTTTTAGTAAATAATATTTTGTGTTTAAAAGCATTTACAACAAGAGCCAACCTACATACATATGTACATACATATGTTAACAAGCAGAAAAAATCAATCAGTAAACATGATTGGTAAATAAATCGGTAAATTCAAAGTTCAAGGTGTATTAAAAAAAATTAAACAAGGGATCTATGTAGAATTAAAATTTTTTCTACTCAAAATTATGCGCCATACCTTTTTAAATTTAAGCAACAGAACATTTGAGGTTTTAGCGAACTTTAGATATGCCTAATTTTTTTTTGAACTATTAGTCTTAAGAATTTGAGTTACAGTAGGCGCACAAGGACCAGCAAGTTGTTCTCATAGTCAATCCGCACAACGGTAAGCACGACCGTATTCCGAACTACAGTGGTTCGAATACAGTGTTTTGCACTTCCATAAAGATTTTTTTAAATGTTACTACCCCAATACATGAACCGCAGGTAGCTTATTTCATGCTCATTAATTGGGAATACATATGATGAAGAGCTCTTAAGCACCCACACACTAATAATTTGTTTACTCTAAATTGTACAAATCAAGATTAGTTGTACGTACAAATCGATTACGTGTGTTCTTTTTTTGTTGCTTCGAGTGTTTTAAATTTTATTATCAGTGCGGCACAGAACCCAAAGCAACTACAATCAATAACTACTATCCCGTCGGTACAGACAAATATTCAAAAATTTCCTGAGACATACCCTGTTGAAAAAATCTCTAGTTCCCAACCTAGAAACCTAGCTTCTAGTGCATTTTTCGCAACTACTAGTGCGAGCTAAATCCCTTTTGCATATTGCCAATTGTCACCCTCTGCACTACGTTTTCGATAGTTCCTAACTAGTATTAAATTATATAGTTTCAACTAGTTCATTTAATGGCACAATTTCGATAGTTCTGAACTAGCTTCAAGTTTCTAAAAATTCCACAGTTTACATTTAAGCAGCATTTGACACATCAAACAAGTGGCTCGGTAGCACAGTGGCTAACGTGTCTGACTTTAGATGGTGCGACCACGGTTCGATTGCTGTATCGACAGCGGCCAATAATTTCTTTAAACTTTTTTTTTATTGAATAAAAATATAAAAAATATTTAAAAATTAAACAAATTGCACGTTTTATTCAATAGGGATTTAACTAAAAAAATATTTTTGGGAAAACGCAAAAAACTTATAATTTGAAAGAGTTTACTTCTACGGCTTACTACAAGATCGCTTCTATTTCCGCAATTGTTATCTTTTTGAGTATTTTATAAGAGTAAACTCAAAGGAATGGCCCAGTTATTGAAATATATATGTACCAAAATCCCAAAAATCGAAAATTTCGAGTTAAATCGCTATAGAATAAAACGTGCGAAATAAGAAACATATTCATGGGGATCGAATAAACTAGTTAACTAGTATTCTCCTAGGACTTGCTCAATCAAACGCCAAAATTTCATTTCACACAAGTGAAGATGCAAATAGAATACTCCGTATATATGTAAGATGCTTCACTAACCATCTGAGAATTGCAGAAATATACAAAGCCGACGGCAATTGAACGAACGAAAAATTTTCATAGAATTTTTGTCACTTCGAAATTGCATACAAATCAAAGTGCGTTTTATAATGGTCACTGAATTTACTCGTTCTGAACTGTGAGGGTCTAACTACAATTGATTTAGTTCCCTTTTGACACCTTTTCGCTAGTTCGGAACTAGAAATTTTGCTCACTAGTTATTGAGTTCCCTGCAGGGTATCTACTTACATATGTATGTAAATACCCGCTGCCACTGATGACTTGTCAAACAATGACAAAAACAGTCAAACATTAACAACAACAATAGATGTACCTAATCAATCGGTAAGGTAAGTAATCATAAATTGTGGTAATGATAGTGTAAACATTTGATTTTTTCGGTTTTTCATTCCAGAGTTCTTGTCTCATACATATTATCGGCGCCTTCTACTTTGAGAGAGAGAGATATAGCGTTATTTATTTACAGAGAGCTAGATATACAAAAATTGTGTGTTTAGGTATTTTGAATTAAGTAAAAGAAGTTCGCTGGCATTGCGGTAAACCCCACGAAGTACTTAGCAACTTTTGCCAAACGATTTATGAGCGAAATCAATGAAGTACGTAATACAGGAGACCTTCAACGTTAAACTGCGTTTTAGCCTAGTATGCGTTTGTGTTCAAACTTAGAAATAAACAAGACTGTAACATAAGGATTGTTTGCATTAAATAATCTTTTAATTAGTGATGGGCGAGTCCGAGATGTTTTATTCGATTCTCTCGATTGTTGAAACATCTCGAATGCTCTCGATGGTTTTCATTCGTATTCGAGTCAAGTCGTAAATGGCCGTCAGTCGAAACAATCGCTAAAACATCTCGGACTCGCCAACGATTCCTCTCGTTTTCAAAGCAACCCTACAACATCTCGGACTCGCTGCAAAAAATACATAATAATTGTTGTTGCCGCTTGAATATTAAAATTGCTTTACAAAACATACAGAGTGGTACAAATCTATTGCCGTTGTTGCTACTCGTAAAATTCATTTGTCTCATAAGCGTCTCACTTCAGAAAATTTATTAATGTTTAAATAATTAATTATTATTATTATGCACGACACTGTTTAGTTGTGATTGCAATAATGCAGCGTCTATGTATAGCATATTTTTCAATTTGGTTAATTTATTTATGTATTTGCCTCACTTCCATTAAAAATCCTACTTTCTTTATCAACAAACCTCATTCAGTTTATTTTATCAACTAAAACATATCATCAAAACAACAGCCGGCCCGCCGACTCGGAACAATCGCAAAAACATCTCGCTTGTGTAGTCGAGATGTCATCGAAACAACCTCCGACTCGCCGACTCGGAACAATCGCAAAAACATCTCGATTGTGTAGTCGAGGAGCGAGTCAACTTTTGACTCGATTGTGATTTTGCAACGATGGCGATTCTCTCGATTGTCTAAACATCTCGGACTCGCCCATCACTACTTTTAATTTGAAGGGGAAAAATCGTTTCGTCATTCCCACAGCCAGTGGCGGATCCACGGGGGGGTTTTGGGGGTTCAAGCCCCCCCTTGTGGTTTATCATAGATCCCAAATTAATGCCTTTATAGATTCTGCGCCCAAATTTCCCAAACTGATCAAGGAAAACTCTATCATTCCAAAAGCAATGGTTGGATGGGTTTAGCTGTCCAAAGGCAAAACTCGACATTTATTTTCATTTATTTTCAGATTATATTTTATATGCACATATCCACAAGGTGGAACAGGTACAATTGAATCAGTTCATTAAAATAGTTGTCCTTGTAGGCAATAATAACATACAATTACAACTTATAGTTAAATAGAAAATACCCGAAATTTAGAGGAATTAAAATTCAACAACTATTTACATCGAAGGTTGAGTGTATAGCTATTTCACGAAAAACCATTTTCGATCATCAGCACTCTTTCCGGAAGTGGATGCTACCGGGGATTGAACCCGAGTACATTCCATCTTCAGCCTCAATGACCCAACGCATAAACATATTGAAAATGAACAAGTAAGGAAGCCTAAGTTCGAGTGGAATCGAACATTAGATACTCAGCTGTATGCTTTCATTGTTTGTTTGCGTTTGTTCGATATAGGGTGTATTTTATATAAAGCGAGTGCCGCATAAAGTGGGCGTAGCCACGCCCATTTTCAACATTTTTATCAGTCATCCAACTAAGAATATGAATATTATTCTTTGTGCAAAATTTCATTCCTTTATGACTTCTAGTTACAAAGAAGTCTTGTTACAAATTCCCAAAGGGTGTTCCAGAAATATCTTTGTTAAAAAGTAGGCGTGGTCATAAACCGATTTCAATAAATTTTTGCGTGTCTATTAACACAAGTTATAAAAGTGGATAAACCAAGTTTCGTCACAATATCTCAATTATTTGTCGAGTTGTGGGCTCTGAAATCTCGTTGATTCCTTTGTCTGAAAAGAGGCGGTGCCACGCCCATTTTCCGAAATTTTTCTATTTTTTGTTTCCGATCTATTGTAGAACTCATGCCACAAAATTTCAATGAATTATCTTTATATTTGACAAAGATATCGCTTAAAATGTTTTTATTAGGCCACTTTATGATACCCATATATAAAAGTGGGCGTGGTCGTCAACCGATTTCGCTAAAATTTCGAACATGTATTACTACAAGTAGTGAAAGTGTATAGACCAAGTTTCGTCATAATATATCGATTATTTGTCGAGTTATGGGCTCAGAAATCTCGTATATTCCTGCTTCTAAAAGGAGGCGGTGCCACGCCCATTTTCCAAAATTTTTGTATTTTTTGTTTTATGTCCATAGTTGGACACCTTCCATAAAATTTCAATGATATATCTTTATATTTGACAGAGATATCGCTTAAAATGCTTTTATTAGGCCACTTTATAATACCCATATATAAAAGTGGGCGTGGTCGTCAACCGATTTTGGCAATTTTTCGTCCAAACATTTGCCTAAGTAAGTATATCACGCCTACCAAATTTCATCGATATATCTTCAACGGTTTCTGAGTTACGACTCATAAAACTTTCAATGTTTGCCCCTTAATAAGTGGGCGTGGCACCGCCCATTTTCCAAAATTTCACCATATTTCTTCATAAGGGCCTGAGCTCAATACGTGTGTGAAATTTTATCACTCTAGCTCTATTAGTGACCGAGATACAAAATTTCCGATTTTTACTATATAGGGGAGGTGGGCGTGGTCATGGTCCGATTTCGCCCATTTTCAATACCATCCGTTCCTGTCTTGATACCAACTTACATTTCAAATTTCATCAAAATATCTCAATTTTTGCGCGAGTTATCGTGCTCACAGACGGACAGACGGACAGACGGACAGACGGACAGACGGACAGACGGACAGACGGACAGACGGACGGACATGGCTCAATCGATTTCTCTTTTCACCCTGATCATTTTGATATATATAAGTCTATATCTATCTCGATTATTTTATTCTGTTACAATCCACCGTTAGGAAATCAAAACTATAATACTCTGTGTACTAGTACAGCTGAGTATAAAAAGGCAAAAGTGGGGAAAATCCAACAGGTTGCACAGAGTCTCAATGGCCGAGTGTGTTTATGCATTGGGTCATAGCGGCGAAAGATGGAATGTACTCGGGTTCAATCCCCGGTAGCATCCACTTCCGGAAAGAGTGCTGATGATCGAAAATGGTTTTTCGTGAAATAGCTATACACTCAACCTTCGATGTAAATAGTTGTTGAATTTTAATTCCTCTAAATTTCGGGTATTTTCTATTTAACTATAAGTTGTAATTGTATGTTATTATTGCCTACAAGGACAACTATTTTAATGAACTGATTCAATTGTATCTGTTCCACCTTGTGGATATGTGCATATAAAATATAATCTGAAAATAAATGAAAATAAATGTCGAGTTTTGCCTTTGGACAGCTAAACCCATCCAACCATTGCTTTCCTTGATCAGTTTGGGAAATTTGGGCGCAGAATCTATAAAGGCATTAATTTGGGATCTATGATAAACCACAAGGGGGGGGGGGGTTTGAACCCCCAAAACCCCCCCGTGGATCCGCCACTGAGAATAATAATAGTAGGTGGTATTAGTCCATATTTTCACCAGCGTCTGCCCTTAAAAACATCTTCCAAAAAAAATTTTCAAACCCCCCCCTTGCCGAAATCCTGGATCCGCGCCTGCCCACAGCAAACCTATAACAAGAGATTTAAACCATTTTAGCCACTACAAACTAACAATCGTAACTATTTATTTCTCTCGTATCCACTTGATGCGTTTAATCTAAAATACATAGCCATCATAATCGAAGTAAGCAAAAATGTGTAAAAAATCGTTTTAATCATTACCGCCACATACATACATATGTACATATGTACATATGTATAGTACATATGTATACCAATTTTGGTGACTGTTTTTATTCGATCAAAACAAATCGTTACTTAAACAAATATGTCGTCATCGATCATCGATTGCGTCCATTGACTCCTTTTTTTTATTTTTATACAACGCGCCTAATCAGCTAAATTTAGTGTATAGCAACCAGCGTTGCCATTCTAGCTTTTTTCAAGCTAGATTTAGCTTTTTTTCTTGTCTTTTAGCTGCAAAAATTCTGATTTAGCTTTGGCTTTTTTTCTAGCTTTTTTATTTGCCAAAACTCCCCAAAAAATGAGCGCTGCTCCCTTCTCATATACATACATACATACAGTCATCATAGTTACCATTATTTGAATGTAAAACATTTTTTTTAACATTTCGTTATTTTTATTGACACTGAAGTACAAATTTGCATATAGTATATGAAAATAAATAACTTATGCAGGCTCTACTAAACAGACCGGTCCTTCAGATCAGCTGACTTCTTGTTCTTCTTCAACAGCTATCCAATTTGTTTACTTCTGCATATTCTATACATGCATTCGTGTTTACAATTCGTCAAATTCTTCATTCTCTGAGTTTATCCATCATTCGCCCGTGAGATGAATGTCAAATTATTTCGTCTTCCTTACAGTTTTGACATCTCGGTCACGAGAGTTCAACATTAAGGTCACGGCCTTTTAAATTGACCTTGAATTTATGTGTGTTTTGAAAACACATTAAGCGAGTTCCCCTCCAGATCCGCATAAAAATTTTGCGTGCAAATGGAACAAGAATTTTGTGATCCTGATGTTTATCTAGATCCATTTCGGGTACGTGTAGATTGTAATAAATTTTTTTGATCCAGATAAACATCAGGATCAAAAAGTTGTTATTGCAGGTGCTTGCAAATTTTTTGTCCGGATCACTGCCACGGGAAATCACCTATTAATAAAGCATTAAAATACGCAGTAGGACTTGGGATCATCGTTTTATTAATCCGGCAGTACTTGTCAATAGATACCCCATTACTCCCTATATTTCGTGTATAAGCATACAATTTTTTATACTCGCTTTTAAGATTGAATGTCCTAGAAAGGGAAGTAATAAACACAAACAAAATAAATCGAAACTGAAAAAATTTTGATTTTGCTCGGAAAGGATATCAAATAGAGTACTCTTCTGCTCTCGCTGGGGGAGATGTTGCTCCAAGTTCTACTGGGTAATTTCGTAATTTTTTTTAGCTTTAAATTTTTTTTTTATGTGTGAATCAATTTTTTTTTAGCTTTTTCTAGCTTTTTTTTTGAGAATCTAGCTGGAACTCTGGAAAAGTTCTGGCAACACTGATAGCAACAAATTAATGTGTTTGAAAATGATATTGTAAATATTATTTGTTGGTTGGCTGCCGCCAAACTTTATGCTATGCTGAAAATCAAAGTCAAACAAAATATCAAAGCCATTTTTGCCGACAAACGATTCGATTTTCGGTAATGGCATTAATCAGTGCGAGTAGCTACCGTACCGCTAATGTGTTGTTAGAAGTTGTTATAAATTATATTGTTATCTTGAAATATGTGTTTTGGTTTTTTCGCTTTTTTGGCAGTGCTAAGCGCAAATCTACCAACATACAAAGGTGTATTTTTAGATTTTTACAAGTTAGCAGTCGGTTTATAAAGTTGAATAAAATACTTTCGTTTCATGCTTTTACTCTCTATTTCACGTTTTGTTATCACAACGGAATAATGTCTATTGTGTCACTTAAATCGCTTACTTCAGTAAAATGAAGTACTTAAGTATATACTATACACACATATTTACATACATATCAGATCAGTTTAACTCTTTGAAATTTTGGCTTATCACTTTGCAACGCAGTTTCAATTTGCCGACGCAACTCTGAGCTTTAGTATCGTACCGACCGACGGCAAATGTGATTTTCTTGCAAAGTCATTTTCGCTGATAGAAAATCAAATTTACGAAACTCAGCGAAGTGAATTCTACAGATTTTCCCGGACTCGGACGATACTTTTAAACAACAAAAAAAATTCTAAAGTTTAGTGAGATATTGAATTGCTAGAAAACTATCCCTTTTCTCAAATCTCTAACGTTAGAGGACAACGCGAGAAACTGTCGAGTATCATAACGTTCTGAAACAAATCGAGAAAATTATAATTCTTCTTATGCAATTCTCTAATGGGATTCTAATGAGAATTTGTATTTATTTCATAGACATTGAGATTGGTATCTTTCTCTAATCAGTTTCCAATCGGATTCTGGTGTAGTTTTCTACCCTTGCTCTCGATTTTAGAATAGTTAGAGGATTACACTGGTTAACTAATGTAGTCTCCTAAAATTCTCTGTGTTTGTTGGGTTTGAAAGTGCATGTGGATTCGGCGGCCCTTTTTTCCCCGTTGCCTGATCTTTTCGTTGCTGAATTACTTATCGTATTTTATGACCATAAAAATTCAACAGGAGCAATTACTTTAAAAATAAGCTACATATTTATTTCATCCCCATGAAACTTACCATCTTTACGATCACGATTTCGATTCGACAACGTTGATGACGATGATGTTTGAAAATTATTCAAATGTGTACTATCCAAACTATTTGCTACAGCGGTCATTGAACTATGACTATCACGAAAATCGCCAGTCTCGGCCCAAACTGAAAAGAATAAACCAGAGTAGAGAAAAAACAAATACAAAAAAATAAATTATTTTAAGAAAAGTTGCTGTATTAGTACTTAACAGTATAAGTATGCTATAGGTAGGAAGAGATATTTCACCACCAAAGTGTTTATTCAACTATGTATGTGCATTGTAATATACAACAATAACTCACTATTTCTTTTAAATAACTACATAGTAATAGTGGATATGAAGTGCGGAAAGGAAAAAAAAAAACAATAAGAAATAAAAAATAAAAAATAAGAAACAAAAAATAAAAAATAAAAGTAGCAATAATCAAGCAGCCGCTCAATTCACAAGCAGCAAAACATTTATGGACGCGCCATTATAGTTGAGACCATTAAAAAGCGCATTAAATTTGTTGTAAGTAGGTGCACTTGGCCTGCAGCAAATATGTATATACATATGTATGTATGTATTGGATGGCTCCATAATTGAGCGGGAGTGTGCGCCATAAGAGCCTGCTTAAAAGGCGATAAAATGGATCATAAAAGGATTTATGGCATTTACTTACAACGCATAACACATTGAATACAATGTGTTTAAGGATGCGAAAATGGAAGTAAGTACAATTACAGTATCTGTGAAGGTACATATGTATGTAGGTATGGTTGGAGGGAGTAAGTTGAAAGTTTTGGTTTTGGCCAGCGTTGCGTGATTCGAATCAATTTTGATTTTAAATCAACTTTCAAATAAAGAATCAACTTGATTCGTGATTCAAACTATTTTCAAATAAAAGATAATTTTTATTTGTGATTCATTTCTCAAAAGAATCAAAAATACCCTTTGATTCGTGATTCAAACCATTTTCAAATCAAAGATAATTTTTATTTGTGATTCGTTTCAAAAAAGAATCAAAAATACCCTTTGATTCGTGATTGAAACCATTTTCAAAAATTTGATTCGAATCAAAAATTTATTTAGAATCAAAAATACTGTAGCTAATATCAGAATTATTCAAGTACCTTCTCGGTAACTTAAAACACAAAAATGTATAAAATGCACCAAAAGTGCAACAACAGCCAAATTGTATGCTGACGCCAAATATGTATATGTGTATGTATGTATGTACATATATACATATTTCTGACTGTCGTATTTACGTTTGTGCTACGCCGTACGTACATACATACATATGTATGTATGTGCATAGGCCCTGTAAAAATCATAGGATTATATGATCCATTTTGCGGTAGGTAGGAGTACTTTCAAAGTGATCATAAACATAGACCCAAGCGAGCGACTTGTTTATCTGCATCGGCTCGTAGTTAGCCGAACATTGCTACGAAAACGAAATGTATGTACATATATAGCGATAACGACGAAGCAAGTGCATACATTTGTATGTATGTATGTATGTACATATGCATGCTCGTTTGAACGTGCACGATTCAGTAATAAAGGGTAGGAATGCAAATTTTGAGGACCAACATCGATACATCGATGTTCGATGTATCGAAAAAATTACGCGACACAAAAAATGCTGGTGATTGCGCTAGAAAAATTTTAATATTTTATTTTAACTAAAGAAAAGCTTACTTATGAATGTATGTAAATTGAATTGGCAGTCTTTCAAAACTGTTCAGAGATTATTAAATTTCATTAATTTTAGTACCTACTCCGTAAATTAATCCCATGTGGGTAATCCTTGGATTACTCGGGTGTCATGCGGAAATGGGAGTATGTGATCCCTGCCTGGGACATCGCAATGTTAAATGGACCATATTTTTTATATGAAATGTGGCAGGTTGAGGAGTACTCGGTTGGTCCATAGCGAGTACTCTATACAAGCGTGCATGGAGTACTCGGCTTTTTTGCAGGGGGCACTTGGGTGCATATGCATACATACATATGTATGTATATACCCTATAACACAGTGATAGTCATTTGATATATCATTTGAGGTGCACGTTTGATGGAAATTTCTGTCACACACTGCCTACAAGTTTCCATCATTTTTATATGGACGGTATGAAAAATGTGATGAATGTGTTCTCCAAATGATGTATCAAATGACTATCACTGCTATATGTGTTAGTGTTTGCTGAGAATGTGTTGGAGTTTCCATCATTCCTGTCTTACAGGGTATGTACATATGTATGTACATATCTCCATAGAAGTAAGAATTAGAGTAGATATATGTACATGTATTATAGTAAATAAGTAGTACATAAGAAATTTTGTGTATATGTAAATAAGAATAAATTTTACCAATAAATTCACTGATTGAATTGCTGTTCGTAAAGCAACACAACAAACCACTTTCGTTTAATTTGAACGGGTTTAAAATATGCATATGTATGTACCTATAGTGAATCCAAAATATATGTATTTCAAGTAAAAGATACTTTTAGTACGAGATCATTTTGGGTAAATGCATTATTATTATTTATTTTTAAATTCTGTTATTTTATTCTTTTATTGGGTTCATTCAATGTATGTAAAATATATAAAATATAAGTACATAAGTAAGTACATGTGTGTGGATATGTATAAGAGAAATTTACATATGTATGTATATTCATTTACATATTAAGGGGTAAGTACATATGTACATACATCATATATATGTAAGTATGTACATATGTATGTGTTAGATTACATCTGTATTTTATATGGAAATGAAGTCAGGAGGTAAGTGTTGGTCCCCATGCGAAAAAAAAGTTATAAAAGTCCCCCCTAAATTTTAAGCTAATGTTGAGAGGGTTAAGAAACAAAAAAACGAATGGGAGTTGTTTTTAATATTTTCGTTTTTCAACAAAACCACAACAACGAAATCAAACTCTTATATACATGCATTATTAAAAGTCGTTTAAGTAACAATGAAAAAGAATGTAAAGAGATAAATTTAAAACCACTGGTTGAATTTAAAAGTATATGGGTTACTATGCTTAAAACAATTCTACATACCTAGTAAACTTCAATCGAAAATGGGCAAACTCGAAATTGATATTAGAGGCATGCTCTAGAACACATTTTTCATAGAATTTAATGCAGAATCCGATTTTTCTACGAACAGTATGGCTTAGAAAATTGACCCAGCCTAACGTATGCACATACATATTTACATATCGAAACCACTCTTTGTATGCATACACCTAACCATAATTCATTCATCCTTTCATTCATTTATTCGTTATATACCTACATATATGTATGTAAGTATATACATACATATATATGCACAAATGCTTGGCTAAGCAACTGCGAAAATCTGCTTGCATTTCCTCCCATACAACGTAGACGTTTGTTGAAATTTTAGATTTTTTGCATTTCAACTCGCGGGGGTGGTGGGATCACGTACTAAGTATTTTTTTATTTGAAATAAAGTTTTGATTCAAAATAATTTTTTGATTCGAATCAAAAGTTTGATTCGAATCAAAAATTTATTAAGAATCTTGATTCGAAATCAAGTTTGAATCAAGAATCAAAAAAGATTTTTGATTCTTTTAAGAAATGAATCACAAATCAATTTTATCTTTGATTTGAAAATAGTTTGAATCACGAATCAAAGGGTATTTCTGATTCTTTTTTGAAACGAATCACAAATAAAATTTATCTTTGATTTGGAAATAGTTTGAATCACGAATCAAAGGGTATTTCTGATTCTTTTTTGAAACGAATCACAAATAAAATTTATCTTTGATTTGGAAATAGTTTGAATCACGAATCAAAGGGTATTTCTGATTCTTTTTTGAAACGAATCACAAATAAAAATTATCTTTGATTTGAAAATATTTTAAATCAAGAATCAGAAAATATTTTTGATTAGTGATTCAGTCAAATCAAAATCACGCAACCCTGGTTTTGGCACAAAGAAGATTGCGAAATATTTGCAGCAGAAACAGTTGATCGCTGAATAATTGTGTGCGGAAGATCTATGCAGTCAAATTGAGATATTGAAGAAAATATATTACTAAGGCCCGGTTTCACCAACCGGTCTCAACTTAGTTAAGCCGATTTTTTTACGTTTTCAGTTTCACCATGCAACTGAGCTAAGTCACAAGTTAGTCGGCTTTTGTCTTGACTAAAAATAAAGTAAGAATTTGAGTCAGGGCCGTGCGCAGGAATTAGCCTTGGGGGGGCTTTTAATTTTGGTTTGCATTCGCATACATTTTTCGCTAAGATAAAGATAATTGATTGAAATTTTGTGGCATGAGTCCCACAATAGGCCGGAAACAAAAAACAGAAAAACTTTTGAAAATGGGCGTGACACCGCCCCTTTTTGGACAAAGGAATCTACGAGATTTCGGAGCCCATAACTCAAAAAATTATTATAATTGATATGTTATGACGAATAATAATAATAATAATATAATACAATAGCGCTATTATAACTCTGACGAGTTTTATGGCCGAGCTTCTCTCCCAATTCGAGGTGTGCTCCTTTTTTGTTTTTCCTACTAATTGGGTGGACCTACAGTTTTATGCCGGCTCCGAACGGCGAATGCATTTTTTGTGAGAAGCTTTTTCATGGCAGAAATACTCTCGGAGGGTATGCCGCCCACTGCCGAGGGGTGACCGCTGCTCTTAAAAAAACCCAATAATTGGATTTTTACTAATTAGAAAAATTTTTTTGGTGTTTGCTCGGACTGGGGTTTGAACCCGAGACCTCTGGTATAGCAGGCGAGCACTCTACCCACTGCAACACAGCGGCCACATGACGAAACTTAGGGTTAAACTTTTATTACTTGTACTAATATACGTTAAAAAATTTAGCGAAATCGGTGTATAACCACGCCTACTTTTTTACAAAAACATTTCTAAAATGGCCTTGTGAAATTTGTGACGTGACATCTTTGTAACTAAAAGTCATAAAAGAATGAAATTTTGCACAAAGAATAATATTCATATGCTTAGTCGGATAATTGATACTAATTTTGAAAATGGGTGTGGCTACGCCCAACTTAAGCGGTATCCGCATTATATAAAGTACACCGTGTTTCCGTCAAACGTAAACAAACAATGAGAACATCCCTTTGCCAAAATAGTTGACTTATCTGGTCTAGTTAAACAGGTCCTGAATAGTACTGTTTACAGTACTTGTTAATTGAAACTGCTCACTGTTTTCACAAAATGAAAATTTTTTGTTATCAGTACAGTTTTTTGAAAAATTTCAAACGAATATATGCTACACAACTTTGTAATTTCGGAAAGCTCCAAGTGCAATTCAAAGGGCCAACCTTATTTTTTGCAACTTTCACCAATTTCTTCTTCCGTAAAATTATTGTACTAGTTTTGTCAAAAATTTGAGTCAAGATTCAATGCAAAATTTATAAACTGTGTTTTGAAAATTTTTGCAAAATCATTGCAACTTAGATTTGGTCATGTGGGAGGGTTTTACCCCCCAAAACCCCCCGTGCGCACGGCCCTGATTTGAGTCACTTTAGCAAAATCAACAACCAAAAGAGCGAATATGACAAAAAAATTAGCAAATACAGCAACCAAAACAACCAAAACAACCAAAAACAAGTAAAAGCACGGCTGTCTTCGGCAGTACCGAAGACTTCATACCTTTCATAAGTGGGGAAATGAAAAGTTACCTCTGTATACATAGCCTGATTTAGTATAATTTATAATTTAAATTCTGTTGGTTATTTATGAAAGGATTTATTAGAAACAAGTAAGGAAGCCTAAGTTCGAGTGGAATCGAACATTAGATACTCAGCTGTATGCTTTCATTGTTTGTTTGCGTTTGATGAAAACACGGTGTAGGTACTTTATATAAAGCGAGTGTTGCATAAAGTAGGCGTAGCCACGCCCATTTTCAACATTTTTGTGCAAAATTTCATTCCTTTATGACTTTTAGTTACAAAGATGTCACGTTACAAATTCCCAAAGGGTGTTCCAGAAATATCTTTGTTAAAAAGTAGGCGTGGTCATAAACCGATTTGCATAAATTTTTGCGTGTCTATTAGCACAAGTTATAAAAGTGTATAAACCAAGTTTCGTCTTAATGTCTCAATTATTTGTCGAGTTATGGGCTCCGAAATTTCGTATATTCCTTTGTCTAAAAGAGGCGGTGCCACGCCCATTTTCCAAATTTTTCTGGCCTATTGTGGAACTCATGCCACAATATTTGAATGAATTATCTTTATATTTGACAAAGATATCGCTTAAAATATTTTTATTAGGCCCTTTTTATAGTTCCCATATATAAAAGTGGGCGTGGTCGCCAACCGATTTCGCTAAAATTTTGAACATGTATTACCACATCTAATAAAAGTGTACACACCAGGTTTCGTCATTATATTTAAATTATTTGTCGAGTTATGGGCTCAGAAATCTCGTATATTCCTGCTTCTAAAAAGAGGCGGTGCCACGCCCATTTTCCAAAATTTTTATGCTTTTCGTTTTATATCCGCAGTTGGACTCCTGCCATAAAATTTCAATGATATACCTTTATATTTGACAGAGATATCGCTTAAAATGTTTTATTAGGCCACTTTATAATACCCATATATAAAAGTGGGCGTGGTTGTTAACCGATTTTGGCAATTTTTCGTCCAAACATTTGCCTAAGTAAGTGTATCACGCCCACCAAATTTCATCGATATATCTTCAACGGTTTCAGAGTTATGACATATAAAACTTTCAATGTTTGGCCCTTAATAAGTGGGCGTGGCACCGCCCATTTTTCAAAATCTCACCAAATTTCTGCATAGGGGCCTGAGCTCCACACGAGGATGAAATTTTATCACTCTAGCTCTATTAGTGACTGACACACAAAATTTCCGATTTTTACTATATAGGGGAAGTGGGCGTGGTCATGGTCCGATTTCGCCCATTTTCAATACCATCCGTTCCAGTCTTGATACCAACTTGCATTCCAAATTTCATCAAAATATTTCAATTTTTGCGCGAGTTATCGTGCGTACAGACAGACAGACGGAAAGACGGACGGACAGACGGACAGACGGACGGACATGGCTCAATCGATTTCTTTTTTCACCCTGATTAATTTGATATATATAAGTAAATATCTATCTCGATTATTTTATGGTGTTACAATCCACCGGTATATGATTAAAACTATAATACTCTGTGTACTAGTACAGCTGAGTATAAAAATGGTGTCTGGGCTATTTAAATGGAGGAGTTATACGACAAAATGTGCATATCTGAACAATCGGTTGTATGGGAGCTATATGTTATAGTGGGTAGATCTTGAAAATTTTCGGTAACTCTGTTTGGGCTGATATGGGTACAAATACTTCAAAGTTTCATGTCCTTAGCTGTTTAAATGGGGAAATTATGCAGAAATTACACCCCAAAATTTTCATGTATATCTGAATAATCGGTTGTTTTCTATATGTTATAGTGGTCCGATTCGGCCGCTTCCGACAAATGATCAGCTGCATATAACAGCATACCTGTATTCCGAATTTCATTCAGATATCCCAAAAATTGGGGAACTAGTTTGCGTTCACACAGACGGACATGGCTTAATCGATTCTGCTCGTGATTCTGATCATATCGGTATATATTTTGGTTGGTCCCCCACGCTTCCTTCTGGTACTTTCGACAAAAAATTTTTGGCACAAAGTTATAATAACATTTCATTCTCATGAAAGGTATAAAAACAGTATTTGCCATAAAAGCTGGCAGGGTGGCTGGTTGCAAAACTACTTTCTTAGACTAGTTGGTGAAAACGGGCATAAGTATTTTATAAATAAAATTAATACGAAATGGCAGAAATATCTGATTCAAATTCATGTTTTTCAAGAGATATGTTTCAATTAATGTTATGCCTAAATGTTTCATAGCAACACCGATTTCAAAGAATCATAATGAGTGCAATTAAAATTTTAAAATCATCTCGACATCGTTTTATAAAGTTTAAGTGTCTCACTCCCTTGAACGCCATACTTTATTAAACAGTTATTTTGCAGTCTTATGAAACATGAAACTGCCTCCGTATACCTACGTAGTTTCGAGGCTTTTCCATTCATCATCTTTTATTGGTACATATGTACATATTTATTATTACTAAGCTTGTGTGTTCAGTGTCTACAAAGCACTCAGTGAATTATGACTCGGCCTATAGCAACAGGTGTTCATGAAACTCTAAATTAAATTTTAATCATAATTTATTTAATAAGTGCGTTCTTCTTCTTCTCTTAATTGGCGCATCTAGATGATTTTAGCCGAAGCCAAGAATGCGCGCCTGTCGTGTCCGTCTCTAACTGCCTGACGCCAATTGGAAATACCAAGAGAGAGCGAGTCAGTCTTTACCAAACCTTTCCAACGCGTTGGAGGTCTCCCTTTTCTTCTGCCTTTAGCGGCTTTCGATAGAAATAGTTTCTGGGCCGGAGCACCTTCATACATTCACCCAACGCAGCCGCTGGATCTTCATTCGTTGAACAATGTCGATGTCTGCGTAAAGCTCGCACAGCTCATCATTAAATCTCCGTCGATACTCGCCCTCGTTAAATCGGAAAGGTGCATAAATTTTCCGATAAATTTTTCTCTCTAATACTCCAAGTACCATCTCATCTGATTTTGACACCGTCCATGCTTCTGCGCCGTACATGAGGACTGGAACGATGAGTATTCTGTATAGCGTGATTTTACTTAACTTTTGCATTGCCTACTTAGACATACTGGTCTCACACAATTTTAGAAAACTTTTTTTTATTTTCGACCTTTTCTTATTATGGTTTTATAAGCTTGGTTTACACTCGTACGTCGCAGAATTTTATAGCATTTTGGGTTTTACTTCCATAAACTATCTCAAAGTGGCACAGATTCGAAATTCACAACAATTTAGTACCTAAAGACAAGGGCAAATATGTAAGCCGGGTAGATGACGCAGTTATCGAGGTTTTCCATGAGTTTTGTGCCCGATAAGAGGCGTGGTGTTCCCGCTTTTTAGATATTCGCAACTACTGTGCGGATTTAATCAACAATTAGGCAGTTAACTGGCTTTTCAAAAGTTTCTTAAATGAAGTCTAAGACAGAAAAAATAGTAGGAAGAACTCTGTTTTTTTTTGGTCCATGAGAATATCACATATCACAAAAACAATATAAAAATTCTCTAGCTAAATCAATTATTTTAACGACCTTTTGCGTTTACATTCGCCACCAAGATACAAAATTGTACATAATTAACAAATTATCAATTGACAAACACTTAATTTACGACACGGCCAATTTCGAATCGCTATAGTTATTGCTTACGCTAGATATGAGAAAAGTTATAACCCAGGCAACCAAATAAGGAATGCTACGCAACAAAATTATTTAGAGAGGTCCATTGCGCTACCCCAAATGAAACTTCTGGAGATGAGCGTGACAGCTCTTAAAGCAAAAGTAGACGAATTGTTGAATCTCTTACATACTCTAACGGATCTCTCTGTCTACCGCAGATATGTATATATTTTATGGGAGTAAACGCAAAGGTTCCAAATGTATATAAATACATTTGGCTCACAGAATCCAATGGTTACCTGGGATAATATTAAAGCAACATGTATTTCCCTATTTAGAATACTCACAGCGCTGAATACGAAAACTGTTTTCAATGCTCCCACATTTCCAATGGCTTAAAGCAGAGAGAAAGAGCATTCAAGTGTATTTTAAAATTTATTGCTTTTCCACATGTTGTCGCGCAGCTTGTTGCATCAGCCAGCATTTTCCACGCTGTCAGCGTGTAAGAGTATGGAAAAAAAAATGTTCAACTATTTGTTACAAATTTGTGTGAAATTAGCTATATATGTATATTCAGTTCAATGTGTATGCTTATGTACATATGTATACATATATAAGATAGAAATGCAGATCCAGGGCCGCCGAGAGAAAATCCGGGCCCGGGGTCAAAATAACTAAGGGCCCCCATACTAAATGAACAAATTCTCAAAATCAAAATTCAATGAATATATAGTTACGAACTTTAATTTATCTATACATGGCCGCTGTGGTGCAGTGGGTAGAGTGCTCGCCTGCTATGCCAGGCTTCTGTTTTAGCCACTCAAAAAAAAAAAATGGACGTGTTTTTGTAGCGTCCGGAACGCAGTTTAAGTGGCTAAAACAGAAGCATTAAACTAAATTTCTGTCGCTAACATACTTTAATCATTAGCTGTGGCCTAAATCTTTCCTTTTATCATAAAACGATACAATATTTCGCGATATTTCTGCCTCAAAAGTTCAAAAAATCGTGCGAACATACCGTCCGAAACGCCCAGGATATACCCATATCGCTGTATAAGAATTTGCATCATACCGAATTTTTCTGTTGCAACAGAAAACGAATTCAAATTTATGCTGCAAAGTCGACGCCAAAAACCAACAATTCCTTAAGTGGGGTGCAGACACTTTAAGAGATTTATAAAATTTGTTGAAATTTAAAATGATTGCTATCTACGAAAGGTGATTAAAGGTGTTGTTCGTTTATTTTCTGTAAGCAAAAACTTGGATATCATTTTGAGATTCCCGGGCCCTCTAAAGCCCGGGCCCGGGGCAATTGACCCCCTTAGCCCCCCCCTCTCGTCGGGCCTGTGCAGATCGCTCTAGCAACGTTGCTCCTGTGGAATGGGGTGTCATTAATGTCACTTTGGCATGTGTCACTAAATTAACCACAAATTCAAAATTGTCCAAGTTCATACGAATACAAATATGTGCATACATATGTACGTATAAATATAGGTAGACTTATGGACATACGTAGTACATATGCATATAAGTATGTAAGACTATATAGTGTGAACGTACATACATACATATGTATTTGTATACTTGTAAATATTTGTAATCTCTCACTTTCTTTTGTAGGCGAGCAAGTGGTTTATGTCACAGTTTGTTGTCGCAGCCAAATGTTGAAAAATTTAAAATTTATGCTACTGACAACGTGGACACATGCTGATACAAGGAAATGTTTGGTATTAAAAATTTGACGTCTGCATTTAAATTGCCAGGATGCAGTAATAGTTTAAAAAGAGAATATGTTTATGAGCATGTTATATTTGTATGCCATATCCACTGTTTAATACATATGTGGGTTGCACTTTCAACTGAAGTCAGGGCCGTGCGCACGGGGGGTGCGGTTTTGGGGGTTAAACCCCCCCATGACCAAATCTAAGTTGCAATGATTTTGCAAAAATTTTCAAAATACAGTTTATAAATTTTGCATTGAATTTTGACTCATAATTTTTGACAATATTAGTTACAATAATTTTACGGAAGAAGAATTGGTAAAAGTTGCAAAAAATAAGGTTGGCCAATACATAAGTTCGGCACTTTGAATTGCACTTGGAGCTTTCCGAAATTACAAAGTTGTGTAGCATATGTTCGTTTGGCATTTTTTAAAAAATTGTACTGATAACAAAAAATGTTCATTTTGTGAAAACAGTGAGCAGTTTCAATTAACAAGTACACGGAAAGAAATTTGTATACCTGAATCAAGAAAAATGCTTTCTTGAACTCAAAAATTGACTTAATTATTACTGGAAATAAGAAATTGAGTTTTCCAAAAATGACACAATTATTTTCTTATTCAAGAACACTAACAAAATCTATAGAAAAAAAATGTTGAAAAAAAATGTTGAAAAAAAATGTTTAAATAAATAAGAACATCTTTTCTTAAATTTACTTAAATGAAAAAAAACTTTTTGCTAATATCAAGAAGAATTTAAGAAAATTGTGTTTCGACGAATTGGAACAACAAAATACCTACAGCGAAAAAAAAATGTAAAATGAATAAGAAAACGTTTTCTTGATCGAAGTAAAATTTTTCTTGCTGAATTTGCATTTCCAAAGTTACATGTATTTTTTTTCATTTGCCATCCGCTTTGCATATTTCTGAACATTTTTGCAATTCTCAGACTGTTAGTGAAGCATTTGGTATAAGGAGTTCACTATTTGCATCTTCATTTATATTAAATAAAATGTTGTCATTTCAATAAACAAGTCCTAGGAAAATACTAGTTGACTAATTTTGGTTTTCTAATCCCTCATGATTAGTTTTCATTTTCTTTAATTTTTACGTTTTTAATATTTTTAGAAAATATTTGCTTAATTTAATATTTAATATTTTCTTATGCCTCAGACACACATGTGGTATGAATATTAGAATATCAATATTATGCTATGAAAATTTTCAATTAAACTACAATATGAGGGTGACACATATGTGGTATAGATCGAAATATTATTACTATACTACGATGTGTGTCTCTCGCATTACTTACTTAAGCTCTTACCCTAAGAAAATTATTTCTTATTTATTTAAAATCCAATTTTACTTGAAGCAAGAAAATGTTTTCTTATTTATTTAAAATCCAATTTCAATTGAAGCAAGAAAATTTTTACTTATTTATTTAAAATCCAATTTTCTTGGATTTTCTTGATATTAAGAAATTATTTTCTAAGTTCAAAATCAAGTCTAATTTTTCTTGTCTCGGCATTGATTATAGTAAAAAATTCTTTCCGTGTACTATTCAGGACCTGGTTAACTAGGTTTTGATGAATCATAATGAGTTTCAGAAAAGTTAGAGAACATTTAAATTTATGGTGTATGGGTCTGGATATCTGTTTCAGCAAATATGTTTATCTTAGCGAAAAATGTATGCGAATGCAAACCAAAATTAAAACCTCCCCCAAGGCTAATTCCTGCGCACGGCCCTGACTGAAGTCTTTAGCTTAGAGAAAAACTCAGATCAAAAGATCGCTTTTTAAGAACTTTCTGCTATGAAATGATTGAATTTATTTTATGTTTTGGCAAAGTTCATCATAAGATAATTCCAAATTAGTCCCGAAGAGGGCAATAAAGTTATTATACATAAATTGGGTAGGTACACATCAAAATTGAATAAGTCCATCAAAAAGTAATTCGAGAAAATGTCCTTTTATTTTTTCCATAGACTTCTCTGATTATTATTTCCTGTGGTCTTTTGCGTTCTTTGTACAAAGATTTTGTCTGAGGGGACCTCTAGTGAAATTTTATGGCAAATAATTTTCTAGAATATTTTAACCCATCTGCATTGTTAATTGATATTTTCTACATGTGTTTCCAAACAAGGGTTAAAAACAGCCATTTGTGTGGGCGTTAGAGGGTTAATGTCTACCGCAAAGAAATTCTTTATTAAATTCTGTAGCAGAAGTCCGAGCTCAAAAATTTCATTTGAGGTCATTTTTTATAAGATATTTTCGATAAAGTAATTGCACCGCTAGCTAAAACCATAAAACTTTAATATAATAATACAATGGCGCTATTATAACTCTGACGAGTTTTATGGCCGAGCTTCTCTCCCAATTCGAGGTGTGCTCCTTTTTTGTTTTCCTACTAATTGGGTGGACCTACAGTTTTATGCCGGCTCCGAACGGCGAATGCATTTTTTGTGAGAAGCTTTTTCATGGCAGAAATACACTCTCGGAGGGTATGCCGCCCACTGCCGAGAGGTGACCGCTGCTCTTAAAAAACCCAATAATTGGATTTTTACTATTTAGAAAAATTGTTTTGGTGTTTGGCTCGGACCGTGGATTGAACCCGAGACCTCTGGCATAGCAGGCGAGCACTCTACCCACTGCACCACAGCGGCCTCCATAAAACTTTAATCCCCTCTAAAAAAAAAAAAACTCAGACCCTCTGGACTAGTACTCTGTTCGGCAAAGTTGGTCTGGGAGACATCCTCTTTCATAATTAATAGCGTTTGTTCGTGTTGAGAAATCACTCTTGGAGAGTGTTATTATTTCCTGTGGTCTTTAGCGTTATTCGTACAAAAATTTTGTCTGAGGGACCGAGAAATTTTATGGCGAATACTTTTCTAGAACATTTTAACCCTCTATCTGCATTTTGATATTCTCTCCATTTGCTTCTAAAAAAGGGTTAAAAACTGCCTTTTTTGTGGGGGTTACTGGGTTAAGGTGTACAGCAAAGAAATTACTTATTAAGTTCTGTAGAAGTTGTAGGTATGTGTTTTGATATCAATATTTTGCTTTCACCAGCTGAGCAGTGGTGCCAGATTGAGGGAAATTTCCCTTTTTGAGGAATATTTCACTGCAAAATTTTTAAAGAGGGAAAAAAGGGACATTTTGTTATCGTTCATATAAAAAAAGGGATTTTTTGGTTGCTGTTTACATACCTACTTACTATGTATAATTTATAGTAAGCACAGCTCACACTGAAAAACTCCCATTCACTGTATGAATACACACGCTTTCGCGTTAACTTATGCAATGAAAAAGGAGTCGGGTGCATACATGTGTACAAGTAAACATACAGTGAACTACACTGCGTATACGTAACTTGTTTACATAAATACATGCATATAGGTGAAACTAATAAAAGCGTGCTAATAATTGCCACACTTAGGTAATTTATTTTTCATTGTGCACATTCGTAGTGTACTGTTAATAATCGAAAGAATTTTGGAGAATTGGGAGCCACTTAAAAGCTACATATTTTCGACAGGTCTCATTTAAAGATAAGCGTAAAAAAGCACAAACTATTTATGAAGAATTGGAAAGAATTCAAAACAAGGCTTATTTTAGATTTTTGAAGTACGTTATTAACTTTTTAAATGAATTTAACGCATTGTTCCAAAGCCGAAATGTACTTATACACCGACTAGCGCAAGAAGCTAAGACACTTGTGCTGAAAATTGCAAGACATATCTTAAAACCCGACTTTTTTACAATTCCGTGGGAATTACAGCTAAAAGTTTTGGAACATCCAACTCTATATTTACTTGACATGCATAACGTTTACGGTCGTTATGAATGCGAAGATATTTTGTCAAATTTAAATTTGGATTAAAAGATTGTATTCAAAAAAAGTGTTTGCGCTTTTATGAAGCTTCTGCTTTTCAGATAATATCACGTTTTCCATTTGATGGTGTTTTCGAAGAATTGAAGTTTTTAGATCCCGATGTTTTTGATTTCTCTAAAAACAATCGTGTATCACTTCTTGCTCTAACTAAAAAATTAAATCTTAATCCTGATCCCACAGAATCGGAATACAAAAGTATTTGTATAGTTTTAACCGAAACACAAAAAGAGGATTTAAAAAAATTGTATGTATAGTTTAAAAACTATAATAATGACAATTTTTTGTTTCATAATTGGTTGAAATTGTACTCACGTTCAAACGCTGAATCAGGAAGAATATTTTCGATTGTAACGGATGTTAAATTCGATTGTAAATTATGTTAAATAGTATAAGTAAAGAAAGAGTTGTCTTTCAATCCAAAAATATCAATTGCTTCAACTTTAAAATCAACAAAAATCATATCCACTTGCACAATGCAAATAATTTGTACAACTGATACTTTTAGCTATTAAAAAAACTGTATTTGCTTGTTATATATTCTTATATTAGTGGAAAAAAATTATTTAAATGCAGTGGGAATTTTGTGGGATTTTTTAATTTAAAATGTGGGAAATTAGGGATTTTTTTCCAATTTCTGAGGGAATTTTAGCGGAGATTATCTGGCATCACTGCAGCTGAGCATCAAAAATAAAAATAATGCCTGAATCGCAATTTGGCGTTAGGTCGGTCGCGCGTTGATCGTACCTCAAAGCCGCTTCACACTGACATTCGATATTAGATGCTGGATTGGAAACATTTTCACTGCCACTAATATATTTTCTTGAATTTTTTCATAAATTTCACAATTTTTCATCGAAAGAAACAATTTGAATTTTTTTTAATGTCAAACGCCCGACTTAGTAGAGAAATGTTCAACTCAGGCGTTATACAGGGTTGCAATGAAGATACGATATTACAAAAATTTTGCGATCAAACGCTTGAGGTCACAATGCGATTTGCTCCATATATTTTCATACATTTCTACTCACTTGTCAGAAGCGCGACCGACCGAACGCCAAATTGCGATTCCGGCATAATTCACAGGACTAAACAGAAAAGTCAGAAAACCGAATAAACTCTAAACTATTAATCATAAATAACATTTTGTCAATAAATTTAGTCAACTTTTCTATTTCAAATGACGCATACAAATACATATACATAAATAAATATCAGATAGGTGACACACAAAACAAACACGCCCCTTAAAGGCGAAATGATGATGCTAAAAGTACATGTATGTATGTATGTATGTTCACATGCACAAATCTGTGAATGCAGTTAAAACTGCAAATATTACAAATAAATTTTGTGGTGGTAATGATTTTGATATTTGTATGTACATAAATGAATAAATGCATAGCTTCGAAAAAAGTCGTATGCCTATTTGTCATTTTATTTTATTCACTCTGCAGCATTCATGAATCACATGATAAATATACACAAAATAAAGCGAGAGTAGCAGCAATAACAAAAGTCACTTGCAAAGAAAATGATCATTGCCAAAAATAAAACCGTTTAAAAAAAGGGGCATTGTGTTGTGTCACGGAAAGGAGCAACCGAAAGTGACAAGCAATAAATTTTGGTGAGCAACAGAATAGCCACCGATGTGTGTGTGTGTGTGTGTTTAGCCACCGTAAGCGGCCACAATGTGTAAACAAATAAAATGTCAAACAAAAAGGCATAAACTAACGCCTTTAGTGGCAGAAGCTAAACAAATGCCCATCGAACATACACGCAAACATATGCACATTCATAGACAAATACAGAGATAAATGAATGTGTCCTTTATGAGACTTTCACTACTGCCACCACTGAGCATCTGTCAGTGTGCAGAAAAATAGCATTGAAAAAAAAAAAACACAAACACACAGCGCACATAATAAAGAAATAGGCTACCAACAAACAGGAGTTTCCCTTTCACTTAGTACATCTCCTGTGCTCCTTGTGCAGCCAGCCAAACAAACGATTAATGTGACAGTTGAATTAGGAAATATGACAACAAAAAGGCAAAAAAAAACACCAAAACCAAATAGTGTTGCCAAAAATTTCGCCACGAAAAATATACGCTCGTACATTGAACCGTGCACGATGGATGGATGGATGGATGAGGGAGGGAAGGCAGTGAATGCTGCTGCTCTGGCGTTGATGATGATTTTGCACAATCAAATTGATGAAAAAGGAATCGGAAAAAAATTCGAAATAGAAAACCAAATAAAAATAGCCAAAGCGCCAGGAAGTATGCCTACATATTTACAACAAAATATCAGTGTTTTTTTTTGTTGCATTTTTTGCCTTCAAACTTCATACAGACAACACTGGCTGACAGCGATTTGACATTTCCTATTTCTTTTTGTTTGTTTGTTGTTTTTTTTTTTTTTGTTTGTCTATTTTGATATTACCTCGCTGTGCTTTTGTTGTAATAAATAGAAATTTATCGATTACAAATACAGCTTGTGGGTAAGGTGACAAATGGTTGTGCCTGCGAATGACTACTGGACACATGACACAGTTGCAAAGCATAAAACACCAACAACAAAAATCACATTTAGTACACAGTAAAAATTTTAGTTTAATTTTAATTCCATTTTGGTATTTATATATAACAATGCCAAAAAGCATAAAATTAAAACTATTCTGGTTTAAAAAAAGAAGAGAATATTGAGAGACAGAAATTATTCTTGGTGTCAAGTTAATACTTTCTTAGAATTAAATCAAAACCAAATTTTGATTATTTTTATAATATTTCTGGTATTAAAAGTAGTTGAAATGGTATAAGATCTATACAAAAATTGGAATAAATTCTATACTTTTATGGAATTAAATCGAAACCAAATTTTTATTATTTTTATAATATTTTTGGTAATAAAAATAGCTGAAATGGTATAAGATCTATCCGCAAATTGGAATAAATTTTATACTTTTTTTGGATTTATAATAGCTCATATATATTTTAAATACTAAAAATTTTAATAAACACTAGCCACACACGCACTCATACATATATACAAATAAAGTGGAAGTAAAGCACTTCTTAGTCAACAAATTATTTGGCTTATACAAAAAGCCTTTATCTAAATCTTAAACTCTTTTTGTTGTTTTTTTTATCATCTATTTTGTCTCTTTATCGGGCCCAGGCATTGTTGGTGTCGTCGTCGAAGCATCCGTCTTAGCTGGCGTCTCTAAACTGAATGCCGTTTCATTTATCGTTTTTGTTATTTCGGTCTTATTATTGGCCGCCGTTGTTGCTGCCACCACAGGCTTAACATCCAATTTCAATGGTTGTTCCATATCTACATTTGTTTGAACTTCCACTTGTATTTGGTGTTTCTTTTCGACGCTCAGCATCTGTTTGGGCACCACTGGCACTTCAATATCACCCACCATCTTTTTCAACTCAGTCTTTGGCTTTTTAGCTGTCACTGACGCCAAAGCTTTCATAGCACCTTGGTCCTGCTCCTCCGCCTTACACGCCTGCTGCATCAATGGCATATGCGTAAGTGCACCCAAAACAATTTTTTGCCTAACTTCCGCCATCGTTGACGCAGCCGTTTCACGCGCCTTCTCTGCGCCCATTTCAAGCAAATAAACTAACTCATTACGTCACAACAGCTGTTGTTGGATTTTATTGCGTAAATATTCGACTATCTCCTCTGCGACAAGCATTTTATATTTGCCAGTATCGATATTTTTGGCATCCTCACAAATCTGTTGCACACTTTTGCTCGTGAGTAGCGAATGTATTGATTTTATATTGCCAGAGCAAGTCTGTTACCGCTTTTTTTTAACTTTTCCACCATGGTATCTGCATCATCTGTTAGATAGATTACTGCTTTGGGATCTGCATCCGATTTGGACATTTTCTTACTTGGATCACGTAGGGAGCACGTAGAGAACTTTTAGAAACATTTTGTTTATGTATATACATACATACATATGTATTTATTTTGACTTTTTTAATGAACATTTTTTTTAAATATTTTTTTGGTTTTGATTTCAAACCAAAAAAGCTTTGATGGTAATATACATTGAGAAAGATAAAGTTTTTTATACTTTTCAGGATTTGTTTTTAAACCATAAATAATTAAATTTCTTTAGAGAGAATTTTAATACTTCTCAAGGCTTTATTTTGAAACTATTTTGGAATAAATAAAATTGTAAAACTTCTCATAGTTTAAAAATAATACTTTTTAGCATTAAAATTCAAATTTAATTCCAAGAATGATTAAATCAAGTACCAAATGATATTAGAATTAACCTATCATTTTTTACTGTGTAGGTATGTATGTATGTAGAATCCTTTTGTCTGCTTTTACATATATTTCAGCAAGCGAAAGGGTTTTATTCGACTTGTCAGCAAAGGGTTAAATTCATAGTTTCATATGCGTTTTTAATTTCACACTTCATTTACCGTAAATTACACCTTATGTTAGTATTTTGCAATGAATTGCTTTTGTTTTAAATCAAAACCGTCACTTGACTTTTTGCTAATAGCTTAATGAATGTGCGAAAAGAAAAGTGAATGGATGTACATTTGTCTAAATTTTTGAGACCTTTGGGTATTGTTAAAGTATTATAAGAAGTTCTTTGAATAACACTTTCAAAAATAAAAATTGATTAGTTGGTAGCAGTGATGCCCGTCTCTGAATACATATGTAGATATGTATGTCATGCCGTATGTTTACCAGAAATGGAAACCTTTATAGAAAGTGGCAGATTCTTCGCTGTCATCCTAAAGCTTCTTCATTCCTTCAGCATTTTATCCCAAAGGCCAGTGCCTCAATATAGTCTCAGTAATTTTATAGATGTTTGGTTGGTTGGTTAGAGTGGCGAGTCCCAATGGTTCCAATAGCGATACCCAAATCAGAGACACGCTATATCGACTTGCTAAGCCCATGACCCACTACCTATACTGCCCGACCAGGCTTGGTTACAGCAGATTCCAGAGCCTTCAGAGCTGCCTGACTATCCGAGAAAATACCTATCCTGTTTCCGACATTGGCACTTTCCGCTGCATGCAAAGCCTTGCAGGCCTCCCGCATGTCGAAAAACGCTCGCCGTTTCCGGGAGCCTGATTGATATGGAAATATCCGGCTGAGTTGCGAAGATACCCGCCCCCACTACGTCCGCCATCTTGGAGTTGTCCGTGAAAACATCGAATGTCTGAGTGGGTTTACCATCTCGCCAGTCCTTCCTTGATGGAAAGATAATCTCATAGTTGGTGTCGAAGACTGTTATTGGATAGATATAATCTGTTTTCGTGTTGATGTCGGAGTCGGTACCGTTCATGTCCGTCCATCCAAATTCCCAACTCCCGTAATCTTAAGGCACTCTGAGATGATTTTTCCTTTACAAAAACGTAAATGGGCGTAATATTGCGGATCACATTCACAGCCTCCATGGAACATGATCTCATCGCCCCTGTGATCGCAACACAAGCACCTCGTTGAACTTTCCTCAGCATATCAGACATATAGCCCACCTCGGTTGCTTTTCACTACACCTGTGATCCGTAGGTTAGGATAGGTCGAATAACAGCTTTGTATATCTAAGCCGTGAGTTCCGCTCTCAGACCCCAATTAACTTAGGCATCAGGAAAACTCTTAGATATTTTGCATTTTGAGAAAGACTTAGTTCTCGACCATTCAGAACAGGCAAGTTGAAATTAGGGATTTTATTTCTTGTGGTAAAAATCATCAGCTCCGTCTTTGAGGAGTTTACACTGAGACCGGAAGTCTCCGCCCATCCGCTCAGTCTCCTCAGTGTCCCCTGCACAATCCTATTGATCATGTTGGAACACTGACCTTATACTAGTGCCACAACATCATCCCCATAAACCACTACTTTAACTCCCTTCCCGTCGAGCTGGCGAAGTATTCCGTCCACAACACAGAGCCATAACAAGGATGCTAGAACTCCACCTTCGCTTCCCGGCGAACATTGTTGAAGGCCCCTCTATGTCCAGAAATGCATCCAAGGTAAACTGTTTACTCTCAAGGGATGCTTCTACCTTATGTACCACTTCGTGCAATGCCTTTCTCTGTTGAGCGAACCTTGAGGTAAGCATGCTGAGCAGATGACAGCCCGCAAATGTTGAGCCTTCCTTGAATATTCAGCATAAAGGTGTTCTATGCAAAAGTACTATGATTCGGTCTATATTCGTTTTCGTTTTAGGGCAATCTCATTTTAATGCGCCTCTAAAATACCGATTTCACGAATTTGTAGGTCAAATGCTGGCAGGTATCTATGTATGTAGTAAAAACAAAAACATTTGTTGGCTCATCTTCTGCGCAGCAACTAAAATTTAATCACTCACAAAAATTGTTGCATAAAAACTATTTCAGATTTCCATCGAAATCAATTTTTATGTGACAATCTTTTCAATAAAGTCAATTTATGCGATTAAATTATCATTTATTCACATTTTATTGATCATAAAATATTTTCATATCTATCATTAAACTATTTTTCTTCTAGATAATTTGTGAATACTTTTTTAAGTTTTTTAATGTCTGCTCTAATTTTATTATGCACATACATAGACGCGCTCTAGTAAATAATCAAATTTTGTGGGGATAATTTTGAAATTTCAAGATATCGAGCGTAACACAAACTTTAGTTACGGTAGAGTGCAGAACGCATCTGCCAACAATAAAAATATTTTCATAGACACATTGGAAAAAAAAACGGCAGCGATAGATATAGATAAATATTGTAAGATATACATATAAAAAGAAGATGCATACAAAGAAGAAAATACTCGAAAAGCACGTTCCAATGATATTTTTTATATTGCGTTGTAGTTGGTTTGTATTTTTCTTAGTGTTGTGTTTTTTTTTTTTGCTCATTTGTTTTTTGTGGGGTGTACCTAGTTTTTTTTTATTTGAATTTAAAGAAAACATTTTTTTGTAAGAAAAATGCATGAAATATTTGTTTAGCAGGTCAACATTGCTAAGTGTCAAAAACTTTTTCTTAATCTATATCATGAAGCAATGAGTTTCCTGTGCTTCAAGGTTTCCTTACTAACTCTGTGGGCACCCGATTGGTATGTGGCAGCTAAATATCCACAAATGTACATACATACATATGTATTATGGAGGTAGTGTATGCTTAGCAAATCTATTATTCTAAGCATAGATGGGCATACTGAAGTAAAATTGTAATTCAGTAAAGCAAACAGTAAGCAGTAAAAGAATATTGCTTACTTAAAATTTTTTACAGTAATAAGTAACGCGTTACTTATTACTTAAAATTTTTTACAGTATTAAGTATCGCTTTACTTATTACTGTAAAAATTTTACAGTAATAAGTAGTCTTTACTTACTACTGTAAAAAGTATACAGTATTTCAGTATTATTTACTGTTTACTGTAAGACTACTGAAGTAGCGAGGATACAGTAGTCTAAGAATTGCCATACACACACACGTTCACTGATGAGCACAAGCGCATGCGTTAACGAGCATATGAGGTATGATGCCCAATAAACATAATAGAAAAAAATCTCGAACGTTGAAAAAACGTTTATACACATTTCTAATTCCAGAGCATTTTGAAATTCACAATTAAACGTACCTATTCTCAATTTTTTCTCAAATATACCAAGGTAAGTACCCAAATATGTATAAATTAAGGATATAAAAATAAAAACTATATTTTTACCACAATGCTCGGTAAAACGTCGGGAAGCAAAAATTTACTTAATTTTTTTTATAAAATCTTAACCTAGAATACAATTAAGATATTTGTTGCCACTGCTTCAAATAACATACTTAAATACTGTAAACTTTTTACAGTAGTAAGTAAAGACTACTTATTACTGTAAAATTTTTACAGTAATAAGTAATGCGGTACTTAATACTGTAAAAAATTTTAAGTAATAAGTAAAGCGATACTTAATACTGTAAAAAAATTTAAGTAATAAGTAACGCGTTACTTATTACTGTAAAAAGTTTTAAGTAAGCAGTAAAAAGGGTAAAAATAATGAATTACTACTGGTACTTAAAAGTGCCCATCTATGATTCTAAGTACTTATGTATAATGGCAATGGAAACAAACAGCCGTAGCCGTCAATAAAGCAATTTGACAGTTTCTAAAATTACATGCGATTTTTGTACAGAAGCACACGGATATTTACATATGTTTTCTCATTTTTCTTTCACTTTCCTTTCGCTTCATTTTTGCTGGTCACTTGATGATATATAAAAGTGAAATGTCAAATGAATGTGACAACAGGTGTCAGTGTTAAGCAGAGAAAACAACTTTCTTATGGTTGATGTGTGCAGGATTAAATTGGTGATGGATGGCACAACATCACAGAACATGAGCATGTACACATATATGTATTTAGGCAAGTGAGTACAATCAACAAAATAGAAAGAAAATCATCATTTCAAGAATAATTGTTCTAAACATGTAAAGAGATGGAAAATACATGCAACAGTTTTTTGCTTTGTTTTTTTTTTGCTCTGTTTTTTAATCCAACAAATTAATAAACATTGTCCAATGCAAAGCTTGGGAAAACTGTTTGACAGCTATTACTTAAATACCATGAGCTGGTATTAGCCAGTGGAAGACAATTTAGCGCTTGGATTATCAGCTTAAATGGTTTAGACTGCTTTGCGTAAGTACCTAGTGCCATTTGTGGGAGCAAAAAAAGAAACAAAATATGTAACGGAAAAGCAAAAGGAGCAGGAGTTTTTTCAACACGTGCTGCTTCAAATTAACACGCTTTTATTAGCTTCACCTGTATGTATGTATGTATGTATGTATGCATGTTTGTATGTATGTATGTATGTAACTTCATCCCATCCTAAAAGTTGTAACATTTAACTAAATAATTATATCTTTCAAACATTCACTTTTTTGTGTTCTCTCTATTATTTCTATGTATTCTTCTCCGGATTCGAAACATGACATCAACAGCCCAACGGCATCATATAGTAGGACATTCAACATTACCTTTTATGCTTCATTGCGGCTTTTATGGTACCTTTCTTCAAAATAGCCTCTATGAATTTCAATTCACTCCCGTATATAAGCCAATAAGTAACAAGCTTTCAGGGTACGGAAAAACTCACTCACGAACGCTCAAAAATACATTCTACTCAAATCACAAACAAATGTTCAAAGAAAAACGTATAACCACTCAAATAGCGAGCGAACTAACGCACAACAGCCAGCGATCGCTCATAGCGATGGCGATAAACTCAATGCATAAATTCACTCAAAAATGAAGCTTGAAGCTTTCTGTTTTGGGTTTGTTGTATTTGCAATGAAATCAGCCGCATGTACAATGTACATATGTACATACGTATGCAGAGCAAGAACTGGTTTTGTTTGTAATTCGTTTAATAGTAAGTGCTGAATCAACGAAAAGGAACCCTAATTCTCTAATTGCATTTCACGTTTGGAAAGCAATTTTTATACAATGTTCTGTAAACGTGAGGTGAAAAAAATGTCTCTAAAAAAAATAAAAAAAAAAATAAAAAAAAAAATTCGCCACTCGGGACTCGAACCTGAGCTCCTTGGTCCGTAGGCAGCATACCTCACCATTACGCTACAAACTAGAGATGAGAGAAACTGCGATTTTTCGATATCTGTGATTTCGGTGATTGCTATTTTTAAATCACTGCGATTTTAAACTGCTATTGCGATTGCATGGACTGCTATAAAATCATCAGTTACCGGTAGAGATTAATTTTGCGTTTTCTGAGCGATATAACCTGTCTTCCTTATATGTTAACAAAATGATAGCAATAACAACGTATTCCGCAGTAATTTCGCTGTTTGTAAACATTTTTCAAAGATAAATTGTAAATTCAATAATTTGTTTTTTCTTATATTTCTATATACGTATGTGGTCTGCTCAAAAGTATAAACAAAAAGAAATTTATAATGCTTTTGCGATTGAAATTCACATAGGTGAACTGCTTACTTGGTACATCGATAGCAGTTCCCAATAAGTAGTGAACGGCTATTTTGAAAAAGTGATCGCAATTGCGATTTTTTATTCACAGTGAAAAAATCACCGTTTGCGATATATCGCTCATTACTACTACAAACGTATTCGGAACTTTGTTGTCTAAATTCGGATTTATTCAATTAGGTTTCTTTTTTTTTTTGTTCTTTTCAAATACTCCACCTCAACTTCTCTTCACTTTCTGATTGTAAAATATAACAAAACGTTTGGGAAATTTTGTATTTCCAAACTAGTTTGGAAAACCTTGAATAAAAGGGTTTGGAAATTATTGCATAATAAGCTAGTTTACTTCACTGCATATTGGGATTTTTGGTAGAAGTTATAAATACATATGTATGTAGATCTATTTCGGAGAACACCACATCCCATCAGACTTCTTTTTACTTTTATTCTTGCGTCCGCATAAAACATCCTTTAATGAAAAATTTCACTAAAAAGTTAAAAATAAATAATAGCTTAAAAAAACTAAAAAACACGCTTTAATCTTAAAAATCGTACTAAAAATTGAGAAATAATTTAATTAGAAACAAAATGATGAACGAAAATATAAGTATTCTTAACTTTTTTCGATCAGCTTGATTAAATATATAGTTTACAAGTAGGCTGGTCTGATCTATTTACTTATTTGGTGCAAATAAAACTATTCACCTATTTTACCCAACGTTTCGCTGGTAATTTCCAGCATCTTCAGGGGTGGCACTGTTTATTTTATGTAATGAAAAACAACAAAAAACGACATGATTACAAACAGGGAGAAGCAAAGGAAGGTGTATATACATATACATATTTATATATATATACATGTGTACATACAAACATTAGAAATTGCGACTCACAAATTACTCACTGTAAGTTAACCTGATGTTGCAACAGGTGAAAAAATATAAAATTTAAAAATTTACATTAAACAAACAAAAAAATCAAAAAATATGTAAAAATTTAATCCGTACCACTTTCGGTGGTAGTTTTGTCATAACTAATCTAAATATTTATTTTTTGATACATAGTAAGTAGGCTGCCGCGATGTTGTCCGTGTCTTCTTTTTTGTTTATTGCTATTTCCCTTCGTTGCAAAATTCGTAGGCTCTCTAAGGTGTATCTCTTCATTTCCCCCCTTTCCTTGTCTATGATCTTTGTGTTCGCGAAATCAGCTGAGTGGCCGCTGCTCAGAATGTGTTGGGATAAAGCTGTGCTATTTTTTCCTTTTTTTATGTCTGCTTCGTGTTCAGTTAAGCGAACACCCAACGCTCTTTTTGTTGTGCCCACATATACTTTATTGCACTGTTCGTTGTTGTTGCCCTTGCATTTGATTTCATAAACCACATTATTTTGTTGTTGTGTGTCTATTGGGCTTTTTGTTTTCGTGTATATTTTCGAGATTGTTTCGTTCGACTTGTATGCTAATGTTGTGTTTTGCTGAGAGCGATTAAATTTTTACATATTTTTTGATTTTTTTGTTTGTTTAATGTAAATTTTTAAATTTTATATTTTTTTCACCTGTTGCAACATCAGGTTAACTTACAGTGAGTAATTTGTGAGTCGCAATTTCTAATGTTTGTATGTACACATGTATATATATATAAATATGTATATGTATATACACCTTCCTTTGCTTCTCCCTGTTTGTAATCATGTCGTTTTTTGTTGTTTTTCATTACATAAAATAAACAGTGCCACCCCTGAAGATGCTGGAAATTACCAGCGAAACGTTGGGTAAAATAGGTGAATAGTTTTATTTGCACCAAATAAGTAAATAGATCAGACCAGCCTACTTGAAAATATAAGTATTTAAGGAAAAGCGTGGGGGTGCTCAATAATATTTGAAAATGAAAATATTCGATTCGTACAACTAGTACAAAAATATACCTCGTTGCGAAATTAAAGAGTACAATATATGAAATCTCAAAAAAGTCAAAATAAAATTATTAGTAAAAAAACAACGATTTTAAATGTTTTTTGACATACTGAGCACCCCACGCTTTTCCTTAAATTCTTATTTTTTCGTTCATCATTTTGTTTCTAATTAAATTATTTCTCAATTTTTAGTACGATTTTTAAGATTAAAGCGTGTTTTTTATTTTTTTAACCTATTATTTATTTTACTGAATAATATTGATTTAAAAAATCTGATCAAAAGTGCCTCTGTTTCAATATTACGGTAATGGATATAATCTAGACAAAACGGACCTTGTACTTTTTACGAAAAAAATAAGGTACCGCATTGGATTCCTCCTAGACTAAACATGAAACCATTCACGAAATATCTGGGGTCATATTGGACAGCAAGCTGACGTGGAGGCTTAAAGTGGAGGAAAGAGTCAAGAAAGCCACCAATGCGCTATATGCTTGTAGCAGGGCACTCGACAAAACAATTTGGACAACCACCTTTTGGACACAGCAAACACACGGTGGCCAAATGGCAATTCAGACTACTTTGCTCCCAAAACCGACCTGAACAGAGGACCACGGGTAATAATAGAACAGGAATGATGGAAGAAAGGACTAACAACCAATCGCCATACTTTCAACTAGTAATGGGACTTTTTTCGAATAATATTCGAATAAAATAAATGTTATTCGAATAACGAATAACTTTTGAATAAAAGGATTTTTTATTCGAATAATTTTTATTCGAATAGTCCCATCCCTACTTTCAACTTAATTACAGACAGCTCGAAGTTGGATGCAAGCGTGGAAGCTGCAGTGTTTTCTACGGAGCTTGGGAGATACAACAATCCTTTAGACTGCATTATCTTTCAGGCTGAGCTTTACACTGCCTCAAAAGCAGCCGAACTTGCAGCTGAGCTAAGTTAGACGGAACAACTTAACCCTTTGATAAATTTCAAATTTTACTCCCTGATATACTCATACATTTACCTAACATATGTATGTATAACAAATGTAGACGCTAATGCCGATTGACTTAATGCCTTTTGTCTTTCGTAGACAACAAAATAGTAGCCATAAATCACACATACATAATTACATAAATATGTAATTACATATGTATGCACATATGTATGTATGTATACATACATGTCCATAAATCCACAAATAGATAGAGCAATCTAGTGGTCAAACCGCTGGAAAATTGCTTCCCATATTTCTGTTTAGTTTAGACAGCGAAATTTGGCAGACTGTAATCATTGACAAAAGCAATTGAAGATATGGGAAGAGGGCGAAAATAGAGTAAAATCCAGAGACGAAGGAATATGTCTAAAAGTGTATGTATGTAATAGTAATTGTGGGCAGCAACAAGCAAATGACAATCACCCAATAAATTTTCCACAAAACCAGCAATAATAATCACAAGGCAAGCAGTGATGTGTGTTGCAAGGAGGGCGAAATGAAGAAGAGTAAATGGACAGAGATTGAATAGAAATACATACATACATACATACATATGCACATACACATACATATGTAAGTATCCAATCAGCACAAAATTGCATTTCTCGACTTGTGTCCAGAACAAGTTGACAACAAATACATCTTCCACAACGCTGCTTAACCAACTTCAAACAAACACGGAACACAAACAATCTTGTGCTACTAATTCGGTCGGAAACGAAATTGGTAGCGCAAACTTCTCTTACCGGATCATAGCGCGGATGCAGAGTCCAAAAGATGCGCCATATATCAATCTGTTTGAGACGTAATAGAGATATATTAAGGATAAACGCTTACAAAAAGCTAGAAAACAAGAAGTTGCACCAACAACAAAAATAAGTAAGGCAACATACCTACATAAGTGATAGATACTGTGGTCATTTGGAAGCTTTGCTCGTTTGCACTGTTCTGTCATGCTTACAAAAATATCGATTATAATGTCATTAGTAGAAGCAAATTGGTATTGGCCATTTCGGAAGATACTAAAAGGCATCCGATTAATTTTTGTGGAATAGCCACCGAAGTTGAGAGAATGTAGACAGCGATAAGTTGTGTGTGATAAGCAGATATACATATATGTATGTAAGTATATGTACCTACACCCAATAAAATTAGATCAAGTGGAAAATTACAAAAATATTTTTCTTATCTCACCTTCGAAAATGAAAGCAATGCAAGTTTTCAGCAAAATATGTAGCAAACTATATAGCATAATTTCCCTTCGTTGTGAATTTCAAATCCAGCCCTAATACCATGTCTCCACATAACGTGTTTCGCTCTTTTTTTCTGCACTCGCTCTCTCAATCTTGTTTCGACCTCAAAACGAGTGCCGAAACTCGCTAATTTCCATACAAATTTCCGAGAGCGAGTGAAGATTGAAACACTTGTTTCGTTCTCAATCCTCTTGCCAAACGCGATGATATCGATACCTTCCCTAATTTTCTATCGAAAGTCTTTCGAAATCTCACACAGACCAAAACAAAAACGCAAAAATAAGCAAACATACAAACATTTAAAAAGAACAAGAGAGAGAAATGTTAAACTGAATAACAATCAGTCACGTAGAGACGGGTTATTTAGCGAGACGTTTCCCTAGGTGTTTCGCTGGCGAATCCAGTTATGTGGAGACGGTCTTTAAATAAGCATATTTTTCTCTTGTTACCATTGTAGCATGCATTTCTCGTTGCTTTTCGAACGCAATTCGAGTGTATTTCTTATATACTATGAACGTTGGAAAACTAAGATTGCCAGTTCAATATGTATGATTGATTTGGAAGTTAATATTCGAAAGTTCGCTACAATGTTTATTGGGTATACATACAAACAACAAACAATTCACTTTTTCTCATTATCTACATTTTAGTAATTTTGTAAAAATGTCACATTAGAGATTATCTTTGTAGAAACTTTAACCGAACAGGACTTTCGAGACAGCCCGAGGACACACACTCATTGCGCACATACGAAAAAGCTCAAAATGCGTAGATATGTATGTATATGTACATATGTACACGAAGACTATTTTCAATGATTTTACGCCATTTTTCTTATCCTTCCTTACTTGCTCTTCTTCGTCCTCTTGTTTTTTTTTGTTTTTTTCGAGCTTGTCCTTTTTCATTCAACGATAAACTTTAACTGACAGTTTAGATATTAACTTCGATGGGTCGTTTGTTTTCTGTTGTATGTTGCGGTTTTTTTTTGTTTTGGTTTCTGCGCAAAGAAAATGTGAATGGAAGAAAATTGCTAACTTGCCGTGAGATTAGAAGTGTGCTGAGCGGACGTGAAAGAATGGGAAGGTAACACAACAGAATGAAAACAACGCATATTTGAGAATGCCCCTAATTCAAATGACATTCCCACGATAGAGTTACCTCAAGGGCTCGCTTTACCAGCCGTTTGCGTCAACAAGTAGTGGGCATCCATGCCCTCCTATGGGCCTCTACAAAAATGAATTCTGTCGCAGCTGCAGGGACATGGAGTAGATTGAAAATGTTGAACACTACCTATGCCACTGTCCTGCTCTGCCGATGACCAGCTATAGCTCCTTTAATAGGCACTTCTTCGAGTGTCTGACAGAGCTGGAAAATACAAAGATACTAGATTTTCTGCGCTTTGAAGTCATGTAATTTCAATCTATTTTGTATAAATTTTTTCGGAAAGGTTTTAAGGGATCCAGGAAACCAGGGCTTCCATGTGGTATTACAAAGGGACAATTCGGCCTAATGGCAAGGGCAATGCTTCCACTTTTACTTAACCTAACCTACTGTGTGTCAATCGAAATGTGAAGAATAAGACATGTATCCCAAATCACATGAATATGAGAAAGAAAGTGAATTGATAGCCAATTTCCGTACAAGTGTTGTTCCTTTCCCGGCTTCATAAAGAAAAGTAAGCAGGCTATTGAAAATGGCGTTCCAATAAAAAAATTCTAATTCAAAAGTAGTACCTCAAGTTTTCCTCGAGCCTGAAAATTCTCGGCTTTTCTTATCGCTCGTGCAACTCTACAGCATTTTTTTATTCCATTCATGAAGCCATCGGCGGAACTGTTTGCTGCGAATCTACTGTATTATTTTGACTTTATTTGCACACTGTTACTTCAAGGGCAAGACAAAGTAAAATCCTTGCCAATTCCAGTTTTTTTACGTTAGATCAAGTGAGTACTCAATGAAGAGGTCTTTACATATTGTGCGTTTTAAATACATATACTATACATACATATGTACATATGTTTGAGTATGTAAGCAGACATTTACGAGCTAAACTGTTATCGCAAAATGTAGAAATTAATGAGCTTCTTAATGCAATTTGACTTGGCTTGGCTTGCGTTGGGTTCGCCGACCGCATTTTGGGGTTAGTCCGTTGCAAAAACAAGTATGGGTATGATTTTCTTTACTCCAAATATACTACATACATATGTTCTCATATATATGCATGTATTAGTAGTGGGACTTTTTTCGAATAATATTCGAATAAATATTATTCGAATAAACGAATAATAATATTCGTGAGAAAAAATTCGAATAGTGCTATTCGAATAGTACTATTCGAATAATACTATTCGAATAGTAGTATGTATGTACATGCGTAATTTGGGAATTCCACTTGCCTTCGCGCAAGCCAGAGTACGTATATATATGTACATACATATGGATGTACTTACAAAAGCAAAAACATACATACATACATTCAATAGCTATTCGCGAATAGTGGTATTCGAATAGTGATATTCGAATAGTACTATTCGAATAGTATTTATTCGAAAATACGAATAAATTATTCGAATAAATATTATTCGAATTACGAATACCTTTCGAATAAAATGATTTTTTATTCGAATAATTTTTATTCGAATAGTCCCATCCCTAGCATGTATGTATGCATATACATACATGTATGGCTCTGTGGGAGCATGTCAATGTTATTGCAGTGATTTTCACTTTTTCCCCATTCAATTTTTTTCCGCTTCACCATCCACACAAACACAGCACGTGCATACATATGTACATACATAGATACGTAAGCTCCTTCATACAATGGTTTTTCTCCTTCGTTTGTGTCCCTGCTGCTGCTTGTTGCCCATTTGTGTGTTGTCTTTTCATAATCGCCACATTACACTCATTTATTCGCCCGAGGAAGCTCATCATATGGCAATATCCTAGCGGGCATTTCCGGTTGTCTGCCCTCGCTTGCTTACGCATCTACATGCATACATATTTTATGTACCTACATTGTATAAGGCATATCTATGTACAAGCAGACTTTTGGGGTTGTTAGGTGTTTTCCATTTTCTTATTTTCTTTTCTTTCTTCCTTTTGCTTTCTCATGTGTCAAACTGGCGCTCAACGTGACCTCACATACACACTACATATTGGGTAATGATGATAAGTGCTAGTAACCGTAATGTTGATAAAATTTTTCTAGTTTCGTTGGTCATTAGATGACTTTGTGACTGGTAATTTTGCAAATTTTCGTAATTTGAATTACCAGTTAAGGTCATAAGGTCACTTGTGTCTTACTCTAAGCAGGCGATATTGCTAATTTCGGTAGATAATAATTTGAAGTTTTTCTACGAGTTTTTTGTGGATATCTTAGGTATACGTAATTAGTTGAAGAGCTTGGGTTTTGAATATTTTCTCATTTTACTCGATGGTATGTATTTGTAAGCTGCAATTGGAAGTGGGAAGTTTTAAAATTCTTTGCAAGCATTATGTTTGCTTAACAATTCGAAAACGGTGGAAACGCAGTTGCTCTTCAAGTCTCACTTTGGAAATGTGGAAAAAAAAGCTATTGGACTCGAGAACTATGTGCATATGTATGTAGGTTATTTTATTCGATATGATTTCCTTTTCGTTGCTAATTTCAAATCTGGCTCGTTCTCGCAGATATGAAAGATTATTTTCACACCTAGAGGATAAAAATGTTCTAGAAAATTATTCGCCATGAAATTTCAGTAGGTATCTCCTCAGAAAAAATCTGTAAAATTAATCTAAAAGTTATACATATGTGTTTTATTTCGGATTCCACTGAAGCGACCGAAGTACTACTTTTGCAATATATTAATGATTTTTGACCAAGTTTAACATGCAGGCAAAAAAAGGTACATTAAGTTGGGTTCAACTAAGGAAGTATTAGGTGGAAGTGACCCCAATGGCGCACATAGGGTTACTCTCAAGCCAAAGATATTGGTGTATCACACTTAGATATCGGACCATAAATACCGAAGATATGAAAAAAATGTATTTAGCGACATCTAGCGGCGTCCAAAAATAATTTTTCCAGCAATATTTTCCAAAAAGATATCATATGGGTGAGTGTGTATGGTGGACTTTTTTGGTCCATAAAAGCGAGACGGCCTAATGTACATACATATATACTTACATATGTACATATAGCGCTAAGGTAATTCTCAATGCAAACTAGGAAACTTTTGCACACGTACCTAATCTAATTTATCTGCGACGGCTGCGTGAAAATCGATAATACAACATTAGAATTTCTAATCGCTATTGTGGACGACTCATGTCAACATAAATACATACATACAATTGTATGTATGTATACTTTTACAATAATGTTTACGCTTAAATTATATTTAAGCGAGTAAAAAAGGTGAAACGAAGAGCTTGGAATTGGCGAATTTATCTAGCTTCTTAAATATTATCTGAATTTTGTATTATGTATCTGGTAGTTATAGATATGTAGATACATAGATACATACATATTTACGTACATATGTATGTATTTATATTTACATATTCAGATCTTTCTTGCTCTTCTTGTAGCATTTAAGCAAGTCTGGCTGCACATATTTTCATATATGTACATACATACATATGTACATATTTCCATACATATTGATTAGAATTTAAAGTAACCTCATTTGCGGAAGTGGGCTCTTCACTTTCACTTTTCCAAAATGTTTCCACAACATTTCCCTTTTTTCTTGGCAAGCTGTGTGAGTACATCGTCATGGGAGATTTCATTTTTGCGCGTCCTTTCGTAAGAAACACACATTCTCTCATTGTGAAAAGTTACTCAGCCGTCAAAATTTTGTTTGTATATAGGTACAATTTATGTTTGTAGAAACAGACGAATATTAATACTAAATTTGCGCCCGTTTTAGACTAAAATTTAAATATGATAACTACAGAATTTTGGTTGAAAATGTAGAAAGGTTTTATTTTACGAGCAACAAAGAACGCACAAATTTTGTGAGTCCCATATATATATGTATGTATGTTGTATGTATGAACGTTTGTGTATAATATACACTGTATATCTTTGTTACAAGCTTACATATAAATAAGATAAATGCATACATATGTACATACTTATGTTTTTACAAAGTTATTTATTTCTGTACAACTTACAATATTTTTCTGAGCATCCCAAACAGGTGTGATAATTCAAACCATTTAAAGACCTCTAGTTCATATTTATGTATGTACATACATACATATGTACGTCGTTCTTTGTGTAATTTTATTTTTATAATTTTTATGCTATCTAATCTTTCAGCAATGCTTTCTAAAAAGAAATACGCATCTATGCTGCTATGCGATACTATTTGTAAATTCTGTAGGCACGCACTTCATTCCAACACCATCTTTGGCCTTATGATCCTCACGTGCCATTAACACTTATTTGGTTAATTATGTATGTAAATATGGAAACCTTAGAGTCGCTCATATCTACTAATTTTCATTATTCCATATAGTACCTCCATACGTAGTTATGTATGCGGATTAGAGTGTAGAAAAAAGTTTTATCGGCGTGATTTTGGTCGGCCATACTTAAACACTTAACTCACGTCTCCGTGTGCATATTTCTAGTACTTTAAAAGTACTAACAAGTATCGTACTAGTACTGTAGTGAGTTTCTGTAACGAAATCGCGAAAATTTTCGATCAAAATGACGTCACATTAATACGTTCCACACTTTGTCACCACCTAAAAAGCAGGTGAGAATTTATCGATTGACGTCATTTTGACGTCACTCAGTCGAAAAGATTGATAGAGTTCAGTTACAGAAACTCAGTGCTGATCTGTGGTCTTCTAATCCGACATCCTAATATGACATACATACGTACATATGTATACATGAATACATATGTATAAATATACTAGAGGTTACCCGCGGGTTTCTCACCACGTGCTTTCAAAAATATTAGCATATTGAGTTTGTTCTGAAAAGTTACACAGAAAATATATCATTATTGACGTCAAAGATAGTTTTCTTATTTTTTTTGTCCGTTGAGTATATAATTATCTCATATGCCCTTCACCAATTTTCAGTTCCCTACTACAAATATTTCAAGAGATATTCGCTGTGAAAGTTTCAGTTTGGAAGGTGCCCATCCCTTCTTTACCAAGATCTAGCGTTTTTATCCGTTTAATACATAATTATCTCATATGCCCTCATACGGATTTTCAGTACTCTACTACAAAAATAATTCAACGGATATTCGCTATGAAATTTTCAGTGTGTATGGGAGCTGCCCATCCCTGAGCGTTATTATCCGCGGAGTACTTAATTATCTCACATGCCCTCACACCAGTTTCAGTACCCTACTAAAATATTTCCATAGACATTCGCTGTGAAAGTTTCAGTTTTTATGGGAGGTGCCCATTCCTGCTTTACCAAGATCTAGTGTTTTAATCCGTTGAGTACGTAATTATCTGATATGCCCCTGCACCAATTTTCAGTACCCTACTATAAATATTTAAAGAGATTTTCAATGTGAAATTTTCAGTTTGTATGGGAGGTGCCCATCCCTGCTTTACCAAGACCTACCGCTCTCATCCGTTGAGGACATAATTTTCTCATATGCCCCCACACCAATTTTCAGTACTCTACTACAAATATTTCCAGAGATTTTCGCTTTGAAAGTTTCAGTTTGTATGGAAGGTGCCCATCCCTGCTTCACCAAGACCCATCGTTTTCTTCCTTTGAGTACGGAAATATCTCATATGCGCCCACACCAATTTTCAGTACTATACTACAAATATTTCCAGAGATTTTCGCTGTGAAAGTTTCAGTTTGTATGGGAGTTGCCCATACCTGCTTTACCAAGACCTATCGATTTCATCCTTTGAGTACGTAAATATCTCATATGAGCCCACACCAATTTTCAGTACCCTACTATAAATATTTCAAGAGATTTTCGATGTGAAAGTTTCAGTTTGTATCGGAGGTACCCATCCCTGCTTTACCAAGACCTATCGCTCTCATCCGTTGAGGACTTAATTACCTCATATGCCCCCACACCAATTTTCAGTACTCTACAACAAATATTTCCAGAGATTTTCGCTTTGAAAGTTTCAGTTTGTATGGGAGGTGCCCATCCCTGCTTCACCAAGACCCATCGTTTTCATCCTTTGAGTACGGAAATATCTCATATGCGCCCACACCAATTTTCAGTACCCTACTATAAATATTTCAAGAGATCTTCGATGTGAAAGTTTCAGTTTGTATGGGAGGTGCCCATCCCTGCTATTTGTTCCATTTATTTACTTCTTTTTTGCTTCATTGGCAAATGTGCCCATCCCTGCTTTACCAAGACCTATCGCTCTCATCCGTTGAGGACGTAATTACCTCATATGCCCTCAAACCAATTTTCAATACCCTACTACAAATATTTCAAGAGATATTCGCTGTGAAAGTTCCAGTTTATATGGAAGGAAAGTGCCCATCCCTGCTTTACCAAGATTTAGATTGTTTATCCGTTGAGTATATAATTATGTATTCTTCCTTCACACAAATTTTCATTATTCTAGTACAAATATTTCAAGAGATATTACGAAAAAAATTTAAATTTTGTATGGGAGGTGCCCATCCCTGACTTTTAATCAGATTAAAAATATGCCTATAGCAATTACCGAGCGAAAATACCTAGGTGTGCAAAGTTTCGTGAGGATCCGTTCAGCGGTTTTCGCGCCAATTGAGTTTAAACACAATTTCCATTTCACATTTATAATATAAAAGATACGTTCTGAAGTTATGTAAAGTAAGAAGAATAAAATACCATATTTCGGTACCCGCTTAATGTTCAAAAGATATGTGCCTATGTTTTTCATTAAAAATTTTTTTGGAAAAATCTGTGTAAAACCTCTTGGAACCGCACACAGGTAATGTATGCATTTATTTTTATTTACATATACATACCTATATGTATGTACATATGTATGTATGTATATTTTATGGTTAACATTTTATACTGTTGGTCGTTGCCAGTTACTTTAATGTTTGGTTTTATGACAACACGTTCTTGACAAGTAACAAAAATTGTTTCCCTTATTTGTCTCCTTAAATGTAAATGCTCCCATTTATATTGTTTATTTGCCCAATGTAAGCAAATATTTTTTATCAGTTTTTACTTTTCTTGGTTTTTTCACGATTGTTTTTTTTTTTTGCTGCAACAAATTAAAGTTGGAAAACATGTTTGTAAATATTTAACCAGGGCCGTGCGCAGGAATTAGCCTTGGGGGGGGGGGTTTTAATTTTGGTTTGCATTCGCATACATTTTTCGCTAAGATAAACATATTTGCTGAAACAGATATCCAGACCCATACACCATAAATTTAAATGTTCTCTAACTTTTCTGAAACTCATTATGATTCATCAAAACCTAGTCAACCAGGTCCTGAATAGTACACGGAAAGAATTTTTTACTAGAATCAATGCCGAGACAAGAAAAATTAGACTTGATTTTGAACTTAGAAAATAATTTCTTAATATCAAGAAAATCCAAGAAAATTGGATTTTAAATAAATAAGTAAAAATTTTCTTGCTTCAAGTGAAATTGGATTTTAAATAAATAAGAAAACATTTTCTTGCTTCAAGTAAAATTGGATTTTAATAAATAAGAAATAATTTACTTAGGGTAAGTGTTTTTTTCTTGTTTTTTGAAATAAATTAAGAAATTATTTTTTTGTTGCAAGTAAAACTTTTCTTATACGAGCTTAAGTAAGTAATGCGGGATACACACATCGTAGTATAGTAATAATATTTCGATCTATACCACATATGTGTCACCCTCATATTGTAGTTTAATTGAAAATTTTCATAGCATAGCCAAATCATAATATTGATATTCTAATATTCATACCACATGTGTGTCTGAGGCATAAGAAAATATTATATATTAAATTAAGCAAATATTTTCTAAAAATATTAAAAACGTAAAAAATAAGGAAAATGAAAACTAATCATGAGGGATTAGAAAACCATAATTAGTCAACTAGTATTTTCCTAGGACTTTTTTATTGAAATGACAACATTTTATTTAATATAAATGAAGATGCAAATAGTGAACTCCTTATACCAAATGCTTCACTAACAATCTGAGAATTGCAAAAATATTCAGAAATATGCAAAGCGGATGGCAAATGAAAAAAAATACATGTAACTTTGGAAATGCAAATTCAGCAAGAAAAATTTTACTTCGCTCAAGAAAACGTTTTCTTATTCATTTTACATTTTTTTTTTCGCTGTATTTTGTTGTTCCAATTCGTCGAAACACAATTTTCTTAAATTCTTCTTGATATTAGCAAAAAGATTTTCTTCATTTAAGTAAATTTAAGAAAAGATGTTCTTATTTATTTAAACATTTTTGTTCAACATATTTTTTTCTATAGATTTTGTTAGTGTTCTTGAAAAAGAAAATAATTGTCTCATTTTTGGAAAACTTAATTTCTTATTTCCAGTAATAATTAAGTCAATTTTTCTTATTTTCCTAAAAATTTTATAAATTGAGTTCAAGAAAGCATTTTTCTTGATTCAATTATACAAATTTCTTTCCGTGTACTGTTTACAGTACTTGTTAATTGAAACTGCTCACTGTTTTCACAAAATGAAAATTTTTTGTTATCAGTACAATTTTTATAAAAACGCCAAACGAACATATGCTACACAACTTTGTAATTTCGGAAAGCTCCAAGTGCAATTCAAAGTGCCGAACTTATGTATTGGCCAACCTTAATTTTTGCAACTTTTACCAATTCTTCTTCCGTAAAATTATTGTAACTAATATTGTCAAAAATTATGAGTCAAAATTCAATGCAAAATTTATAAACTGTATTTTGAAAATTTCTGCAAAATCATTGCAACTTAGATTTGGTCATGGGGGGTTTTAACCCCCAAAACTCCCCCCCCCCGTGCGCACGGCCCTGTATTTAACTATTGTACATCAAATGTAACAAAAAATGGCGCACAGTCTAAATATATTTTATATTTAAACAGTTTATTTTATTATGCAAATAAACACGAAAATTAAAAATCAAATATACCTTCATATGTACATATGTATGTATGTATGTACATTGTAAATGATAAGAGCGTAAAAATTGTTGCAGGCAGTGAAATGAAATTGGAATTTTTTTTAACTACTTTCACTTTTTGTGTTTTGTGTTCAGTGAAAGATCATGATGTAACATCGCTGTTTCCTTAGAGATATGTATGTACCTACATATGCACATGTGTACATGGGTATAAAACTATTTTGCGCTGAACTTGGACTGCTTATAGACTGGAAATATGTGTGCATGTTAGGCCACACATGCAACAGCGGCAATGAAATAAGAGTTAATGGAGAAACAAAAAAATTAAATTTCCTTAAAGGGGTCTTATGTAGACATACGACACTCGAATAAAAATTTTCGAATAAAAAATCCTTTTATTCGAAAGGTATTCGTAATTCGAATAATATTTATTCGAATAATTTATTCGTATATTCGAATAAATACTATTCGAATAGTACTATTCGAATATCACTATTCGAATACCACTATTTGCGAATAGCTATTAAATGTATGTACATATGCATGCTTTTGCTTTTGTAAGTACATACATATGTATGTACATATATATACGTACTCTGGCTTGCGCTTATACATGTACATACGTACTACTATTCGAATAGTATTATTCGAATAGTACTATTCGAATAGTACTATTCGAATTTTTTCCCACATATATTATTATTCGTTTATTCGAATAATATTTATTCGAATATTATTCGAAAAAAGTCCCACTACTAGTATGTACATATATTTAAAGAAAAATCGACAAAGTTCGCAGTATTGCGATCGTTTTAATTTCGCCTTCTTCTAGAGATTTTATTTGCCCCTGCCTTCAAACAGCTGTTGACAACATAATTCATTCGGAAATGTACATATGTACATACATATGTATCTATGTATATAGCAGACAAAATGAAAAAAAAACAAGTAAGGAAGCCTAAGTTCGAGTGGAATCGAACATTAGATACTCAGCTGTATGCTTTCATTGTTTGTTTGCGTTTGTTCGATATAGGGTGTATTTTATATGACACGAGTGCTGCATAAACAGGGCGCAGCCACGCCCATTCTCAAAATTTGTATCAATCATCCAAATAAGCATATAAATATTATTGTTAGTGCAAAATTGCATCCCTCTATGACTTTTAGTTACAAAGACTTCACGTTACAAATTCCAAAAGGGTGTTCCAGAAATATCTTTGTTAAAAGGTAGGCGTGGTCATAAACCGATTTCAATACATTTTTGCGTGTCTATTAACACATGTTATAAAAGTGTATAAACCAAGTTTCGTCATAATATCTCAGTTATTTGTCGAGTAATAGGCTCGTAGATTCCTTTGTATAAAAAGAGGCGGTGCCACGCCCATTTTCCAAACTTTTTTATTTTTTGTTTCCGGTCTATTGTAGAACTCATGTCACAAAATTCCAGTGATAGATCTTTATATTTGACAGAGATATCGCTTAAAATGTTTTTATTAGGTCACTTTATAATACCCATATATAAAAGTGGGCGTGGTCGTCAACCGATTTTGGTAATCTTTCGTCCACACATTTGGCTAAGTAAATATATCACGCGTACCAAATTTCATCAATATATCTTTAAGGGTTTCTGAGTTATGGCCTATAAAACTTTCAATATTTGCCACTTAATAAGTGGGCGTGGCACCGCCCATTTGCCAAAATTTTTATATTTTTTGTTTTATGTTCCTAGTTGGACTCCTGCCACAAAATTTCAGTGATAGATCTTTATATTTGACAGAGATATCGCTTAAAATGTTTTTATTAGGCCCCTTTATAGTTCCCATATATAAAAGTGGGCGTGGCCGTCAACCGATTTTGATAATTTTTCATCAAAACATTTGTCTAAGTAAGCTAATTACGGATACCAAATTTCATCGATATATCTTCAACGGTTTCTGAGTTATGACATATAAAACTTTCAATGTTTGCCCCTTAATAAGTGGGCGTGGCACCGCCCATTTCCAAAATTTTTGTACTTTTTGTTTTATGTCCGTAGTTGGACTCCTGCCACAAAATTTCAGTGATAGATCTTTATATTTGACAGAGATATCGCTTAAAATAGTTTTATAAGGTCACTTTATAATACCCATATATAAAAGTGGGCGTGGCCGTCCACCGATTTTGATAATTTTTCGTCAAAACATTTGTCTAAGTAAGCAAATTACGGATACCAAATTTCATCGATATATCTTCAACGGTTGCTGAGTTATGACATATAAAACTTTCAATGTTTGCCCCTTAATAAGTGGGCGTGGCACCGCCCATTTTCCAAAATTTTTGTACTTTTTGTTTTATGTCCGTAGTTGGACTCCTGCCACAAAATTTCAGTGATAGATCTTTATATTTGACAGAGATATCGCTTAAAATGTTTTTATTAGGCCCCTTTATAGTTCCCATATATAAAAGTGGGCGTGGCCGTCAACCGATTTTGATAATTTTTCGCCAAAACATTTGTGCAGGTAAGCAAATTACGCATACCAAATTTCATCGATATATCTTCAACGGTTTCTGAGTTATGACATATAAAACTTTCAATGTTTGACCCTTAATAAGTGGGCGTGGCACCGCCCATTTTCCAAAACTTCATCAGATTTCTTCATAAGGGCCTGAGCTCAATACGTGGGTAAAATTTTATCACTCTAGCTCTATTAGTGGCTGAGATACCAAATTTCCGATTTTTTCTATATAGGAAAAGTGGGCGTGGTCATGGTCCGATTTCGCCCATTTTCAATACCAACCGTCCCAGTGTCGATACCAACTTGCATTTCAAATTTCATCAAAATATCTCAATTTTTGGGCGAGTTAGAATGTTTACAGACGGACGGGCGGACGGACGGACGGACGGACGGACGGACGGACGGACATGGCTCAATCGATTTCTCTTTTCACCCTGATCATTTTGATATATATAAGTCTATATCTATCTCGATTATTTCATTATGTTACAATCCACCGTTATGAAATCAAAATTATAATACTCTGTGTACTAGTACAGCTGAGTATAAAAATTGAATTGCAGCCAAGGAAAGAAATTATGTCGGCACTCGTTCGTAAGTACGTTTATAATAGCCGCCTTCCTTTGCAGCAAGTTGGAAAAAAGACTAGCTAGCTTATAGCATTGACAGACGGCGGCGATAATCCTGAATATCTAGCTAATTCGGAGTTAACTTGAGAATTAACTGGAGGTAATCCGGAATATATATTGAGTTAGCCCTCAAAATTTTAGCGGATTAGGGCATTTTGTAATGACATCTCTCGCGACAAATCTCTATTGTAAATTAAAGTGAAGAAAAAGAAGAAAACAAGGCAGATGTAGGAAGGTAGGCGCATAGTCGAATTCAGTAATTTCTAATGTATTTTGTTATTGTAATTGGTGTAATGTCAAAATGATATTTCGCTTTGGCAGAAATCTTAGTGTGCTTCTTATTGACCATGATGCGATTTTGCTTTGATTTTGCCACTACACTCTACCTTTGGAAATAAAAAAAGAATTCGCCGCTGCGCCTACTTTTCTTTAGCTATTTTGTCAGTTATTTTTGATAGCAGGGTTGCAAATAAGCAAGCAAGTATGTAGTCGGTTAGCAAGTTGGAGCATTTTTTTCAAGGTCGACAGAAAAAGAAAACCACTAATACATATACATACATAAGTTTCATTTCTACTCATTGAAATTTCGCAAAAAATGGCATTTCCTCCAGATTAAAAAGAAATAAAGCAGATATAGAAATACCCAAAAGACATTTTTGAGCTCATTCAGACAACTTTTGGGTACACATTTAAAAAATAAATATAGAAATCATAAGCACAAAATTATTCCAAGAAAATGCTTAGTTTTAAAGTTTTCGAAAATATAAAAAACAATTCCATTGCCAGGTATTGCCACAAATCGGCATCCATCGCTGCAAGGGTTAAGCTAAATTTACGTGTGTGTATAAAAAAAACGCCAGTACAAACATGTATGTATTAAGAATTTGTGTGGCACAGGTAGTTTGAACTTGAAATAGTAGACACAATCTAACAAAAATTATGAAATAAATATTTTATGCGAAGAATGCAAAGAGAAAAGCACGCACGAAAAGCATAAAGTTTGTGAAATGAATTAAAAAAAAAAAACAAAAAATAAAAGCAATAAAATGAAAACAACCCACACTTGCTTATTTTTTATAACGACATAAAACAAATTTAAAACCAAATACACACATACATACACAAATAAATTGCGTGCACTTTGCGTGCAAGCAGCATAGGTAGCAACAACAATTTCTCACACGCACACACACCACAAAGCCCCTCCACCTGCCAAGCGGCAACGAAAACGGCTTTTGGTAGCCATTAAATTGCCAATAATTGAAATCCCAAATGCGCATATGTAGGTATATCGGACACGTTGCAAAGCCATTATTTTAACAACAACAATAACAACAACAACAACAAGAGCAACAAAAACAAAACCAGCAGCCATGTCAAGCGGAGCATTGCAGCAAGCATCCCACAAAGAGGCGTAAGCAAGCAATGGACAAGCAAATGCTTCAACACTAAGGGCCGTTTACTCAACCTCCGATTAACGCTAACCGGAGGATAAAGGGCCGGTTAACTTATGGACTGCATTATCGACCATATTATAAATACATGGTTTGATGAAGTCGATAATGATGTTTAACCGAACTTTTACCATGATTAGCGTTAATCAGAGGTTGAGTAAACGGCCCTAAAAGCACCGCAGCAACAACAACAACAACAATAATAATTCTCACTTGTGCTAAAAGCAACAAATAATACAAATGACACACGTTTTAACAACAATTGTAACGACAATACATAACAACAAATTTGTTAGCAATGCGCACCTGTACGTAGCACAGCGACAACAACGGCAAGCAACAACAAAAGAGCAATGCAAGCACAAAGCTGAAAACAATAACGATGACAATTGCAATGGTAAAATATTTGTCGGTAGCAGTGATGTTAAGCCATGCACAGTGTAGAATTTGGAAATGTCGAGTGATAAAAAGCGATATAAGAAAGAACAGCCTGATTGTTCTCCCAAAATATTTTTCTTTCATCACGGCTCAAAAAATAATGGATAGGCGAGCAGGCCCGACGAGAGGGGGGGCTGAGGGGGTCAATTGCCCCGGGCCCGGGCTTTAGAGGGCCCGGGAATCTCAAAATGATATCCAAGTTTTTGCTTACAGAAAATAAACGAACAACACCTTTAATCACCTTTCGTAGATAGCAATCATTTTAAATTTCAACAAATTTTATAAATCTCTTAAAGTGTCTGCACCCCACTTAAGGAATTGTTGGTTTTTGGCGTCGACTTTGCAGCATAAATTTGAATTCGTTTTCTGTTGCAACAGAAAAATCCGGTATGATGCAAATTCTTATACAGCGATATGGGTATATCCTGGGCGTTTCGGACGGTATGTTCGCACGATTTTTTGAACTTTTGAGGCAGAAACATCGCGAAATATTGTATCGTTTTATGGTAAAAGGAAAGATTTAGGCCACAGCTAATGATTAAAGTATGTTAGCGACAGAAATTTAGTTTAATGCCTCTGTTTTAGCCACTTAAACTGCGTTCCGGACGCTACAAAAACACGTCCATTTTTTTTTTTTTTTGAGTGGCTAAAACAGAAGCCTGGCATAGCAGGCGAGCACTCTACCCACTGCACCACAGCGCACATAGGTAGATTTTCAAGTTTTATGCGGCCAAAAATATTTGATTGCCTACATCTATTCCAAAATGCTTGTTTAATGCAAAATTTTAATAATTTGTGTTAAAAGTCAATTTTATAGAAAAATATATACAGTGACTCCAAAAAAAATCATACGCCAGAGTTTTTAAATTTATTTCAAAGAGTTCTGTCGAAAATTTTTCAATAAAAATCGTTTTAAGCAGGATTTCTAAGCTTATGGAAAAAATCCGAAAAATCGTAGTAATTTCTAAAAGTGGATGAAAAATTTCAAAGCGCGGCCAGAATTTATAGAAGATTTCTAAGTGTACTGTTATGTAGCCAACCAATTTTAGTGTAAAAGGTGCAATTCTCAATGCTGTAAAAAATTCCGTTGATTTTAGAAGTTTTTTTTCTGTAGGGTGTTTGGCTTATATGTACCTGAGACCGTTCCAATTAAAATTTCCGAAAAGCCAATGAAAATTTTCAAAAAGTCGAATGTTGCATATTATTATATTAAAATTGAATGAGCTGCTAAATTGCATACTCAAAAATCTTCTAGAAAAATGTAGCTTTAGAATTCTTAGCCCCTTTTTATGATAAGTATTTCCTTGACTTTGAAAAATAGGAAATACTAAAAATAATCGGTCATAAATATCTCGGTTACTTTCGAGCATCACCTACATTAACCAAGATATGCGTTAGAAATATAAACATTAAAATCAAATATAAAACACAAACAAGAAAATTATTGTAGTTAGGTACATATGAAAAACCCTGTATCTAGTATTGAAGTGCGGCTTTGTGCGACGTAATTTTTTGCCGGAAAAATACTAATTGCACTAGATATCATGCCCGAGGGTTAATTTGACTGAGTCTGACAGAGCAATATAACAAAATCAATTTTGAGCACAAAAAAGAGTGAAATTTTCTTTTTAAATATCCCAACTTTAAAAGCTTAAAACTATAAACTTAGACTTATTGGAAATCAAGGATATTATTGAAAAGTGTTAATAATTACTTGAAGATTTAGGATCCATCACGATTACTTAAATGAAATGCTTTAAATAATAAATATTCACGTTGAAACTAGCACTTAAAAATATGTAAAAAAATATGAAAATATTAACTTTAGATATGCTAAGTTTCGACCATCTGGGAGCAAATGCAGAGTATGGGGTCAGGAAAAAAGCGATGGATTATTGTTCCCCAGTCTATTTCCAATATGTGGGTATGTTTTTTTCTGTAATTGTAACAACTTCATAAAATTCAATTTTGGCCGCATAAAACATGAAAATCTACCTATGTGCAGCGGCCATGTATAGATAAATTAAAGTTCGTAACTATATATTCATTGAATTATGATTTTGAGAATTTGTTCATTTAGTATGGGGGCCCTTAGTTATTTTGACCCCGGGCCCGGATTTTCTCTCGGCGGCCCTGTAGGCGAGCGTCTTACATGAAAGTCTTTGGTTCCGAGCTAGGTTTCTCTTCTGGACTAGAAAAAAACTATCGATTACATTTTTGTCATGGAAAAGCTGCTCGCAAAAACCCTTAGAGAATAAAGTTCATAGTCAGAGTAAAACCTGAAAACAAATGTTTAACCATGTCATTATTATAAATGCTTATTCGTTTCTGTACCTGAGCAATACAAAATCAAACACTGTGCGGTACGGCGACGAGAAGGTTTTGGCAATGTTGTTTGTATACAAGAGCATATGTATGATATAATAGCAATATCAAGTTGATATCACCACATTTAAATGTCAATGTGATACACATACATATATATCTTTACTCACATGCTTTCATGCAATTTGCATAAAAAACAGTCATTTGTATTTCAGTTTTCACATGTGCAGAAAAATTTTGGTTATTTTTATATATTTTTTTTCCACCTTTCGTACATTTCAATTTTAATGTTTTCCTCAAGCCATGTGCAATACACACTGGCATATGTAATTGAAATTGTTTTTCTTCTGCACAAATAAATTCAAATAAAAATGTCATCATGTCATGGGTTAAACAAAGTTGCACTGAAGTTGGTCCTTTGGGTTATCGCAGCAACCGAAAGGTGTGCGTGTGTGCATTTTATGCTGTAGACGGCAGTGGATTGCAACAGTTTGTAGCGCTTGTAGTTTTGCTTGATCTTGCGGCGAAAGGACGATGAGAGGCAGCATTTGTTGCACTCACTAGAAAATATGTGGGTATGTACATACGTAGATTCATATGCACATATGAGTTTGCTCGGTGTTGACTATTTAAAATTTAAATATTTAATAATGATTTTTTTTCTAAATCTGTAAATGGACGGTGTGGAATAATACTCATTTCTGATACCACACATGTATATGTATATGTGCAATCAAATAATTTAAAAAAGTGTCTGAAAAGAATTTTTCAATTACGTACTCGCTGAGTGTAATGGCCTTTGATAAGCCAAGATTTTTTTCTGCCTTCGAATCATTAAGTTTTTGATATAACATTGCATGCAATAACATTTCAATTTATGTACATATATATGTATAAGTAAGCATACATACATACATATGTGCATAGAAAATTATTCCCAAAACAATTTCGCCTCAACAAAAGCAACACACACTTGACTTCAAACATATCAAATTTCCATCAAACACTTGCTCCTATACAGTAAAAGTGGAACTATAAACGTACATACATATGTACATATATACATACATACATACTTTCATTCATTCGATACAATTGCGTGGGTGTTATTGTATCTAACCCTTGTCATAACTGAGTGATGATCATTGAAAGGCAGCAGCGTCCTTCCGTCTGTCTGGGCAGGTTCAAGTGGCAAATGGCAAGTTAAAGTGGAAAACAATATTGCGCGGAAATAAAGCAATATGTGGCAAGGATTTTTTATGTAGAACATATTGAAGTGCTTTACATAGAACTACCCTACATATGTATATTGAGATTAGTACCGGATGGGTTTGGGATTGGTGGCAAAAGAACATGGCATGGATTGAGTTGTGTTAAGTCAAAAATACCTTCTGTGATCAAATTATATTTTATGGTCATTCTGAAGCATTTTGAATTCTGATTATATGTCTACTTTTTTTCCATCGTCGATGTTGGAACAATATAAACCCTTTGGTGATACATTTTTATTCACACCATATATTTTTATTAGTCCTAATAAGTAGACATTTAAATTCTTCAGCAGATACGTACCACTTAAACTGAATCGGCGTGTGACTCGAAGCTATCATAGAAATTATTCATTATAAAGAACGAATAATACTGTCATTTTCTAATATAAATAAAATAGTATTTTCTTAAATTTTATCCCGAGTAGTCTCTTTAGAGAATAGTTGCACAGTTTTCGCTGTACGTTTGTGTGTGGCGTTGAACAAATAGCTAATTTGTTAATTTGAATGAAGTATACAGATATACATACATATACATATCGCTGTTTAAGCTTCATAACAGCCTAAGTGAAACTTTCATCACCGCCCAACCGACATTTGTGCCAAAAATTAAAATTGATTTCTGACGCCCACCTTTACGACTTCAGAGCTGAAATAGACATCAGAGGGAAATATGGAGCGTCCCGAGCTTCCCAAAGGCCAAATTCATGGTATGGATCCAGGGCCGTAGCTAGACTTAAATTTAAGGTAGGGCAGCGTTGGTTTAAGGTAGGGCGGAAGTAAATAATGTATCACAATTAGTCTTACATCGCACATAGGTAGATTTTCAACTTTTATGCGGCCAAAATTGAATTTTGTAAAGTTGTTACAATTGCAGAGAAAAACATACCCACATATTGGAAATAGACTGGGGAACAATAATTCATCGCTTTTTTCCCGACCCCATACTCGGCACTTGCTCCCAGATGGTCGAAACTTAGCATATCTAAAGTAAATTTTTTAGTTTTTTTTTTTACATAATTTTAAGTGCTAGTTTCAACGTGAATATTTATTATTTAAAGCATTTCATTTAAGTAATCGTGATGGATCCTAAAGCTTCAGGTAATTATTAACTCTTTTCAATAATATCATTGATTTCCAATAATTCTAATGCCGTTTTCTTTTCTCGAAAAAATGTTGCCCTTTTTGATTTTCGTAGCTATTTTGTAAGCTTGTCTGTTAATTTTACTGAATATTAACCTCTAACTAAGCAAGAGGGCACCATTATCTACAAATTTATTCATTTTATAGAAAGTTAGATTACGCAATTCGATAATTGGGATATAGAAGGGCAGCATTTTTTTGCAGAAAAGAAAACGCCATAAGTTTATAGTTTTAAGCTTTTAAAGTTGGGATATTTAAAAAAATTATCACTCTTTTTCGTGTTCAAAATTGATTTTGTTATGTTGCTCTGTCAGACTCAGTCACATTAACCCTTGGACATGATATCTAGTACAATTAATATTTTGCCGACAAAAAATTACGTCGCACAAAGCCGCACTTCACGGTGCAGTGAAATAACGCCCGTGGAATTAACGCCCGTGGGCGTTATTTCCCAAAAAAGAAATAACGCCCATGGGCGTTACTTCTTTTCTTGAAAAAGAAATAATTCCCGCGGGCGTTATTTCGTTTGATCCATGGGCTTTATGTCTCTTTCGGAAGGGCAATTAAGCCCGCAGACGGGTTTTTTTAAATATGGTGTATTAGGGAAAAAAGCGCCGCAGGCGAAAAATTGGAATAAAAAATCGCGCGATTTTTAATTCCAATTTTTCGTTTTTTCTGAGTATGGTGTATTATAAGTGGAAAACGCGCCGCAGGCGAAAAATTGGAATAAAAAATCGCGCGATTTTTAATTCCAATTCTTCGTTTTTTCTGAGTATGGTGTATTATAATTGGAAAACGCGCCGCAGGCGAAAAATTGGAATAAAAAATCCCGCGATTTTTAATTCCAATTTTTCGATTCTTTAAATTTTTTTAAATCCCTTCTAAATATTCAAATATTATGTACATATGTGTCAACTCCGCCGCTTAATAGAAATAATACCTACGAGTAATTACTGAGACAGAGAGGCTTAGGGTTATTACTGAGAGAGGCTTAGTTAAATGGATATTATTTAAAATAAGTATATCTGCGGCGCTTTTCCCAATAATAATACACCACATTTTAAAAAAAGAAACGAAAAATTGGAATTAAAAATCGCGCGATTTTTAATTCCAATTTTTCGCCTGCGGCGCTTTTTCCAATAAAACAAACACCATATTTAAAAAAACGAAAAATTGGAATAAAAAATCGCGCGATTTTTTATTCCAATTTTTCGCCTTCGGCGCTTTTCCCACTAATACACCATATTAAAAAAAAAAACCCCGTCTGCGGGCTTAATTGCCCTTTCGAAAGGGAAATAAAGCCCACATCGCCGAATAGGGCGCGCGGGCGTTCTTTCCCTTTCTGAGTGGAAATAATACCCACGGGCTTAATTTCGTTTTATTCGCAGGCGCTATTTCTTTTTCAAGAAAAGAAAAAACGCCCGCGGGTGTTATTTCCTTTTTTTTTGGGAAATAACGCCCGCGGGCGTTAATTCCACGGGCGTTATTTCACTGCACCGCACTTCACTACTACACCTTTTTCAGTTGAAATTCACAAAGTTCCAATTGATATTCAGAATTTCCATTTGAAATTCAGAAAATTACAATTGAAATTCAGAATTTTCATTTGAAATTCAGAAAGTTACAATTGAAATTCAGAAATTCCATTTGAAATTCAGAAAATTGCATTCGAAATTCAGAAAATTACAATTGAAATTCAGAAAATTACATTTTAAAATTCAGAAAATTCCATTTGAAGTTCGAAAAATTACATTTGAAATTCAGAAACCTCCTCACAGTACTCAAGAAGTTTTCTGAATTTCAAATGTAACTTTCCGAATTTCAATTGTAATTTTCTCAATTTCAAATGCAATTTTCTGAATTTCAAATGGAAGTTCTGAATTTCAATTGTAATTTTCTGAATTTCAAATGGACATTCTGAATTTCAATTGTAATTTTCTGAATATTAATTGGAACTTTCTGAATTTAAATTTAAAAAGGTGTAGATACAGGGTTTTTCATATGTACCTAAAATAAAATTCTTTTTTGTGTTTTATATTTGATTTTAATGTTTATATTTCTAACGCATATCTTGGTTAATGTAGGTGATGCTCGAAAGTAACCGAGATATTTATCAGCGATTATTGTTAACTTCTTAGGCAGTATTTTTAGTATTTCCAATTTTTCAAAGTCAAGGAAATGCTTATCATAAAAAGGGGCTAAGAATTCTGAAGCTACATTTTTTTAGAAGATTTTTGAGTATGCAGTTTTGCAGCTCATTCAATTTTAATATCATAATATGCAACATTCAACTTTTTAAAAATTTTCATTGGCCTTTCGCAATTTTAATTGGAACTGTCTCACATACATATATGGCAAGCACCCTACAGAAAAAAATTTCTAAAATCGACGGAATTTTCACAGCATTGGGAATTGCACATTTTACACTAAAGTTGGTTGGCTACATAACAGCACACTTAAAAATCTCCTCAAAATCTTCTATAAATTCTGGCCTCGCTTTGAAATTTTTAATCCACTTTTAGAAATTTCTACAATTTTTCGAATTTTTTCCATAAGCTTACAAATCCGTCTTAAAACGACTTTTATTTAAAAATTGTCTACATTTTTAAACGAAATAAGAAAGTCAAATTTTCGACAGAATTCTTTGAAATGAATTTAAAAACTATGTCGTATGATTTTTTTTTGAGTGACTGTATATATTTTTCATTAAAATCGACTTTTAACACAAATTATTAAAACTTTACATTAAACAAGCAATTTTGAATAGATGTAGACAATAAAATATTTATTTTATTTATATTTTAAAACTTGAAAATCTACCTATGTGCATCGAGGCATGGCTTCCAAAACAGTCAGCATAAATATCACTTTTCTCTAGGTCAGTGACGTACATTGGCTCAGAAATCTATCTACCGAAAGGGACTGCTTTACATTAAGGAACCACGGTCCGAGAAAAATGACTTTCGAAGAAAAAAGATGTTCTACGCGCATATATACATATGTGCATGTTTTTATAAGTGCCTTTCCTCGGTAATCGTACGCAGTTTTGGAGGTTTGTTTGGTAAATTTTACAACTTACCAACATCTCCGGTCGACGGGACTTTTGGATTTAGAATCAGGAGGACCTCCTCTACAACCCCCAATGACTTTTTCAACGCGTGGTAGACTGTTGGAAAATTTTCCCCATACTTTTAATACCTATTTGTTGACACATAAATATTGTGACAGTGCATAAGCAATACTCATTGAGAATAAGCCAACAAGATGGTATAGCTTCCAATTTAGATGTGGGGATCTTTAAATTTGGTATGTGGGTCGCCTGTAGGTATGCACGCAAGTCAAGGTGAGAAAAAAACTCTCGAAAATGATTAAACGATAACCATAGAAAATTTAGACACCTGATTTTTCCATCGAGTAAAATGTTTTAGATTAGCACACAGCTTTAGAAATCGATTCCGCGCTTTTGGTGTTGTTCGCTCACAGTGAGATTAGTTTTTGTCAGAAAAGTGCCGGAATGAACCATTCCTTTAACCAAACTACAAAAATTCGATGGTCTTATTTAATTATATATGTGATGCAGGATGGATTCTCCATATCATACATTGAAACCGCAATAATTTTTTATCTCAAACTATGACAAAAAATGTAATTATAATAATTCATTTCACTTGTTGGCCTTTTTAAGGTAGGGCATTCTAATTTTAAGGTAGGGCATTGCCCCACAATGCCCCCCCCCCTAGCTACGGGCCTGTATGGATCGATAGAGCTGAACGCCAGGAGTTAAAGTATGGCGAAACTCAATTTTTATGAAAGTTTCACTTAGGCGGTTATGAAGTTTAAACGACGATATGTGTTTCCATTGGCGGCTCTTCGACTGCTCGCCGCTGTTTATTCAACAGAATGTCTCACACGACATACCATTCAAGCGTATTATGTATCTCCTCCATCCACAACACTTCAACGCTTTGTAGGTACGATTCTTGTGCAACGGGAACTCAAACTCCAACTATGTACCTACAATAATAAAAATCATTATGAACAAGCAGCATATCTACTGACTGTGCGGCGCATAATTTTATGCCAGAAGGGTGCTCAATTAGCCATGACGCTCTGTGTGGATGTGGGCAAAGATTCGAGTATCGTCAGATGTGAAGGGAAGCGTATATTTTTTGTGTATTTATACAAGCTAATGATTGCACAATGATTACGTTGGAATTTTGTTTTGCTTTGTTTTCATTGGAGTCACAACTCTGCCGGCTGGCTACCCAAGCTATGTATATGTAGCTCGACATCATAAAGATATTACAATGCAGTTGTTGTGCTTGTGTTGCCCATGTTGTTTTTGTTGTTGTTGAACGCATTGAAATGCGTGAAAAATGCTCATTTGTTTGAACAAGTGCAGGCAGAGCGCACGAACAAGCAGCAACAACAACAAACATGTAAGTGGAGTAAACGCTTTTTACAGCGGCAGCAGTTAAAATACATATGGACATACGAAAAATACTCGTTGACGGAGTGGGTGGTTGTTTGGACTTTTCGTAGGATGCTCTTTGCTTAATTTCCATCGGCTGAAGTGTGACTGAATGGCGTTGTCGAGGTCGCGCGAATTTTAACACTCGCGCTGTCAACGCGCCATCGAAACGTGGTTTTGAATATTATTGGACGAATTACATATGTACATTACAATGCCACATCAACGAAATATGTATCAACATTGTATATAATGCTGTGTTTGGGTGTTTGTGCTTGTTTTATTGTTGGTTTATTTTTTTGCTGGCAAATTAAGAGCGTGAACGTTGCCATGAATCATGGTTAGCGGGAATGGCGGCAGCTGTTGTTGACAGATTACTTTGGCACACTCGTAATTGTTGCAATCTTTGAGCCTACATACATACCTACTATCAGATATATTTACATATTACACTTAAATGTGTGTACCTTTATACCGTTATAATAACGCTGGTGACAATTTCCATAAATTTATTCATAAGTTCATATTTTAATAAATTTAAGAAATGCAATAAAGTTAAGATTTATATGCATATGAAACTTGGAATACATATGAGTTGTCCACTCTCAAAAGTCCCTATGTGAATTTTTCATATTAAGCCACAAAGTAGAAAAAGCAAAAATAGAATTTTGAATGTGTTTAAATTTAAAATCTATAGAGACTTTTGAAAGTGTAATCGTAATTAATGCTATTTTTTCAGAATACGGAAGGATTTTGCAATAAATTCTTAATGAACATTATACACTTTTAAATACTGCTACATAATCCATCAAAAACTCAATATCGAAAAAATTTCACATATCCAGTTTTAAGAGCGGATATGTGTATTAGGCCGGAGCGATTGGTATGAAAATTAATCGATGTAGTGCCATCGAAATTGGGATTCCTCTCATTTTTCTGAGTAGAAAAGTATTCCACGAAATATGCCTTATATGTATTAATTTTAATGTTTCGGAATTTGGTGTTAATGGACCAAGACGGTTTTTCGAAAACAAAAAATGGACAAAAATCGACAATAAAATAACCAGACCAATATGCACATCAAATTGAATAAGAATTAGGTATATGCTTAATCCAAATATGAAATCAGAATTAAAATCTAATGCGCCGTTTTCCAGACATAGCCTGATTTCCGGTTTTGCAGGCTAAATGCCCAAAATCGCACATTTTCGCGACTATCTCTTACTGTGTACAATATACCTATCTTAATTTTTTTTTTTTTTGCAAATTTCTTAAGGATAAGTCTATACAATATATGAACAATATTTTAAAATATTAATTTATCTTCCGTTATAGGATTACTAGAATGCTCCCTATTTCCTTTAGCCCACACCAAAAAAAAAATTACTGAGATTATGGAAAAATGGTATGATTCAGCGCTAAAGACATATTTTCATTGTTTTGAATATATTTTTTACAAAAAGTAGTTTTGAAGAGAATTGTATATCAAAACATTGAAAATATTTCTTTTGCGCTGAATCATTCCCATTTTTCCATAATCTGAGTAATTTTCTTTTCAGTGTAGAGTTGAACATTTTATTGTTGCAAGCTAGTTCCTCAGTTCTTAAGATATCTGCTTGAAATTTGGTACGTGGGCGGCTTTTTAAGAGAAGCTTATAATTTGTTAGATTCGGCCGAATCGGACCACTAGATTATATAGCCCAACCGATTGTTCAGATTTAGATATAACTTTTCCATTCAAATAGCTAAGCACATGTAACTTTGCGGTACTTGAACTTATATTTAAAATTATCTGTCCACTATGACATACATATATCTGCCATAATGAAAGGAATCCCAATTTCGATGGCATGATATGGGTTAGAAAATCGATAGCATGATATGGGTTAGAACATCGCCCCGGCCTAATGTGTATGTACATACAAATATTGTTCTTTATTCTTTGTAGGCCGCTGGTTAAGAGTAATTGTAATCGCCGTGTGGAACACAATTCGATTCGAACTAATGTTCGCAATGTATCTGTGCCAAATGGATAAGCAGAAAGTTAAACTAAGTTCTTTTAAGCACTTCTTTTAGCTCGTACAAGTTGCTTATCGCTATTGATCCTTGCAGAGTTGTCTAATTAAAGTTATTGCAGGGACTTGTAACGCGTTTCGGTTTCGGTTTCTGTTACACAGCTAAGTAACGAAACTGAAACAGAAACAAAACTCCTTTGTAACAAAAGTCGTAACAAAACTCCGAAACGTTTCCAGCAGAAACAAACCCTGTAACGAAACTAAATTAATTTTGTTTCTCAGCATCAGAAACAAAATTAATTTTGTTCCTTGCAACAAAAACAAAACCAGAAACAAAATTAATTTTGTTCCTTGCAACAAAAACAAAACCAGAAACAAATTAATTTTGTTTCTCAGTAGAAAAACTATATTTGCAGAACATTAGGATGGACTTGTTATTTTTAGATATATAATATACAGTACCTGGATGACCGAGCTTATCTCGGGCTGCCATTTTTTCGCAGGTCCTCGCAAGCGAAATAAAAAGTTAAAATAAAAAAAATTAGTGTAAAATTGAAACTTTTCAGAAGTTTGCGCCCGAGACCCCTTGTATACTAAATTTCTTGAAAATTGTGGAAGCCATTTGTGAGATCCAGAACTAAAGTAAATCCGACTCGCTGGGCCGTGATACCTCTACCTCTTCATGTCCTTCTCCCTCTACTTTTCTTTTTCCTTTCTCTTTATCTTTCATCTCCGTTTCCTTTTCCCTTTCCTTTCCCTATCGCTCTCCCTAACCCCTCCTTTTCTCTCACCCCCCTATTCGTTCTCCCTTCCCCTCTCCCAATTTCTCTCTCACCCCTTCCCTCTCCCATTCTATATTGGTTTCCTCTCCCTTCTCCCTTTCCCATTGCCATACCATTCCATTCGACTTTCTTTTTCCTTTTCATGTTCCCTTTACATAGGGACCCAGGCTGAGCATTACATCGAAGAGATCTCTATATTGAAGCCATGATTCCCAATTTTCGGAGTAATCTATGCTTAAGTCCCCATCAATACCTTTCATTTGATACGCATATCGCTCAGAGACATTCGAGGGTCATCCGGGTCCACGTTTTGACCTATATCTCGGGGCCCGGCCTAGGCATCACAACTAAAAGAGTTCTATGTTAAAGTCCTCATCAATACCTTTCTTTTGATACCCATATCACTCAGAGAAATTCGAGGGTCATCCGGGTCCACGTTTTGACCTATATCTCGGGACCGGGCCTAGGCATCACAATTCAAAGAGTTCTATGTCGAAGTCCTGATCAAAACCTTTCATTTGATACTCATATCGCTCAGAGACATTCGGGGGTCATCCGGATCCTCGTTTTGACCCATATCTCGGGACCCGGCCTAGGCACCACAATTAAAAGAGCTCTATGTTGAAGTCCTCATCAAGACCTTTCATTTGATACCCATATCGCTCAGAGACATTCGAGGGTCATCCGGGTGCACGTTTTGACCCATATCTCGGGATCCGGCCTAGGCATCACAATTAAAAGAGTTCTATGTTGAAGTCCTTATCAAGACCTTTAATTTGATACCCATATCGCTCAGAGACATTCGAGGGTCATCCGGGTCCACGTTTTGACCCATATCTCGGGACCCGGGATAAAAGTGAGTAAAAAAATTAAATTTTTCGAGATTTTACCCCCGAAGCTCCCTGCATTCCAAATTTCATGAAAATCGTTGGAGCCGTTTCCGAGATCCTGATTATATATATACATATATATATACAAGAATTGCTTGTTTAAAGGTATTAGATACATATATATGTATGTCTGTGGCAACCAACTAAAGTATGGAATAAGACACTTATATTTTTTAAATATTATCGTAAGGGACATTTATTCAAATACGCTCATAAAACATTGAGAGCGAAATTATCGTAAGGGACAAAATTATGATTTTTTTCGCAAACTGCAAATTTGTTCAAGAAAAAAGATATCAGGTTCAATATATTAATTAACCATCTAAACGCGTGTTCGATTTCATTTAAATATACCAGTAAAAAACACTGAAAAAAAAACAAAAAAAAATGCTCTCTTAAAAGAACTTAATCGACCTCTGTTCAAATCCAAAAATATCTTAAGTGAAGTTAAAAAATGTATATTTGCTTAATTAATCAAGCTTTATTACATTTCTGTCAATCTATCATTTCGCGCAGCCAATTATAGTCCGAAATAAGTTTCTAATAAGTATTAGTTAATAAAGCAAATTATAAGGGTTTTTTTTTAATTTCGCCTTAGTAAATTTTGACATATTTTCCTAACTCCAGTTGAGTTAAAAAAAAAAAAAGGAAACGTTAGTAAGGAGTACTCATGAACATTGATGTGTAATCAGTTTCGAAATAGGACTTTTATTCCCTTTCCCTTATTCCTTTTTTCACTGGTTTTCTATCGATTAAAATGCGACTATCGTTTTTATAATTTTTTGTTGCCATTGTCACTGTTACATTTTGTTGTTTTTGTTTGTTTTGGTGTTTGGTTTTTGATTTTTAATTTTTGATTTTTGATTTCTGATTTTGATTTGTTTTGTTTTGTTTTGCTCAGAAACATGCAAGATCATTCGGATCCACGTTTGACCCATATCTCGGGGCTCCGTGTAGAAGTCATGCTCAAAACCTTTCATTTGATACCAACATTGCTCAGAAATATTCAAGGATCATCCAGGTCCTCGTTTTGACCCATATCTCGCGACCCGACCTAGGAATCATAAAGAATAGGGCTCCCTGTAGAAGCCCTACCCAAAACTTTTCATTAGATACGCGTAAACTTTACCTGTTTTTCGAAATTACTCGTAGTTACAGCAAAGATGCTTACACATCAAAATGCCACAGGTATACAAATATATATTATATACCTAAAAATAATAAGTCCATCCTAATGTACGGCAAATAGTATTATAATAATTTTTATAGTTTTGCCACTGAGAAACAAAATTAATTTCGTTTCTGGTTTTGTTTTTGTTGCAAGGAAAAAAAATTAATTTTGTTTCTGATACTGAGAAACGAAATTAATTTTGTTTCTAAGAAACAAAATTAATTTAGTTTCGTTACGGATTTTGTTACAAGGAACAAAATTAATTTAGTTTCGTTACAGGCTTTGTTACTTATTGAAACGTTACAATCTTTTGGTTTCGAATTTAGTTTCTATCCTTTAATGTTTCTTGGAACAGAAACGCCAGAAACGAGAGTTTCGTTTCGTTACGAGTTTTGTTACAAGTCCCTGAGTTATCGTGAAACATTCTAGACGTCTAAGTGAATTTTTTTAGAATGGTCAAAAATGCCAACTTATGTGGGCATTACAGAGTTAAAATTTGATGTCAAAATATTATCCATTTAAACTTCTGAAGACAGCTATTTAATTCAAAGTCATTTTATACATGATATTTTGAAAAATGTATTGCACTTGCTACCCAAATGTTTAAATTTAAATTTGCTTTAAAGATACTCAGACACTCTGGCAAAATTGATCTGTTCATGCTGGCTAGTGCTATTTTAAGTAATCTTACTACAAAATCAAATAGAAGCTTTCTAAAGTAGATAATTTTCTAATTTTGGTACTTACTTCTCAATTTCTCCAGCGGTTCATGTTTCGGCGTATGCGGTGGCACTACAGCATGATGCGGATGTTGCGGATACCCACTAACCAAATCCTGTCCCGCTGTATGATGCAAATGACTAAGACTTCCGATCGGCATTAGGCTCGAAATGGCGGGTGATATGCTAACCGACGAATTGGAATCATGCAAACTATGATGATTGTGTAAATGCTCTTGGCCAGTAGCCGAACCGCCACTGCCGCCGCCATTCACCGTCGAACTGCCAGTGCTGCCACTGCTTAACGCCGTGCTTGTGGTATTGGTGCTCTCTGCTGAACCCGCCGAACCAGCACCAGCCGCTGTGCCAGCGCTCACCAAATCCTGCAGACACAAACCAGTCGACTCAGCAGACATCGCTTCGAGACCGTTAAGAGCGCCGTTGCCACTGCCGCCGCCACCGCCACCGCCATTACCACCACTACCCGAATGGGGCACTACACCTAAACCGCTGCCAGCAGCGATGGCACCACCGCCCCCGCCACCGCCACGGTCCATGCCCAAGTATGTGGGAAAAATGGTGGAAAAGCTTTGGGCCACAGCCTGATGCGGCTGATGGTGATGCAGTGCGGCCGCCGTCTGTTGATGCGGATGCGCGTGGTGCGGATGCAGCGGCGGCAGATGATGATCTCTGCCGGAGAACTTCGTCGTAACGACGTCCTTGAAATGTTGCAAAAATGTAGTCGTCGTGGTGAGGCCGGTATAGTCTAACGTGGTTGGAAGATGTGTAGACTCCGACGCGGCGCCGCCTCTATTATGGTACGTCGTTGTGAGATGGAGCTGGAGCTGGAGCGCTGACGACGTATGTTGGTTTGTTGTGTAGATTTTAAGTGCTGATATGTGATTGCTTTACTAGAAATTCATTTGGGGCGAATCGCTGTTGGGGAGAGAAGAGTTAAGTAATATTAGTCATTTCGCGATTAGACGGGATGCGCGATATCTTTACATACGTACATGTAACTGAATATGTATATAAGTACATACATATATTTCTCTATGTACATTTGCTTAAATATCTTAAGTTTTTTGGCTTATAGAGATTCTAGAGTTTTAACAGTGACATTCCTACTGACTTACATATTTACATATCTGCTGCAAGATAATAAAGTGATACTGACGAAGCAGCTTAATTTATTGCGATTATCTTTCAGCGCAATCAGTGAAATTTATTAAGCGTATTTATCTTAATATACATACATACATATATATATTTAAGCAAATCTCCAAAAAAATATAAAGCTTTAAGCACATATAAAGAACCTCTTGTTTTAGAAAACATGATGTTTGTCTCAACGTATACAAATTTGCAACTTCTTCCTTACTACAATTAGATAGATATACGATGTCTGTTAGTTTAACGTGCACAACTGCCAAGAAAGGCCTAGTCACAAGGTTTTCTTCAAACCAGAAAATAGCTTGAGATCGCTAAACCTCTTAAATAATAATATTAAAGGTAGTATTAATAATAGCGAAGTTGGGCGAACCCGAGGGCTATATGTGTCCCCGTGGTATCAGAAACACTGGGCAGATCTCGTACCGAAGTACTACCAATTCAGTTACCATTCAACTCATGTATTGCTGACATTTACTAGGGTCCGTTCAAAAGAACAAAAGTCCCTCTACGGGGACTACAGTTATATATTTCAGAACAAGAAAATATCTACAATTCGCTTTCTTGTTGAATCACCACACACGTCACGACGAAAGTTGTAAAAAACTACATTTGTAATGGATAAGCGCTTCTCAAATAAAAATAGTCATACAAATACATACATATATGTATACACAGTAAAAATTTTAGTTTAATTTTAATACCATCTTGGTATTTATATATAACAATGCCAAAAAGCATTAAATTAAAACCATTCTGGTTTAAAAAAAAGAAGAGAATATTAAGAAATTATTCTTGGTGTCAAATTAATACTTTCTTAGAATTAAATCAAAACCAAATTTTGATTATTTTTAGAATAATTCTGGTATTAAAAGTATTTGAAATGGTATAAGATCAATACAAAAATTGGAATAAATTCTATACTTTTATGGAATTAAATCAAAACCAAATTTTGATTATTTTTATAATATGTTTGGTAATAAAAATAGCTGAAATGGTATAAGATCTATCCGCAAATTGGAATAAATTTTATACTTTTTTTGGATTTATAATAGCTCATATATATTTTAAATACTAAAACTTTTAATAAACACTAGCCATACACGCACTCATACATATATACAAATAAAATGGGAGTAAATCAGCTTCTTAGTCAATAAATAATTTGGCTTATACAAAAAGCCTTTATCTAAATCTTAAACTCTTTTTGTTGTTTATCATCTATTGTTGTCTCTTTGTCGGGCCCAGGCATTGTTGGTGTCATCGTCGGTTTCGTCGTCGAAGCACCCGTCTTAGCTGGCGTCTCTGAACTGAATGCCGTTTCATTTCTCGTTTTTGTTGTTTCGGTCTTATTATTGGCAGCCGTTGTTGCTGCCACCACAGGCTTAACATCCAATTTCAATGGTTGTTCCATATGTACATTTGTTTGAATTTACACTTGTATTTGTTTTTTTTTTCTACGCTCAGCAACTGTTTGGGCACCACTGGCACTTCAATATCACCCACCATCTTTTTCAACTCAGTCTTTGGCTTTTTAGCTGTCACTGACGCCAAAGCTTTCATAGCACCTTGGTCCTGCTCCTCCGCCTTACACGCCTGCTGCATCAATGGCATATGCGTATGTGCACCCAAACCAACTTTTTGCCTAACTTCCGCCATCGTTGACGCAGCCGTTTCTCTGCGCCTATCTCAAGCAAATAAACTAACTTATTACGTCGCAACAGCTGTTGTTGGATTTTATTGCGTATGGAATGTAAATGTTCGACTATCTCCTCTGCGACAAGTATTTTATATTTGCCAGTATCGATATCTTTGGCATTCTCACAAATCTGTTGGACCCTTTTGCCCGTGAGTAGCTAATGTATTTCTTTTATATTGCTTACACCTTGACGTGTTTCCGGATTGTAATGAACATCAGAGCAAAAGTCTGTTACCGCTTTTTTTAACTTTTCTACCATGGTATCAGCATAATCTGTTAGATAGATTACTGCTTTGGGATCAGCATCCGATTTGGACATTTTCTTACTTGGATCACGTAGGGAAGATTTAAAAACATTTTGTTTATGTACATATGTATTTATTTTGACTTTTTTTATGAAAATTTGTTTTAATATTTTTTTGGTTTTGATTTCAAACTAAAAAAGCTTTGATGGTAATATACATTGAGAAAGAGAAAGTTTTTTATACTTTTCAGGATTTGTTTTTAAACCATAAATAATTAAATTTCTTTAGAGAGAATTTTAATACTTCTCAAGGCTTTATTTTGAAACTATTTTGGGATAAATAAAATTGTAAAACTTCTCATAGTTTAAAAATAAGACTTTTTAGCATTAAAATTCAAATTTAATTCCAAGAATGATTACATCAAGTACCAAATGATATTAGAATTAAACTATCATTTTTTACTGTGTACATAAATAAATTTATAAGATTTCATTGTAATAAATGAGTTTACATTGGAGCGTTTACATATCATATAAAGCGCTTAACCCTTACATCATCCAGCAACACCTGAGCAAAATTATGACTATGATGGCCTAGAGATTAATCTGAAATTAAATGCAATTTCCGTGCAAACAAAAAAATGCATTTCTATATATACATAGATACATACATACATACGTATATTAAACAGAGTTGTATACACATATATATTTTGCAAATTATTTAGTACGAAGTATCTACATAAATTAAACAAATGCCAAGGTCTCTGAGCAATAACCCACATTAGTAGGCTTGTTATAGAAATTGTTTGTATACAGAAAACTCCCCTAGAAGAGGGCGAAACAGCTTCTGCTCCTTAGGACTGGAATAACGAAAGAACTTTTTCTTTTTGGTAGTTTGTGTTTTTTTTGTATTGTGGAACGAATTCCGGTCATCACTTGTTAAGTTTGGTTTGGTAATAAACCCCAGTACACGGAAAGAATTTTTTACTAGAATCAATGCCGAGACAAGAAAAATTAGACTTGATTTTAAACTTAGAAACTAATTTCTTAATATCAAGGAAACCCAAGAAAATTGGACTTTAAATAAATAAGTAAACATTTTCTTGCTTCAAGTGAAATTGGATTTTAAATAAATAAGAAAAAGTTTTCTCACTTCAAGCAAACATTGATTTTAAATAAATAAGAAAACATTTTCTTGCTTCAAGTAAAATTAGATTTTAAATAAATAAGAAATAATTTACTTACGGTAAGTGTTTTTTTCTTGATTTTAGAAATAAATAATTAAGAAATAATTTTTTTGTTGCAAGTAAATAAGAAAATATTAAATATTAAATAAAGTAAAAATTTTGTAAAAATATTAAAAACGTAAAAAATAAGGAAAATGAAAACTAATCATGAGGGATTAGAAAACCATAATTAGTCAACTAGTACTTATTTTCCTAGGACTTGTTCACTGAAATGACAACATTTCAATTAATATAAATGAAGATGCAAATAGTGAACTCCTTATACCAAATGCTTCACTAACAATCTGAGAATTGCAAAAATATTCAAAAATATGCAAAGCGGATGACAAATGAAAAAAATACATGTTACTTAGGAAATGCAAATTCAGCAAGAAATATTTTACTTCGCTCAATAAAACGTTTCTTATTTATTTTCAATTTTTTTTGCTGTAGTTTGCTGATATGCTTATGCTATAGACACACATCGTAGTATAGTAATAATATTACGATCTATACCACATATATGTCAACCTCATATTGTAGTTTAATTGAAAATTTTCATAGTGTATCCAAATCATAGTATTGATATTATGATATTCATACCACATGTGTGTCTGAGGCATTAAAGAACTTTGGCTTTCAAATTGACCAAGAAATATTTTACTTCGGTGAAGAAAACGTTTTCTTATTTATTTTGAATTTTTTTTTTACTGTAGTATGTTGTTCCAATTTATCGAAACACAATTTTGTTATATTCTTCTTGATATTAGCAAAAAGATTTTCTTCATTTAAGTAAATTTAAGAAAATATGTTCTTATTTATTTAAACATTTTTTTTCAACACTTTTTTTCTATAGATTTTGTTAGTGTTCTTGAATAAGAAAATAATTGTCTCATTTTTGGAAAACTCAATTTCTTAATTCCAGTAATAATTAAATCAATTTTTCTCATTTCCCTAAAAATTTTCTAAATTGAGTTCAAGAAAGCATTTTTCTTGATTCAAGTATACAAATTTCTTTCCGTGTATCTTACACGGGATGACGGAAATTCATTTCACAAAACATCGTTTAAACGTAGGTTTAAATGTTTCAATAACAAAGAGTACTTAGATACTCGGATTCGCCGAGAAATTTTATTCGACTGTCTCGTTTGTTCAGAAATTTGGAAGGCATGATGACTAGCGACTGGACAGCCTTATTCATAGTCAAGATAAAATCGATTCTAAAGCTTGTAGCAACCTTTTGAAACAATTTTCTATGGAATAACTGTAAAAAAAGCTGCTAATAACTTTAGAATCGATTTGCTTTAAGAATCAACTCAAACAATTAAATGTAGAAATTCAAGCCATACCTTCAAAAAAGAAAAATATAGAAAAAACTTTACTGCAGATATTCGTTAGGGTGTACAAAGCAATTTTAATTTTCGTGCTGTCAATTGAGACACAGTCTAATACATGTTGTACAATAGCTGCTTTCTTTCGCAAGCAAGTTGGAAAAAAACACTAGCTAACTTAGTGAACAATGTGAAAAGCAATAACGAGTTGGCTATGCGAGTTGAGTTGAAAGCGCTTAGCACTTTGTTACTTTGTTACTTTGCAAAGTAACAGAATGAAGCTATTGTGAATAGCACTTGAAACTGCATAATTAAATACTCATTTCGAAGCGGATAACATTGTTTTTTGGTTGGTTATATCAAAATATCGCTAGCTTAGAGCGCAAACTGTATAAGTCCACTTTTATGAAAAAGTATATTTTTATGTAAAACGCTAGAAAAATCAAATACGCACCACGCTAAACAAGTCTGTAATACTTGTCGTATTTATACTCGTTGTTATTCAGTGATACGCAAATTGTGTAAGTCCAAAAAATTAAGAAAATTGTATAAGTCCAAAATATTTATACGAACAGACAATTTTTTTTTTCATTTCGAAAATTTTTTATTTTTTATTTTTTGTTTCTCCTACAAAATTTGAAAAAAAAAAGGAGTTACGCAATTTGTACTCTAAGCTAGCGATATACATTTCTATTTACCTATTTTATGCAAAATTTATTAATCTATTTATTTATTTTTCTCGATCACCACATTTAATTTTGATAGCTGACAGCAGGGTTGCAAATAAGCAAGGAAGTAGTTCTTTAGCAAGCTGGAGCGTTTGTTTCAAGATCGGCAGAAAAAGAAAACCACTAATGTACATGCATACAATTATAAAAATTTCAGCAGCAAACAAATTAAGAACACGTCGTTTTTTTGTACACAATATGATTACATATCTATACATATATGTATGTAGATAAGGCATTTTGGTGTCTTATCTGCTAGGTGTAAAAATATTTACACTCTACGTGTCTTATTTATTGCTCGTGCTGGCGGCTGAATATGTTTTTTTTTGCCGCTCATTGTAGACATTGTACATTGTGTGCTTAGGCTGGGGTAAACTATTTCAAGTTCTACTTATCTCGGCATGGCAAGCACTACGTTTTTTTTAATATTTTTTTTTTATTCAAATTAGTGAATTTCTATTTTCAGTTCTTTTTTTATTTGTATTGAATTGTACTTAATTAAAATTATTACATTGGAAGCACCTGGAGAATGAGTGCATTTGTTTACTTACTTATCTTCTATATCATGGGTCTAGAATCTATATTTTCATATGTAGGTACTTAGACATTCCAAAACTTCAAGCTTACAAATATGTATGTACTAATATAATTGTAATATTAGTTGCGATAAAAACACAAATGCATAAACTAGGAAAAATTATTAAACTTTTAAAACCGCTCAATATCTTTTTTTTATAAAATCAGGAAAAATAGTATTCTTAAGCTCGCTAGAGTGCTAAAATGTTCTAGAAAATTATTTGGCATAAAATTTTATTAGGAGTCTCCTCAGAAAATTTTTCTGTAAAGTTAACCTAAAAGACCAACGGAACCAAAAAACCTATATTCCTCGGAATGTTGAACGTGTTTTATTTCGGGTTCTACTCGAGCGATCGAAATACTTATTTTGCAAAAGATTAATGATTTTTGACTACGTTTAACATGCTGACATAAAAAAGGTACATTAGGGTGGTATAAACTAAGTACTGGGTGTTAGTGACCCCAATGGCGCACATAGGGTTAATAATATTACACAGTATAAGCCGCCCTTTCAATCGAAAAACATTGGTGTATTAAACTTAAAGATCGGACTATAAATACCGAAGATATGAGAAAAATAAAGTTTAGCGACATCTAGCGGCGTCCAAAAAAAAAAAATAAAAAAATTTTCAGGAAATGTTTTCCAAAAAGACATCATATGCGGGGGCGTACGGCGAACTTTATTTTTTGCGATACGGTGTAATGTACATATGTATGTATGTATGTTAGTGTATACAAGGGTGGTCCTCAAGTGCAGTGAGAAAATGTTAATATATTCCGTCAAAAATGTTGAACCTATTCTGCACATATTCTGCCCTTTACAAAACGCCCGTTAAAATATCAACTTCGTTATCGACAACATGTTAGATGTGTGGGATTTATTAAGTCGATAATGATGTTTAACTGAACTTTAAGTTAACGGTAGGATGAGAAAACGGTTGTTAAAGGGGTTACATTATTTTTGTTTCATTCATCACATGAAAAATGTTACATTTTCATAGGACAAAGAGCGCATGTTGATAATGCTGTCATGTGATAATGCAACATTTTCGATCAGAATAGAAAATGCTATAAGAGATCCTCAACTCAACCACTATGTCGATGCTACTCTAGCCTACCCAGAGTTTGTGAATTCTCAATGTCTCAATGTCTATGAAATAAATGCAAATTCTCACTAGAGAACTGGCTTACATTTCGATTTGAAAATTATGATTTTCCCGATTTGAGAACTATGTCACATTTTGTTTGATAAAGCTATGATTCTCGTCTATTTCTCTAGTCATCCTCTAACCTTAGAGAATTGAGAAAATTGCTAGTTCTCGTGTCATTCTCAAATCGATATAACCCCAATGTTTGTTGGGTAAGATATCACGATTGAAGTCTTAATAGGGTAATCTGAACTTTGACCACTTGTGGCACGCCTTAACCAGCCCAAACGGAGATGGTGTGAGACTGAAAAATCGTCTATTTGATTTTAAGGACCACCCAAATACATGTACATATATAGCACACATCCAAATAATGTATATATACATATATATATATATATATATATATATATATATATATATATATATATATATATCCCTCCAGCATCAGGAGGATGGAATGGAAAGATACCTGAGACTGCAAATGTGTTCATGTTTCAAACGGAAGGCAGACGATTAAAATCCGTTAAAAGAAATTTTGATATCTAATATAATATGTACGTAGCTAAAAAACTTGGATGCTTACATAAATACACATACATACATATAGTTACATACATATATATATTATATGTATATTACCTTTATTTGCATTAGATAAACTTTATAGAAACAGCAAAAATAAAACCTACTAAAAGCAAACGCAAAATAAATTATTAAATATGCATGTATGTATATATATATATGCCACCACACACATGCACATTTTTACATTGCCAATGTCATGAATAAAATAAAAGTAAATCGTTAAAAAAAATAAAGATAAAAACAAATAATGTTATTATCCAGCTAGAAAAAAAAAACACAAAACATTGCAAACTATTCTTTTATAATTTTATGATGATCTCGCATTAAGCTTGTACTTATGACTTACTTTTTTTAAATGCCACTTTCGCTTTTCATTCATTAACAACTCATTCATTCTCGTGGTAAATATAAATATAATAAAAATATAAGCTTTGGCTTTTGTGGCACGCGAATCATTCATTCCACCAACGATTAAACGCGCTAACTGCAGCTTTAGATTGTCATAAACACCCGCACGCACCTAAATGCGAGAAGGCGGCATGCAAAAAAATCTAGCTACTAACCGGCCGCTATATACATACATACATACATACATACACATATGTATACATTCAGTCATAGTCAAATCAAAATATGAATTTATACGTACAATCAAAATCCCGCTTGATCTCCACTTGATCCCAAGTGGATTAAAATGGCTGATGGTTGTAATGATTTTAATCGTTTTGCGGTTGGCCGGTTGGCTGGCGTATATTATTTTAATAATAATTTACTTTAATGTGTATTTTTATTTGAAAATGCCAGATTTTTATTTAATTTGAAATTATTAAAGCTCGTTGAAGCGTGTGTGCGCGGGTGTAAGATATGAGAGCTTTACTCCATCAAAGATAAATACTTAGACGGTATACATACATACATATGAACATAAACATATTACAAAACGCTCAAGGTAGATTTGCAGATGAAATAAATTTGTAGAAAATATATTTATTTCGATCTTAATAATCATAAATATAAATATTTTTTTTGTTTTAGTTCAAATTTATGTTTCTATTTTTCGCTGAAAGGCAATAAATAATTTCTGCGCTGTTCTTTTTTAATTAGAAATTCCAATATATGTAGCTATTAAAAATTTGAGTTTTCCATATTTAATATGTATAGCAAGCGAAAGAAATTTGAAGATTGCCCGAAGCGTCATAGTGCCTCAGGTTGCAAAATTAGTGCCCAGAAAAACAAAGAAAAAACTTTTTTGATTTTTGGATCGAAACTACTTTAGATTCTCACCATTGGCGGATCACGATAGGGGAACAGAGATAAAACTAGTCTTAAAATATCGCACAGTCGTTTGCAAACATTTTTCTTTCTTGTTTTCAGGATTATTTATTTATTTATTTAACTAACTTACTTTTTATCCACTTTCGAGATTTGATGTCCTTGATTGTTTTTGAGGAGATTTTTCTGAATACTCGTACAGTAAAAGTTTGCTATTTTGCTACTTCAGTACGATAGCCCTAATCAACAGAGGCTAAATCATAAATGGGCGAGTAAACTCGGCCTAAAGTTGTTACAATGTAGCGACAACAAAAACAATCCCTAACGTTAGAGAATTTGTGAAGACTGAGTTATATAACTAGTACAATATTTTAAATATTCTCTAATCGAGAGCGACACTACATTAGAATCTGATTGGAAACTGAGTAGAGAAAGATCCCAATCTCAATGTTTATGAAACATATGCAAATTCTCATTAGAGTCGCATTAGAGAATAACATTAGATTTCCGATTCGAGAATTATGTCGAATTTTATTTGAGAGCGCTATGATTCTCGCCTGTTTCTTTGGTCATCCTCTAACATTAGAGATTTGAGAAATAGACTGGGTTTGGAGTCGTCCTCAAATCGATATTTAACCTTAATGTTTTTTGGGACGCAGTCTCGACATATGTATACATGTATGTATGTACATTAGACTGCGTTTAATTTGTATGAAAAAAAAATATCATAAGAAGACTGTACCGCCCCTCAATTGGTAGTAACATAGTTAAGGATATAACATATAAATTTTGTTCCCGATTGATGGCGATTAAAGCGTGGCGAATTGATGTCAAAGTTCAGAAAACTCTATGAAGGGTGAAAAAATCAAAATATTTTTTTTATTATCTAATACCCAAAATCAATATTTCTATACCCAAGGATAATAAATATAAATTTTCGTCCCGATTGATGACAGTTTAGCAGTGTTCAAGTGGGTCAAAGTTCAGATTACCATATGCGACAGTAAAAATCTAAGTCTTCTATGGCAATCTAAACTTTGACGCCTTAACAACTACCAATCCGGACCAAAATGTATGTGTAATATCTTTGACCAAGTTACTACCGATCGAAGGGGTGGGCCTGTAAAATATCGTTAATTTGAAGAAGAATATAACTACTATTCTAGTTCCTGCCTTACCGATAAAAAGACTGAACTACCGAAAATATTCTTCCACTACTACAAAATATTCTAATCCACAGACTTAAGAAGAAATAATGTTTTTCTGCTAAGAATAGCTATTCAAAAAACAAAAGCCTTTTTTACTAACGAGATTGTGTGCGATGAACCTTAAAAATAGTCCCGGCTAACAAAGTACGCAGATCTCCGAATTAGGAGCGTAATGGGGCTCCCTAAACAATCCCTCGACGGAGAGCTCCAAATGCGCAGTGAAAAAGGGGTCCGAAAAAGCTCCTCAAAGTAGTGCTGATTCCGCACGGAGTCTTTGCGGATTATTTGAAGGGGCGTTTTAGGACTCCGAAAACACTCATTTAACGAGTCCTAAAGGTGTACTTTTTGCATATTTTCAAAAGGCACTTTTCTCCGTCGGATACACTCCATTGGAAGCCGTTAGGGAGTCCTACCGGAGCACCGTGCGGTCTCATCTGGTTGGCTGGGTTATATGTACATTACAAGCAAAATAAGTTTTAAATAACACTAAGAAACAATTTGAGGGTTCCGACACAGAACGAAAGACATTATACCCATATAGTAAAACCTCCAAAACGTTTTGCTCCCTTAGGTCAAATTTAATTTTTTATTGAAAGAGTTTTTAGTGCTTAGCACGAAATTTTATTTAATTCAATTTTTAATTGTTGGGGGTAAGTGGAAAATAATTTTTTATTGCCATTTTAAATTTGCGAAATTTCGTCTGAGTGGTTTTTAAATAAAGGAAAAAATGAAGGAAAGTATTGATGATTTGTAGTACCTTGGCACCTACTGGATTGTTAGGAACTATACATATGCATAGTCAAATTGGACGATCTTTAATATGATTCAATATTTTAAACCTCTATAAGGGTCTTTAGGTGTATGGCGAATAATTTTTTAGAACATTTTAACCCTCTAGCGCACTGAGAGAAAAAAAATATATGGAGGGGTCAAAGAAATTGTTTACCTATTTTGAACACTACTTTCTTTGTTTTGAGTAAATTTTCCTTAAAACATGTTAAAAGGTTTATAAAATATTGTTGTTACATGCGTTACCATGGTTTCATATACTTGTTTTGAAAAAATTCATACATTAAAATAATGAAAAATTCTTTAAGCGCCATTCCATTCCCAACTTTCCTTGTTTTGAAGACTTGATTTCTTTAATTTTGAGAAATTAAATTCCCATACAAATCCCCATGGCAACGAATTTGTTTGAATGTTATTTTATATTTTTTCCACATTTTTGAGAAAATTTACACAAAACAAAGAAAATTTTGTATTGGGACGCGTGTTCAAAATAAGGAAAATTATGTCTTTGATCGAGAGAAATTTTTTTTTTGAGTGCGACCTTCGAAATATTACTTTTTTCCAACTTTATAAGAAAGGGTTCAAAATTAATTCTTCTTGGTGGTGTTAGAGGGTTAAAGTATTCAACGAAATTAAAGATCGTCCAATTTGACTATATGTTTCCAAACAAAATATTTCTATAAGATATGTATTTTAATCCATTTTTTCCTTTATTTCAAAAACACTCAGACGAAATTTCGCAAATTTTAAATGGCAATAAAAAAGAAAATTTTACCTAAGAAAGCAAAACGGTTTGGAGGTTTTACTACATGAAAATTACATGGCAAATGTAATGACTCTTTGGGACTTATAGGCTTACGGATCTCGAATAAATCGTCGCCCGGATAAATTAGTGTCGTATGTGAATTTTGGGCCGAATTGAGTTAATAATACAGTTATACTAAACTAATCAAGATCTTTCGAATGACGTTATCCGTTTTTTGCTATCTCCTTTAGTTTAAGAGATATTGAGCAGAATTTTTTCGTTTGTGCAAGGTCGCAAGCGATTTCGTCTAATTTCCAATGTGCTTTTAATTGCTGTCAATTATTTAATTTATTTACTTTTATGAGAAATCAAATACAATATTTAACTAATTTTAAAAATCTTTAATGTAGTTCAAATTGGGAACACATTTTGTCGTACGTCATACAAATTTCCTGCAAAAATGTTGCTAAAGGTAACATACGACAAAATTTTACTGAAGAAAATCCTTTATAAATTCAAAAATAATAAACAATATATAACAAAATTAAAATAATTTAAGAATTTTGTGGCCTAGTAGTGTTCTGCCAGACTTTGGAGAAAAACTAATCAGAAGTTTTTGGAGAAATACAATTCCAAACTTCAAACCTGTTTTCCCAAAAGTCTTCAAATGCAACATACGACATTAATTTATCCGGGCGACGAAATGTAAAACTGGTTTCGTATTTAGTGCCTTTTATTCAAAAATTCTGCTTACAAACTAAGGGCCGTTTACTCAACCTCTGATTAACGCTAAGCCCTGTTAAAAATCATTATCGACTTCATCAAAACGGGCTTTAACCGTGGTTAGCGTTAATATGAGGTTGAGTAAACGCCCCTCAGTTTAAAACTGAGCATCACAATTTCGGATCATAGAAGTCATGCTGATAATGCACATAATAAATATTTTACTCATTTAAAACGTTTGGTTTAAAGAAATTAGAGGATTTCAACGACTTTTTCTGGTCATAACTATCCCAGTAACCATTGATCCTCTGTCTTGTAAATACAATATTAAGTTCGGGTCATGTAAAGGTAAGTGAACATTTGTCAAAAAAAATCTTCAGTTTTAGATTTTTCGTCTGTTCTCTTCCAACTTGTCCCAAAGCGGCCATCACCCGTTCACCTGTTCTATAAGATGAACCCATTTCTTCAAAAATTAAAAAAAATTTGTAGTTCTTAAAAAAGATGCCAAAAATTAAAGCAAGTAACGCAGAGTTTTAATCACTTAATACTCAATTTGATGAAATTTTTTGGACTGATAAATGCCACCACGCTGCATTAAGAGGTGGAAATCACGTACACAATTTAAAACCGACAGCAATAAATCAAATGTTGACAAAAATTCTTGTTGAACTAGGGCACGAATCTTACCTTTGTTTAATAGAGAATACGAAGGCGGGTATTAAAAGTTTAATCCATTTGATGTGAGTCGTGTTGGTGAACGAATTTCATAACTTTTGTTGTTGCAAGCAAATCGATTTGATTATTGAGTTTTTTTTTTTTTTTTGTTTTTATGTGTTACAATAAATAGTTTTAGAACTTTTTCGTTTTCTTTGGTTTAGTTTTAAATCAGTATTACTTATGCAATTTATGTTTTCGTTCTGTGATTCATACACTGCACGTTATTTAATAGGCGACGTTTTGTGCCGACGGATCGTACCTCAGCAGCTGTGCGCACGTAAATTTATTTGAATGTTGTTACTGTGGAAATTTGGTAAATTAATTTTAAATTTATTGCCGACATACATATATAGATATGTATATATTGCAGAACACCGGTTTATTGACAGTTTTTACACAAATAATTTTCGCAAAGCACACAAAACACTCAGCCACAGACACAAAACAGCATCCAAAAAGTGTGTCGAAAATGATTTTTTTGGAGCGCTTAGGAAAAGTGGATTAGTCTCGAAGATTAACTTTATTCGAGTGTTGGTTCGTTAACTCAAAAAACGTATTTTTATGAGGGAATTGGAGTCATTTCGGATCCTTTTATATAACTCCTTTTTTGCTCATTTTGTGCTCCTAACAGAGCTAATTTCTGAGTGTAATGGGACCGGTTTCCCATTAACAAGCAACGACCAGAGGAAAAGCACTTATTCAGGGGGTATAAGAGCTCTCACAAATCTCAAAACTGAAATTAGAACTTGCCGGAGGCTTATAGTTTACGAGATATGTATTTGTTGTTAAATTGGGATGGGTTCATTATATTACCCCAAAAAGAGAATTCCGCCGGCTGAGGGTTATTTTTCTAAAGCGCAAGTTTTGATTTCAGTTGTGAGATCAGTGAGAGCCATTATACCCCCATGAATAAGTGAGTTTTTCAGGGCTTGCTTCCTTAATGGAATTTTTGCCGGGTAATTCTCCCAGAGATGTGTGTTTTATAGCTCTTTAAATGCTTTGTTTCCTCTTTTTGTTTAGGCGTAAATTTCAATTGTATTTTGAAACGATTTTGCTTGTCATGCAATGCTACAAAACCGTTCTACAATACATTATAGTCCTACTCTGTCCACAAAAGAAAAAGCAATAAGGAAATAAACTTTATTAGCTCGTTTGTGTAAAAGAATTGTAAGAATTGTTGTTATCGATTCAGCCAAAGATTTGTCACAATTTAAAAGGCAAGTGAGAATACATTTGATTCAACTCTATTTTGACTTGCTGAAAAACAAAAAGTTATCAAGCTTCGATCCATCAATCTTGGTAAAATAAACTAGTTTTATTGTTTTTGTTGTAAACGTTTCACAAAGCTCATTGGCCACTTTCTTGTCGTTTCCATGGCAATCGGGTGTAAATACATACATAAGTACTAAATCCGGTTAAGTACTGCCACTCTGGCTCCAGTAGGTACTTCTGTGCAATATTTTTGCCGTTAGAACAAATTTCACTTTTTTAACGCTCATTTAAAATATTCAAATATTTATGGTTTTTATTGAGTTAGATAAGTATAATAGTCAAGTTAGTCTAACTTTATTTTATGAAATATTGGCTAAATTACTCAGTTTAGTCGACATTTTTTGTTTCTTTATTGTTTAACTTCTTCTTGCTTGTATTTAACAAGTGTGTGCTTTTTAACAAGTGTGTACATAAACTTTCTCAACTTTTATCACTTCGATCACTTTTATCACATTTTTAGCTTGAGAAAACAATTTTTTGTTTGTTCGTTTTTTTATATTTTTAACTTGTTTTTCTTTTTATCACTTTTGGGAAACAACGTAGGTATGATAATAGTTTATCTCCGGTTAATATAAATTTAAATATGTACATATATCTATGAAGGAACAAAGGTACGTGCCTAAAAAATCATTTGTAGACAGGTGTATATAATAACTAAACGTGTTGGGAACTTGAATTACATAAATGAAATAAAAATAGGGTAGGCTTTCCATTAAGGCAGCACGCTCCGAGAAAAATCACTTATCCAGAGAGATATAGGGGCTCCCACAGATCTCAAAAGTGAAAAGAAAACTTGCCGGAGGCTTATAGTTTTCGAGATATTTGTTGTTAAAGTTGGACTGGTCCATAGATATTACCCCAGAAAGAGAATTCTGCCGGCTGAGGGTTATTTATTTAAAGCGCGGCCGAAGGCAAAAAAATGCGTGTTTTTATACGTGCTTTTCCTCGGTAATAGTGCGCAGTTTTGGTGTTTTTTTTTTATAAATTTCACAACGAATAACTTCTATCCCCCTGAAAAAGTCTTTGTTTTCGGGACGTGTTTCCTTAATGGAAAATTTTCCCTAAAGATCCATTTTGATATACATACATATGTACGAGTTTGTTTATGCACACATACATATGTACAATCGCATACGCCCGCCAAAAAATTTAAGCCTTATTTAGGAATTAAAACAGCAGATTTAAAGACTTACGAAATAAGGCCTGAAAATTATAAGGGTTGCAAATTTGTATGGCGTAACGCTTAAAATAAGGCTGATTTGCCTGCATTGATGTCATCAGGCCATAAGGAGCACTCTCTCTCTGAGAGCACACCTTACTCCAAAGGCTTATCCGCCATTCGAAATAATGCCTAGATAAGTATTAGAAAGTTAGGAGCAGACAGAGTGAGTGCATAACAGAAGCAGCGCTGCCAGCGTACTTACTCCTTCTATAGACCTGATTTGTCAACAATAAGCAAAACTTCATTGCAGGGTACGCAAACGTGTACATACATAAGTACCCACATTAACACAATCCAAAAGGGCAGTATTTCATGCCGTCGCTGCTGCTGCTTTGGACTGGATTCACACTGGCTTAGCCTTCTAATAACTTAAGCTGCGAAGGTATGTAATTAGGCTAAGCGGTAGACGCTTTAACAATGTGGGGATATGTGTGTAAACGAACTATGTACCTACTACATAAAATCTCGCTGCCTAGTAACACTACCTCACCTCACCTCACCACACAGTGACATTCAAATATGTACCTACCTACACGCAAATATTTATTTGATGGAGACAGTGAAATTTCGCGTTTAACGCAAATAATGCATGGATAAGTGCCTAACACACAAGTGAAAGACCCGACAATCGCAATGTAGGTAAGCAAAAATCGTAAATGCGTCTGCTTTGTTAACGAGACGTATCTAGCTGAATTTAAATCGAATTTGAGAAACGCAAATGTATGTATGTAGTAGCTGGTTGTATTGTGTACACTCTGTTTGTATGCGATGCCACAAATTTCGCGCTGTTTTATTTGCCTTTTTGTTGGTGTTTTCGTGTGTCAAACGCACACAAACACCCGTTAAAAATAAAATAGCCAAATACTAACTGTTACACAAAAACAACACACCGTTTGACGTAATACAGTTTGAGAGTGTATAGAGCACGCGTTTCTTTAGCTGCTGCTGCCGTGGCGGAATGGGGCGGATGTTGCTACCCTTTATCTTCTTCTTATTTGGTTTTCGTATTGGAAACGGTGTTTGTATGTATGTATTTTTTCACTTTGCCACTCACACGGAAAATTCACCGCTGCAAAACGCGTGTTTTGTGCTTGAAAATTCTTTCAGCAAATATGCACACTTTGTTTTTCTGCTTACTAAATATGTAGATACCAGTGGCGTAGCTAGAGAATTTTTCGGGGGGGGTTACAGCCAATGTAAAAAATTTACCAAAATTAAAATTACCAAAAAAAACTACAATTTTTTTTACAAATGATAAAAATCGCTAGCTTAGAATGCAAATTGTGTAAGTCCTTTTTTAAAACTTTGTAGGAGAGACAAACAAAAAAATTCGAAATGAAAAAAAATTTCTGTTCATATAAATATTTGGACTTACACAATTTGCGTATCACTGAATAACAACGAGTAGAAATATGACAAGTATCTCAGACTTGTTTAGCGTGGTGCGTATTTGATTTTTCTAGAGTTCTACATAAAAATACACTTTTTCATAAAAGTGGACTTACACAGTATGCACTCTAAGCTAGCGAAACGTAATTTTTTTCAGACTATAATTTAACATTTTAGTACACAAATATCGCTTATTATACATATATCAAACTCTTAAGGCCCTTGGCCACTTAAAATCTGGAATGTTAAGCAGGATATACATATGTGTGAGTGTCGGGTGATTGACGCAAATATCTAAAAGATTTGATTCTCATCAACGCGAGCCCGAACAAGAACGTGTAGCACGACGACTGCCGATTGCACTAACACACAAAAAAACTCACACATACACACTCCTTGACATGCCAGATTGTCAGTTGCCAAGGGCCTTTAACTATACTTCAAAAGTAAGTCTCATATTCTCTTCTGCAAATCTACGCGCATAGGTAGATTTTCAAGTTTTATGCGCCCAAAATTGAATTTTGTAAAATTGTTACAATTACAGAAAAAAACATACCCACATATTGGAAATAGAATGGGGAACAATAATTAATCGCTTTTTTCCCGACCCCATACTCTGCACTTGCCCCAGATGGTCGCAACTTAGCATATCTGAAGTTAATTTTTTTGTTTTTTTCTTACATATTTTTAAGTGCTAATTTCAACTTGAATATTTATTATTTAAAGCATTTCATTTAAGTAATCGTGGTGAATCCTAAAGGTTCAAGTAATTATTAACACTTTTCAATAATATCCTTGGTTTCCAATAATTCTAAGTTTATAGTTTTAAGCTTTTAAAGTTGGGATATTTAAAAAAAAATTATCACTCTTTTTCATGTTAAAAATTGGTTTTGTTATGTTGCTCTGTCAGACTCAGTCAAATTAACCCTCGGACATGATATCTAGTACAATTAGTAGTTAGCCGACAAAAAATCACGTCGCACAAAGCCGCACTTCACTACTAGATACAGGGTTTTTCATATGTACCTACAATAATTTTCTTTTTGTGCTTTATATTTAATTTTAATGTTTATATTTTTAACGCATATCTTGGTTAATGTAGGTGATGCTCGAAAGTAACCCAGATATTTAGCAGCGATTATTGTTAACTTTTTAGGCAGTATTTTTAGTATTTCTAATTTTTCAAAGTTAAGGAAGTACTTATCATAAAAAGGGGCTAAGAATTATAAAGCTACATTTTTTAGAAGATTTTTGAGTATGCAATTTTGCAGCTCATTCAATTGTAATATAATAATATGCAACATTCAACTTTTTGAAAAATTTCATTGGCTTTTCGGAAATTTTAATTGGAACGGTCTCACGTACATATAACGCAAACACCCTACAGAAAAAAATTACTAAAATCGACGGAAATTTTTACAGCATTGAGAATAGCACTTTTTACACTAAAATTTTTTGGCTACATAACAGTACACTTAGAAATCTCCTCAAAATCTTCTATAAATTCTGGCCGCGTTTTGAAATTTTAATCCACTTTTAGAAATTTCTACGATTTTTCGGATTTTTCCATAAGCTTAGAAATCCTGCTTAAGGCGATTTTTATTGAAAAATTGTTTACATTTTTAAACGAAAATAAGAGAGTCAAATTTTGTTTGAAATAAATTTAAAAACTCTGGCGTATGATTTTTTTTTTGAGTCACTGTATATATTTTTCAATAAAATCGACTTTTAACTAGAGCCCTAGATACCCGGGTATCGAGCAATTCGATCTGATCGTTTTTGTTTGAAGCCCGTTTGTTGTTCAAATGCCCGTACAAACATTCGAGCATTCGAGCTTACAAACAAAAAAAATGTGTATCGGAAAAACAAAAATAAAAAAACTACATATGTATAAAGAAAAAAAAAAAAAAAAATAAACAAAAGAAAAAAACAAACTTCAAAATACCCGAATTGTTCAAATGCCCGTACAAACATACGGGTAATAAACAACTCTTCGAGCATTTTAATAACAACTGTTCGGGCTACTCGAAAATGTTCAAAAAAAAAATCGAGAGCTCTACTTTTAACACAAATTATTAAAATTTTGCATTAAACAAGCAATTTGGAATAGATGTACACAATAAAATATTTCTACCTATGTGCTACGGTTATAAATAATAATTTTCTTATATAATTTAGTTTTTTAATATTCCATTTTGACAGACATTAAGTAAAATCTCAAGTTCAGATACTCTTATACATGGCATAGTTATTCCCATTGTAGTTTATACTAATATTATTTGATTAAGATGATAAGTAATTGAAAGAAAACTTGAAATTTAAATAATTGGCGTTACTTTTCTGTTATTGGCATGTTAATAACAGCAATACTGTATAATAATTGTAGCGTTTGTTGAGCCGTAGGGAAGTGCAGGAGCCGTAGGAATTTTACCACAAAAGAGCGAATATAAGTACAAAGAATGTAAATTGTGGTAAAATTCCTGCGGTTCTTGCACTTTCCTACGGCTCAACAAACGCTAGAATTATAAGTAATACTTCGTGAAAAAGCGCTAAATTTCGAATTACCAATTTCAAAAAATTACTATTCTCATTGATTTTTTCCTGAAAAAGAAATGTATGCTAATAAAGTCAAAGATGGTTTTATGGTCAAAACGAATCTTTCGGGGGGGGTTTTGTCCCCAAAACCCCCCCCGTTACTACGCCACTGGTAGATACTACATATGTATCTAGTTGGATATAGAGCAATAGCGTTCTAAGCGATACGTAGGAATTATGTGATAATAATGCCGCTGCGGTAAGTAACGTACTGAATGGTGAAAATAGAATTTCCAGCGCGCTAGTCAATGCAAGGCAAAGCGACAATCTGCACCTTATGTTATCAGCACCAGCAAAAGCACACCAACACACACACAGCCACACAACCATGAAGAACGCTTTGACTTTATCAAGCTTTGTGCGCTGAACAGCATTAGTGCAAGCGGAATGGCAATATGATGGCGCTGAAGCGCTGTGCAATGCGTATCTTTGCTCCGGTATGCCTAGATTGTGTTTATGTGTAATGACAAGAGTGCGCTGTATGCCGTTGAGCACATGCTGCTTAGCCTGTTTGCCTGCTCACGCAAACGCAATTGCTGTTCACTTCCAATTAGACACACCCTACAACTGCACTCGGCCGACATATTGACTTTGTAACGGAACAGCAGCAATGGCTGCTCTAACGGTTGCGTGAGTGAGACCATTACATATACAATTATTTAAGCAGACTAAGTTTTCGCTTACACTCGCTCTCTGTAACAGCGAGTCTATTTGAGTGCCTTGAATACTAAAAGGTCCTACATACTTACCAGTGATTGTTGTCTTGTTAGATTTTTATTTATAACGCGCCATACTGTGTTGTATGTAAACACTTACCCCCTTTACTTTGTTCCATATATACCTACATATATACATATACATATGTATATACATACTTTTGTGCTGCATGGTTATTGTTTTTGATGTTGTTGGAGTTCTTCTGTGCGCTGCACAGTGGTTCGGCTCCATACATTTTGCGGAAAAAAATAGAAGGCGAGGTCCTAGGCCATTGAAATTTTGCACAGAGGTTATATGTGAGCTAATTAAGAAATTTTCAAAAAATGGTTGAAATCGGTCAACCCCTAGGGGTACCTCCCTTGGACTTATAAAAAAATGATTTAAATACAAATTTTGGTTTCAGCTAAAAAAAAATTAAAATATCTTCACGAAACTTGGTACATGAGTTACCCTCATTAAAGGCATTGACAGCACCAACAATTTTTGAAATCGGCCACTCCCTAGGGGTACCTCCCCCGGACCTATAGTAAACATTTTTAAAGAAAAATTTAAATTTCAGCTCAAAAAATTAAGATATCTTCACGAAACTTGGCGCATAAGTTACTGTCATGATATATATCGACAATACCAGATATAGGCGTGATTGGCAAACAACCACGCCCACTTTTTCTACACCTTTTATTCAAAAACAAATGAAGATGTACATTTTCAGTAACTGAAAAGAGCCCTTGTAAAAATTTGATGTACTTAATGATTATATTAATAATACATATAATCGAAAATATAACTATGTATATATATATGGAAAGAAAAAAAAAAGCAAATATAAGAAAAATTTTTAATTATTTAGCATATCCTTGGCAACAAAATCCAATTCCACACACTTTTTGTTGGGTTGTCGTCTTATGGACTTTATATAATGACCAGAACTTGCCAGTAATCGATTAATAACATCTGTATTGGTAGAAATTCTATCACTTTTCCTAGAAAACATAAGCCTATAAATCCTAAGTCCCATTTACTAGTAAGGGTTAACTCAGAACATGATAAGGTGTTCAACTTTTCTGCTGAGAAAGTATCAATAAGTCTTCTTGTTGTGTGATCAAGTTAACTTTGCAAATTAACAGCAGCATATGTATGTGTCTGTTACTACAATTTCGTCGGGATAACATTTTTTTTTCATCTAATACCTTAAAATAAGCTGGTAAAATGTTTAAACAAATGTGTTTGTTGCTATTGTTGTTTGCAAACCGCAATGTTATGACGAATGTGTTTACCGTTATTTTTGTTTGCATTACCATTGATTCTAACAAATTAGGTGTATAATTTACCAATCTGCATTTTTATCTAATCCTCTCTGTGCCTTCATATTCGTAAACAAAAATGTCACATAAGATGTAAACGTTCATATATACGCATGAGCCTAAAAGCATGCTACATTTTGTCAATTTTATCAAAATTTGATGGGACTTTCGACATTTAAATCAAGTTTACATCGATTGGGGAAAATATGGGAAAAAACTTTTTACAGAAATCGATAGAAAACATTCCAAACTTTCATTTTATTACAGTTAGCGAGTGTAGCACGCTGTAGCACACAAACTTTTTGTCCATCGAAATTAGAAATGGTAGCATTTTTGAAGTACCATTTTTGCTGGCCTATATTTTTTTTAATATTTGGCCGATTGCACTGATTTTTTCTTTAATTAGTCAAGGAAGTGCTATATTTTCTTTTAAACTCACAACAGGGACAATAGAGATATAAGTTATAAGGAAAATTTATAGCTAAAATTAGCAAACATTTCAAGCAGTTTTTGTTGAATAAAATTTTTCTGACTTCTGATACCATTATTTTGTAAAAAAAATCAACTTTTTGCAAAGTAGTCATGAATTCTTCATATTTGGACATTTTTTTATAAGACTACATCATTAGAATCTGAAAATTAGGTATTGAAAAAAATGAATTTTTTCCGCGGCTGAACCACTGTGCGCTGGTGCTGCTGCTGGTTTGACAAGAAGAGTTTTCCCGTCGCCTTTTCGTGATATCTACTCCCAGTTGAGTTATGTATGTATGTATGTATGTATGTATGTATGTATGCATGTGTATGTGCATGTATGTATAAGGCAAATGTTCTTCGTGAGATCAATAAGTAGGTATTGTGGATGCTGTACATTTGTTTGTATGTAAATATATGTTTATGCATTTGCACATACATATGCACATATAAGTATAGATATGTATGTATGTATGAATGTACATACATAACTATGTACTTATAATTTCTATATTTCTAAATTCCAGCAGTTATCTATGCTTCGTAGCGTTTTTCTTAGGAGCATACGAATTTCCTTGTGCTAAGAATGGCTTTAACCTACCTCCCTTTGATATGCTTAAAAAGCTGTATTCGTTTGGGCAAGACTCAGGGCCGTTTACTCAACCTCTGATTATCGATTAATCACGGTTAAAGTCCGGTTAAACATCATTATCAACTTCATCAAACCATTCATTTATCAAGCGGTCGATAATGCAGTCCACAAGTTAACCAGCCCTTTATCCTCCGGTTAGCATTAGTCAGAGGTTGAGTAAACGGCCCTTAGAGAGAACACGATATGTCCGTTCGTTAAAGGTCTCTAACATTTTGTATGAAAACTGTCAGCTTAGAGAGCAGAATCCAGTATAAGTGAGCAGAGAAATACCCAAAGAAACACGCCTAAATACCCTGCAGTAAAAATCCGCAATGAATCCTTAATGAATCACTGATGCAATTCACCTATGACGAGGAGGCATCAGTGAATACTTTCATATAAAGACTGATGAATTTTTCATATAAATGGTTTGCTTTCCTCAGAAAAAAAAACAAAAACAAATAAAAATATACTAAGTTATGACGACAGTGATGAATATTCAACAAAGAATCATCACTGATCCTTCAGCAGTGAAACAAATTTACTGCAGGGTAGGTACATATCTACATACACACATATGTATGTATGTATATACATTTGCATCTTAGAAGAATTTTCTCTCCTACGCCTACGTTATTAGACGTCACAATTAGCTACCGTATAAAATTTGCTTAGCTGATCAAAATGTTGAGAAATATTATGTATTTATATATATATATGTACATATGTGCATATGTATGAGGGTGATTCTATTATTGCGGGTGAGGGTGATTCTATTATTACAGCCGCAGCCGCACACTGGGGCCACTTATATATATGAGGACGCTCAAAATTCTGAAATCAACTTTTTTACATCAGAATCGCTTTATCTGCACTAAAGCAGTTAATCTATAGCATCTTAACCCATTGACGGCCATGAGTTAACCCGTTGGTGACCTATGTTTTTTATTTTAGTTTCGAGTTTAATTTTCTTGAATCAGAATCGGTATATCGATACTAAAATAGTAAATCCCAAGAATTTTAACCCCTTAACGACCACGCATTAACCCATTTTTAACCAAATTTTTTCACTTAATTTTTAGATTAAAATATTTAATTCATATTAGTTGTATCTACACTAAAACTAGTAATCTATGGAATCTTTACCCATTAAAACGGTCATGAATTAACCCATTGGTGACCAGTTTTTTTTCAGATCTGTAAACAAATTATTTAAATCAAAATTAGTATGTCTGTGGTATGGTGGCCGCTGTGGTGCAGTGGGTAGAGTGCTCGCCTGCTATGCCATAGGTCTCGGGTTCAAACCCCAGTCCAAGCAAACAAAAAAAAAAAATTTCTAATTAGTAAAAATCCAATTATTGGTTTCTTAAGAGCAGCGGTGACCTCTCGGCAGTGGCCGGCATACCCTCCGAGAGTATTTCTGTAATGAAAAAGCTTCTCACAAAAAATGCATTCGCCGTTCGGAGCCGGCATAAAACTGTAGGTCCACCCAATTGGTAGGAAAAACAAAAGGAGCACACCTCGAATTGACACAGAAGCTCGGCCATAAAACTCGTCAGAGTCATAATAGCGCCATTGTATTATATTAGTATGTCTGTACAAAAATAGCCAATGTGTATTGTATTAACCCATTGATGAAATATGCAGGTGCAGGTACATATGTATGTATACAAAAATGGTTTTCTCAAATTTTTTGTTTCGAGATATTAAAAATTTTCTGTGGTCACAAGTATGTTTATATGGGAATTTGGAGTTTCACCGTTAGCGTTTTAAGCAGAACACGTATTTCCCCACACATTTTCATGCCTAACATAAAAAAAAAAACAAAATTGGAGTAACACAACTTGTGCCTCAAAGAACTCATATTGTAATCCAACTTACAAGTCTAAATTAAAGAAACCTGGTTTGACAAGTAGCCTTAACCACAATTTGTAATTAAAGTAACCAGTAAATAATGGATCAACTAAATTTAAGATAGAACAGAATCAAATTCAACCAGATGAAGGTGTTTTTTTTTTTAACTAATGGCGTTTTCTTTTCTGACAAAAAATGTTGCCCTTTAATATCTCAATTATCGAATTACGTAACATGACTTTCTATAAAATGGCTGAATTTGTAGTTAATGCTGCCCTCTTACTTAGTCAGAGGACAACATTCGTTGAAATCACCACACAAGCTTACAAAATGGCTAAGAAAATCAAACAGGGCAACATTTTTTCGAGAAAAGAAAACGGCATAAAATTGGAATGCAATTTTTAAACTCACTTTTTTTAAAATGCGCACTTTGCTTTTGGTTCTGAACTCGGATTCTTTGTCACAAAGGGCCATATTTTACTGCTGCATTTTTAGATTTGCTACTTTTTTGCGCAAATTAAAAAAAATTCATTTTGAAAAAAATATTTAAAAAAAAGAGGTACGTTTAGTTTTATACTAAAAATTAATTTTTTAAAACATCTAGTTCAAAAAAAAAACACTCATCGATTATGCAAACTTCACTTAATGTTATGGAAAAAGCAGAATAATAAAATTTTATATCCTTCTCTTACACCAACTATTTCAAATACACATTAAAATTTCACACTTTGGAAAAAAATTATTTTTTGGAAAATTTGCCATGTTTGTGTATGGATAACTCCCAACTGAAAAACGATAGAAAGCTGAAAATTGGGCCAGAAGTGTAGAATTTTATAGGGAACAATACTGCGTTTTTATTTTGTTGAAAAACTCATTATTTAAAAACTGAATTTTGAGCACGCTTGGCCCCAGTGTGTAGCCGGTTTTTACAGGATTTCTACAGGACTGAGATGTAGTTATTGTAATCAAAGATAACAACTTGAGTGCATTCAATCAACGATTTGACGATTCTGGAGGCATTTTTTGGATCACTGGCATGCATTAACTTCCATCTAATCGGCATCTAACCTTCTGTATAGATCAAAATTAAATGATTTAATATGCTGAGCCCCATCTTAAAAAGTTTCGTTTTTTGTTTATTCATGTAAAGAGAACTAAAAGAAGAAATACCTTAAAAATCATGTTGAGAGTTATCTTTAATGAAATCCCCCGCCATATATATATGTATGTAGGTATGTAAATATGTATGTTTATATTTTCATATAAATACATACATATTTACATACCCTCCTGCAGCTCATCTTACTTGAAAAATCTAATTTTTCATCATCAATTGAATGCTGTTTATAAAAGCACTCTTACACTCTATTCACACACAGGAATATGCATATGTAGGTACATACCCAGCAACAGGCTCGTAAGCGTAAGCTAAAGCTAAGTTGTTAAACTGGAATATGCTGGCAGCGCTGCTTGCCGCTTGCACTCATTCTCTCTGCTCCAAATGTTTTAATACTTCATTTTAACACATCCCAAAGCGAGAGAAAGGAATTTGAGTTTTTATGAGCAAGGTACAATGTGTGGCGAGTGTAAAAATTGCCTATTGTCGCTTCAGTCCATTTTTAACTGAAATGCAATGAAGTGTTAAGTGGTTATGTGTGTGCGCTTATCTCTTTCCGATATATACATATATCTATGTACATGTATGTACATACACACATACATATATAAATGTATGAATAATAACGTTTCAACCCCAGCAGAATATATTAAATTAAATTGCCGCAACGCTCAAATAGCGCAAAAAAATGTGAATTCTGCAGCTAAACAAAAACACCTTATTTTTAAAACATTTATAAAGTATAAATACACCACATAAGGCCTGATTATCAGTCCATAATAAGGCCTTAAATAAGCTTTATTTCGCATGCGGATAATAATATACACTGGCGCATTTATAACTTTGAGGAATTTTATGGCCGAGCTTCTCTTCCAATTCGAGGCTGCTCCTTAGCTTTTGTTTTTCTTACAAATTGGATAAGCCTTATGAATAAGGTGTGATCTCAGAGAGAGAGTATTCCTTATGGCGTGATGACATCAACGCAGGAAGATCAGCTTTATTTTAAGCCTTTGCCCATACAACTTTGCTTCCCTTAAGATTTTCATGCCTTGTTTCGGAAGCCTTGAAATTTTCTGTAATAATTCTTAAATAAGGCGTAGATTTTTTGCTGGGCGTATGAATGTAATATTTAGAAATATGTATTTAAATGTGGATATATACATAGGTAAATGGAGTGTTTTTGAAAAAAGCTTCTGCGGCGTTTGCTTATGTCAGGGCGTTTTGTTATTATTGATACGTTTACATTTTATTCGAATTATTGTTATTGTCATTTCCACCGCTTTTCCTTCTTACTGGTTTGGTTTGTGTTTCTTTTTAACCCTACAAGGTGCACAATGTGAAAGAGATTGATAATTGTTGTGTGATATGCTGTTATAATGACTATGGTACAAAAATTGTAAATATTTACCTAAGTGTCAAATTACTGTAGCCACCATCGGGTCGACATAAAACTGTAGTTCCACTTAAACCCCAGAACTGAGAAGCGCGCTAGTCTATTATTATTATTAATATTATTGTGGCCGCTGTGGTGCAGTGGGTAGAGTGCTCGCCTGCTATGCCAGAGGTCTCGGGTTCAAGCCCCAGTCCGAGCAAACACCAAAAAAATTTTTCTAATTAGTAAAAATCCAATTATTGGGTTTTTTAAGAGCAGCGGTCACCTCTCGGCAGTGGGCGGCATACCCTCCAAGAGTATTTCTGCCATGAAAAAGCTTCTCACAAAAAATGCATTCGCCGTTCGGAGCCGGCATAAAACTGTAGGTCCACCCAATTATTAGGAAAAACAAAAAGGAGCACACCTCGAATTGGGAGAGAAGCTCGGCCATAAAACTCGTCAGAGTTATAATAGCGCCATTGTATTATTATTATTATTAATATTATTATTATTATACATCCTAAAAGCATAGGTGAAACAGCTCCATCAGATATATTGAAATCTTGTTTGAGTTTCTGTTTTGCATTGATAAATTAACGCTACAATAATTTCTACTTTAATATAGATTTACCGCTTCTCTTTGGCTGAACTGTGATGGAACTCATAAAAAAAAATTATTGAAAATAGAATCAAAACGGTTAGCGGGTTAAGAGGATATTTTCTCCCTAAGCAACTGTACGTGTTCCTCTTTCTCTCTTCAACACGACCAAGAGCCAAATCATTACTCACACCCCCAATACTTTCACTCCCATATGACATTCATATTTTACAGGAATAAATAAAGGTTATTTTTGACGTATATACATATGTATGTATTTATGTATTTATGTGTATCATTCGCTGCGCATTCAACTTGACTTTTTCTGTCATTTTGCTACCTACATACATACATACATACTTTCATTATTTACTGCTTTTGTTCCAGTGTTATGTTTGTAATTTTACCCCCTATATACAATACTTTTGTTGGGGCTCGCATATTCGCACCTTCCCCGCACCTTGTTTGCCGAAAAGCAACACAATTGAAAGTTTTTCTTCTTGTAGCAAGCAGCGCTGTAGATATTTATTAAAATTCATTGCTGCTCTCGTCGGAGTTCATATTTTTTAAGACATTTCACGATTTTATTGCCGCCTTTTGTGCGCTTCTATCACAACACTCACTTTTCTATAACAGACAAACAAAAGGAATTCTACTCACACACATAAATACATATAGGTATATGAAAATAACAATAATAAGAATAATAAGAACAATAGCAACTACAATTATCCTCTTGCTCACAATTCACAGCTCAGCAATAGTTTCTTTTATGTACCTACGTGGTACCGTTTTGTTGTTTGTGTAGTTGGTTTATTGCATTTTCAAGACGTGCTTTATTCAAGTAGTTATTGCTTGAACTTGAGCAGTAATTGGCCAAAGATGGTTGTGGCAGTTGGCTGGCAGGGGGATGGGGGGATGGAGTTTAAATGCTTTTAGGAATTACGTAAAGTAAAATATTTCTTATCTTCCAAATACATATGATCCAAGCAATAGAAAAGCACTTCGCTTTGTTACTTTTAATAAATTTCGAAAGAATAGGATTTTCGATTGTCTAAATAAACAAACTAGATTTCATGCAATTTAATTAAGTTTGCGTTTATAGCGACTACATTTTGTGTTTTATTTCAAGTTTTATTTTAGCTGCCTAAATAATGTATGTAGTTCGTTACAGGTTGTACAGAGGGTGAATATATTTTTGGTAGATATGTAAGTCCTCTTAAACGTATCGAAGTTGAGCTAGAAAAATTACACTTTAAATCTCCTTCACCTTATTCAGATTGAAATTAAGTATTTTCAGAAAATGATTTACAAAGGAAATTCAGAAATTTTCATATTAACAGCCGGCGTGATAATTTACTTTACTAGTAAAATAAGAATCTGGAACTTTGAACATCCGCCCAATGCCGAGAGGTTATCGTTTTTTCTTAAAAATCGAATAATTTGGTTTTAATTAATTAAATTGAATTTTTGTTGTTGGTCCGGCTGGGGTTGAACCCTAGACCTCTGGTATGGCAGGCGAGTAAAAAAACAAAACTTTTAGAAAATGTTTTACTAAAGTAAATGAAATGAAGAATGTTGATTTTTTTACAAATTAATTCTCTTCAATTTAATAGCAATGTTAATTTTTATATGTTTTAAAGTCAGTTTGTGCTTCTATCCAGAAATTATTTCTATCGAAGTCCATCGGGATGCGGTCAGCAAAACTTACAACTTTTTAAATTATTTTATTTATTTAATTATTTATTTTTTAAAAGGAATTAGGTTTTTAGTCAGGACCGAACAAAAAAATTTGCACAAAAGTGAAATACATACTCTAATGTATATAGACCATACATGGCCAGCAAATGGCTCCAGTGACTCCGTTTGTCTCCCAACAACATCGCTGTGGCTCCGAGTGGCTCCCAACAACAAGCAAATCAATTTCGACATATTAACGCACATTTCTTTTTTTCACAGAAATCGTCGTCGCGGCGAGCACTCAAACCTAACGGTCCAGCATCGACCGACATTCATTGCGTATTTACGCCTTCATACATACATACATATGTACATATGTATGTATGTTGTACATTTATATCTGCCCTGTAAAAATCATTGGATTATATGCTCCATTTGTGGTAGGTTGGAGTACTTTCAAAGTGACCACTAACATAGCCCAAACGACCGATTCTTGTATCTGCAACGGTTCGTAGTTAGCCGAAAATAACAAAAACCAAATATTTATGGCGACGACGACGATGTGTGTATACATACATACATAACTACATACATTATGATACATATGTTTGAATGCATACACGTCATTCGTCGTCGTCGCGATAAACATTTGGTTTTGTTGTTATGTTCGGCTAACTGTTAGGTACTCCATCAATTAATCCAATGTAGCTACTCCATGGATTAATTTGATTGTTATGCGGGACTGGAGTATATACTCCATTGCAATGACATGCAATGTTAAATGGACCATATTTTTTGTATGAAATGTGGCAAGTTATGGAGTAATCGGTTGGTCCATAGCGAGCACTCCATGGATTAGCGATTGGAGTACTCGGAATTTTTGCAGGGTGCTACCTCGTTTATGTTGTTTAGCAAAATATTTGAATGCCTAGCTGCAGCATATCTACTGAAGTATGTATGCATGTATGTACATACATACATAAGTACATGTTGTTGTAATAAACCGTTATTTGACAAAATAATATTTTTATAATTCCGAGAAGAAGGTTGTTGCAATTTTTATTGATGTTGTTGTCGTGTGACTCCCTTACGCTTAAATCCTGGCCACCTATGATATAGAGCATGCACAGATATTTTGCGCGTGTTCTTGTGATTTCACTTAATTGACACTTATGATTTATTCGTATTCACTTTATTCTTATCGCTTAATTGACTTCAATATTTTAACAATATGGCCACCATTCAAGAGCACTTAATAACAAAAAGTTCTACAGGTACCGATGCACATACCCACGAAAAAATCGACGCCTTATTTAAGAATTATAACAGAAGATTTAAAGGCTTGGAAATAAAGCCTGAAAATTCTAAGGGAAGCTAAGTTATATGGGCAATAAGGCTGATTTTCCTGTGTTGATGTCATCAGACCATAAGGAATACTTTTTCTCACACTGAGAACAAACGTTATTTCAAAGGCTTATTTTCCATGCGAAATAAGGCTTAAATAAGGCCTTATTATGGCCTGATAATCAGTCCTCATGTGGTGTATATATACCTCAGAAATGCCTTAGTAAAAAAGTGTTTATGTTTCGCTGCATAATTTGCAAATTTTTGCGCAATTTAAGCGTTGCGGCAATTTAATAATAAATAAAAATAGGTAAAAAAACTTTTTAAGTTAAACGGTTTTATGTTATACATACATTGCAATGTTTAAGATAAATGTACTAAAAACCAAAAAATAATAAAATAGATACAGTCGTGGGAATTATAAACATTTGCATAGACTAGACTAAAATAAAACCGTGGGGCACGTCAATTGTCTACAATCGTTGATTAAAATGTTTGTTTTGTAATGTTACACTATAATTAGGCAGTTGTTCAACCGACAACGATGGACGTGTGATAAGTAGGGCTAGAATGTGGAAAAAAGCTAGCAAGCTCGATTATAAGCGAGTTTTAGGGTTTCATAGTGGTGAGCGAGTAGTACTTTTATCATATGTTTTGTCGATTAAAGACAAACTACGAGCAGTGAAACGATTCCTCGTGTGAATGTCCAACGATAAACTAGTTGAAACATCTCTTTTATTAACATGGAGTGTATAACTATTGGAATTTCCATGAGCAAGAAAATAGTAAGTTTTTTCCTCACCGTCTGCGGGCCAACTGCCTAACGACGAATTAAACGATTCTTCTATCGCACATTAAGTCGATAATTTGTAGACTATTGACGTGCCCCCCGGTTTTATTTTAGTCTAGTCTATGCAAATGTTTATAATTCCCACGACTGTACACTCAGAGAAAAGTTGCGGGCTAAGAACAAGCTGTGTCGTACTTGAATTAAGAATTATGGAAATTAAGGAAAAATAAATTCAATTTCAATTTCCCCATGCTTGAATCAAGAACGGTATTCTTGAAGCAAGATAAAAAACTGAAAAAAGCTTGTTTTAAGAATGAAATTATTAATGTAAGAATACTATGACCAAATGTTCGTGTGACAAAGAAAATTTTTTCAATCAAAAGAAAAAATAATTTATCAGGATGGAAAAAAATCGGGATATTAAGTATTTATTAACAAACGGACAAACAGCTGTAATATTTATCGCGAGCACAAGATTTTCCCGTAATTGAAATTGTCGCTCTTTCCCTAATTGAAAAACCATTGAGGTTAGTTATTTTATTCAATAATTTTGTAAATATATACATATATGTATGTATGTATAATATAAGAATTAAATATATGTGCATCTGAAATGCCTCTTTTTTTCCCTTCAGGGAATAAAACAAACAAGACGAAGATGGTAGTGGAGATGATGCGAACCAAATACCAAACTTTATACGAAACCGCAACCGAATTTGATGAAGATCGAATAGTAAACGAAATGTCAGTTATGAATACAAATATGACGCCAAAACCGAATTCCTCTTCTAACAAAGATTTGTATAACTCAACTTTTTTTTAATTTGTAACTTTACGATGTATTGCGGTTGGATTCTTTTAAAGTTTGGTTTGGAGACAAACTGGTTTCAGCTGATATGTGTCATTTTCAGTGTCTTTTTTCGTTTTTCAAACAAAACATTATAAGCTATGACGGAAAATCGTTCCACAATACATGATATTCCTACCCTGTGTGAAATGCAAGCAACTAAAAAGTAATTGTAACTTTACTTTTACAAGTATATTATATTAAATATTCGTAATACGAACTACATTATCTTAAGAACCCTATTGCATATACAATAATTTTTGCTTTATATCTATGTATTATATATAATATAGTAATAACAAGAATTACATATTTACATATGTGTACATAACGAAACCTTTTATTTTTTATTTTTGTTAGGTGGGTTAAATGATTTCGAATTTTGAATTTCGAAAAAGTGGAAATCAAGTATAAGTATTCTTAAACCAAAGTTGAACATTCTTAAAATAAGAATGTACATTCCTAAATCAATCATGGGAAGTGCTTAAAATAACTTTATATAAGCTTATTTCAAAATGGAATATTCTTAATATAAGCTTTTTATTTTCAAAAAAATCGTTCTAAAAATAAGAATATATTCTTGATTTTAGCATTTTCAAGCTTAACAGACTTTCATGACGTTTTCGGCTTGATTCAAGCCCGCTAGACTTAAATTTAGCTTGCTTTTTCTCTGAGTGTATCTATTTTATTATTTTTTGGTTTTTAGTACATTTATCTTAAACATTGCAATGTATGTATAACATAAAACCGTTTAACTTAAAAAGTTTTTTTACCTATTTTTATTTTCTAGTTTTTAGTTTTTATTTCGCATTCTGTTTAATTCATTTAGTGCTTCATTATTGCAAGGTTTCTTGCCCGTTAGTTTATTGCAGTCCAACGCCTCTATAGCGACCCACGCGCCACCTATCGGAAGTTTTTTTTAGGAAAATATTTCCTTTCAAGGTAGTAATACATGTTCCGAATTTCAGCCAAATCGGACCATAAATGCGATTTTTGTAAATATAGCGACCCACGCGCCACCTAGCGGAATTTTTTTTTTAAAGAAAATATTTATTTTCAAGGTAGTAATACATGTTCCGAATTTCAGCCAAATCGGACCATAAATGCGATTTTTGTAAATATAGCGACCCACGCGCCACCTAGCGGAATTTTTTTTTAAAGAAAATATTTCTTTTCAAGGTAGTAATTAGTGATGGGCGAGTCCGAGATGTTTAGACAATCGAGAGAATCGCCATCGTTGCAAAATCACAATCGAGTCAAAAGTTGACTCGCTCCTCGACTACACAATCGAGATGTTTTTGCGATTGTTCCGAGTCGGCGAGTCGTAGGTTGTTTCGATGACATCTCGACTACACAAGCGAGATGTTTTTGCGATTGTTCCGAGTCGGCGGGCCGGCTGTTGTTTTGATGATATGTTTTAGTTGATAAAATAAACTGAACGAGGTTTGTTGATAAAGAAAGTAGGATTTTTAATGGAAGTGAGGCAAATACATAAATAAATTAACCAAATTGAAAAATATGCTATACATAGACGCTGCATTATTGCAATCACAACTAAACAGTGTCGTGCATAATAATAATAATTAATTATTTAAACATTAATAAATTTTCTGAAGTGAGACGCTTATGAGACAAATGAATTTTACGAGTAGCAACAACGGCAATAGATTTGTACCACTCTGTATGTTTTGTAAAGCAATTTTAATATTCAAGCGGCAACAACAATTATTATGTATTTTTTGCAGCGAGTCCGAGATGTTGTAGGGTTGCTTTGAAAACGAGAGGAATCGTTGGCGAGTCCGAGATGTTTTAGCGATTGTTTCGACTGACGGCCATTTACGACTTGACTCGAATACGAATGAAAACCATCGAGAGCATTCGAGATGTTTCAACAATCGAGAGAATCGAATAAAACATCTCGGACTCGCCCATCACTAGTAGTAATACATGTTCCGAATTTCAGCCAAATCGGACCATAAATGCGATTTTTGTAAATATAGCGACCCACGCGCCACCTAGCGGAATTTTTTTTTTAAGAAAATATTTCCTTTCAAGGTAGTAATACATGTTCCGAATTTCATCCAAATCGGACCATAAATGCGATTTTTGTAAATATAGCGACCCACGCGCCACCTAGCGGAATTTTTTTTTAAGAAAATATTTCTTTTCAAGGTAGTAATACATGTTAAGAATTTCAGCCAAATAGGACCATAAATGCGATTTTTGTAAATATAGCGACCCACGCGCCACCTATCGGAATTTTTTTTTTCATAATATTGCATTGTCATCGGGGTTATACATGCGTGCAAAATTTCAGATTAATCGGTTGACAGGAAGAGGGTGAAATTTGAATTACTAAATTTGACCCAAGAATAAAGAATAAATAATAAATAATAAAACAAACGGGGTGAGCTAAATAAAACCGTTTAAAAATATTATATGTACATGTACATGTACATATATGTATGTACTCTGAAAAAAATAACCGTAGTTAAATCAACAACTTTCGGCTGTTGAATCTCCGTCTTTGATCCAACAGCAAAAGTATTTGTTTTTACAGCAAAGTTTTTGATCCAACAATTTATTCAAAAACGGAATGAGATAAGCGTGATCACTTAACCAAACACATAATTGCATGTCAGTTGAAAATATACTGAAACATGATGTATTGTGGAACGATCCTCCGTCATCCCTTGTCAAGTTTGGTTTGGAGACAAACCGGTTTCGGCTAATATGCGCCATCTTCAGTGTCTTTTTTCGTTCTGAAACAACCATCTTTCCTTCTACAGTACGCAATTTTTACGCTCGCCACACATTGTAATCTCTTTGCTCATAAAAACTCAATTCCCTTTCTCTCTATTTGGGATATATGTCGACGCTTCCGTAAAATACTGTATTAAGTCTGAAAATTGTGTTTTTCAGGAGAAGCTCTCAAAGTTAAAATTCGATAACTTCTATTTGGATTGAACGGTCAATACCAAAACTCGTTAAAATCTAAGCTAGGGTACGCTTTATATAAAACCGTAAGAAAAAAATAAAAACTTGCTAAGTTGTTTTGCATGGTAAGCTCTCAATATTTTTATTCTGTAAAAATCTCGAATTGTATTATAGATACACTTTTGTCTATAACTTTTGATTGGATTGTCCGACTGATACCAAAATTTGACAGCTTCCAAATTAAGACAAGTAATACTTGAAAACACAAAAGGAAAATGTACTAAGTCGACTTAGTAGAGTATTGTTTGGAAGCGTCGATTTATATTACTACACGCACATACTTTATTTGATAACTTCTAAACCAAACGAGATATGAAAAAAACTGCAAACGCAGAAACGTGGGCAATGAATAGGGCTAGTAAAAACTGCAATAAAAAAAATTTACTAAAAATTTACATAACTGTTTTTTTATTCGCAGGGACGATAATATCATACTCTGTGTACATCGAATATATTTGATTTCAAGGACATATGTATGTATGTAATTGAATCATTTAGTAGTAATAAATGGCATTAAAATGGTAAGTACTCTTGCATCCTCTAATGCCGACATAATGCCATAATATCCACCAAACTGTTGCACGCTTATTACACGACTGACTGCACAAATATCTATTAATATACTTATACACATATGTATGCATATATGCAAGTACAAGAAACATGAAAAGAGTTTAAAAAAATATAGAAAGTAAAAAAAAGACATATATGTAAGTAAATAACCGTATCTCAAATGAAGATCTGATGCTCCATCACACGTGCCACAAAACGAAGGCGTAAGCAGTACTAACGTATCCATGGATCTATGTAATTATTGATGCTGACAGAGGCGGATTATCCCTAAGGCAAACTAGGCACTTGCCTAGGGGCGCGTAGTTACAAGGGGCGCGCGAGCTCAGAATTTTTAAACAAATAAAGAAAATAACATATCGACGATTAAGAATTAAAGCTGATCTATAATAGATCGATAATAGATAAATCGATTATATTGCACAAGCATCGATATATTGTGCAATATTGCGCGTTTGTTGCGTCGTCAGGCTTGCCAGTACTGGCGATTTGTCGCCAAATTGGCGATTTTTTACAAACTTTGGCGACCAATTTATGAAAATTGGCGATAGCTCGAGACGGAGAACTGGCCCGAACAACGAACGCGGTATTACAGGTTCTGAGAAATAAAGAGCTTGACACAATTTACCCCAACATTGACATAGCCTTAAGAATGTGCGTATCGACGGCAGTCAGTAATTGCAGTGGGGAGCGGAGTTTTTCCTGCCTAAAAAGAGTGAAAAACTATCTTCGCTCAACCATGACAGATAAGAGATTAAATTCGTTAGCAATACTAAATATTGAATCTGTCTTATTGCTGTCATTAAACTACGACGATGTTATCGACAATTTCGCGAAACAAAAATGTAGACGCAGAGATTTTTAATTTTTTAAATTTTTTTTGCTCTGTTACTACTTATATTTTTTCAATAAATAATTCACAACTTATTTTGTTAATTTATTAAATACTAGCTGTTGCCCGCGACTTCGTATGCGTATAATTTCTCTTCTATTTTTCAACTCTGTTGGTAAATAATAAGTACCAACAAAAAAGACTGGATTTCAACTCTAAGATGATGCCTACTTTCAACCAGCTCTTCGCGTCCGTGTTTGAACAGCTCGGCAGGTAGTCCGTCTTTTCCAGGAGCTTTATTGTTTTGGACCCGGGATATAGCTGTCCTCACTTCATCATAGTCGGGTGGTGGAATGTTTTTTCCATCGTCAGGGATTGTGGTATCGGGTTCGACGACTCCCTCGCAATTTATCAATGAGGAGAATTTATCGCTCCATAACATAAGTACACTCTGTACGTCGGTTACCAGGTAGCTATTATTTTATTTCTTATAACAAAATAGCCATATTAAGCATTTTGAGATTAAGAAGGTTCACATTTTATGAGATATCTCCGAAGCCAGTTTAGGTATTGAAATTAATCAAATGGTTTATGGCAGCATTCATAAACACCTTTCGTTTGATACCCATATTGTACTAACACATTTTGGTGCACATATTGGCCGATAACTCCGAAACCGGTCGAGACATCGAAACAAATAATACCTTAAACTTTAAGTTGAGCGTCTAGCAATCCAATAAAAAAAGTTTCGTTCAATTCCATTCAGCACTTTTTGAGTGATACAGCCACAAACATACGGACAGACAGACAGACAGACAGACAAAAATTCTAAAAATGGTTGATTTGGATTCTACTGGCTTAATAATGCGTCCCCCAATCATTTTTTTCTCGATATCTGCAATGTACAGACATCGCCCTGTTACAATTTTATTACATGTAGAGATTAACAAATTATCTAAGCTTTTACATCATCTATATCTACATCTACACTAATATTATAAAGAGGAAAGATTTTGATTGTTAGGGTGTAAAACAACTAGGTAGTTAAAATTTATAGTATTATGATGGCCATTTATGGTCGGTACAGGGGCGCCGAGAAAGTGGCTGCCTAGGGCGCTCTGGACCTTTAATCCGCCACTGGATGCTGACAAACTTGTTATTGTTTAACACCGCAGATAATGCCTACGCAAATAGGTACTAGAAACAATAGCAACAACAGCAACGTAATAATAACATATCAAGCATTCGCTTACATACATACATACCTCCTAGTAATATCTCTACCTTAGCTCCATTCAACAATATGTAGGTACCTACATATGTATATACATATGTACATCAATTCTTCGGTGGACATTTAGTTTCTTCGTTTTCTCTTCTTGTCTTTTGCGTGTGGAGACATTTTTACTTTCAAAAGTTCAGAGCATCAGTCCACACAGCCTTCGTTAATCCCCATAATCCGCCAACATGACGAAATGAATTACGATGTCGTATGAGCGAACGCAGCCAGCCAGGAGTGGCAGTATGTGCGTGGTGCGTGAGTTTGTTTTTGTATGGAATGGTATATTTTTTCTTAAATTTCAGAAATGTTTCGGATTGGCTTCAAGCGGAAGCACTCACGATTTCATGTGATCTTGCATGTTGTCGGAAAGCGTATTGTTGTTTTTTTTTTCTTAAATGTGTTCCACATGTTTTGAGTTATTTATTGTGTTCCGCGTTCGAAATTAAGTACACCTCGTTTCCGACTTTAGTTTTGGGGAAATGCGTATTGGAGATTTGGATGGACCCTTAGATGGTGACTTGTCTGTTCAAATAGATCTTGAGAATGCACTGACACCGGAAAGTAATATAAGTACTTGGCTGTGTATCGGCCTGCCCTAGACCAGCGTAATCTCTCCCTTTCATCCTGGTGTGATAATTAGCCCAGTCAGCATCATCTCGGAGGGCTCAGCCCAAGGATTTCTGCCACATAATCATAATCACCCCGATTCTAAACGAAAAATCCACAAGGATTTTTCCACTTCTCCCTGTTCTCTTATTCTAAACACAAATTCCTTGTGGATTTTTTCGCTTCTCCCTTTCCGGCTATTCTAAATGATGTTCGAAAAAGTGCAAAGCGAATAAGGAAGAAATGTAGGTATCACGAATGAAAATAAAAGCGAGAATTTATGCAATTATTTTGTGAAATTTTTCACAAGACAATTTTAAGTGAATGCTGAACAAAATGTGAGTGCATATAACTTTTGTTAATAAAAAATACATAATTGAATTAATTATGTACTGGTTTGCTTATTTTTATGACGGAAAGTATAAACAGCAAATAGATATTTTAATAAGTTTATTGAAAGGGCAGCCGGATATTTCGCGGCTTGTGGGCTGTAGTATCCCTTCCGGTTGTAGTAAGGGTGCTTGTTTTGATATGGAGCGATGATACGGACATGTGTTCCATCAATACATTCAAGGACACTAGAGATGTCGTAGTTTAAAAACCGCACTTGAAAATTTTCTTTTTCGTCGCTGTTCATAGCTTTATGAATCCAAATCGGATACAACTCATTTTCAAAAATTTCAACAACTTTTAGAACTTTGCTGAAGGTGGATTGAGCCAATCAAATGTCAGAATTTTTTCCAACTCCCGTTTGATATCCGTCTTCAAGCAAAAAAACGGAAGAATGCGCATAGTTTTATTATAGGAGAGATTGCAAATAGTTTCTTTGGCTGCTGTGTATGTGATATTAAAATGTCCAATAAATATTTGAACGCAGGTTTATTAATTATATAGTATTTAATAAATCTGCAAATTAATAAAATCAATGCAATACTCTCAAAAAACTTTTTTTTTTCCTATAAAGATTCCGTCAAACGGATTCGTACCATAGCGCAATCTTCCTCTTATAGACCTCTGCTACTTCCGAAAAGCAATACCATGTATATTCACGCTTAATTTTGTTAAATTTGTGGGGAAATTTCGATATGCGCCAGGCCCCTGAATTTTTGTTTTTTTATTTTAGGGTAGGGGGGTCATATGGATCACTAAAATGCAAACGAAATCTTGGGAAAACTTATAGTTTATTAATAATAAATTATTTGTGCGTAGTACACCCTAATGCGTTGGCGGCCTTCGGCTGCGCTTAAAAAAAATAACCCTCAGCCGACAGAATTCTCTTTCTGGAGCAAAATCTACGGACCGGTCCACAGTTGTTTTGAGTAGAAAAACATTTTGCGTTGGCTTCGCTTCAAAAAAAATTATCCTCAGCCGGCGGAACTCCCTTTCTGGATTTATATTTCTGGAGCAGTCCACAGTATTTTTGCATAGTGGGGTTTTAAAATTTGTAAAATTAACATTCACATAACATTTCCAGAAAATTTTATTGAAAAATTCTTAGTGGTTTGAAAATAAATACGGCATTCGCATAATATCGAAGCCGACACAGGTAGGCGCATAGGCAAATTCCGAAGCTACTTTTTTATTTACAAAGGTAGAGTGTAATGTAAAAATGAAAGCGAATTCACATCATGGCCCAATAGGAATGGGCCAGCCCCAAGTGAATTCAGGTTTTAAACAAGGCGAAATATCATTTTGACACTACACTACCAATTACAATAACAAAATGCATGGGAAATTTCTGAATCCGCTTATGCGCCTACCTTCCTAGATCTGCCTTGCAACAAAACAGCTCACTTCGAAAATCCGCTCACATGTTCGAAATTCTGTTCGCCAGTTTTTCTTCTCGCTAGTGAAAGAGAATAGGAGGAAATTTTCCTGGTGAACAAAAAAATCCACAAGGGTTGAGATCCTGGCGGATATTTAGAATCGGGGTGAATATAGTGACGTTTATTAGCACTCACACAGGCATATTTGCATGTACATATGTACATACATTAGAGTGCGTTAAAAAAAATATTTTGATTTTTTTGCCCTTCAAAGAGTTTTCTGAACTCTGACCCCAATGCGCCATGTCTTAGCCGCCATCAATCGGAACCAAAACTTATGTGTGATATTTTGACCATGATTGAGGTTGCGATACATTAAAATATTGTTAATTTGAATTTTGTATGAACTCTAATGTACATTCATCCATACATAAGTACGTGTGTTTGTGACAAGGACAATAATTTTTCGCAAGAAAATCACTGCGAAAACCACTTCCAAACGGAAGTCAATAAAATACAGAGTATTGAGCGCAAAGTCAAGAAGGAAATATACATACTACATACATATCTACAAAAAATGTATGTACATACGAGTGCTTACAAATACTTCTTTTCAAATTCTAATTTATAAATTTACGCGTGTGTATACTTATTTACATACATACATGCATGCATGCCTTTATTTCATTTAGATTAGTGTTTATTTGTAAGAAATTATGTACATCTATGTAGAGTAGATATGTAGATACCTGTTTTATAGGCCCATTTCCATTTTACCTTCATTCGCCATTTTGGATTGTACCACTCAATTTCCTTTGCAGACCTTGAGCTTTTCGTGGCGTGTTTCTTAGGTTTTTTTTTTGCGTGACTCCAAACGGTATCTGCCAGGACAGACAGAAATGCAGTCCGACAGCGTACCGACCACTGTCGGGATTCGACCCATATTGAAACCAAAAATTAAGTGATAGTTTTCTTTTAATTTCAGTGTTGCCAAGACGAAGGCCGTTTCCATAGAGAGGGAAAATTTTGTACTTTTGTATTAACTATTTTATTATCCATATAAGATTGGAAATAGATTCGTTGTAAAAACTGTGCTCAATTAACCCACCCAACCCCATGCGTTCCCAAGACATGTCTGTAAGTGTTCCTGTCAACATCTCCATACATTTCTTTTACAAAAGTCGTACAGAAATCTTATTGATTTCGGAGTTTTTTGCTGATGAATCTAATAGGTAGATATCTAACAGATTTCAGGAAAATACATAGTTCATATTACCATATCGAGCCGTATGCGCCGGAAAGATGTAAAGGCCATGATTCCCGATTTTCACTTTTTTGTAGAAATGGCTTACTTGTCATCACCCACACCTTCTCCAGAAATTTTATGTCTGAAAAATGTACCGTTATGAAAAGCAATTTTGATGTAAGTACATAAGTTCAGTTTGTTTACTTCTTTGGGAGTATGTAAAAGCCACACATCTTTTTTGCTTTTCAAATTATTGAAGACTAGTGACTAATAAACAAATTTAACGGGGTTTTGTTGGAATTTAACCAAGGGTTTTATCACTTTGAAGACTTCTACTTTGTATTTTATTACATATCGATGACCAATATGCTTTTCTTGTGCGGCATATTGCATTTTATTGCTCCATAATTTTGGAATAAAGTTCTAACGATTTCACGATAGTTAGGGTCCCTTTTGTTACTGCTTAGAGCAGTTTTAAACAAACTGGTTGTGTATTTCTAAAATTTCTCCAAAATTAATTTATTGAATCTCGATAATTTCCCTCCAAACGTAGATGCTGAAAGCGATGAACATGGTTAGTGATTTCATCAGATCTTAAAAGTTTTTGAAAGGCGATATCAAGCATGTTGGAACAAGGATATGATGGGAGACAAATCCAGAAAAGAATAGCCAAAAGTACTTACATCCCTCATTATTTATCGTCTCCTTAAAATCGCGAAATGCATTAATTTTTTTATTCAATTAATTCTTTATCCTATTCATCGCTATTTTGAGAGACATTGAGCACTTCAAAACTGATAATAAATGGAAAGAAATAATGTTAAATGTTACTCCTTAATAAAGTTTCATAAAGAAACGGAAAATGCTAGGTTAATAACTCTCAATAAAAATAGGTAAAAATAAATACTGATACATCCCATTATTGCAAAAGTAGTCTCAAAATGTTCACATTTAAATTCTTTATAGGATAGATAGGAGTCGAATCTGAAATTCCTTATGCAAACTTAGATTTTTTTCATTCTTTTTGCAATTGTAACCAAACTACTTGACCAATTTTTTAGTGCAAAGGAAAAAAATGTTTGTTGGGATTCTCTTTACCAGTTCTTATTAGATGCAATGTCTAGTATATACGGTTTTTTCTACATTTTTACCAATATCTCAGAAACAGGGTCTGCCACAAAAAATGGATGTGTTATTCGGGATCAGCGTTAAATTTCGTTTTAGAAAAGTATATTTAGTTTTATATTTTTGGTGGTTAAAGTTGATTAAAAATTGTCGAAAAGAAAAAAAAAGAAATCGAAATAAAGAAATGAAAGTAAAAAATTTTTTAAAAACCTTCTCCTGAACATTTTTGAATTTGGCTTTTACAACTTTCCGGCGCATACGGCCCGATATGTAATCCCTGTGCGACACACCTCAGCCGCCTCCGCTCGGGACCAAAATTTATGTGTGATATCTTTGACGATGCTGCTACCGATCTGGGAGTGAGACCGAAGAAAATCGCTATCTTGATTTTAAGGATCAGGCTAATGTATGTATGTATGTATACATACATATATAGGTACATATATTTTTTCTTTTCTCTGCTGAATTTCCTTTCATGTCTTGAATGAAAAACACTAAAATGATTTAGGAGGCTGTCACAAGTTAAAATCTCAAATTCTTTGAAAATTATTTGACAAAGCATCGTGCATACTGCTAATTAATAGACTTTAACAGAGCACCACCATCTTGCCGAAGTAACAGCAACAAAGCCGCAAACATCAATAATATGGAAATTAAAAAAAAAAAAAGAAAAAAAAAAGAAAAAACTTTTAAAAACACACACAAAGCAAGCGACAACGAGAAAAAATTGCTACTCAATATCGATTTAAATTAATTTTTGTTAGAGGATGCTCAAGCGAAAATCCCCCATTACCGTAAAGTACTTGTAAGAGCATAATGCATACACACAAGGAGGTACATACAAACACGTATACATACTCCTATATACATACAAGGGTTTTTCTTACCGGGTGTCATGGTATCGCTTGTTCAACGCACTTACAGCAAAAAAAAAGAAAAAAACAAAAAATAAACATTATATTTACCAAAAAATGTGAAGCAGATGCGCTAACATGGAAAAAATCCGCTGAGCAGCAAAAAAGTAGAATTCATGAACGACGGTGCGGTGAGTACGGGCAAAACGGACGAACGAACGACCTTTGTGAATGTAGACCGAAACCGAATGTTTTGAAGGGACGGAGGCGTAGGTAAATTGCCATGCACCGCAACACGGTGCAATGCAAACAAATTATGTGGCTGGCGGATGCGGCTCACGGAGCACAAAATACGGCTGTTTGGCTGGTTTTTCTGGCTGTCTGACGTAGGAACGTTGCAATTGGGACACTTTACTACTTTGCGACGTGGTTGCCGTTAGTGAAGAACAAAAATAAAATAACTTAAAATAAAAAAAAAATTTTTTTTTCTGGTTTGAAAGTTGTTTTTCTAGAGGTCCTCGTACTTACCTGCACTTGTGCAAAAAGGAATAAAAATGAATAAAAAGAAAGCGCGAAAATACCAACAGACAACAAAATATGATGGAATAGCGGGCTGACTGCGAAAGTAGCAAAGTATCTAGGTACCTACATACTTATTCGTGGTAAGAAAGGACGCGCCAGCCAAACAGGCTCCAAACACATATCAATATGCTGGGCATGGCACAAGCTCGATTTATGCGTCGCACGTGTTTGTATAAAATCTAACAGACGTTTTGTGCGATTTCAAACAGTGGCTTACTCATTACATTTGCACAAAAGTAACGGCCATAAACATGTGGATATGTGTGTACTCTCCCCAACCACCTCAAAAAAAAAAAAAACAAGGAGTGTAGGTATGAGTCCATCATTTAGGGGAAAAGGAAGACAAATCCACTGCGTAGCTACAAATGATATACATACCTACATATCTATATGTATGTACCTATGTATGTATGTTTAGGCATTCATACATTGGTTTCTCTATTCATTTGTATTCGGCGTTAGCATATCCTGCTGCAGCTCCATCATCAAAGCAAGCAAGCAAGTATTCCTTGTTTGTTATCCTTGCTTATACAAGCGCGAAAAAAACAACAAACGCAATCAAATTTAAAGTCATAAGAAAGAATAAGAAAATCCAAAGAATTCCCTTGAATGCTGCGCTGCTTTGCAATTTTTAGTTAACACCATCTCTCTTCTTTTATTTATTTTATTTTATTAATTTGCTATCTCTTTCTTATCTCTCCGCAAACCGCTGTAGTAGGTGTGGTTTTGATCAAAATAGGTATAATATAACTTGCTCGCTCTTTCGCATTACCAAAAACGTTTACGTGAACAACTAGCCACCATTGCTAGATTAGCTTTATTATTTCCCCTTTGCTGCAAAGTATTATACTCTACTGGTGTAGTTACGTGTTTTGGGGGGTTGTTTTCCAATGCATTTCTGTATATCCTGTGAGAGTTGAACGCTTGGAAATTCATTCCCAATTTGAGAAAAGAAAGTTTTTTGGACAAAAATACATATGTATAATGGGCAATCATTTTAAATGTCATAGGTACATACATACCATAGATGGGCACTTTTAAGTACCAGTAGTAATTCATTATTTTTACCCTTTTTACTGCTTACTTAAAATTTTTTACAGTAATAAGTAACGCGTTACTTATTACTTAAAATTTTTTACAGTATTAAGTATCGCTTTACTTATTACTTAAAATTTTTTACAGTATTAAGTACCGCGTTACTTATTACTGTAAAAATTTTACAGTAATAAGTAGTCTTTACTTACTACTGTAAAAAGTTTACAGTATTTCAGTATTATTTACTGTTTACTGTAAGACTACTGAAGTAGCGAGGATATAGTAGTCTAAGAATTGGCATACACACACACGCACATTGATGAGCACAAGCGCATGCGCTAACGAGCATCTGAGGTATGATGCCCAATAAACATAATAGAAAAAAATCTCGAACGTTGAAAAACGTTTATACACATCTCTAATTCCAGAGCATTTTGAAATTCACAATTAAACGTACCTATTCTCAATTTTTTCTCAAATATACCAAGGTAAGTACCCAGGTATGTATAAATTAAGGATATAAAAATTAAAACTATATATTTACCACAATGCTCGGTAAAACGTCAGGAAGCAAAAATTGACTTAATTTTTTTTTATAAAATCTTAACCTAGAATACAATTAAGATATTTGTTGCCACTGCTTCTAATAACATTTGGATGAAAAGCAATTTTATTTTTTCAATTGATTTTTAAGTAAATGTTTGCTTCCCGACGTTTTACCGAGCATTGTGGTAAAAATATAGTTTTTATTTTTATATCCTTAATTTATACATACCTGGGTACTTACCTTGGTATATTTGAGAAAAAATTGAGAATGGGTACGTTTAATTGTGAATTTCAAAATGCCCTGGAATTAGAAATGCGTATAAACGTTTTTTCAACGTTCGAGATTTTTTTCTATTATGTTTATTGGGCATCATACCTCATATGCTCGTTAGCGCATGCGCTTGTGCTCATCAATGTGCGTGTGTGTGTATGCCAGTTCTTAGACTACTGTATCCTCGCTACTTCAGTAGTCTTACAGTAAACAGTAAATAATACTGAAATACTGTAAACTTTTTACAGTAGTAAGTAAAGACTACTCATTACTGTAAAATTTTTACAGTAATAAGTAACGCGGTACTTAATACTGTAAAAAATTTTAAGTAATAAGTAAAGCGATACTTAATACTGTAAAAAATTTTAAGTAATAAGTAACGCGTTACTTATTACTGTAAAAAATTTTAAGTAAGCAATATTCTTTTACTGCTTACTGTTTGCTTTACTGAATTACAATTTTACTTCAGTATGCCCATCTATGATACATACATACATACATACATACATACATACATTCATAGATACGCAACTCTCTACGGAAATGTCCCAAGAAAACAGCTGTTTTGTTCTTAATATAGGTACATACCTACCTACTATATACATATGTACTTACCTAGATACAAATGTACATATGCATGTGTGCAACAAATGTCAGTAGTTGTTTTAGTTTTATAATGATGTCTGAAAGGTCATACCTACTCAGATTTTATACCGGTGATATAAATATGATTAAACCAAGATCATTAATTAAAGAATGTCTCCAGCATTGAAAGTATTCAACTCGAAGCCCGCTTGTGATATCAGAAGAAGGGGCCTCCTACAGCGTTGGAAAGTCCAGGCTTTTCCAATTGGTGTCAGTTTCTTAGGTTCAGGTGCGAAAAGCAGACCCAATAAATTCCTTTATAAACTTAAAACAATAATTAATAAAAACTAGTTAGCTAAATAGATATATAATTTTGTTATCAACTACCACTCACCTCTTTTTTAATTATACCGACAATGTTAGCGGCTACCCTTTTGTACCAATAGACAATGTGAGTTATCCATTACTAAGTAATTAACGTCGCAAAGCTTTGATGTTTTGATTGTTTGATGTCCTCCGCATATAAAGAAATATGTATAGGCCTAATACACAGAGAAAAAAGTACAATGGTGTTTTCAACCAACTTCTTGGTTCATGTTTTATTGGTAGATTTATTCATGTCAAAAGGAAAAAATGTAATATGTACATTTTCATTGTACCATTAACCAATATTTTGGTAACAATCAATATCAAACAGAAAGTTGGTTTCCCCAACGTGTATATTTGTTATATTAACGAAAATATTGGTTAATTCATATCTAAAAAAAAAAGTAAAAATATTTACGAAGCTTTATGGCTTCGGCTCTGTTGTTACCATCGCCTTCAACACCGTTTGTGCTTGACGAAGTTTAGGTACTCGAACTGCAAATTTTTTAATTAGTTCCATAGTGTAGCAAATATCACTACGTAAAGTACCTACCTACACAATTTAAGGAACATAAATTACAAACATGGCCGCTGTGGTGCAGTGGGTAGAGTGCTTGCCTGCTATGCCAGAGGTTTCGGGTTCAAACCACGGTCCGAGCAAACTACCAAAACAATTTTTCTAATTAGTAAAAATCCAATTATTGGGTTTTTTAAGAGCAGCGGTCACCTCTCGGCAGTGGGCGGCATACCCTCCGAGTGTATTTCTGCCATGAAAAAGCTTCTCACAAAAAATACATTCGCCGTTCGGAGCGGGCATAAAACTGTAGGTCCACCCAATTAGTAGGAAAAACAAAAAAGGAGCACACCTCGAATTGGGAGAGAAGCTCGGCCATAAAACTTGTCAGAGTTATAATAGCGCCATTGTATTATATTATATTATATTATATTATATTATATTATATTATATTATATTATATTATATTATATTATATTATATTATATTATATTATATTATATTATATTATATTATATTATATTATATTATATTATATTATATTATATTATATTATATTATATTATATTATATTATATTATATTATATTATATTATATTATATTATATTATATTATACACTCAAAATAATATTTCGTAAATATTACGAAATCTTTCGTACTATTTACGAAATACTTTCGTAGTATTTACGAAATACTTTCGTATATTTACGAAATACTTTCGTATATTTACGAAATACTTTCGTAGTATTTACGAAGGCTTTCGTACTATTTACGAAATACTTTCGTAATATTTACGAAAGGTTTCGTACTATTTACGAAATACTTTCGTAGTATTTACGAAATACTTTCGTATATTTACGAAGGCTTTCGTACTATTAACAAAATACTTTCGTAGTATTTACAAACGCTTTCGTACTATTTACGAAATACTTTCGTACTTTTGAGCAACGAAAGATTTCGTAAATAGTACGAAACCGCTTTCGTACATTTACTAAAGCTGTTAGAGCTATCAAATTGTTGTACAATTGACCAAATTATTTTTTAGCTTAAAGCTAAAAAACCCCCAATTATTACATACATATATATATGTATATATGATGTATATTTCAACGAAATTTGAAAACTTTTTCGAAATATGTATATCTATAAAATAATGCTAAGAGCAAAATGTTTTATATATGCATAAGAAATAAGTTTAGATAATTTCATTTTAGTTTTAAATATCCACTAAAATAAATTTATTCAATTAATTTAAAAGTTCTTTATTAATTTAATATTTTACATTTATATTTATATTAATTTTAGTAACTAAAGATAAAGATAAAGATAAAGCGAAACTACTTAAAACCCTAAAATTCAAGCAGCTACACTCGGAGAAAAAAAAATAAAAAAAATTTTTATTTTTATAATGCACGTTTTAAACGAGATCGTTTTTATTTTAAAAATGAAAATTTGTAAATTTAAAATGAAAGTTTTGAAATAAAAATGTATTTTGGATTAAATAGAATCATTTTTAAATTCAAAATTAAAATGAAGGGAATAAAAGCGTAACTTTTAGGTTCAAAATCTCATAGGGCTTGAATTAAAATAAACATTTTTAAATTTAAATATTTTTTCTTGATTTTACAATGAACATTTTTAAAATAAAAAAGGTCGTATCTACATCACTTTTAAATACGTTTTTGCCCATTTTAAGCACGTTTTCACATGTTTTTAAAATTTTTTCTCTGAGTGTAGAAATATCTCTTTATATAATTTTATTAAGTATTTATTTAGGAAAATAGATAAGATCGAAAAAAAGGAAAAAGTAAATGCAACTAATGTACTCACCCTTAAGTTGAATCAAGTTGGAAAATATCACAGTTTATTTTATATATCAATATTGTCTTTTTATATACAATGCATTATTTTTTATACATTATTTCATTACGCACTTACTACTTAAAATAATTTTTGATATTATTACACCGACTCAACACTTCACAATGAAAGAAAACTTGTACGGTAAAATATTGTACGAAAGTATTTCGTATATATTACGAAAGTATTTCGTAAATCTTTTAATCCTTTGATAATGTTACGAAAACTTTCGTACAATATACGAAATTATTCGTAAAGACAATTTTAAGAAAATTTACGAAAGTGTTTCGTAATATTTACGAAATATTTCGTAATATATACGAAAAAAATATTAGAAAATGGTTTACGAAAGCCCTTTCGTAATATTTACGAAAGATTCGTAAAATTAGATTTTGTTGAGAAAAATTCTTTCGTAATATATACGAAACTTTCGTACATTTTACGAATCTCTAGACTACGAAAGTCTTTCGTATTTTTTTTACGAAATTTTATTTTTAGTGTATTATATTATATTATATTATATTATATTATATTATATTATATTATATTATATTATATTATATTATATTATATTATATTATATTATATTATATTATATTATATTATATTATATTATATTATATTATATTATATTATATTATATTATATTATATTATATTATATTATATTATATTATATTATATTATATTATATTATATTATATTATATTATATTATATTATATTATATTATATTATATTATATTATATTATATTATATTATATTATATTATATTATATTATATTATATTATATTATATTAAAACTGTAGGTCCACCCAATTAGTAGGAAAAACAAAAAAGGAGCACACCTCGAATTGGGAGAGAAGCTCGGCCATAAAACTTGTCAGAGTTATAATAGCGCCATTGTATTATATTATATTATATTATATTATATTATATTATATTATATTATATTATATTATATTATATTATATTATATTATATTATATTATATTATATTATATTATATTATATTATATTATATTATATTATATTATATTATATTATATTATATTATATTATATTATATTATATTATATTATATTATATTATATTATATTATTATTAAATTTCAAACATATCGCACCCTAAATCATAAAGTGACACAACTCAGAATTCAAAAATTTTCAGGAGAGCCAAAAAAAACTTTTTTTCTTTGGAAGCAATGATGTCGCAAAAGGCCAGGTATAATGGTTATTTTTCTGTCAAAGAAGACACTGATGGAAAAGATGTTTGGCAATCGCTAGATATATGTTCTGTGTACCGGTATATGGAAAAAGTCGATATGAAAAAATTTTGAGTTGTGTAACTTTATGACTTAGGCCCACTTGCGCAATATCCAGGGTTAAATTTATAAATCTCGAGTTAAGTAACTCTGAGTTAATTGGTTAATTTTTTAACCCAGCCTGTACGTTGCTGAACATACAATTTAACCCGGGTTAGTTAACCCAGCCTATGGGGGGGCAGTTTTCATTCAAGTTGGCATCACTGACTCGTTTTTCATCTTTTGTTTTGATTATTCTCATTCGTTTGCTATTATCAATTTAAAAATTGGAATGAAAGCATCGCAATTTGTGAAATTTTGTGGATTAAAATAAAAAAATTATTTCGTGGTATTATATTTTTCGTGAAAATTGTGCACATCTCCACTGACGGACGGACGTGTATATGCAACATTTCATAAAGTGGTGCTCTACGTCGCAAACGCAATTAACTTTATCAATTTAGTCATACGGCATCAGCTTCTCCACATCCGAGATCACCATATACAACATTTTCATCATATTTCATCATGTAATAAAATATTTATTATTTCAGGGCTTTCGCTTTGCTTTAAAAAGTTAATCCTTAGCCGGTATAATTCTCTTTCTGGGGTAATGGGTTGGCTTTCAATTAAGGAAGCACGCTCCGAGAAAAGTCACTTTTTCAGGGAGGTAGAGGTGCCGGAGGTTTATACATAGGTTACGAGATATTTCCTGATAAAATTGGATGGGTCCATAGATATGTATTACCCCGGCTGATGATTATTTTTTTAAAGCAAGGCCGAAGGCCGCCAACGCAAAAAGGTGTTATACACACATATGTATATGCATATGTGCGCGTTTTTAGACGTGCGTTTCCTCGGTAATAGTGGGGTAATATATATGTACCCATCCAAATTCGACAACAAATATCGCGTAAACTATAGGCCTCCGGCAAGTTTTGATTTCAGTTCTGAGATCTGTGAGTGCTCCTCTACCCCCCTGAAAAGTTATTTTTCTCGGGGCGTGCTTCCTTATGGAACGCCTGGTCCCTTAACTGATTGAAGTAATCAGCACGTTCTGCCACTCTTCTATTAAAAAACCATAGCTGAAAAACTGTATAATTTCTTCATCATCGTCCGATTGAAGAAATTCGTTAATTAATTAATTCGTTAATTAATTATTAAAAAAATCACAATAAAATTTACGTACATAATATGATGTACGTTTTTTTTTTTTTTCAAATTTAACTTCGAGTTAGGCATTTAACCCTCCAAAATTGGAGGGTTAAATATTTAACATTTTAACTCCGGGTTAACTCCTAACTCATCGATCTGCAAGACATTTTATTAATTTAACCCGGCATGAAGGGTTAACCTCGAGTTAAAAAGATAACTCGAAGTTCTGCAAGTGGGCCTTAGGGTGCGATATGTACATGTATACGAGTATTAATATCTATAAGTACTTTTTGGTTGCTTGTTTTTCCGACAGGGTAGGAATATGATGTATTGTGGAACGATCCTCCGTCATCCCTTGTCAAGTTTGGTTTGGAGACAAACCGGTTTCGGCCAATATGCGCCATCTTCAGTGTCTTTTTTCGTTCTGAGTTCTCAGTACGATCGTTCCACAATACATCATCTATAAGTATATTACTATCATACATAATTGTCGACTATATAATTATTATAATTAATAAATCAATTGATTTTTTAACACAAAAAAGCAAACTCGCGCGCACACACATATACATACATACATATGTACTATAGCAACAGCTTTTTAACCTCAAAGTAGGAGTACATGAGTACTAACCGCCACATAATACATTTCTTATCAGTGTCTAGATAAAAAAAATCAAAAAAACAATCCAAAAAAACAAACCGAACTGCAATCACATTCTCTGCCAAACATCCGTCCGAGCGCAAACCAAATCTTTTTTCTTTGATGCCGACTAAGTAAACGACCAACTCACCAACAGTGTTAAACGGAAGCTAACTTATTTCAGTTAATATTTGTACAAAACATACATATGTACATAATACATACATATATACATAACCTATCAATTTACGCGAATCAAAAAAAAAAAAGATCAAAGCGAACCACGTCAGTGTCAATGAAACTTTGATTTTCGGTTATTATACGATTGGCTTAAGTTGGGGATTAGAATATCAAAATGTTTATGTTTTAATGATTTACACGTAGGTACATATGTATGTACATATATCTATGTACACACAAATGTACTTACATAGTATGTATGTATAACTACACTGGTACATTCTAATAATGGCTATTAGATACCTACCAGCTGGTTAGGAAAAGAAACAAAAAAGGGATAAATACAAATATATATACATAACGTAGGTACTTTACTAAAAAAAAATCGTTACATTACCCTTCAAAAATGTGAAGACCAGGTAGTCCAATGGGACGGGGCCTTAAAGTAGGTCTGAAGGGACGTGGTTACGGACTTGGTTACATGTTATGCTGCATCGAACCACATCGAATGTAAATTGTCGTTCGCCGCCAACTAGTTCGTGGTTGGTCGGCAATTTGGCTGTAGTTTAAAACGTGGTCCACTGTAAGCAGACTAGTCTATGACCCAAATGGGGTGGCGTTTTATATAGTCCTTTGTTATGCAGCGGTGAATCAGGGCTGGTCATGTCCAATGACATCGCAATGTTAATGTAACCATATTTTTTTCATATATTTGGACCATTAATGTAACTAGTAATTGTCACAACGTAACCTGGTCCTGTACTAGCATATTACGTGGTCCCACTTTTTGCAGGCTAATGTGTATAGAAGTAGAAATACTTAAAGCGACAAAATTATGTTTTCGATTTGTGACCCTACTGCAGTCAAAGGACGCAATATGAACATTAGAGTACGTTTAATTTTTATGAAAAAATTTAAAGTTTATAAAAAGACTGTATCGCCGCCTCAGTCGGTAGTAACGTGGTCAAAGATATCACATATAAATTTTGGTCCTGATTGGTGGCGGTTAAGGCGTGGCGCATTGAGGTCAAAGTTCAGAAAATTCTGTGAAGGGTGAAAAAATCAAAATATTTTTTTTCTTATTATCCAATAACCAAAATCAATAATTCTATACCCAAGGATAATAAATATAAATTTCACCGATTGATGACGGTTTAGTAGTGTTTTATGAGGATAAAAATTCAGATTAGGTACCATATGCGACACTAAAAATGAAAGTCTTCTATGGAAGTCTAATAAATTTGTGTTTCTATCATAAAACTTATCACATTTTACTATTTCTTACTACATATGTTAATCAAAGTTTGTTGTCATAAGATATAATCGCCCAAGGCATAAGCCATGCTTTCGATATACCTACATATACATACATACGTATAAATATATATGTCATGTTTATATGCGCAAAAATATGCCGTCTTAGAATTTGAAATCGTTCTCCAGTTTACTTAGGAGGTTTATGACTAAAACCATATATATGTGGGCATGCATATAAATACGTACATAATCATAAAGGTAGCAAATTTGTACGACGCACATAGGGGTATTTTATCAATCTGGGCGGCCAAAACCTCATTTCCTAAAACTGGCCCGATTTCCAAAAAATAAAATTTTTTAGTAGGCCAGGACCCTAACGCATCATTTTCAATAAAAGTTTATTCTCAAAACTCAAACACAAAGTTTTTACAGTCAATGAAAGTTTGGTCATTCGTGTATTTCTCGCGGCATTTTATAACGTTCTTAAAGTTTCAACATTTCCAATTAATATTTTTACGGTTTTAAGTGAAGTTTTTTAGAATACTATTATGGATTCTTATAATACAGGTAATCGAGTACAAAATTCATGTTTATTGAGATTTAGTTAGTTGTTAGCGTCTTCTTAATTACATTTTTAAAAAACGATGTATTAAAAAAAAAATTTCCCAATTTTTTGTTTTCAAAAGGGGGTTTGTTTAGGTGCCCGGCATTGCCCGGCACTGACTCTTTTTTTCTAGATAGTATGTTCCCTGTTATTTTGAGTTCAAGAAAGATCGGTCCCGGGTTTTTCCGGTTTTAAGAAAAACAGGCGATTTTTCACGTTGGGAAAAATGACCCCACCACACACAAAAAAATTAATTGTTTGTGGATTCGAGAACACCCATCTAGCAACATATACATCGGCATGCTCCGAATCCAAAGTCCGCTTGTCCAATATACCCCCAAAACTTCGAGAAAATTGCGAAAAGCTCAAAAAAGCCCCAAATGGCACATTTCATCGACCTAACCTACTAACATGTATTTCGACATTCTGAATCCAAATCTGAGGTCGGTTTGGTCTCACTACATCACTTTTTAAAAATGTAAAGCCACATTCTTTTTTTATGTTAAATTGAATTGAAATCACCATGGGTAACATAATTAACAATTTAAAGCCAAAAAAGAGTTTTGGCCGCCCAGATTGATTAAATACCCCAATGTGCGACGTAAGGCTTAAAATAAGGCTGATTTTTCTGTGTTGATGTCATCAGGACAGAAGGAGTACTCTCTCTCTGAGAGCACACCTTATTCCAAAGGCTTATCCGCCATGCGAATTAAGGCTAGATAAGTATTAGAATGTTAGGAGCAGGCAGAGTGAGTGCATAACAGAAGCAGCGCTGCCAGTGTGCTCCGTTTTTAGTCCTGATTTGTCAAAAATAAGCAAAACTTTTTTGCAGGGTATGTATGTACATATACATATACTGCACAAAACAAGACAACTAATGCAAATATTATCTTTGAGCTACTTCATGTTTACAAAATCATAAAAATTACTTGGTAAAATTATTTACACATGACCATAAGCAGATGAAATCCATTACATCTGAGATAAAAAAGAAAAATTGTAGCCGCATTCGTTTGGGAAAGACTTAGATAGTTGCGAAAAAATAACCACTGATATAACAAGTAAGGAAGCCTAAGTTCGAGTGGAATCGAACATTAGATACTCAGCTGTATGCTTTCATTGTTTGTTTGCGTTTGAAAGAAACACGGTACATTTTATATAAAGCGAGTGCCGCATAAAGTGGGCATAGCCATGCCCATTTTCAAAATTTTTACCAGTGATCCAACTAAGCATATGAATACTATTCTTTGTTCAGAAATTCATCCCTTTATGGCTTCTAGTTACAAAGATGTCACGTTACATATTCCCAAAGGGTGTTACAGAAATATCTTTGCTAAAAAGTAGGCGTGGTCATAAATCGATTTCAATAAATTTTTGTGTGTCTATTAACACAAGTTATAAAAGTGTATAAACCAAGTTTTGTCATAATATCTCAATTATTTTTCGAGTTATGGGCTCCGAAATCTCGTAGATTCCTTTGTCTAAAAAGAGGCGGTGCCACGCCCATTTTCCAAAATTTTTCTATTTTTTTAACTACTTTATTATTGAGCTCTCAAGACCATTTTTTTTTTTTTTTTTTTTTTTTAAGGAAAAATTGGTATGAAAGTTTAATACTTGTTTGGTAGAAGTTATAGATCCATTTCGGAGACCACCACATCTCTTCATCAGACTTCTTTTTTAACATTTTTTTATTCTTTGGCGTCCGCCGAGATCGAACCTCGGATTTTCCGGTTGGAAGTCTAATGGCATCACCACTAGGCTACCGCCGCCTTGCATTTTGCTTGTATTAATTTTTCTTTTCACTTTTTCCTTTTTACAACCTACCATCCAGCAACAGTGACCTTGCCGACGTAATCGGTATTTGTCACTTGTATGTTGGTGTGGTTGTGTGTTTGTTTGGTTTGTACAAATTCTATTTTAAGCACAAGCAATGCTTTGCACTAATTAGTAGAGTTTGTTTGTCGGCTGGCTCATCCGATTAAATTTTACTTTTGGTTTTTGGTCGTTTTTATTTTGATAACTACTTTATTATTGAGCTCTCAAGACCATTTTTTTTTTTTTTTTTTTTTTTTTTAAGGAAAAATTGGTATGAAAGAGTAATACTTGTTTTGTAGAAGTTATAGATCCATTTCGGAGACCACCACACAAAAAAAAAAAAAAAAAAAAAAAAAAAATGGTCTTGAGAGCTCAATAATAAAGTAGTTATCAAAATAAAAACGACCAAAAACCAAAAGTAAAATTTAATCGGATGAGCCAGCCGACAAACAAACTCTACTAATTAGTGCAAAGCATTGCTTGTGCTTAAAATAGAATTTGTACAAACCAAAAAAAAACACACAACCACACCAACATACAAGTGACAAATACCGATTACGTCGGCAAGGTCACTGTTGCTGGATGGTAGGTTGTAAAAAGGAAAAAGTGAAAAGAAAAATTAATACAAGCAAAATGCAAGGCGGCGCACACTGGTCTCATTTGTATGGAGAGTGGGACAAAACTCAATTTCTTGGAAACGGATGGACCTACCGAAACCAAATTTGGCACATTGGTGTCCCACTATACGACTCATCTTTCAGAAAAATTAAAAGCATATATGTCGTAATCCACGCCCACCACTAACGCTAGTTTACAGCCAAAAAAAAAACAAGAAAACGCGGAATGGGGAGGATAGAAATTGACCTGCTGAGCTTTGAACTATTTTTTTAAATTTTTTGTATAGTTAGGTTTTTGAGATAACGGTAATTTTGTGTTTTTTGTTATCACTTCATTCAAAAATTATTTTCTCTGGAGTTACAAATGCGATAAACGCATGCTGTATCTCGTTCCAACGGCAATTAAAATACGCTTCAAACGACATACAACTTGTAGTGGTCTAATTAAAACTCGCTGAGCGAAAGCTGGTCAAAGTCCCAATTTTGTGGATTTTTTGCGATTTTTGAAAAAATTTTGATTTTCAAATTAAGTTTTTTTAAAAAGTTGTAAAAATCAGGAAAGTTTTATTACTTTAAAAATTTTCCCGTTTAATTGCAAAGACTTTAAGCGTAATATCAGAGAGATCCGATAAATATTTTATTTTTGGCGATTTTTTTATTGTGAAACAAAAAGGATATTTTGGACGAAAAACTTGGTTAGGTGACTTAACTATGTGAAAACGACTTCATATGTCAAAAGGACATTAAAAGAAAATATAGAGCTTCCAATGACTAAACTAATGACATTTCGATTTTAAAAATCCCATGTAAAATAACAAAGTTACAATAAAAAAAAATTATTCCGCGATATATCGCGGGATCAAAAAAAAAATTGTATGGAGAGTGGGACAAAACTCAATTACTCAGATTTTATCAAAAATAAAGTTTTATCAAAAACAGTCGATGTAAATATGTACAAAAATCGTAAAAGGGCAACAATATTTGGTATAGACTAGTTAAATGTAACTATGATATTTTAAGAAAAAGGGAAAAAAAGGGAAAAATGTATAAACAGGCTTCTTAAGAGAAGACTTGAAAGAACTCAAATCTGCTTATAAGACCTGGTCCAGAGTGGTCCTTAATTCTTAAAATTTTAAATGAAAATGCTAATGCTTGAAAACTACGCTCATAGAAAAACTAAGATTTCTTCATCTTGTATTTTGCTAAAAATAAATTGTTTTCACTGTTTTCCTTCGCTAAATCATGAAACATACGTTTTTCTTGCGTTTCCATAGTTATCCGCATTTTTTTTAGCACTCAAACTAGAAATATCGCAAAAATCATAATATACTTATTTACACAAACTTTTTCCAGAAAAAATTTTTTTTCAAATGTGTTGACTTTAAATGAGCCAAAGTAACATTTAATGGTGGCTATTGTGTATAGAAGAAGGTTTTCCATAAAATTCAATATATTTCCCACGGAAATGTATGACAGAAGTTTCGTTTTCAAGCACCAATGTTTTTGACTTTTGTGTATGGGGGCTGACCAGTGTGCGGCGGTAGCCTAGTGGTGATGCCATTAGACTTCCAACCGGAAAATCCGAGGTTCGATCTCGGCGGACGCCAAAGAATAAAAAAATGTTAAAAAAGAAGTCTGATGAAGAGATGTGGTGGTCTCCGAAATGGATCTATAACTTCTACAAAACAAGTATTAATCTTTCATACCAATTTTTCCTTAAAAAAAAAAAAAAAAAAAAAAATGGTCTTGAGAGCTCAATAATAAAGTAGTTATCAAAATAAAAACGACCAAAAACCAAAAGTAAAATTTAATCGGATGAGCCAGCCGACAAACAAACTCTACTAATTAGTGCAAAGCATTGCTTGTGCTTAAAATAGAATTTGTACAAACCAAACAAACACACAACCACACCAACATACAAGTGACAAATACCGATAACGTCGGCAAGGTCACTGTTGCTGGATGGTAGGTTGTAAAAAGGAAAAAGTGAAAAGAAAAATTAATACAAGCAAAATGCAAGGCGGCGGTAGCCTAGTGGTGATGCCATTAGACTTCCAACCGGAAAATCCGAGGTTCGATCTCGGCGGACGCCAAAGAATAAAAAAATGTTAAAAAAGAAGTCTGATGAAGAGATGTGGTGGTCTCCGAAATGGATCTATAACTTCTACCAAACAAGTATTAATCTTTCATACCAATTTTTCCTTTAAAAAAAAAAATAAAAAAAAAAAAAATGGTCTTGAGAGCTCAATAATAAAGTAGTTATCAAAATAAAAACGACCAAAAACCAAAAGTTTTCTATTTTTTGTTTCCGATCTATTGTGGAACTCATGCCACAAAATTTCAAAGAATTATCTTTATATTTGACAAAGATATCGCTTAAAATGTTTTTATTGGGCCCCTTTATAGTCCCATATATAAATTTGGGCGTGGTCGTCAACCGATTTTGGTAATTTTTCGTCCAAACATTTGCCTAAGTAAATACATCACGCGTACCAAATTTCATCGATATATCTTCAACGGTTTCTGAGTTATGGCTTATAAAACTTTCAATGTTTGCCCCTAAATAAGTGGGCGTGGCCCCGCCCATTTTCCAAAATTTCATCAAATTTCTTCATAAGAGCCTGAGCTGAATACATAGGTGAAATTTCATCGCTCCAGCTATATTAGTGGCTGAGATACTAAATTTTCGATTTTTACTATATAGGTAAAGTGGGCGTGGTCATGGTCCGATTTCGCCCATTTTCAATACCGACCGTCCCAGTCTCGATACCAACTTGCATTCCAAATTTCATCAAAATATCTCATTTTTGCAGTGGGTAGAGTGCTCGCCTGCTATGCCAGAGGTCTCGGGTTCAAACCACGGTCCGAGCAAAACACCAAAACAATTTTTCTAATTAGTAAAAATCCAATTATTGGGGTTTTTTAAGAGCAGCGGTCACCTCTCGGCAGTGGGCGGCATACCCTCCGAGAGTATTTCTGCCATGAAAAAGCTTCTCACAAAAAAATGCATTCGCCGTTCGGAGCCGGCATAAAACTGTAGGTCCACCCAATTAGTAGGAAAAACAAAAAGGAGCACACCTCGAATTGGGAGAGAACCTCGGCCATAAAACTCGTCAGAGTTATAATAGCGCCATTGTATTATTATTATTATATCTCATTTTTGCGCGAGTTAGAGTGCGTACGAGCTGACGGACGGATGGACGGACGGACATGGCTCAATCAATTTCTCTTTTCACCCTGATCATTTTGATATATATAAGTCTATATCTATCTCGATTATTTCATTCTGTTACAATCCACCGTTATGAAATCAAAACTATAATTGTCTGTGTACTAGTACAAGTGAACACGATACGTCCGTTCATTAAAGTAAGGGAATTGGAAAAAAGCGAGTGTATTTTCTTGCTATCCAAGACACTATCCAAGACTCAACCCAACAATCTGAAACCTATTCACAATAGAGAAAATTGACATAATCAGTTACGACCAGTAGCATTGGTCCGAAATTAATCTCTAAATGTCTTTTAAGGTCTCTAAAATTTTGTATGAAAACTGTCAGCTAAGAGAGCAGAATCCAGTGTAAACGAGTAGGGAATGTCCAAAGAAACATGCCTAGTATTTCAAAAATTAAATAAAATTAAATATGATATACAGTGCCTCATAGAAGTATTTTACATATGGCATTTGTTGGGAAAACGCTGGAGATTCGGCTATTTTTTCGAATTAACTTTTCATGTGATTAAGCTTCATACTGCACAAAAACATTCATTAAAAACAAAAATGCAATTAATATAAATTAAATAAAAAAAAGTCTTACATTTTTGCTCACAAAAGTATTTTGCTTTTAGCAGTTTTTGTGAATAAATGCATCTACAAGCTGTCTAATATTTTTTATGATATCCATTATTTTTCGAAATGGCCTCAAAGGCTTTAGGGATGGACTCTACTAGTTTTTGGCAAAATTCCGGGGATATTTTGTCCCATTTCTCGGGGAAAACTGCTTTTAAGTTATTTTTCGGGCAAATCTTCGGATTTCTCACATGATGTTCCGGGTAGGACCAACAATTTTTTATGGATCTTATATCAGAGCATTGAGTGAGTGTTGAAAGGTATTTTATATTCAAAACTATTTACATTTCAACATCATGACCGATATTTTTTGGGTAATTTTCTCGTTGCATTAAAAACTCATTGTAAATCACACCCATTTTCCTGCATTAGAATGGAAAAAGAGACTACTCCATCGTCCTATACCAAAAAAAAAAAAAATAAGTTTTCCAATTCCTTATGCCGACATACAAACTGCCTGAGCTGATATACAACCACAAACCATCATAAACCCTCTCCCACCGCCCCCCCTGTTCTTAACAGTTGCTTTAATGTTTTTAATTTTCAGCTCTTTATTTGGCTTCCGCCATGCCATACGACTCAAATATGTTATAACTTTATACATTTAAGAAATTTTTATTTTGTGTTTGTTTGAGGAAAATATGTCATTTTTCCTTATAATAATATAATACAATGGCGCTATTATAACTCTGACGAGTTTTATGGCCGAGCTTCTCTCCCAATTCGAGGTGTGCTCCTTTTTGTTTTTTCCTACTAATTGGGTGGACCTACAGTTTTATGCCGGCTCCGAACGGCGAATGCATTTTTTGTGAGAAGCTTTTTCATGGCAGAAATACACTCGGAGGGTATGCCGCCCACTGCCGAGAGGTGACCGCTGCTCTTAAAAAACCCAATAATTGGATTTTTACTAATTAGAAAAATTGTTTTTGGTGTTTGCTCGGACCGTGGTTTGAACCCGAGACCTCTGGCATAGCAGGAGAGCACTCTACCCACAGCACCACAGCGGCCACGGTCATTTTTTCTTACTTATTGTTTAAATGAAGGTTTGTTACTCGGCCATTAATTTGTTCTTTTGTCAGTAGTCTGCGCAATGTTTGATCCAATACTTCATTATTGGATATTGTATTTGGTTTTTCGTTTATTTCAGTAGCTGATATATGGAGGCTTAGCTGATGTTCTCTCGATATTTCGCGTACTTCTACAAATGTTCTTCTTTGTGCTAGCAAATATACCGCCCATGATATTAAAATGTGAAACTTTGGAAAACAAAATAACTCCCTATTTCTCAAAGCTCTGATATAAATTGCATACAAATTTTTCGGCCCTATCTTGAAGATTTTGTAAAAGCTTCGAAGATTTTCTCCAAAAATAATAAAAAAAAAATTAGGTATTTTGCCCGAAGAATGGGACCAAATACTCCCGGAATTTTGCCAAAAATTAGTAGAGCCGATCCCTAAACCCTTAGAATCTCACGCCAAAGTTTGTATGTATGTATTTTAGTGTGCACAATGTTATATGTAAGGGTGGCTCAGTAAATGTTCCAACCCTTCTTCATTACTAAAAATACAACAGCATTTGATTTATACGTGCGTAACATAAGTTTTCTATTTATTGTGTGCTATGTATGAAAAAATATTATTTTAAATATTTTACTAAATAAATATTATTATTTTTAAAATCTGTGCGACACGCGCTAAATACTGTTTACACAAAAAACGTGTCAAGTTGAATGTTCTGTAAGTTTACCATCCAACCTCTCATACAAATGTATGTACATTAAGGTGGTCCAAAAAAATTAAAACCCAGCAAACCCTTCCGGAATATGGCTATTTTTATGCTATTACTACTAAAACAATATATCTGTGGCAATTTGCAATAATCGCTAAGTCGAAAACTATGATTTCGAGATAAATTGATTTTTATATTCGAAGGCGTTTCTTAACAAATCATAAAATTTGATTAAAAGCTATGGACGCAAAATCAGTGAGCCATCCACAATGTTACGATCAAATTTTGTAAATAAGTTATTATATAAGTCGACTTAAGCGGTTATTGCTTGTGACCACAGATATGTTCCCTTTTTAATGATAAAAAAACATCTTGCTTGTTCATTAAGGAATTTCCAAAGAATAATGTATGTACATATGTATCATCAGCGATGTAAAAGCAGAATGAAATTTGAAGGCATTTGCCCGACCTGTAAACTTTAGTATATTCAGGCAAAATTTTCGGTATAGTTTCCCAAGTACAGTCGCACGAAATGCGGGTTGTTCCGCGAATTTCGGGAGAACTTAATTTTTTTTTTACAATTTTTGACCACCCTAAATTACATATGTTTTGCTCTAGTTATATTGAAAGAAAGCTTCCCACGGTAAATCGCGGGTTTTCAATTATACAATTAAGTGATTATTTTCTTGAAACCCTTAAACTTAACCTGGATTAAGTTTCAGATTCATAAAAATATTTCAAACGTTCTTACTGTGGCTAAATTTGACGGTAGCAATGAATTATGTGGAATGAGGAGGACCTTTCGTGTTGTTGGGAAAAATTGATTTTACAATCCTATAATACTTTTGATTGTTAGTTGACGCGTTCTACATATGTACATACACACATACATACTTATGTATATACATGAATATGTATTTAGCATATCTACGTACTTACATACATACAGTGGCGGATTAAAGGTCCAGAGCGCCCTAGGCAGCCACTTTCTCGGCGCCCCTGTACCGACCATAAATGGCCATCATAATACTGTACATTTTAACTACCTAGTTGTTTTACACCCTAACAATCAAAATCTTTCCTCTTTATAATATTAGTGTAGATGTAGATATACATGATGTAAAAGCTTAGATAATTTGTTAATCTCTACATGTAATAAAATTGTAACAGGTCGATGTCTGTACATTGCAGATATCGAGAAAAAAATGATTGGTGGAAGCATTATTAAGCCAGTAGAATCCAAATCCACCATTTTTAGAATTTTTGTCTGTCTGTCTGTCTGTCCGTATGTTTGTGGCCGTATCACTCAAAAAGTGCTGAGTGGAATTGAACGAAACTTTTTTTTATTGGATTGCTAGACGCTCAACTTAAAGTTTAAGGTATTATTTGTTTCGATATCTCGACCGGTTTCGGAGTTATCGGCCAATATGCGCACCAAAATGTGTTAGTACAATATGGGTATCAAACGAAAGGTGTTTATGAATGCTGCCATAAACCATTTGATTAATTTCAATACCTAAACTGGCTTCGGAGATATCTCATAAAATGTGAACCTTCTTAATCTCAAAATGCTTAATATGGCTATTTTGTTATAAGAAATAAAATAATAGCTACCTGGTAACCGACGTACAGAGTGTACTTATGTTATGGAGCGATAAATTCTCCTCATTGATAAATTGCGAGGGAGTCGTCGAACCCGATACCACAATCCCTGACGATGGAAAAAACATTCCACCACCCGACTATGATGAAGTGAGGACAGCTATATCCCGGGTCCAAAACAATAAAGCTCCTGGAAAAGACGGACTACCTGCCGAGCTGTTCAAACACGGACGCGAAGAGCTGATTGAAAGCAGGCATCATCTTAGAGTTGAAATCCAGTCTTTTTTGTTGGTACTTATTATTTACCAACAGAGTTGAAAAATAGAAGAGAAATTATACGCATACGAAGTCGCGGGCAACAGCTAGTATTTAATAAATTAACAAAATAAGTTGTGAATTATTTATTGAAAAAATATAAGTAGTAACAGAGCAAAAAAAATTTAAAAAATTAAAAATCTCTGCGTCTACATTTTTGTTTCGCGAAATTGTCGATAACATCGTCGTAGTTTAATGACAGCAATAAGACAGATTCAATATTTAGTATTGCTAACGAATTTAATCTCTTATCTGTCATGGTTGAGCGAAGATAGTTTTTCACTCTTTTTAGGCAGGAAAAACTCCGCTCCCCACTGCAATTACTGACTGCCGTCGATACGCACATTCTTAAGGCTATGTCAATGTTGGGGTAAATTGTGTCAAGCTCTTTATTTCTCAGAACCTGTAATACCGCGTTCGTTGTTCGGGCCAGTTCTCCGTCTCGAGCTATCGTTGTTAAATAAGAACGTAGATGGATACATTCGTCAACAAAGCATAATGGGTCGTCTTAATAAACAAAAAGCAATTGCTATTTCTCAAATTTTTTGTAATTTGACAAAAATTTGTATGAAGAAACTTTCAAAATTTGAGAAAAAGGCTTGAAAAAGTAATTGCTTTTTTATTAATATAATCTAATATTTTGATAATCGCCAAAAAAGTCGCCATCGCCAATTTTCATAAATTGGTCGCCAAAGTTTGTAAAAAATCGCCAATTTGGCGACAAATCGCCATTACTGGCAAGCCTGACGACGCAACAAACGCGCAATATTGCACAATATATCGATGCTTGTGCAATATAATCGATTTATCTATTATCGATCTATTATAGATCAGCTTTAATTCTTAATCGTCGATATGTTATTTTCTTTATTTGTTTAAAAATTCTGAGCTCGCGCGCCCCTTGTAACTACGCGCCCCTAGGCAAGTGCCTTAGGGATAATCCGCCTCTGCATACATACATACATACATAGATATCAACGTTTAAACTTCATTACCGCCTAAGTGAAACTTTCATAACCGCCTATGCCAAAATTGAGATTTGCCAAACTTTAATTCCTGGCACGCAGCGATAGCGAACCATACCATAAATTTGGTCTTTGGGAAGCTCGGGAAGCTTAATTTTTGCATCAGGAATTCAATTTTAATTTTTGGCACAAATGTGTATTAGGCGATTATGAAAGTCTCACTTAGGCTGTTAAGAAGTTTAAACGGCGATATGTTATTGGTTATTTTTATGAGATTTGTCGCAAAAAGTGTCAATATGAAAATTTATTATTTTATTTGTTGTCATTTTGATTGCAAATTTGCGCAAATATGTATATATGTATGAGGTGCAATAAAAATGCACACCAGCAGTACGTAGCTGTTAAGATAAACAATTTAATATAATAATAAGAGAGGGGTAGCAAGCGACTGACAACGATTTACCTGTGATTACGGCAATAACTGCAAATTAATACACAGTAAAAATTTTAGTTTAATTTTAATACCATTTTGGTATTTATATATAACAATGCCAAAAAGTATAAAATGAAAACAGTTCTGGTTTAAAAAAAAAATAAGAGAATATTGAGAGACAGAAATTGTTCTTGGTGTCAAATTAACACCTTCTTGGAATTAAATCAAAACCAAATTTTGATAATTTTTAGAATATTTTGGTATTAAATCTATCCCAAAATTGGAATAAATTGTATACTTTTCTGGATTTAAAAATAAACCCTCATATGATTTCCAGTGCATACACTGCTCAACAAGTTAACAATCCAACAAATAAACTTACATACATACGTATATCCCAAGGATTAATGATGAATGGAATAATTGTTAATATTGTTTAAACTGGGGATGGTTTGTGGAACAGTGTAAACATTTACGAACGTAATGCTAAAAATAAAATAAAGTTAATTTTTTGGTTAAGGGATATGTATGTAGGTATATTCATTTTATTTGAGATAATGGGTCATATTAATAAAAGCTGAGCATTTGCTTTTACTTAAAATTTGAGACCTTTTACTCAAATTATGAAATTTGGTTCATACAAATTGATGTCAAATTTCTAAAATCTTGAGTAAAAGTATTTGCTTCGTTTTTATTAATACGGCCCAATATTACAACAGAGGTTAATTATAGCTTATTCTACTATAAATACAATAGTTTATTTTATTAATCACACGATATTGACAAAAACATTTTAGAGTAAATAAAATGAGCTGCAAATGGTTTAACATTTTTTTAATTATGTAAGTACTTTTGAAAGATCCGATATGTACATACATACATACATACATAGTTAAATTCTTTGCTGACGAGTTTTATGGCCGAGCTTCTCTCCTAATTCGAGGTGTGGTTCTTTTTGTTTTTCCTACTAAAGTTTTATGCCGGCTCCGAAAGGCGAACGCATTTTTTGGGAGAAGCTTTTTCATGGCAGAAATACATTCGGAGGGTATGCCGCCCACTGCCGAGAGGTGGCCGATATATCTAAAACCCCAATAATTGGGTTTTATTTAATTAGAATTTTTTTTTTATATTTGTCTGGGCTGGGGTTAGAACCCGAGACCTCTGGTATAGCACGCGAGCACTCTCCCCACTGCACCACAGCGGCCAGCGGCAAAAAAATTACTATGATGTATTTAGAACCTCAACTGCCTTATGACTGAGAAAATAAAACAAATTTTACCCTCATAATATTTAACCAATCTCCTGTATTACTTACACTCTTAGAAATTTGCGTGTAATTTTGCATACAAAAAGGTAGGTTACTTTTTTCCTACCTTACACTCTAAAAACTGCGTGTAAATATGCTACCAAAATATATGTAATTTTTAGTTGAAAATTACATTTTTTTCGTAGATTTACACTACAAGTGTGTAATTTACAGTTCTAAACGAAATTTTACACACTTTTCAGCAAAAGTGAGCATATCATGCGATTTTACACGCATTTTGGATACAGAAATTGTAATTTCAAATCTCGTGCGCGAAATTACAATTGAGTGGGGTAAAATTACATAGTGAATTGGTAATTTTGTTTAACTTATATGCGAAAATACAATTTATTACTCGATTGGTGTTTAGATTTAAAGTTTGTTTGTGTAGGCTTTGCACTTTTATTGTTTAAATTTAAACAGCTTATTTGTTGAATTTTTCAGTGTGCGATTTTGTGCATAATACACTCTTAGAAATTTGCGTGTAATTTTGCATACAAAAAGGTAGGTTACTTTTTTCCTACCTTATTATGCACAAAATCGCACACTGAAAAATTCAACAAATAAGCTGTTTAAATTTAAACAATAAAAGTGCAAAGCCTACACAAACAAACTTTAAATCTAAACACCAATCGAGTAATAAATTGTATTTTCGCATATAAGTTAAACAAAATTACCAATTCACTATGTAATTTTACCCCACTCAATTGTAATTTCGCGCACGAGATTTGAAATTACAATTTCTGTATCCAAAATGCGTGTAAAATCGCATGATATGCTCACTTTTGCTGAAAAGTGTGTAAAATTTCGTTTAGAACTGTAAATTACACACTTGTAGTGTAAATCTACGAAAAAAATGTAATTTTCAACTAAAAATTACATATATTTTGGTAGCATATTTACACGCAGTTTTTAGAGTGTACTTCATACAATTGTTTCATCAGGCATGCAGAATTCGCTTTGCGCTTTTCATTAGTTTAATTTGTTCTTCTTATTTCACTAAATATAAGAAACATTTTGTATAATTTGTTGTCTTTTTTCTGATATGTATGTATGTATGTATTTTTTCTAATATTTTTTGGTTTTGATTTCAAACCAAAAATACTTTCATGGCAATATAATTGAGAGAGAGACATTTTTTTATACTTTTTAAGATTTGCTTTTAAACTATTTTGGAATGAATAAAACTGTAAAACTTCTCATAGTTTTAAAATAAGACTTTTTGGCATTAAAATTCATATTTAATTCCAGAAATGATTAAATTAAGTACCAAATAATATTAGAAATAAACTATCATTTTTTACTGTGTACTCTTTAACACGAAATTTGCATTATTCGAGTTATGATAGAATTGCGGTAAAAGAGCTATGTATATATATGTATATGCAGTGGCGGATCCACGGGGGGGGGGGGGGTTTGGGGGTTCAAACCCTCACCCCCCCCCCCCCCTATGGTTTATCATAGATCCCAAACTAATGCCTTTATAGATTCTGCGCCCAAATTTCCCAAACTGATCAAGGAAAACTCTATCATTCCAAAAGCAATGGTTGGATGGGTTTAGCTGTCCAAAGGAAAAACTCGACATTTATTTTCATTTATTTTCAGATTATATTTTATATGCACATATATATATGGGTGCTTCCGAAAATGGGTCAACCAAAGAGAAAAATTTAAAAATGTACCTAGGCCAAACTTTTTGATACCATTATATTGGTACGTATTTCCTTTATCACGCCACAAAATTTCATGGACATTGGAGCACTGCTACTTACAAAAATTACGTCTTTCAGACTTCCGTATAAAATTTTTTTTTAACTAAGTGTGTATGACTTCCGAAATACATCCGCGAATTCGCAACAAAAGCGCCGGTAGAAAAATGGCCTTTACGAGTACTTCGCCGAAGGTCAGACCTGGGAATATCAACATAGATACATTTACAAAATACTTCAAATCTTGTAAAAAGTGTATTCTAAAGAAGTGCTTTTTTTCAAGCGTTCGGACGCAAAATATACTTTGCAGTAAAAACAAGTAAGGAAGCCTAAGTTCGAGTGGAATCGAACATTAGATACTCAGCTGTATGCTTTCATAGTTTGTTTGCGTTTGATGGATTTTATATAAAGCGAGTGCTGCATAAAGTGGGCGTAGCCACGCCCATTTTCAAAATTTTTATCAGTCATCCAACTAAGCATATGAATATTATTCTTTGTGCAAAATTTCATTCCTTTATGACTTCCAGTTACAAAGATGTCACGTTACAAATTTCCAAAGCGTGTTCCAGAGATATCTTTGATAAAAAGTAGGCGTGGTCATAAACCGATTTCAATAGGTTTTTGCGTGTCTATTAACACAAGTTATAAAAGTGTATAAACCAAGTTTCATCATAATATCTCATTATTTGTCGAGTTATGGGCTCCGAAATCTCGTAGATTCCTTTGTCTAAAAAGAGGAGGTGCCACGCCCATTTTCCAAAATTTTTCTATTTTTTGTTTTCGGTCTATTGTAGAAATCATACCACAAAATTTCAATGAATTATCTTTACATTTGACAAAGATATCGCTTAAAATGTTTTTATTAGGCCCCTTTATGGTTCCCATATATAAAAGTGGGCGTGGCCGTCAACCGGTTTCTCTAAAATTTTGAACATGTATTACCACAAGTAATAAAAGTGTACACACCAAGTTTCGTCATTATATATAAATTACACTGGATCACAAAATGAAATTTGTTGTCTGTACTTTGGACGTGACTACCCTATATATATGTAAAATCGGTCGCTGAATCCGAAAATCGGCTTCATTTTTAATTCTATGGGAAGGTTTTTGAGATATCGGCAATTTACCGTTATTTGGCCAATGGCTCCACTTAATCCTGACTGTCTCTTTAACGGAGTGAGCTATCTTCCGTGAGGTAACACCAAACGAAAGAAAATTAAATTTCCTTTTCATGGCTCCTATAACATTTTTCTCTAACTCTTATAGTTTCTGAAATATTGACGATTAAATTTGAATTTTTTCGATTTTTTACGATTTTTTGAAGAAAAAATTGACTTTGTCAGACAATATCTTTAAAACCAATGTTTTCACCTTCGGTTTTACTCCTTTACGTGAAGCTCCATTCTATTGGGAAAAAAATAAGCTATCAACGAAGAAAATCCATGCTAAAATGGAAAAGTTATAGGCGATCAAGTAAATACAGGCACGTCGCGCAATGCCTCTGCACGGGTATATTCTATGCATGTTATACCCGTAAATGGGCTTGTATCTACTGCGCTGCCAACGTGCTGCTACTGCAGATGTGTAGGTATTGGTACAACATGCATAGAATATACCCGTCCAGAGGCATTGCGCGACTTGGCTGTATTTACTTGATCGCCTATAACTTTTCCATTTTACCATGGATTTTCTTCGTTCATAGCTTATTTTTTTGGTAATGCAACGGAGCTTCACACAAAGAAGTAAAACCGAAGGTGAAAACATTGGTTTTAAGGATATTGCCTGACAAAGTCAATTTTTTCTTCAAAAAATCGTAAAAAATCGAAAAAATTCAATTTTAATCGTCAATATTTCAGAAACTATAAGAGTTAGAGAAAAATGTTATAGGAGCCATGAAAAGAAAATTTAATTTTCTTTCGTTTGGTGTTACTTCAAGGAAGATAGCTCACTGCGTTAAACAGACATTCAGGATTAAGTGGAGCCATTGGCCAAATAACGGTAAATTGCCGATATCTCAAAAACCTTCCCATAGAATTAAAAATGAACCCGATTTTCGGAATCAGCGACCGATTTTACATATAGATAGGATGGTCGCGTTCAGAGTTTTTTTTGGCTGTAGAGCAGTGTTATTTGTCGAGTTATAGGCTAAGAAATCTCGTATATTCCTGCTTCTAAAAAGAGGCGGTGCCACGCCCATTTTCCACAATTTTTACGGTTTTTGTCTTATGTTCGTAGTTAGACTCCTGCCATAAAATTTTAATGATATATCTTTATATTTGACAGAGATATCGCTTAAAATGTTTTTATTAGGTCACTTTATAAGACCCATATATAAAAGTGGGCGTGGTCGTCAACCGATTTTGGAAATTTTTCGTCCAAACAGTTGCCTAAGTAAACAACAAACAACAAACAGTTGCCTAAAAATATAAATATAACCAAAAAGTACTACATACATATATTCTTATTTATTTTGGCTTTAAATGCAAGGGTAAGTGAAATTGATGATCAATTTGCCACCAATACCATACGATACTCATTCGCACGTACCAATGCAAAAATATACATACATACGTTATACATGTTATTTAGAACTTCAATTGAAATCTCCTGCACTTTATGTGATGACATACACTGAGAGAAAAAAAAATATATGGAGGGGTCAAAGAAATTGTTTACCTATTTTGAACACTACTTTCTTTGTTTTGAGTAAATTTTCCTTAAAACATGTTAAAAGGTTTATAAAATATTGTTGTTACATGCGTTACCATGGTTTCATATACTTGTTTTGAAAAAATTCATACATTAAAATAATGAAAAATTCTTTAAGCGCCATTCCATTCCCAACTTTCCTTGTTTTGAAGACTTGATTTCTATAATTTTGAGAAATTAAATTCCCATACAAATCCCCATGGCAACGAATTTGTTTGAATGTTTTTTCCACATTTTTGAGAAAATTTACACAAAACAAAGAAAATTTTGTATTGGGACGCGTGTTCAAAATAAGGAAAATTATGTCTTTGATCGAGAGAAATTTTTTTTTTGAGTGTACATATTGTTAATTTGGAGGGTTTTGAGTTTGGTGTTTTTAAGGTGCGGGAAATGGCGCAACTAGTATATAGAATAATAATAGTATGTGGTATTAGTCCATATTCTCACCAGCGTCTGCCCTTAAAAAACATCTTCCAAAAAAAGAAATTTTCAAAACCCCCCCTTGCCGCAGACCTGGATCCGCGCCTGTGTATATGTATATATACAATGTGATGTACATACATATGTACATACATACTATATATGATCATATGTGACAATTCGTTGTCAAGCCGCATGGTTTGACACCTCGAAAGTCAACTGTTAATTAGGTACGACTACCGTTTAAACGCATACAATAATTTTTCTTATTTACTTGTTGCTGCTGATATTGATAAAAAGCCATACAATTTGCAAACTTGCACTGAACATTGTTAATATTTATTATTTGCCAAATTTATGACACATAAATGTTTATAAAAGTCTTGGCATTGAAGCAGAGGGCAGCAAATATACATAAAAATACATACATATGTATATACATATAAAATTTAAATAAAAAAGAACACAGTCAGCATTCATAAATAGAAATGATGAAAATATCGCCTGATATCGAATATTTGTTTGTAAATGTAAGAGAGTTCAACTTATATGAGTTTTACATACACACATACTATGTATCTACATAAGCAGCGTTTCTTCGCCAACTAGGTAATAAACTAAGGCCCGGTTTCACCAACCGGTCTCAACTTAGTTAAGCCGATTTTTTTACGTTTTCAGTTTCACCATGCAACTGAGCTAAGTCACAAGCTAGTCAGCTTTCGTCTTGACTAAAACTAAACTAAGAATTTGAGTCGCTTTAGCAAATTCAAAAACCAAAAGCTAGCCCTAAATCTATGCTAACTTAAGACAAAACTTAGTTTTAGCTTTAGTCACGTTGGTGAAACCGGGCCTTAGATACGCACATTGGCCTGGCTATTTTTTTGTAGATTTTTGTCCATTTTTGATTTTCACAAATCCTTATTTGTCCATAAAAACCAAATTCAGGAACATAAAAATTAATTTTAGACGAATGTCTCGGAAGATTTTTCTACTCAGAAATATGTGAGGAATTCCGAATTTCGATGGCACAATATATGTTGGTAAGTAAATCGCCCTGGCCTAATGTATGTAGGTATGTATGTATATGTATATAATTTTTAAGTAAAGGCTATATTTATTTTAATTTATTATTTTGCATATTTGTATGCACACAAATAAATTTACATACTTTTCTTTTTATTATCAGTGGCAATATCGAAATTCTTATCGATCACATCGAGGAAGTCAGTATGGGAAATATTACTGGTAAATATTTATGTATGTATATATGTACATACATATACATATGTAGACCAAAATTGCAACATGAGTAAATTAATAATTTGATCGAAGCACTTTTAATCCAATTTTAAGCCTAAACTAATTTTTTAAGTAATTGATGAGGTTTTTATTTAGGTATTTGGGCCTAAATTTGAAGAAGAGCAATTTTAATTCAAATGAAATGAATGAACTTATCGCATTGTATCTAAATGAATACGTGAATATGTACATATGTATGTACTAGTATTCCCGTGGTCGAAAATTCGACCAAATAGAATGAAAGCGGAGCAATTTTAGAGTGGAAAGACCATATTTCTTATATAATATATTTATAATAATACATCTATAAAATAAAACATATAGTTACTGGTTATATTGTCCGAGGAGACATAGTGAAATTCTAAACCTCTAGCGACCTCCAAAATTCCATTTTCCGGACTCTTCTTTCCCTTTCCAGTTTCCTTCTTTTGCTCTTATCCTGTCCTTTTTGCGTTTCCTTTTCGCTTTTTTCCTTTCTACTTTCCGTACACTTTCCTCTTACCTTTTCCCCTTTCCTTAGCTTTCCTTCACATTCATTTCCTTTCCTTCCTTTCTTTCCTATAGTGAAAAAATGTCAACAAAATTTTTCAAATAGGTGGCAACCAGTTTTGTAAAAATTTAATTTTATTATCCATCTAGAGAGCAGCCCTTTCAGATGACATTTTTAATTTAAAAATCAAACAAACTATACCGGAATATTAAATTTTTTGACAGGTGGCAACCCTGATAATAAATTACGAATTTTCAGGTTAAGCCCTTTCATATAACACCTCAGACTCAAAAATCAAACAAACTGGAGCATAAAAATAATTTTTTTAACAGGTGGCAACCCTTTTTGTAAAAATTATAATAAATTACTCATTTCATGCAAATCCGTTTCAAATGACAACTCAAATCTAAAAATCAAACAAACTATAACGTCAAACTGAATTTTTGAACAGATGGCAACCCTTTTTGTAAAATTTTTATTAAATTACTTAATATCAGGTCAAGCCCTTTCATATGGTGCCAAAAATTTTAAAAGCAAACAAACTATACAGTAAAATTAAATTTGCAAACATCTGGCAACCCTTTTCAAAAAAATTAAACCTTCCTGCACATCTACAGGTCAAGCCCTTTCCTCTGACACCAAATTTTCGAAAATCGGTATAATGGTGTTAAAGTTATGGTGCTTACAAAAAATCGCTTAGCGTAATATGTATACATATATAAAGATATGCATATACCCTGCAAAAATTCCGATTACTCCATTCGCTCATCCATGGAGTGCTCGCTATGAACCGACATAGTACTTCCATACCCTGCCACATTGCATACAAAAAATATGGTCCAATTAACATTGCATGTAAGGGCAATGGAGTATATACTCCAGTACCGCATAACATCAAATTAATCAATGGAGTACCTTCATTGGATTAATGAATGGAGTACCTAACATAACTACATATCGTCGTACCATACGAAAACTAACATATTTAAAATTTCTGGCGAAAGCTATCAATAAAAAAATTCTGTACGAAAAGTAGAACATTTGACTTTTGGCCGACGAAAAGTAATAAAATCGAGTTTTGGCTGACGAAAAGTATCAGTAATTATATACTGTTTTTACATTAAAATTGTTGTTGTTTAAACGAAATTGATAGTTTTCGTCAGCCAGAAGTGGATTTTATTACTTTTCGTCAGCCAAAACTCGATTTTATTACTTTTCGTCGGCCACAAAAAATCTGATGTTAGTTTTCGTATGGTACGACGATATGTACATATATATGAATGTACATACATATGTATACACGTGCTTCGTCGTCATTGCGATATACATTGGTTTTCGTTTTCATGTTCGGCTAACTACGAGCCGATGTACATGAATCGGCCGTTAGGGCTATGTTAATGATCACTTTGAATGTACTCCAGCCTACCACAAATGGAACATATAAAGCAACGATTTTTGCAGGGTATATGCAGCAATATACGTAATTAATTTGAATTTCAGCAGGAATTCATAAACCTGGCAGTAATGTAACCGAAATTTGTTACGAGTGCCACTGTTTGTAACCGTGATCTTGGCACAGGTGGAAACGCGTTGCCAATTTTCTTTAAATAGGCAATTGTCAAAGATCCAATGTGCACCAATGTTAATGGAAATTCAGGGTACATATAACTTTTCCTTTTTTCATAGCATTGCTCATGGTATGAAAATTCAGAAGGTAATTTCACTTTAAACTTTTTGACGGCTATTGAATTTTTCTGAAGTATCTTTTTTGTAAACATTATGAGTGAGGCTGCCATATTGGACAAATATAAAAAAGGAGATTTTTTAAGAAAATTTTTGGTAGTTTTAGTTTTAGTTGAAGAAAGCTCAGAAATTATCAAAGAAAGTTATATATTATTATAAGGGATGTGAAAAGTGGGAAGTATTTGGCTCGAATATTTAATACAAAGCCTTACGCAATACAACAGACAGAGCATTTATCAAAGAAGTAAGGCTGGAATCATCGTTATGTCCGCACAAATTTTTTGTTTACATTTTGCTCGTTCTTTTTCAATTCTATTTTACAGAAAGGGAAGAGAAGGAGTACAATACAAGCAAAAATTTGGTGGAACAGAAATGCAGAATTCAGATTAAAGGAAGCAAGAAGGTATATTTTAAAACTCTTTATTAAACTCATTTAAATTGTAATTTTTTTTTCAATATTTTTGTTTTTGTAATCTTTTTTTTTTCATCAGGATGTCTTCGAGATATTTTCAATTAAATGTTTGTTTATAAAGCACTTACGTATCTACAGCCTCGAGATTTTTGTTCACAAAGCTTTCCACTAATTGCACTCTAAAAAATACATATTTTATTAAGATTTATGCACATTTTAATTATTGCATCCATACGTTGTTTTTGAATTATAACTTGGCACTGCACATTTCGATAATAACGTTTTGTTGTTTGTGCTACTAATATCGCTAGCACCGAAATGCACTGACCACATCAACGGGTTCTTTGGAAGATCAACTTCCTCTATTTGACACGCTTGAAGCCATTGATTCCTTATAAACGGAATTGCTGGAAACCTAAAAAACTTCACCGCTGAGTCTTTGCAAAAGTGCACGGTATTTTCGCATCCCCTGAAGAGGCAGCTCATTTTTCAAATCTTTTTTCACAAATTACGCGTAAATTTATTTATTTATTTAGTTTGCACAAATCACAATTGCTTTTTTGAAAATAAATTAATTTTTAATTTTCACAAACTTCAGATTTCGACCCAAAAAAACATTTGCTGCTGTTTACTCTGGTAGCATGATTTCAATGAAATGTCATAAATTCAATAAAAGTCAAATGGCTAAGATGGCTGCCTACGTCAATAAGTGATTTTACCTTCTATTTTTCTACCATGGCATTGCTAAGGAAAGTTGGATAGAGTGTTGCCAATGCGACCATAAGGTCCTTCAATCTTCTTTTAATACCACAAAGTGGTACATAATTTTTTAGTTTGTAACGTACACACACATACATACATAGATACGATCATAAGTATCAATACGGTACCATTTCAACCAATTATCCAATTTTTCTATTTTAGTTATCTCGCTACACAGGATTTCCTGAACACCCAACAAACGTGACCTCAGCCGCAGATTAAGAACCTTTTAAGGGTATTAATGGTATCAACGATTCGACTTGTTTGTATGTATTTTCTTTTTTTTTTTTTCTTTTTGTCTTGTAACTCATTTTTTCGCCATTTTTACAAATGATTCTATTTGCTTGTAAACTTTGTTGATTTATCCACTTTCACCACAGCGCGCTTGAATTCGATCAAAGGACAAAGGGGAAAAAACGGCTGTGGGAGAAATTTTGCGCAAAGTGAGTGTAAATATAATGAATGTATGTTCGTATGTATGTGTGTATGCTGCTGGAGTGGATATGGGAAATACAAATGTAAGCAACTAAACAGCAAATGCATTCAATGCTTGTTTGCCAAGCTAATTAAGGACAAACAAACTGAAACGAATCAGCGCACAGAAAGAACGCATATGATTTTCCCGCCATCACAAACAGCACAGCTTTTTGTACATTTGTTTGTATGCATGTTTGTATGTATTGCTGGTGCAAGTGTAAGTGCTGGTAAAGTGGGACTAGCCAACCCTGCAAAAATCATTGGATTATATGCTCCATTTGTGGTAGGTTGGAGTACTTTCAAAGTGATCATTAACATAGCCCAAACAACCGATTCATGTATCTGCATCGGTTCGTAGTTAGCCGAGCATAACAAAAACCAAATTTTTATCGCGACGACGACGATATGTGTATACATACATATGTAACTACATACATATGTACATATGTTTGAATGTATACACGTCATTCGTCGTCGTCGTGATAAACAATTGGTTTTTGTTGTTATGTTCGGCTAACTGTTAGGTACTCCATCAATTAATCCAATGTAGGTACTCCATGGATTAATTTGATTGTTATGCGGGACTGGAGTATATACTCCATTGCAATGACATGCAATGTTAAATGGACCATATTTTTTGTATGAAATGTGGCAAGTTATGGAGTACTCGGTTGGTCCATAGCGAGCACTCCATGGATTAGCGAATGGAGTACTCGGAATTTTTGCAGGGAACTCGTACCACAATCAAACACTTATGTACATACCAGTAGAGTTGGGAAACTATCGATGGCACTATCGATAGTATCGATAGTTTTTTTTTTTTAGACTATCGAAGACCATCGATGGTTTTTTCAAAACTATCGAAAACTATCGATGGTAATGTATACTATCGATAGTTTTACAACTTTTAAATCTCCATCTACATTACTATTTCAAGTTGTGAATTGAGAATATCAGCTATTGGTAAGTTTTGAGTCCTTGGCTAAAACTCATACATAGTCAAAATGTCGCGTTTCCAATATTTTGGGCATAGGCGTACGAATGCCTTGTGAATGGTTGGTACTTGTAAAAAAAATAACCAAAATAAAAAAATTTGAATTTCACATATTTATTGCAATAAACCAAAATTTATTGAAAAAACTCAAAATCAGAAAAAAAAAACTACCAAGTTTGGTTGGAAACAACCAACAGTGGCATCCGTGGTCTTGTGTGTACATACATACGTGTAATATGTATAAAATATGAATTTGTTGGCGGTTAAAAAATTTTTTCCAGGAATCATTTAAATACGATAGTACTATCGATAGTACTATCGATAGTTCATTTTTTTAAGACTATCGAAAACTATCAATAGTTTTTTTAAACTATCAAAAACTATCGATGGTGCTACTATCGATAGTTTCCCAACTCTACATACCAGTGCTTCCTTCCTACCGCTTAAGCATCATGCCCGCTTCTGCTTTGCCTCTGCTGAATTGCTCTTTTTCAACATTTTTCCTTTACAATTGTTTTTCAATTTTCCGCCTTATTACACTTCGTTTAAAATGCTTTTTTTTGTTTTGTTATTTCAACACCAATTTCGTTCTCCAGCGCATTGTTGCATTACGCCGACTGTGGGTTGGTCACGTGACCAACCAACTGACTGGTTAGAGGTGGTGGGAGTGACGGTGTTGGTGTTGTTGCTGTTACTGGTAGGCAGCATCAGCGCTGGTGACAGTTGATGTACGCGCCTTTGATGCTTCTGAGTTTTTTTTCTGTCTCTGCTTTATTCGATTCTAAGCAATCGCATTGTCACGTGTTATCTTTTACCATGCAACGCTGCCTGCATAGTCAACCCACTTCGCTGGCGTGAGAGGAAGGCGTGCGCTTGTGAAATCATCTGCAAATATTTTCATTTCGTTATGTTTCGTTTGATGGATGCGTTTTCGAACGCCTCGGGATGTGCACAAGTGTCAAAGAACGTTTGAGAGAAAGTCATAATCATTGTTGTTGTTGTTGCCTTTATTAATCAAAGGTGCAACAAAAAGTGGTTTTGTGCGAAGGGTTTAAGAGGGAAGGGACCGATAAAGGCCGTATGCCGGATTTTTGTAGGTATTTTAATAAAACGTTAAACTCACATTACAAAGAAGCTAAACTTTTTCCGTCACCGCAATTTTTGTAATTTTTAAAAACAGAATCAAATGGTTGCATCAATTTCGTCTAACGAAAGCTTGCTTTCAAAATTAACAAAAAAAAAAAACACCACAGAGCATGAGATTGAATACAATCGAGCGGTCTTAGGCAATACTTCCGCCGCTATTTGATTCTGTTCGTTCTCAGCAATTGAATGGTAATGCCCCTCTGCAACTCCGCCACTGTTGTAAGCATCACTGCTGGTGTGGTTGGTGGATGGGCGTGTGTCTCTACATTGGCTACTGTTCGAAATCAATTCAGTCATCTTGGGCACGTTAAATATTAACGAATACACTGTGTGTGTGTGTGCTTTGTGAATTTGTTTTAGGTCACGTGTCGCGTTCTTCATCTGCCTCTTTCGTTTTGTTTGCTAATCTATCAAAATAACAAAACAAAGGGCAAGCGATGCAATCTCTGTTAAATACACTTTCTGGAGCGAAGGCAAGGCAGGTTGTTGGTGAAGGGAGATGTGATGAGAACTTGTACCATGTATGCATGTATGTATGTGTGTATACATCAGAGATCAGCATGCGATACATTTTTTGTGATTTAGAGTATACTCATAAAAAATGCGGTGGGAGTATGACCGCAACCGCAAAATATGCGATCATAATAAACACCGCACCGCATTTTCTTGATCAATTCCGGTATGCGGTAGTATGGATATCACAACACCGCATATCGCAAACACCGCATACCGCAAACACCGCATTTCCCAAATAGAGATATTTACAATGTTGCCAGTGCGATTTTTTGTTTGTAATTTTTACCGTCTTATGGATTTCTGATGAAAAATACTACTGATTACAAATTGATTTTAACCAAAGAATATCTAGGTATACAGGAAAACTCTCAGGATTGTTTTTTTTTAATTTTTTCATTGAAAGGGCCACTTAAAATTTAGAGTTTGCTTACATTCAAAATAATTTGACTAATGAATTTCAAGATAAAAATATGTACTATTTACATGAAATAGAGTTTTTCCTAAAATCCTTGAATTACATTTATGGCTTCTTAGTAATACACATAAGTTTTGTTTACACATTTTTGTTTGTCTGTGACATAATTCTTTATTTTCCAACGAGGCATTCATTCAATTTGCACAGTCGACAAAATTGGCTACGATACATTGATTGAAACCGAAGTTTTTGTCATTTTATTGGGGCAACAACAATACACATGTTTATTTTTATACATTTTATTATGCGCCCGTCGGAATGAATATTTTTCCGTCAATCTAGCAATTCATTTAACTGAGAAACATAGTTGAATTAGATGTCTTTTTACGGCAAAGCTGAAGTACTGAATGTGTCGATCGTCATTTAAATACATTTAATTCAACTATGTTGTCAATTAAACGGATTGCTAGTATGACGGAAAAGTATTCACTCTGGCCGCCTTATTAGTCGTATTGGATTTAAAAATAAAATTTTTTGATTATTTCATTATTGAAAAATATTTTATTATTCAAAAAACTGCCACAAAAAACAAAGCATAAGAAAATAAAAAAAAAATACTTGAGAATAAATTTGCTGTAATCAGACACTCATATCTATGTATTTATGTACAAACAAAAATTAATTTTCAATTGCCTATACCTTTGCAGTGTGTGAAAAATTTCCGGCAACACTGAATAGTATACAAATAAACAAATGCGGTGTTTGCGGTGATTACGGTGTTTGCGATATACGGTGTTTGCGATATGCGGTGTTTGCGGTATACGGTGTTTGCGTTATGCGGTGTTTGCGGTATGCGGTGTAAACAACACTAAATACCGCAATATCATCTAGGTTTTCAATCAATGCGGTAGCGGTGAATTTTTTTTCTGGGTACTTATTTTTTGAGCTACTCAAAAAATAGGTATTTTTGCGGTGCTTTAGAAAATGCGGTGCACCGCTGCTGATCTCTGGTATACATATTTCAAGAAGAATTATTTTTAATCGATTTAAGATTTGTTACTAATATTTGACTCTTTCAAAGCGGCATGCTAGACAAAGAATTAGCACAAATTACAAGCCAGTAATCGATTTAATCTTAATAATATTGTTCTGTATTGCATTTGGCAAAACAATGCGGTTTGTAATTCAGTTAGGTATATAAAAAAAAAAAGAAATAGAGGAATAGGAATACAGAATATTAATCAGACAGTTAGAAAAAAGTGCCTAATGTGGTTTGTTCTTTATGCGAAGCGAAAGCAGGGAGTTTTTAAAATTATAAATACCCAGTAACCAAGAGAAGTACGCAAGGTGCTCCACAGGTGTTCCCTGTCCGGATAGCTCTCCCTCCCATAAAGGTTCCGAAAAGGCTCACAAAGGAGCCTATATTATGGAGAAAAGTGTCATTTAAAATATGTGAAAAAAGGACACATTAAAAGATCATTTTCAGAGCCCCAAAACGATGCCAATAGTCGCAGAGCGTAAGAATACCTTTTTAACTTTACTATGGAGTTTAGTAAACGAATTCCAAAACTTAGTAATTAAAAGGGGTGCAGAATTCAAATCTGGTTGTGCGAGTGCATAATGATGGCAATGTTTATACAAGAAAGTGGATGATCACGTGCAGCAGCACTCCCAAGAGGGAAAATATCATATTGGGCAAACAGAAAACATATTGAAATGGAGGCACTGAAATTGAATAATTCTAATATGAAAGCATACATATTATGTATGTATGTAAATTTAGAGTTGAATGAAAAAACTCTGACAGATATAAGTATGTACATACATATGTATTTCCTTAACTATTAAAGTATACCTACTAGCGACTCCATACAAATTTTTAGAATCAAACCTAGGCGTACCTTTGCCCGCTAAGGAAAGCTGTAATAATAAACAAGTAAGGGCGCGGCTGTCTTCGGCCGTACCGAAGACTTCATACCTTTCATGAATGGGGAAATGAAAAGTTGCATAGTCTGAAATTGTTTAATTTCTACTTTCAATTCTGTGAGTTATTTATGCAAAGATTCACTAGAAAAAAAGTTTCATGACTTAAATGGAGAATTTATACCCCAAAATGTCCATATCTGAACAATCGGTTGTATGGCAGCTATATGTTATAGTGGTCCGATTCGGCCGATTCCGACAAATGATCAGCTTCTCCTAAATACGAAATAACATTCCGAATTTCAAGCAGATATCTCAAAAACTGAGGGACTAGTTTGCGATCAAACATACAGACAGACAGACAGACAGACAGACAGACGGACATGGCTTAATCGACTCAGCTTATGATCCTGATCATATTGGTATATATTTTGGTAGGTCTGCCACGCCTCCTTCTGGTACTTTCACCATTCGTGTTTCGGCACAAAGTTATAATACCATTTCATTCCCATGAAAGGTATAAAAAATAAAAATGTATTGATATTTGCTAATATATACATAAGTATGTATGTATGTACATAAGTAGCGTCACATCGGCTTTAAATTAATTATATTAAATCAATCATCATTCCTATAAATGTTTTCTTAGACATTAGCGACAAGACGCCATTTAAACCATAGGTGGCCAGGAGTTAAGCGTAAGGGAGCCACACGACAACAACATCAATAAAAATTGCAACAACCTTCTTCTCGAAATTATAAAAATATTATTTTGCCAAATAACGGTTTATTGCAACAACATGTACTTATGTACATATGTACATTAAGGTGGAGTGAAATCATATGGAGATTTTTTTGTTCTTTTTTTGAACGTACCAGCAATGAAAATGTGCCTTTATACGAGTTAATGAAATGAATGAATTTTATATATGAAAAGTAAGGGGGGGTAAAAGGGGGGTTAACCCCCGCAGGGGGGTATTATGGAACCCACATAAAATGTATATCAAATTAAAGGGAATGAAAATACCTATCGAATGGTATAAAAATATTCGAAATCGGTTCAGTAGTTTTTAAGTAATTGCAATTAAAAAATGCATAATATAAACTTTGACCTTTGATAACTTTTGTTGTTCCTGTTTCAAAAAAAAAATCACTTTAATACTCAACTTAGCCATGTTTATCAATCCTCATACTTCGTTTTTTGATTTTATAATTTTAGAAATTTCATATTTGTACCAGATCGTGCTATTTTTTCAACTTTGTGGGGCTGGGGGCACCTCTAAACATGCGGGTAGGTCAATAAAATTTTACAGGCTTATTTCTGGGCTAGAAAGGTGCCGTTCTGGCTTTGGAACAAATTGAATTTCCAAAAAAAAACGTTTCACTCCACCTTAATGTACATACATAAAAAAAATCATACTCCCATGAGCACTTAAACTTTCTATTCTTAGATGTCATTTTGAAAAGAACAAATGTGCAATGTACATACATACATATTAGGGATTCCAATTTTTCCCATTTTTGCGATCCCGGGATTTTCGGTATTTTTTTTTATAATCCCGGGATCCGGGATTGGTCCCGGGATTTTGCCATTAATTATTTTCCGACATTTTGGGTTGAAAAAAGTGAATATATTTTTCGTGGAACGCTACAACTTTAAAATGCAAAGAAAGTAATTGATTTTTATTGCTATTTTTTATTTAAAACAAAAATTATTTAATTAAAAAAAATAAATAAATTCATGCGTATTATTTAAAATACTTAAGAGTTACTTTAAAAAATACAAACAACAAAGAAAATGGCATACATTTGGTGTAAGAAATATTTGCTTTACAGTTGGTACTTTTAAGATATTGACAAGAAGGCTTGCGATCATTTGATAATAATGTGTGACAAAATAAAAAATTTGAAAGTACTTTTTCGAGGTTCACATATGTTAAACGAGTAGGCCTTACCAAAACATCCGAAGACTGCATATTTAGAATTTCAATACACCCTCAAAATCTGGAGTTACGGGCCAAAAACCCCTCTTTCATAGGGTAAGTCAGTCTGTTTCGTCTATCAACATGATTTTTAAATATTATCGAAATTAATTTTTTTCCATAATTTTTTCATATTTCTCGAATAATTTGTTAACCAGTGTATATATATAATTACATATTTCGAAACAATCTCCTGTTAATACTGTTTTCAACGAGATAAAAACTATTATTAAAGATGAAAAAATTGAATCTTTGACATTGTAGTGTGAAACTCTCAAGTCTAATTAAAATTTTACCTGGTCTTTGGTAATTTTATTTCTTGATTATTGTTTGCTTTTTCTTCCAATATTTACTTTTCATGGGAGAAAATTCCGAAAACTGTTGAGAATAAAATGGCCCAAAATCAGGAAATCGAAGTTATCAAAAGAATTTTACCACAAGAATTAAAAATTTTAAAAGTACCTAACGTACGTTTCCTTACTTCACAACAAAAAAATTTAATTAAAAAAAAATCAAAAAATATTAATTCTTACTTTCACTAATGGACATTTTTAATTTTGGCAAAAATGTTGCACTTATTATGAATTTTCTTCGGGCTTTCAAATTTTTTTGCTCTATTCCAAAATTTTTTCTGGCGTTTTTGTTCTATTGACAAAATATAAAACTAGCCTGATTACGGGGAAAACATTTCTGCTCTTCTGCGTTGCATTACTTTTGTTATGCATCATATGAAAAATGCAACATTTTCACAGGGCACAGGGCACATGTTGATAATTCTGCCATGTAATAATTCAAAATTTTCGTTCAGAATAGGAAACGCTATTAGTATACAGATCTGAGATCAATAAAAATTATATAAAATACTTTTTTTTGCTATAATAGGGGAATATTCTGTCTTTATTTTATCCCGAAAATCCCGGGATCAAAAATCTAGCAATCCCGGGATTTTCGGGGTGTCAAAAAGGGCGGGATCCCGGGATCCCGGGATCCCGGGATTGGAATCCCTAATACATATGTATAGATATGCTGCAGCTAGGCATTCAAATATTTTGCTAAACAACATAAACGAGGTAGCAGATATAAATGCACAACCATATGTACATATGTATGTACGTATGAAGGCGTAACTACACAATGAATGTCGGTCGAAGCTGGACCGTTAGGTTTGAGTGCTCACCGCGACAACGATTTCTGTGAAAAAAAGAAATGTGCGTTATTCTGTCGAAATTGATTTGCTTGTTGTTGGGAGCCACTCGGAGCCACTGCGATGTTGTTGGGAGACAAACGGAGTCACAGGAGCCATTGTGTGGCCATGTATGTTCTAAAATGTTGGAGCCGGTGAGCACGACACAACCGTTGAATGCGGAGAAATAGTGCGGCTGTTGGATGTTTGGTATATTGGTGGAGCCGTAGTTTGGCAAAGTAGAAGAAACAGCAACATGTTAAAAATGACAGCAAAGAAATGCAAGTATTTTAAAGAAAAAAATACATTGTGTACTCTGAAAAAAATACCCGTAGTTAAACCAACAACTTTCGGCTGTTGAATCTCCGTCTTTGATTCAACAGCAAAAGTATTTGTTTTTACAGCAAAGTTGTTGATCCAACAATTTATTCAAAGACGGGCGTTGTTGCTTCAAAAACTTGCTTGCCTTTAAAAATTTTTTTTTTTGAGAAAATATTTTTTTGTGAGAAAACCAACAAAAAAAATAATGATGGAGAGAAGATGAAGAGAAAAATCCAAACAAAAGTTTATTTTTAGCAACAATTTTCTCCCCGTTGTTGACTTAAAGGCAAAAGTATTTGACCCAACATTTTCCGTTGTAAACAAAACTAATGAGAAAAATTTTTTTTAAATTTTGTTTTTACAATGATTCAAATAATTCATGGATTCCTTTTTAGGAAATGGAAGTATAAATAGGTTACTACAATTCAATATAATGTTGAATGTTCCACTATGTGATGATTGGATAGAATTTCAGGTTGATGTCATGGTTCGAATCCGGAGGAGAATATAAAATAAAGAAGAAAAATCAGAATTAAGAAATAAAGATAGCAACCAGTGAATGATAATAAGGAGAGAAGAATAGGAGAACGAGCGGAGGCTACATATTTGCAGTTGGGACCCGGGCGGAGAGAAGATGAAGAGTAAAATGCAAACAAAAATTTATTTTTAGGTGAAAATTTTTTCCAACAATCTCCGTTATTGACTTAAATCAACAACGCTCGCATCTTTGAAACAACAACGGAGCGTTGTTGGGCACATTTCAACTGCGGAAAGTAGTTGATTTAACAGCGAAAGTCTTTAGATTTACAACGTTTTTTTTTTTTCAGAGTACGCACTGAAAAGTATGCAGATTTTAAAACAGCGATATCTCGGAGACCAGAAAAGACACGTTAACAAGGTCAACGGCATTTGAAAATGCAAAGCCTATTTGTTAAGATAATGGTCGTAGACCTAACTCCAAAATTTGAAGAAAATTACACTTTTTGCACTTGCATTTTTTTGTCAAGATACCTCGAAAACTATTTCGAATTTGGTCATTTTGACTTCAGATCCTTCGGAAAAGTATATCCTGGCTTTTTGATAAGAAGTTCGAATCATTTTTGTCTGCCTACGAAATACAAAATTTTTTTTTTACCTCACAAAAAAACTTCGGCTTAAAACCCGCGGACTAAGAATTGGCTTAAGACCCATGGTTTCTTTGGCAAAGTTACTTAGAATAGTCCTTAGAACATTATCCGCGTATGCGATTTTTCACTTTTTTCACTCCCATACAAATGGACCCGCTCTAATGTACATATGTATGTAATCAACAGACATCAGAATGGCGCCAATATTGCATTATCCCAACCATAGCAAATCATTAGACGCGATATCTGTTACTTTGTTGTTATTTACATATATAAACGATCCTGTGTACCTACTCATGATTATATGAGTAGGCGCCAGTCACTCGTAATCGTAGAGAATGCAAACCTATAGTGGGAGCTTCCTTATATAAAATGCATATGTGTACATATGTAGGTAAAAGAGTCACTCTATCTTTTGTGCAAATATCAATATGGAACGACCGCCCCTCGCCAATGTTGCGTTTTGAAGTTTGCCGTTCTTAGACGACATAAAACTTTATATGTACATACATACATATGTACGCCATATATATGTATATGTATGTATGTACGTATGTATACCTATAGCTTCATTTATGTATTTCATAAAGAACCACTTCTGCATTGACCTAACTTCCTTTAGCAATATTCACAAATATGCATATGTGCAGCTCATAGAAAAAGGGACCTAAGGGTAAAAAATCAATTTTTTTTGGGGCATGGGATCGGTTTCAGGATGTTGTCCACATAAAAAAAAATTGTTTACACTTAGGTCCCTTTCTCTATGCGCTGTCACATATGTATGTACTACACATACTATGTAGGTAAATAAATGTTTTAAATTTTGGGAATCCCATGAACATTCCTATGGTATATACATACCTACGAATGGTATTCATATTCCTAATTAAAACATCACAAATTGCCCCTATTGGCCCAAAATATGTACCTAATACACGTATTTCTTGTCACATAAATATATTCTTGTACAACTGGATAGATATATACTCTAAGCACATTCGAACCAGCAAGCGACAAGCAGCGAGCTGTCAAAATTAAAATGCACACGTTCTTATGGGCACACACATTTTAACGCCAGCACGACTTCACGGCAGAAGGGTTGCATTTGTCGCTGCCGCCAATATAGAGCTATTTCTAATTTGACAAGCGACAATGCACATGTACAGGCAGAAACGTGTGTATGTGTGCATTTTAAATACGTGGCCATGTTCAACGCCGTCGTCTTTAAAATATTTCAGATGTTTACTTCAGACGACGTTTGATGCCAAGAAGTTGGTCGACAGATGCTGCTCTGCAGTTGCCGGTTCGAATGCGCTTAGAGTAATAATCCGTTACCTTTCACAGCGCAGATGTTCTCACTCTCCGTAGTGAATTGGCGGCTGCTCAAGCTCAGCTGTGTTCGCTTGAAAGTGCTGCTGTTTCTGCCGACGTCATAGTGAACGGAATCCCACAAAGTGCGGGTGAGTGTCTAACACAATTGTTTGCAAAGATATGCACCGCAGCAGAGCACAAAGCCCCACCTTTAAGAGATGCTTTTCGCGTTCTCAGTACCAGTGCTGTGAGCAAAAACAAACACAACAACAATGCTTGCCCAATTGTTTTTAAACTTTGTTCTGCAACGGACAGAAATCAACTCTTAAAAGCTGTTGCGTTATTTTGTAAGTCTCGAAAGAGATCAATTTTGGTATCTGATATTGGGCTGCCGGGCTATGGGGCAGTTCATATTCATGAAAGCCTGCCAAAAAAGGTCAGAGAAATAATGCAATACTCATCAGAGCTGAGGCGCAAAAATAAGTTGTTGTCGGCGTATTCAATTCGTGGCAAAGTTTTTGTGCGGCTTAAGGCGGGTGAAGGGCCAAAATTGGTGAGCAGTAGAGCGGAGGTGGATGCGCTTGTTGGAGTGCAAAAGCAGAAATCTTAGAAATAAGAATGTATTATGTGTTATGTAATCTTTGCCCTTTCTCTTCACCTATTTCTCTTAACTACATATTCTCTTTTTTCTGTTCTATGCCTAACTATTTGTTACTACATGTGATCTTGCTATCTCCTCTCAACGCGTATGTTTGTTACCTTTGGTGGTTACCTTTTGTGGTTGTTTTCTCAGCATCTCTTGGACATAAAACCCAGTAGGAAATCGGCCTCCAGCATTGACGAAAACCACAAGGTAATGATAGATATTTTATGCAAACAGTCTGTAGGACTAAAAGTGGTACATTTTAATGCGCGGAGTCTTAATAGTGACAAATTAGATTATGTTAGGGATATTTTCGTAGAATCAGATGTAGATATTATCTGTGTTTCAGAAACATGGTTCAATGGCGAGATTTCTGACCATTATTACTGCATCCCTAACTACAATCTGTACAGGGTTGATCGAACTACCAAAAGAGGAGGAGGAGTTGCAATTTATTGCAAGTCTTCCTTACAATTAAGGGTCTTGTCTGAATCTAAAAATGCAGATACTGAATTTATTACTGTTGAAGTTACTGATAATGTCAAAAAGGTGCTTGTTTCTTGTGTGTACAATCCTAATAGGTGTTGTATGTTGGATATGTTCTTCCTTGAGTTGTCTTCGTTTGTGATTGATTATGAATGTATTGTTATATGTGGCGATTTTAATGTTAACATTTTAGTGAATGACTACATTTCTAAAAAGCTATTTGACCATGCAACATTTGCAGGTCTAACTGTAGTAAATCAGTCTGTTCCGACAAGATATGCACCAAACTCTAGTCCTAGTTTGTTGGATCTGTTTTTGACTTCAAGCCCTGACCATGTCTGCAAATATGACCAAATTAGTTTCATTTCTGACCACGATTTAATATTTTGTGCCTTAGATGTAGAATTTAATCGTCCTGTTAGTACAATTACGTCGGTGTATCGTGACTTAAAATCAGTAAATATAAACGGTCTTACAAAAGACCTAACAGGTGTTGACTGGAGTGTATGTTGGTCTATTGAAACTGTAAATCAAAAAGTTGGTTTTCTAAATAATTTGTTGACAAATTTGTTTGATGTCCATGTCCCTCAACGTGTTGCTCGAGTTATAAATGTCTCTTGTCCGTGGTATAGTTGTAAAGTAAGATCAGTAATAAAAGTTCGTAATAAGCTATATACCAAATGGAAGAAAAGTCGGACTGAATTTGATTGGTTGCAATACAAGGCAACTCGAAACAAAGCTACCGCCATAGTTAGACAAGCGAAGCAAGCATACTTTAGTATAAAGCTAAACCCATCACTTCCATCAAAAGATCTGGGGCGCAACTTAAAAAGCCTTAGTGTATATGGAAAGCACACAAGTGAATGCAAGGTTAGTCCTGACGTGCTTAATGGTTATTTTATTAGTGCTAGCAATGGTGCCAAAAATCCTTTAGCTCAGAACTTTTCCACTTGTTTTAGACCTGAAAAATGTTTTGAATTTGAGTCTGTCACTGAGCTAGAGGTTTTCAAGTCCGTCATGGCTATCAGATCCAATGCCACTGGTGAGGATGGTATATCCTTGAAATTTATAAAACTAGTTCTACCATTTATTATAGGAACTGTTACACATATAATTAATCATTGCTTTACCACTTCGTGCTTTCCTGATCAGTGGAAAAAAGCGATTGTTATTCCTGTTGCGAAGAAAAATAACTCCGTAGAGCCTTGTGACTATAGGCCGATCAGCATCTTGCCAGTTCTCTCAAAAGTGTGCGAGTCTTTAATGGCAAATCAAATTTCATGTTTTGTTCAAAGAAATAACCTCTTATATCCACTTCAATCTGGGTTTCGACCTAATCATAGTTGCTCTACGGCAATGATAAAAATTATAGATGATATTAGATTAAACTTTGATAATGGTGACCTGACTCTGCTTTGCCTTCTTGACCTTTCAAAAGCCTTTGACCTAGTAAATCATGACCTACTTTGCATGAAGCTAAAACATATCTTTGGATTCTCGGATAGCTCTGTGAGACTCATGACAAGTTACCTTACAGGAAGAACCCAGAAAGTGGTGTGTAGTGGCATTTCATCTAACTCTTGTACTGTTACGTCTGGTGTTCCGCAAGGATCGGTGTTAGGTCCCCTTTTGTTTAGTCTTTTTGTAAACGATGTATTCTCTGTGTGCCACTACGTCAATGTCCATGCTTATGCTGACGATATTCAATTGTATCTATCTAGTCGCATTGGACTTGTTGATGACTTGTGTTATAGAATAAACTGTGACTTGTCTGCCATCTCCCAATGGGCTTCTAAAAATGGTCTGCGTCTGAATGTAGCAAAATCGTTTGTGTTGCCTGTGAGTAGCAGTAAGATTAATCTTTTTGATGTACCAAAACTTTTTGTTGGTGACAGTGTTTTGGCCTTTACTGAAAAAATAAAAAATTTGGGCTTTATTGTCAATTCTATGTTGAGCTGTTCTGATCATGTAAATAAAGTTGTGTGTAATGTTTATACTGTCCTTCGTAAATTAAAAATGTCAGCAACATTTACCCCTCAAGAGACAAGAAGAAAACTTGCTATGCAACTTATTGTGCCGCATATAACGTACTCTGAGCTGGTATATAGTAAACTTGATTCTGTATCGTACCGTAAAATTGATGTGTTGTTTAACAATGTTACACGTTATGTGTATGGTCTGAAGAAATATGATCATATTTCCTCGTTGAAAACAAAAGTTCTTGGGTGCAGTATTTTCCAATATATAAAATCCAGAAATTGCATATTCTTATATAAACTTATGGAATTTAAAACCCCGAATTATCTCTATGAAAAATTACAACTATCTAAATCATCGAGGCACCAAAACCTGATAATACCAAGATATTATTTTTTGTCCTCATCAAGACTCTTTTTCGTTAATGCTGTGAGGCTCTGGAATTCCATCCCTGATACTGTCAAGGCTATGCTGAGCAGAAGCAACTACAAAAGGGTGATTTACGACCATTTTACTTCTGCGTGAGTTGTATGATAGCAGCTTTCACAATTTTCAAGACTTTATTCCTAGACTTTCTTTTATCTTTTCTTTAATCTTTCTTCTATCTTCAATTATTTTTGTGTTTTTTTTTTTCTTTTTAATTTTAAAATCAATTTAACTTTCTGTTATTATTTTTAATGGTTATTATAGTTTAAGTTTTAACTTGTTTAGTTTTTATTTGTTAATAACAATTTTCCTTGTTCAAATGTATGCCAACTTTATTTTTAGGATAAGATTTGTTGTAAAATAGAATTATACAGCTGATGTATTATAAAAGACATTGTCTTAAAATGCAGCCATGTGAAATAGGTTAAATAAATAAATTGAATTTCAAAAGCTTCGATATGATAGAGAAGTGATCACTTTGGCGGCATGTGATCTTTAATTTTAAATACTGATATATAATTTTGTTGCATACTTTTAGGGGCATCCATAAAACTAACACTGATGGCTCGTGATAAATTTTACAAGCTTTGCCGCTTTCTATTCAATTCTCTTTACGCTACAAATCGCTTGCTGCTAAACCTAATGCGATTATATACATAAATCTACATGTGTATGTATAACAATAGAAATCGCCAGATTATGTACAAAGCTATCGTATTTTATGACAAAATCTTAACATGTATATACTCATTTGAAAGAGCTACTATTACTTTATATAGCTACATATTAAATGTATATAAACTAGAGATGGGAAACGGGTAAATACCCAAAAGGTAAATACCAGGTAAATTGGGAAAATTTGGGCATAAAAGGTAAATACCCAAATATTCACCCAAAAGTTGGGTATAAATAATTTTATAGAAACGAGTACTTTTTGAAACCAAATGAATAAGTTTCTTTACAAATTTTATTAATAACAAGTAATGAATTAAATACAAATTTAAGTTTAACACAATATTACGTTAGAAATTAATTATTACATCTATGTATATTAAAATCAAGCCTATTTCTTTGTCGCCGACTTTCGCCCAAATGCGTCAAGGGATTTTGACCAAATTTACACACCAGCTGAGTACCTTGCCTTAGATGATTTATATGCATATTTTTTCAAATCCGGAAGTCGGTTCCCTAGATATAGATCAAAAGGTCAATACATGGATTCGGCTTTCCCCTGAATATTTTTGGTCGCTATTAGTATCAAATGAAAGGTATTGAACGGGGAATTTACATAAAATAGTACTCATTGTGATTCCTAGTTCGGGTCTCTAGTTATGGGTCAAAACATGGACCCGAATGACTCGAATATTTCTGAGCGATATTGGTATCAAATGAAAAGTCTTGATGAGGACTTCGACATAGAACTATTTTATTTGTGATGCCTAGGCCGGGTCCCCAAATATAGGTAAAACCGTGGACCCGAATGACCGCAGAATGTTTCTGGCCGATATTGGTATCAAATGAAAGGTATTGAGGATGACTTGAATATAGAACCCTTTTAATTGTGATGCCTAGACCGGGTCTCCAGATATGGCCAAAACATGGACCCTGACCCTCAAATGCTTCTGAGCGAAATTGTTATCAAATCAAAGGTCTATATGAGGACTTCGACACAGAACTATTATAATTATGATGCATAGGCCGGGTCCCCAAATATGGGTCACAACGTGGGCCCGGATGAAACCAAAAAGTGGGATTCATGGCTTCAATACAGATATGTCCTATATGTAATGTTCAACCTGGCTCCCTGGGTAAAGGGCAATAAAAAGGAAGAGGAATAGAGTGGGAATGGGAGGGGAAGGAAACGAAAATAGAATGGGAGAGCGAAGGGGAGAGAGAGAAATTGGGAGTGAGAAAGAGGCGACGAATGAGAGGGGGAGAGAAAAGAAAGGGAAAGGAAAGGGAAAGGAAAGGAAAGGCAAAGGAAATGGAGATGAAATAGAAAGGAATAAAGAAAGTATAGGGAAAGGGAGTGGAAGTTTAAGGGAGGTCAGGTCTCCAGATGTGGGTCAAAATGTGGACCCGAATGACCCCGCAATATTTTTAAGAGATATTGGTATCAATTTCTATAGAAACCCGCTGAACGGAGAAGAAAGGGGAGACCTCCACTGCGTTGGGAAGATCAGGTGGACAGTGATGAGCTCAAAACTTCGATGCGCTGGTTTAGTTTTTCCGGTGAAATCGTAGTCTTTTTACCAATCTCACTTTTCAACGCGGTGGGGCACTTAAAACAATTTATTAGATGTTTCGACATTTTATTGATATTTGACCATTTATATATCGTATCGCAGTATTTGCAAGTTACTGATTTTGTGTTACTTCCATTTGACGTGAAATGCTTCCATATATTTTGGTGTTTGGATCTTCCTATAGCCCAGCCTTAAACAATTCAATTCACGATTATTAATCAGTATTAAGCTATCTAATTCATATTTATCTGTTATATAAATTCCATTCAAATTAATACATATGTATGTATCTTACAGCACAACTTCATAAATACATAAATAATTTTAATGATTTTGCAAGCAAATAATTATTTTTTCAGTACAGATAAAGTAAAATTTGCTAAAGTTATTAAATTATTTGCGTTTTCCCAAATATACCCTTGAGTTGGGTATTTATTTGGGAAAATACCCTTTTTTACCCTAAAAAGGGTTTTTACCGGGTATTTACCGGGTAGAAATCCATCTCTAATATAAACATATTTAGGGGATTCACAACCTGTCATATTGCGTCATATCGTCATAAGTCATAATATTTTGTGGTTGCATTCTATGCTATATGTGTACTAAATAAATACAAGTCTGCACGATATGTTTTTGGGTCGTCGTATTTGATCATCTGTTTTTGTTTACTTCTTCACAGGGCTTCGGAAAAGTGTTATAACTATTTCCGTACAATATTTTAATATGACATATGACTCTATGACACTTTGTGAATCACCTAATTATGTATTTTTTAAATAATATTAAGGGTATGTTCAGAAACGCAGCATGAAACGCAATAGCGGCAGTAATTATTTTTTTGATGATTATGATGAGCGACGCTTCATGCAAAATTTACGTTTATGAACGCTCTGCTTGTACTACAAAAGCAGGTTGCGCTTCAAACTGAGTTTCTGAACAGAGCCTTACTCTTAAATTATATTTACATATATGCATTTTTGGAAATTTTGTTTCAATGAAAATCATGCACCCATGCAAACAAACTAATAGCGTTTTCTTTTCTCGCGTTAATGTAGGGCCTTCAAAAAGTTGTGATCTGTGTATTGTTAAGTGAGTGTAACCCTAAAGCTCTTGCCAGACGATGCAATGAAAGTGCTTTCCGAAAGTGTCAAATCATTGAAAGAACTTTCATGAGCATCCACACGACGCAATGAAAGTGCTTTCAGAAAGCACTTTTTACCTCCACTTTCCGAAAACATTCAGGAATTACTTTTCGTTTGTCCACACGGTGAAAGGGAAATGAGTTTTTGAAAGTACTTTCTGGCAGCTGTCAAATTAAATTCAAACAGCTGTGAGAGCAAGACAGATGTAGCAGAGCAAACAGCTTGTTGTGTGACTCACACAGTGTGAGAGCAAACAGCTGTGCTTGGAATGGTGATGGTGGACACTTTTGTGTTCGTATGCAAAATATAACGTGATAAATAATTATTTTAATAATTGTATTTTGTTTATACATATGTATTTTTATAAAGAAAACATATTTACATGCCGGTTCGATCATTTAGACAACACTCGTATCAGTTAGCAACTTTCAGAAAGTAAAACACTTTCAGATGTAACAATTGAAAGTGAAAAGTATTTCTGAAAAGTATTTTTCTCGCAGCTAGACGATGAAAGTTTTTCGTAAGAAAGTAATTGCTGAAATTTCGGAAAACACTTTCAGAAAGTACTTTTTTGGTGGCTACACGAGAAAATTTTACTTTTTCACTTTCTGAAAGCACTTTCATTGCATCGTCTGGCAGGAGCTTAACAAAAGGCAGCGCTAGCTTTTCTCAACAATCTACTCCTAAACAGTGAAACATTTCTTGCCCTATCTGCCATCGACGGCGTGGAAAATTGCACTCAAGAAGGGCAGTAGCAAACAAAATACAGTGTCCGACGGTCTGTTATCATTGCACATAAATTAGCTACGAAAAAAGCGGCAAAGATAAATTAGGCACATAGTGTACTTTTTTAAATTAGAAAGTCTACATTTACGCGTACGTTTATCGTTCTGTACCCGGATTCTAGAAATCGCCATCGCTAAATGAGATCGCCAAAAATTGCTAAATTTATATCAGACGAGCCTCGACTGATCAATGCTGCCAGCATGCTGTAGCTTGGGATGATATAAATAAATAAAAGAAGTACATACTTTTAGGCGCGTCTGATATAAATTTAGCGATGGCGATTTCTAGAATCCGGGTACTGTTCAAATAATGCACGTTGGCACTAAATCTTTAAAAAGACAACCATTTGACAGGATGAAGTGTTGCCTTTAACAAATTTTGGACCTGAAAATGGCAACATACTTGTGTAGAAAAGAAAACGCTATAAGTACTACACACTCTCTCACAATTAAAATCTTAAAACTATTTAAGCAACATTTTTTACTAATATCTAAGTATAATACAAAACTAATTTTTTTAATGCTATGCCCATCGGAGAGTAGAATTTTCGTACTTGACCCTATTCCCGCTTCGTTATACGTACGCGTAGACCATCTTTTGGTCTCAATATCAATTCACCCAAAAGTGTTAGATCTTCGCGTCTATCCACAGCCTCGATTTTATATTTTCTTAATACCGTCGATAGCACCGCCTTCTCTTCGAGTATGGCAAATTTCTGGCCAATGCAATTACGCGGACCCGCACTAAACGGTATATAGGCAAATGGATGACGAGCAGTGCAATTCTCCGGCAAAAAGTTGTCAGGATTGAATTGTTCGGGTTTGGGAAATACTTTCGGATTGCGATGCAGCATATAAGTGACAATTATGGCGGTGGTGCCAGCGGGTACCAAGTAGTTACCTAGCAGGAGTAAAATAATAGTACATCGTTTAAGCAGTGTTTGAAAAAGAAATTGAGATGTTAAAACTCACCGATGTTTACATCTTCGCCGATGGAGCGCGCCATCATCGGTACACTGGGAAAGAGACGTAATGCATCTTTAATGCAACACTCCAAATAACGCATGTCCATTAAATTTTGCATTGTCGCCGGTGTATCTTTGTTATCGCCAAATATCGCTTGTAATTCCTCGTATACACGTTCTTGATACTCGGTATGTGAGCCTAAAAGGAAGAGTGTCCAAGAGATAGCCGCCGAGGTGGTGTCATGACCTTCGAACATGAATGTGTCGACCTCTTCGCGTATATCCTCATTCGAGAGCACCGTTCCATTCTTTGAAGCGGTAATTAGCAAATCCAAAAATGCCAGTCTTTTCTTCTTGCCCAAATCATCGTAAGCATCGGGTACACTGCTGCTGACGTTGTTATTGAGTATATTCTCGGCTAATTCGGCTTTGCGTTCGCGTATGACACGATTGGAAAAACCATGCAAAATGTTAATATAGCTCTGGTGACGTTTGTAGTCCTCGCTGAAGCGGAAGATCGAATCGAATTGTAACCATAATTTGGATTGGCGATTTTGTACAATGGAACCGATACTGTATGGGAAAGGTTTGTTTTTGGAAAAAAAGTAAAAATATGTATGTATATTTAAAAAAAAGTAAGCAAAAATAGTTGAAGAATGTTGGCTTTATAAAAAAATACTACTTCTTTCATATTTTTTTCTGCTTTTCAACTTATAAACTCGCAATTTTTTTTTACTGGTTATCGAGTGTTTGCTTATTGCTTTTATCATGCCTAAATGTGGAAAACTTAATTTGCCGGTTGAGTTCGTTTGGTGCTGCCGCGAAATTGACATCTTAATCTCACATATTTTTCACATGAGCGCGCACCGCCCGCCCATTCATGGGAAGAACCAATAACAACAACAAAATACATACATACATAGATATTATCGGGGGAAAGTGAGCTTGTTTCACTGTCAAAGTTGACAGCTCTCGATATTAAAGTTTTGCGCTATACAGTGACAACTCATTTTGTGGTTCGAATGCGAGTATAACGCATATTGCCACTTTTGCTGCAAATACAAACAACCACACATATGAGCATACAAACAAACACGCAATTACTCCAACTCTTTCTTCTCATGCCAATTTTTTTTTTGTGTTTGGCGTAATAGCAAATTGAATTTTGCACATTTCTGATATTTCATATTCGATGAATTGAATTGAATGCTTCGGGGAGTGTTTGAAAGGGGTAGTCGGGGTAGCATTTGCAATTCAGAGCTTCAAAGATCGTATCACTAAGCATAAATTGCACGATGAACTATTATATCAGTTATTAAACAAATACACAGGCTTTAATCATTTGAATCAACAGTTGCCAAGTGATTGTACTCAATGAATGAAACAAATAAAATCACAATAAAACTCAGTTAAACATTTATAATCGGTTAGACAAATATTGCATAAAACTAATGTTACTTTGAGATTTCCAGCAGTAGATTTCGTTCTGAATAATTACCCAGTAGGTCCAAAGATCTACAAATCATCAATATTTTCCTCATTACATTGCTTTAGCGAAGATAACAACTTCCATGACTATGCCCCATGACTATCGCACGGCGATGGCCACCTTCGCATGAATGACTTTGTATAGTAAAGAAAGCAATGAGCGAAAGCTCCGGGCTTCCATTCCAAACCGCATGCTTTTCTCATATGGTCGTTATTATCTTTGTTTAAAAAACTGCAGTCGGAATTAGCAAAAGTCGTGAAATGTTTGATTTTATTTGATTTTGATATTCGTCGCTTTTATATGAAATATGAAATCAGCACAAAATGAAAATCAGGCAAAATTGTTCATTTTGAAATCAGGCCGCTTTTGATTTTGAGCAATATGAAATCAGCGCAAAATCAAAATCAGGCAAAATCGTTCATTTTCATATTTTTTCATATTGATTAACTGCGACTTCTGATTTTTTAAAAGCGGAATCAAAATCAAAATCAACAGAAATGAAACTTATGCCAGTTTTTTAAACACTGGTTATTATATTCTTGTTAGCTATTCAGCATGAATGGTTCCAGTATTGTAGTGCTGAATACATCAGCTGCCTACCACCTAACAGTAGGTCCGTTTCTTATTAGCTAGTTATGAATAGTTAGCCAAGTTTCGGCTGGAAAATCGTTTCTTGAGTCAAAAAAATAGCAGAAGAGAGCCATTGACAGCCCAGCCCCAAATTTCAGCTAGTAAAATTTTCCCTAGCTGAAATTATTTGCTGCCAAAGTAAGAAACAGCTGTTGAAAAAATAAACAAACGAATACTTTTGATTTTATTACTTTTGAAATTTTCTGCATTTTTGAAATAGAAATAAAGAAAATTAAATGTTTTTTTAGAAAAAATAACCATTAACAGTCAAAAATAGCATTCAAATTACTAATCGCTAATTTTTACTATTATTCCGTTTCTTGATTTTCTGTGCGTTTCGCTCTTTATGAGCGCAATTCTTTCCGTTTTGCTCACTTGACAGCTAGCTGCTAGTTTAATAAGAAACAAACCTTTTGTTAAAGCGCGTCTCCACATAACGTGATTCGCCAGCGAAACATCTAGCTAAACATCTCGCTAAATAACCCTTCTCCACGTGTCTGATCGCTATTCAGTTTAACATTTCTCTTTCTTGTTCTTTTTAAAATGTTTGTATGTTAGCTTATGCTTGCGTTTTTGTTTTGGTCTGTGTGAGATTTCGATAGATTTTCGATACAAAATTAGAGAAGGCATCGATATCATCGCGTTTGGTAAGAGAATTGAGAACGAAACAAGTGTTTCATTCTTCACTCGCTCTCAGAAATTTGTATGGAAATTAGCGAGTTCCGGCACTGGTTTCTGTGTCGAACCCAGATTGAGAGAGGGAAAGCAGATAAAAAGAGCAAAACTCGTTATGTTGAGACATGGTATTACGTACTTCATTCGTTTAAATTTTTCTGTTTCGGCTTACTCTTCTTAACTGCTACTTTAGTCAGTGAAGAAATGAACTGTGCTCAATTTGTACGTGCCGTTCAACATACTTTACGAGTGCCTGCGGTATATCTGACAAAAGCAGTTATCCTGGCATGAAAAAAATCGCATCACCTCACAAATGGGTCTAGTCGGTAACCAACAGTTTACATACTCACCCATAAACGGCTTTTACATATTCGGAATCACTGTTGTCTTGCGCATGTATACTGCGACCCATTGCCGTTTCTATAGCACATTTAAGTAATAATAAAAAATACTAAAATTAAATCAAATAAATAATAAATCTTTTTCTTTTTTACCACACACTATATCCAACGTGCAAAGCGTTACATATGGAAAGATGTTGAAGGACTCTGAGCCCACTTCGCATTCCAGCTTACGTGCCAATATGGCGCTTTCCTCATTGAACACATCGATAAAGTCATCCAAAATTTTGAAATGGAATGCTGGCGTTAAAATCTGTTTAGATGAATATTAGACAGCAAAAATTAAATGCGGAAAAATATTAGAGTGATTCTAGTAAATTTTAGAATTAAAAGAAAAGCGAAATGAGCAACTTTATATGTTTATTAGAAGCATACATACATACTTTTGTATGTTTTGATTTAAATTCATTTTAGATCTATGGCTTCTTAGGCAAAAAGCTTGAAATTACATGATCACGATGTGTCTCTTGATACAAAAAATTTGACCCGTCCTAATGTACATACATATACAAACATATGTTAATAGCATTTATGCCATCCGCATTGTGCATGTCTTACCTTTCTTCTCGAATGCCATTTCCGTCCAAAACTGGTCAACAATCCCGTACCCAACCATGGTCGCAGATAATCATAATCATGACTCTTATCGATGAATTTTTGGCTATTCAAAATTGGCTGCAATTAAAAAAAAAATAAACTAAGAGATAAAAAGTATTTAATTGCCACAAAGCATTTAATCAAAGGCCAAAGTCGTGTAAGTAATCATAGAAAGATTAAAACCTTTTCCCACAATTTTACAAATTTTTTAATTTTACAATGAGTTGCAACAGACAATGGCATTTATAATGTGTATGTATGTATGTGTATATTCAAAAGCAACGACATCGGAAATAACGATGTCACACAGTGTGGAAGGCTCATACATTTTTCGCAAAATTAAGAGCTGTGAACTTGTAATACTTTTAGAAAAATCAAGAAAATAAAAACATAAGATAGACGTGCTATTCTTTTATTTGCCTTAACTACCTTGTTTCTAAATCTCTGTATGTATTTATTTCTTTTAACTTACCTCAACTGTTTCGGGATCGAACAGCATAACGTAAGGACTTGAACCTTGCCATGCCTTATTCATGCCAATTCTGTTGCCCCACAGTTTTATTGTGCCCGTAACACGACTGAATAGTTCTGTAAAATAAATGGAAGTGAAAATGCATCATAACTTTGTTATAATATATAGAAAATTTCGACAACTTTTAACACAATTATAAGGGAAGCTAAGTAGTATCGGCTAAGGCTTAAAATCAGGCTGATTTAAAGGCGCAATCTCGAAGTCTAATTTTCACACAGTTTTCGCAGCATTTGCGACCGTGTTTCGCCAATAACTCTTCGAATGTCGACTTCCAGGTGTTCAATTATCTCTAGTTGATTGTCATAGAGAAGTGACTTTACATAGACCCAAAGAAAATAATTGAATGAGATTCAATCAAAGAATCTTGGTGGCCAATTAATAACACTATTACTTGAAATTATTCGTTCATCAAAAGTTTGTTTGAGAAGTGCGCGCTGTGTGGCATATGGACCTGTACTATTGGAACCACATGCCAGCAAGATTAACGCCAGCTAATTGAGGTACCAAAGAATTTGGAATCATGTCTGTATCTATACCGTTCATCGTTGACAGGAACATTCTGCCCATCATCGTTTTTGAAGACATAAGTATGGACCAATGACTCCCCCGGCACTTAAAGTACACCAAACAATAATGCTACTTCGGACTAAGTAGGCAACTGAAAAGTAAAGTCCTCCCTCGACAAACAAAAATCACACTCTACAGGACGCTCATCGTTCCAGTCCTCATGTACGGCGCAGAAGCATGGACAATTTCAAAATCAGATGAGATGGCACTTGGAGTATTCGAGAGAAAAGTTCTTCGTAAGATTTATGGACCTTTGCGCGTTGGCGTGGGCGAGTATCGACGGAGATTTAACGATGAGCTGTACGAGCTTTACACAGACATCGACATTGTTCAGCGAATAAAGATCCAGCGGCTGCGTTGGGCAGGTCATGTCGTGAGAATGGACGAAGGCGCTCCGGCCAAGAAAGCATTTCTATCGAAACCCGCTGAACGCAAAAGAAAAGGGAGACCTCCACTGCGTTGGGAAAATCAGGTGGACAGCGATGCTGCCTCCCTAGGTGTTCCCAAGTGGCGCCATGCTGCACGAAACAGAAGCAATTGGCGCGCGCTGTTGGACTCGGCCAGAATCGTCTAGACGGTTAAGCGCCAATCAAGAAGAAGAAGAAACAATAATTTTCTGTGGATTTAAAGATGTTTCGGCGAAAGATTTTGGATTATCTTCACTCCAATTGTGCTTATTTACGTACTCATTTAACCAAAAATGAGCTTCATCGCTGTAAAAATTTTTGTATGCAAGTTTAAGATAAGTTTGACGAACAGAAGCATTATTTTGACAAAAAATTTCAACAATTTGCAAGCGTTGCTCTGGTGTAGTAGGGTCTATACACAGTGCGTCTGACTCGCGAGTCATCTGTGTACGTGTTGACTCGCCGCGTCACAGCAAAATATCAAACTAGTTTTGATTTTCTTGAGTCATGCCAGAGTCATGTCGGTGTAAACTACTACATTCACATTTTCACTAATACACCTAAACGGACTCTTGAATAAGACGCATCGTATGTAGACCCTATTAATCTATCCATATTGAAATGTCAAACATAATTAAACAAAAAGCAAACATCAGCTGTTAAATCGGTTGTCAAATAAAGAAGTGTTGCCAATTCAAAGTTGTACACCTCTAAAATAGACACCCTTTACATAAATATATATATAAATACAAAATTTTATTTTTTTTTTTGTTAGAAGTTTTTGAATGTTGATACATATTTAATTTATGCACACCGATCATACTCAGGAGTACTCAGCAACTAGTGTACACTATTGCGCTCATTTTAAGAGGTGCTTGACAACTTTTCTTCTATATTATATAATAATAATAATGTACATACATATATGTATTTTTGTATGTATGTATATATGGTGTGCATTTGCATAATTCACCACTTTGCTAATTATTTCATAGTTTCAAACATTAATTAAGAAAGGTCATATTTTCGATACGACAGTAATTTTTGTTAACAAATCATGGGCACATACATAAGTACATGAATAGGCTTTTTCGGTCAAGTTAATTTATTTACGTTGTACCTATGTACATATGTACATATGTTGAAGTTTTTTTTACTAATGTTGACCCCAGACATGTATTCATGTAACTCTTTCAAAAGTAAGTACGTATGTATGTACATATATGTATGTATGTAGGTACGAAAACATTGGACTATACCTCCAAACTCTAATATCTCTTATTTTTTTCCTATTTTATTACTTTCACTGTGAAGTATACTTAGGCTCAGATGGTTGTGCTCGCAATTAGGTTCGAAGCACCTTTTTCTGCAGTTGTTGTAATTATTGTCGTTACCTTAATTATGCGAAGCAATTAACGTAAACATGCTTTCAATTTGCCATTGCTAGTTTGTTAACAATAATATTTAGAATTACGAGTAATAGCATTGACAGACGGCAGCGATAATCCGGAATATCTAGCTAATTCGGACTTAACTTGAGAATTAACTGGAGGTAATCCGGAATATCTCTTGAGTTAGTCCTCAAAATTTTAGCGGATTAGAGCATTTTGTAATGACATCCCTGGTGAAAACTGTCTATTGTGAATGAAAGGGAAGAAAAAGAAGAACCCAAGGCAGATCTAGGAAGGTAGGCGCATAAGTGAATTCAGAAATTTTGAATGTAATTTGTTATTGTAATTGGTAGAGTGTAATGTCAAAATGATATTTCGCCTTGGTTGAAATCTGAATTCGTTTGCGACTCACCCATTCCTATTGACCATGATGTGATTTCGTTTTGATTTTGACATTACCCTACCTTTAGAAATAAAAAAAGAAGTTTTTGAATTCGCCGCTGCGCCTACCTTCCTTCAGCTGTTTCGTTAATCCGCAATACTTGCCGTCTGTCAATGCTATAAAGGGTAACTCGTTCCTAAATTTCTTCCGTTTTAGGGATACTTAAAAATAACTTTTTGCTTGCTTGTTTTTCCGACAGGCTAGGAATATGATGTATTATGGAACGATTTTCCGTCATCCCTTGTCAAGTTTGGTTTGGAGACACACCGGTTTCAGCTAATATGCGCCATCTTCAGTGTCTTCTTTCGTTCGAGAACGTCGTTCCAATCGTTCCACAATACATCATACTTAAAAATGTTTTTCTACAGTATTTTTTGAGAGTTTTCTTCGAATTTAATAGCTAGAATTTTTCTAGCGAAGCAAAATCCTCATTTAATTAAGTTCAAAGTTTGTTGATGCTTTTAAAGAGCCATTTGTAGATTTACAAAGATCCATTTGGATGTACCTACATATGGAGATATTTTTAATAATACCGGTCGAGTTTGATTGTAACATAGATATCATCGTTTAAAGTGCAAAACCGCGTATCGACCAAGTGCAATATTGCGTAAATGACATTTTTGCAAAAAAAAAATAGATTTGCCCAAAAACACATTGATGGGGCCCAGCCCCATCCATACAAGAATTTTGAAATTCGGATAACGCGTGCAAATTCTTGTATCAATGGATGGGAACGGACCCTAAGAGTATGTTTTTGGGAAAATCTCATCTTTGGCAAAAATGTCGTTTACGCAGTATTGTACTTGGTCGATACGCGGTTTTAGACTTTAAACGACGATATGTATGTATGCCTAAGTACAATTAAATTACTTAACTGCCAACTTAAAACTTCATTATCCAAAATGGGACATTGTAATGAGAAAAAAATTATTCATACAAATTTGTATGTACATACATATGTACGTATACCTCTTAAACGCGTAATATTCCCACAATTGTACGAAGGTTTATTTTTGTCATACTTTCTGCACGTTTTTTTATATAAATATTGTTTTTTCACTTTCGCCAAAATAAGCTGGAAAGTGTAATGTTATTCATCACGCCAAAATGTGCAGTCTCGAGTACTAATACACAAGTGGTTATTACGTCAAATGCCTCTTGGCATTGTTTATTTTACATTTGTTATTCGAGTTTATTTGCGAAATTTTCGCGCATGATTAAAACCATTCATATTTGTATATATGAATATATAGCGTAATTGAAATGTTTTGATTTTTTTATACACTTACAGCCACTTTAACGCTTACGATTCGCGAATTTTCGTGTCTGTGTAAAGTGCGTTTCATAACAATGATGATGATGATGATGAATGATGTATGGATGCAGCTTAGGCTTAGAGACTTTTCATTTCAATTCAATTCAAATCATTAGCGAATTTTAGTTTTTTTAGTGCGTTTTGAAATGGGTGTAAAATGATTTCTATACATATTATATATGTAAGTGATTTGCTAACACACATTTATATATGTATATGTATAAAAAATTTAAGATCAAATTAATAAAAAACAAGTTTTTGGCCATTGGAACTTGCATTGCATTGACCTTCAAATATTCTTGCATACTTAATTGCAAATTTTTAGTGCAATTCTGCCTAAGAATTAGCATATCCAGTATCTACGTATAAGATATAAAGAACATAAGTATGTACATATGTAATATTCTTATTTAACGAGCAAACATCAAACTCGCTAATAGTTGATAGCATTGTTATTGCTTTCACAGGCATTATTGCATACAGAAGTGATTTGAAGTGGGCAGAGAAGTGGCGAATCTTGCTTAGACTTTTTGCACATCAAAATGCAATTGATGTTACTCATACGTCCTGTAGGACAAAGAAAAAACCAAACAAAGGAGTATGATTTTAATCTGTCATGGAAGGCGTTAATAAACCATGATATTGTTAGCCATGGAAATAATTACAAAAAAAAAAACATTAACAAAATTGAAAATTTTGTCCTACTTTTTTCACTTTTCACTTTAAATAGCTATGGACAGCTGCGAATGCAATTAACGAATAAATAATAACTAGTAAACCCGGCCACGCGATGTTGTGGCTTTCAATTACACTGTGCGACAATTTGTGTGTGAAAGACCACTTATTGCCACATTTGAAAATTTCTTGATATACCTTCATAGTTACTGGTTATTTTTATTTTATGTCGACCTAGATTTTTTATACAAAGCTTTTCCGTATTCTTTCCTTTTCGCTTCCTTTCCTTCACCACATCCGTCCCTTTTCCTTTTCCTATTCCCTTTCCTTTTATTACCCATCCTCAGTGCTAGGCCTTGCATGACACTTCAAATTTAAAAATGTGATACTGTAGCGCAAAAATGGATTTTTGAACAGGTGGCACCCTTTTTGTAAAAATTTTAATAAATTACTCATTTCCATGCCAAGCCCTTTTATATGACACATCAAATTTAAAAATCAAACAACCTATAACGTAAAACTGCATTTTTCAACAGGTGGCAACCCTTTTTGTAAAAATTGTATTAAATTACTCATTATCAGGTCAAGCCCTTTCATTAGACACCTCAAATTTAAAAATCCAACACAATTTAGCGTAAAACTGAATTTTTGAACAGGTGGCAACCCTTTTTGTAAAAGTTTTATTAAATTACTCAATATCAGGTCAAGCCCTTTCATATGATAACAAAAATTTTAAAATCAAACAAACTATACAGGAAAATTAAATTTTCGAACAGCTGGCAACCCTTTTCAAAAAAATTAAACTTTCCTGCACATCTACAGGTCAAGCCCTTTCATTTGACACCACATTTTCGAAAATCGGTGTAACGGTGTAAACTTATGGTGCGTACAAAAAATCGCCTAGCGTAATATATATAAAGGTGAGATAAACTGTAGCGTAAAAATGGATTTTTGAACAGCTGGCACCCTTTTGTAAAAATTTTAATAAATTACTCATTTCCATGCCAAGCCCTTTCAAATGACACCTTAAATTTAAAAATCAAACAAACTATAGCGTAAGCTGAATTTTTGAACAGGTGGCAACCCTTTATGTAAAATTTTTATTAAATTACTCAATATCTGGTCAAGCCCTTTCATACGGTACCAAAAATTTTAAAATCAAACAAACTATAAGGGAAAATTAAATTTTCGTACAGCTGGCAACCCTTTTCAAAAAAATTTAACCTTCTTGCACATCTGCAGGTCAAGCCCTTTCATTTGACACCTTATTTTCGAAAATCGGTATAACGGTGTAAAAGTTATGGTGCGTACAAAAAATCGCTTAGCGTAATATATATAAAGATATCTACGTTTGGTTTGGTATACATACATATGTATATAGAAAACAAGTTTTTCTTTTTGCTCTGCTCTCAGAATGCATTGATATGTAGATATGTATGTAGCTGTTACTCAAGAGTTCAAACAACAAGTAAGAGCGCGGCTGTCTTCGGCCGTACCGAAGACTTCATACCTTTCATGAGTGGGGAAATGAAAAGCTACCTATGTATGTTGTACATAGCCTGATTTAGTATAATTTATAATTTCAATTTTGTAGGTTATTTATGGAACGATTTATTAGAAAAAATGGTGTCTGGGCTATTTAAATGGAGGAGTTATACGACAAAATGTGTATATCTGAACAATCGGTTGTATGGGAGCTATATGTTATAGTGGTCTGATCTTGACAATTTTCGGTAACCTTCTTTGGGTCAATATGGGTACAAATACCCCAAAGTTTCGTGTCCTTAACTGTAAAAAGGGAGAAGTTATACCCCAAAATGTGTATATCTGAACAATCGGTTGTATGGCAGCTATATGTTATAGTGGTCCGATCTTGACAATTTACGGTAAACTTGTTTAGGCCAAGATGTGTACAAATACTTCAAAATTTCATGTCCTTAGCTGTTTAAATGGGGAAGTTATACACCAAAATGTGTGTATCTGAACAATCGGTTGTATGGCAGCTATATGTTATAGTGGTCCGATCTTGATAATTTTCGGTAACCTTCTTTGGGTCAATATGGGTACAAATACCCCAAAGTTTCGTGTCCTTAGCTGTAAAAACGGAGAAGTTATACCCCAAAATGTGTATATCTGAACAATCGGTTGTATGGGAGCTATATGCTATAGTGGTCCGATTCGGCCAATTCCGACAAATGATCGATTGAGCACCAAAAGTCACCCGTGTTCCAAATTTCTATCAAATATCTCAAAAACAGAGGGACTAGTTTGCGTTCACACAGACGTACGGACGGACAGACGGACATGGCTTAAACGACTCAGCCCATGATTCTGATTATATCGGTATATATATTGATGGGTCTGTCACGCCTCCTTCTAGTACTTTCAAGATTTTATTTTCGGCACAAAGTTATAATACCATTTCATTCTCATGAAAGGTATAAAAATTAATACTAGTATCGCCGGTGGTCGAAAATCGACCATGCAATTTATTTTTTCAACTTTGTATTGGTACAAAAATTATTCCTTTTCGCGGAGATAAGCAACACTTTCCAAATTCCAGTTGCACCGCAACACTGATTTGCCCTTTTGATCACGGTCCGACGCGAAATCATGGTCAAAATCAAGGCTGATCTAGGAAGGTAGGCCCGGTGGTGAGCGCTTTTAAATTAAAGCGACTCTTCAACTGTGTTTACGATATTTGTAAACACGTTTACGATATCTATTTATCTTAACTAAAAATTTTATTTATTAATTATAAAGAAATTAAATAATTTATAGAAAAAATTATATGCCTATGCACTGCTCCTGACTCATACGAACACATCCATATCAATTTTATGTGGATATGAGTATGTTAAATGTGCTAAACAGCCTAGCAATTGTTTGTATGGGAAAAATGTTAGCCTATTAATATATAGATAGTGGGCACATTTGCCAACGAAGCAAAAACGAAGTAAATCAAAAATGGTACAAAACTAAAAACTTTATTTATTAATTATAAAGAAATTAAATAATTTATAGAAAAAATATATGCCTATGCACTGCTCCTCACTCATACGAACACATCCATATCAATTTTATGTGGATATGAGTATGTTAAATGTGCAAAACAGCCTGGCAATTGTTTGTATGGGGAAAAATGTTAGCCTATTAATATATAGATTTTATTTCAGGTCATTAGCCTAAGGCCTACGTTGCTATGGCTTTATAGTTAAATTACAATTTAACATTGTAATTTAATTTTTGAATAAATAAAATAAAATAATATTTCAGGTCATTGTTAAAGCCGGCATTTGCATCTTGCAGCTGAACAAAGCTACAAGCCTAAAGGGCGGACAGCCGACGATTTAGTTTAGTTTAATTATTTTTTCATCTTTTGTTAAATACGCACGATATTACACACACCTTACAATAAAAACAAAATCATTAATGCATATAAAAATGTGTTGCCATTATGCCCAAAAAGGTGACGTGTAAATAACGGTGATTTAAATGAAGCGTGCACTATAAAATTTTTTGTTTTGTTTTGATTGTTTATTCGTTAACCTCTTGGTTTGAAATGTCTAGCGCGTTGGCTTTATCACGTTTTTTATTTAAATTATTGATGTATTCAAGCGCCAAAAACAACAATAAATTAAAAAAACAAGCGCCGATTCGGCTGACGGCAATGATCTCAAATATACATACATACTTATATGTATGTGTATGTACAGTAAAACCTGCTTAAGCAGATAATTGATCAAAACTAACCGCTTTCTTTTGCAAGCAGGTGGGGAAAAAACACTAGCTAACAAAGTGAATAACACGGAAAGCAACAACAAAAACTAATCTACCAAGCTAGGTTAAGCAAGTTGAGATGAAAGCACTTAGCGGTTAGTCGACCTGAACCGCATTGTTGTTGCAAAGTGAAGCTTTTGTATATAGAAAACTTCCACAGACATAGATACTTGTAGCAAAAAAGAAACCAGTAGCATAAACATCAACCAATCGTATGCTTTTATGCCCTCGCTACACCAGCTCACTCAATGGGTAACTAGCTCAACACAACCGAACTCTGCTGGTGAATGGCAATAATTCGAGTCCGTCCCAAAGCGTCTAACTAAAATTAAAGTTTAGCAAGTTGGGCGTTCTTTTGCAGTTCGCGCTTGCAAGAAAAATCGACTTTTATACTTACTACTTATGTAGTTTTGTACGTGCTTAGGTGGGTTTTGAACTTAACAGATATAACTTAAGAGCTAACAATGAAGATCATGTAATCATTTGAACATTAAGCTAATATGTACTTTTATCGTACTTAATGCTTTAAAACACTATTCCTTTTTTATGTGTGCATGTACACTCAGGGAAAAACATTTTAAAATCAAGCATGAACAATGTTAAATCAAGTATAAACGGTCATGATTTCCAGTTAAGGTGGAAAATGCTTAATCCAAGTATGGACAATGTTGATTTTATAATGGAATTATAACATTTAACATTTTTAATTTAAGGTGGTTCATGCTTGAATTAACATTGATTCGTATTTATTTTAAAAGTGTGCAATCTTAAAATAAAAACGTGCAATCTTAATTTAAAGTTGTATACATCTTGAATTAAGGTGGAACGTTCTTAATTTAACACTGAACCATTTTATTTTTCATATTCCCCACAACCTCTTTATTTTTCACCACGAAACCCACAAAAAAAAATACTTATTATTATTTGCATATGAACTTGCGAATTTATTTGATACTATTAAATAATTGTGTACATACATTTACAACGTTTTCAATTTTATATACGTTTTTCCATTATTTACAGAATATAAGTGTAGGGGAGGTGTTACAAAAGATGAAATAAATATTTTGCAACATCCTCCAACTCAAACTCCTCAAGCAGCTGCGAAAATTTCTGCTCATCTTCACTTTCCTCAGCCACCAAATTTTCGGTGCCCATTGTGTACATATCAATATATTCTATTTGTTCCATTTTGATATAAAAAGTATTTAATAATAAAAATATTTCACTTCGTTTGCTTGCGTTTTACTAAATGAAAATTGCACAGAATATCCCGTTATCCAAAACACAGCGCGTTTAAGCATGGCAATTTTAATTCAAGCACGTTCTACTTGATTTAAGATTGCGCAATTTTAAATTAAAATAGCTCAACCTTAATTTGAGATGGCTACAATCTTGAAATAAAAATGAATTTTTAAATCAATATTGCCAATTTTAATTCAAAGTTGTTCATAGTTAATACAAGATAGTTTTATTAAAAATTGAGCATTGTAAGATTAAGTATGATCGTACTTGATTTTACAATGCATTTTTTCTCTGAGTGTATGTACATATATACTACGTTTTAAGTAAATTAACTATAAAATAGGGCAGTTAAACATAATAAAAATTAACAAAATGGTAATTGGGGTACTTATTTTTAGCGGAGAGAAACTTCATCGGGTTTCACTGTATTTCTTTCTGTATGCATACATATTTATTTATGTAAATGCATAAAAGTGTCTACGCAATTATATTTATTCCTGTTCAATAATTGATGACTAACACATAAGGTTTAATTGTGATTAAAGTTATTTTATTTACATAAACTTTAACAGCTGTTTATTAGTTATAAGTGGATTTTTTAATTTTGTGAATAAAAGAAACAAAAGCAAACAAAGGCACGCAACAGGTGCATTATTATACCTGCTTATTTATATATATCTATATATACATACATAGGTACCTATTAAGGTGGAGTGAGAATTTTTTTTCGGAAATTCAATTTGTTCCAAAGCCAGAACGACACCTTTCTAGCCCAGAAATAAGCATGTAAAATTTTATTGACCTACTCGTACATATGTTTAGAGGTGCCCCCAGCCCTACAAAGTTGAAAAAAATAGCACAATCTGGTACAAATGTAAAATTTCTAAAATTAATCAAAAACGAAGTATAAGGATTGATAAACATGGCTAAGATGAGTATTAAAGTGATTTTTTTTGGAAACAACAACAAAAGTTATTAAAGGTCAGTTTATATTATGCATTTTTAAATTGCAATTACATACTTTAAAACTGTTGAACCGATTTCGAATATTTTTAAACCATTCGATAGGTATTTTGATTCCCTTTAATTTGATATACATTTTATGTGGGTTCCATAACACCCCCATGCGGAAGTCAACCCCCTTTTACCCCCTTACTTTTTATATATAAAATGTATATCAAATTAAATTGAATCAAAACACCTATCGAACGGTATAAAAACATTCGAAATCGGTTCCGTAGTTTTTAAGTAATTGCAATTTAAAAAATGCATAATATAAACTTTGACCTTTAATAACTTTTGTTGTTGTTGTTTAAAAAAAAATAAATTCACTTGGGGCAGTTCAAAACGTCATTCTATCGCCATAAAATTTTGTGCGGTTCATTAACTCGTATAAAGGCAACTTTTTATTGCTGGTGCATTCAAAAAAAAAAAAAAAAAAAGATCTCCATATGTTTTCACTCCACCTTAGTACCTATATTATGTATTATTATTATTGCAATAATTAACGCACTTTGTCGTATGTATTTACATTAAGGTGGTTAAAAAAAATTAAAACCCAACATCATTGCGGAACAAGACTGTTTTTGTGCTATTACTCCTCAACCAATATCTGTTCCCTTTTTTAATGATAAAAAACTTAATTTAGAGGTCGCTCAAAGCATTTTTATTTTTGGATGCGTAAGGTGGTCCAAAAAAATTAAAACTGAAAAAATCGTTGCGAAATAAGGTTATTTTTATTCTATTATTCCTAAAACAATATGTGTTCCCTTATTTAATGAAAAAAAAAAAAACATCTTTCTTGTGCATTAAGGGCCTTTAAAAATTTATGTATCATCACTGATGTAAAAGCGGAAGGAAATTTGGAGGCATTTGCGCGACCTCTAAACTGTAATATATTAAGGCAAAATTTTCGGTTTAGATTTCCTTAGTACAGTCGCATGAAATGTGGGTTGTTCAGCGGGTTTCTGGATAATTGTATTTTCTTCATACCAGTTTGGACCACCCTAATGTACATATATGAAACTGTCGAACTAACACACAGTAATTGCGGGGATCTATGCCTTCTAAAGACTATGTAATAAGAAAATATTTTACGGAATCTTCTATAACGGCGGTTGTTCCTTTGTCAAGTAGAAGTTTATCTAGTTATAATGTGATTATTAATACACTCCACAGAGCTTTTACATGTTAATAATTCACAATAATTTTGCATTCAGAATACGCAAATGTTGAGAAACGGTGGAGATTTCACCTTCTTAATGCGTAGTTGTGTATTTCCGATTAGCACAAAAGTTGTAATTTTTCGCCATTTTTCCATCATTCAATTTTTTCGTTCACTTGGTACAACGCAAATTGGCAACGCTTTTGACGGATCATTTAGCATAACTGCTACGAGTTAATTTTAGAGGCGGCAGGAAGTTACCTATATTTTATTACTCAATACATATTTTCACTGTGAATATAAAACTATTAAGCTAAATATGCGGAAGGATGAGTAGCTAGAAAAAATAATACTTAGATATAAATATCTTATTTAAAAAAAAAACTTGAAACCCAAATTTTAAATTGACTAATCATTTATCATATTCCGGAAACATTCCTCCTCAATCAACCGCTTCCAATTTACATGGATTCTTTTGCTTATGCGGAAAATTCGTTAGCAGTTTAACCGGTCATTCGTGTAATTGAAAAAGCGAAAGGGAAACAATTATAAATTCTATAGTTTCGGTAGCTTAATTATTGATACATATCTTCTATATATATAAAAATGATTTGGTATTTAATTATAACGCTAAAGCTTGAAAACGGCTGAACCAAATCAAATACTTCCTAAGGGGGTTTGTTTGTTGTTACCCCGCGAAGGTTTAGTCGAAGAAAAAATTAAAAAATGTTAGGGGGGCGTGGCACCTCCCATACAACCTTAATTTTTAAAGCTGATTATCTCTAAAACAGTTCAAGGTAGGGGGCTGAAAATTGATATAGAAGTAGGTGATATCAAAACCCTTCTCACTCAGAAAACTGGGGGTTATCAGAAAAGGGGGCGTGGCACCTCCCATACAACCTTAATTTTTAAATCTGATTATCTCTAAAACAGTTTAAGGTAGGGAGCTGAAAATTGATATAGAAGTAGGTGATATCAAAACCCTTCTCACTCAGAAAACTGGGGGTTATCAGAAAAGGGGGCGTGGCACCTCCCATACAACCTTAATTTTTAAAGCTGATTATCTCTAAAACAGTTCAAGGTAGGGAGCTGAAAATTGATATAGAAGTAGGTGATATCAAAACCCTTCTTACTCAGAAAAGTGGAGGTTATCAGAAAAGGGGGCGTGGCACCTCCCATGCGTTCTTAAGTTTTAAGGCTAAATATCCCTAAAAGCGTTCATGGCATATTCATAGAAATCACTATGCAGATATACGATATCAATATCATGTTCACCCAAAAAAAAAAAATGTTTATCGAAAAATGGGGCATTGCACCTCCCATAAGTACTAAACTTTTGAGGCTGAATATATCTAAAAGGGTTGGAGGAGGGGCCTGAAAACCATTATGGAGGTATACTATATCAATACTCTTACTTACTTAGTTAAAATAGCCAATACTCAGTGAAAATAAATATCCGGAACAGAAAACTAAAAATGTATTAAACGGGTAAAAACGCTAGGTCTTGGTAAAGCAGGGATAGGCACCTCCTATACAGACTGAAATTTTTACAGCGAAAATCTCTTGAAATATTTATAGTAGGGTACTGAAAATTGGTGTTGGGCATATGTGATAATTACGTACTCAACGGACAAAAAAAAAATGAGAAAACTATCTTTGACGTCAAGAATGATATTTTTCTATGTAACTTTTTTGGACTAACTCAATATGCTAATATTTTTAAAAGCACGTGGTGTGAAACCCGCGGGTAACATCTAGTATGTACATAAAATTCAATCAGAATTTTAGGTCAAAATCAAACATCAAATCGAGATGGCCTGATTTCCGATTTTGAAAGCTGAATGCTCAAACTCACATATTTTCGTACTTATACCTTTCTGTGTATAATAATATTAAATTTTCTTGCAAATTACTTAAAGGGGAGTAAATTTAATAGAGTAAACATTTTTTTTTAATATTATTTATCTTCCGATATAGAAGAATAGAATGCTCCCCTTTTCTTCAGCTCAAAATCGTGGTATGGGATCTCTATGTTATATACGTTGAATAAAGTAAATTATGGCATAAGTCTACGTTTTAATTTTTTGGCAATTTTTGTAAATTTTGGATTGTCAAAAATCCGTCTTGCTTCATAAAAAAAAATTAGGGAACATCAAAATTAATTTTAGACAAATGTCGTGGAAGAGGTTTCTACTCAGAAAAATGAGAGAAATCCCAATTTCGATGGCACGATATCGATTAATTTTCTTCGAAACAAATCGCTCCGGCCTAGTTTACTTATCTACAAGGGTATAATTGGATAAAATGTTGTGCCGTTGTTGGTGTTTCGACTAACAGAAGAAACTTCCGCGACGCTAATATTTAACAAAATTATTGAATTGAGGAAGGAGTAAAGCATGGAAGAAAATATGTACATATGTATGTTTTAAAAAATTTAAATTTAAATAAGCATGCTTGTACACTCTATTGTATAAGCATAAAATAGAATTTTATAGAAATAATTAAAAAGACAATTGATTGATAGAACTTGGCTAGATATGAAAAGGTTCTTAAGTAAAGACAATCAATCAGCTAAATATATTTAGGTAAGTACATATGTACATTTATACGTATACTTATATTATTATTCTAACAATAGAATGTACCTACTTATGTAGGTACATACATACATACCACATATGTATTTGTATCTTATATGCAACATACCAATTCACTTTATTTCTCCTGCATTAATAACATTAAAAAACATTTTGATTTCGTAGCTGTTGAGCATTTAATTAACCCGGAACTTATTTTTGTATCAAGAGTTTTCGCTGCTTTGTGCTAGTGGTTAGCGTTCTTTACTAATCGGAAGCTATTTAAGCAACAAAAAGCAAAAAAGAAACAAAATCGGCACTTGTCTTCCTTAAACTTCAACCTTGAATAATGTTGCGGATTTTGTATACTAATTGTATCTAAACAGTTTCCTTCACCCATATTCCTTTCGCTCTCACACACTTCGCAACCATGCGTACTATGTACATATGTATGCTCATAGAAGAAGTAATAAACACCTGTGTAGTGCGGTTTTAATGGTTTAACGCCAATCAACTAATGTTGGTTTGATAATACACTGAAGATCATCATCATTCGCCACTGCTGATCAGTTGAAGAATTTACATTTTTATAGTAGGTAGTGTTTTCTTTTTATTTTGCTACCAAGCGCTTTTTTTTGTCTTTTGATTCCATTCGCTTGCAAATGCTGTAATATGTATGTATGTATGTATGCATGTAATATATTGCTTTTATACGGTTTAACTCTTACTTTTTGCTGGATGCTGCAGCTGATTACCTAAATTTCTTGTCATTTATATATAAGTATGTATGTGTATACATACATTTGTTTTGTGTTATTTTATGCTAAGTATTTTTTCGCTTTTGATTACGATTTTACAGACTATTTTGAATGTCAAGATTAATGCCTCATCGCACATTACCATTGAATGAGTAGGTAAATATGCATATTTTGCAAATTTTGATTAGCGAGACTGCTAAAAGTTCATAAGCTAATAAAAATACACTAGAGGGCTGCCTACTGTCGAAACTCGACAGTTTTTCTAGAAGTTTTCTTATGACTAAGTAGAGTTGCCAGATACCTTTCCCAAAAAAATCAGTACATTGCCTTCAAACAAAAAAAAAATCAATATATGCGGAGAAATCGTCTTTATTACTGGCATTTAGTTTTTGTTTCAGTATCGTTAACTGTCAATCATATTTCTATGACATATGTATAACGTTCGCGTTGCGGCCTCCTTCCTAATTGTTTCATGGCTACAAACGTCAAATGAAAACAGTTGGAAAATTAACAGTGGAGGGTGATAAAAATGAATTTTTTTAGTGTCGGCTAAAAATCAGTACAAATCAGTATCAAAATCCAAAAAATCAGTATTTCTTAAGGTATTTAAAACCATCAGTACGGGGCACGAAAAATCAGAATTGTACTGATCTAATAAGTACGTCTGGCAACCCTATGACTAAGGTACAACTATAGTTTTTATATAATTGTTTGTTGTTATTGTCACAGTTACTATTTTGTTGTTGTTTCTGTTGATGCTGCACCTTTTGTTGTTACCTTCACTGCTACTATTTTGCTGTTGTTGTTGTTGGTGTTGTTGTCGTTAATCGTCATAATACTTCTACCTACTTCTTTCTTTCTATTTTTGCTCTTTTCTTTCCTTAATTTCTTTCCTACTTATTCTTTCTTATCCTTCTTATTACTTGACCTTATGTTTTTGTTGTAGTGCTTTTGCTAACTTTTTACGTTTCTGCTTCTTTGAAACTACACACCACATCCAGCCAAACATGTTCAGAATTGCATGTTAAGTTTGGTGAAAACGCACAAAGTCAGCTGCATATGCTTGCGCATTGAGACAGCTCTGTTGTGTGCAAAAGCATGCAACAACAACCACACGGCAATTTTCCAACGGCGATTGTGGACGCATTTTCCAACCAATTTTCATGAAAATTGGCGCAGTTCTATTTGAGAGCAATACCTTTGGTGTGCTTAGTTTTAAAATCGGTTCAGTAGTTTCGACGGAGAAGATGGAACAAAATTTATGTTAGCGTATTAATAATATAGATAAAGATATAGATACTATATTTATTAATTTCTTCTCTTAATATTATTTTCATTCATTCATCGCTTCCGTTCCGGTTGACGTAGTTTCTTTTATCATTTTGAGATTTTGATGGATTGTATTTAAAGATATACAATGTCTATTAAAAAAATTTTGCAAAATCTGTATTCTGAAAAAAAGCTTTAAATACAAATACACTTTCAGAAGTCTCTATGTTTCATTTATACATACATACAATTTCAGAAGTTTCTATGTTGCATTTATGCACTTTCAAAATTCTCTAACTAAAATACAATCACGGAAAACAGTATTGCCACAGCAGACAAAATTGGTTTCGACCTCAAAAAACACTTCCAAAGAAATAAAGTTTTTTTTGATCTCATATTTTTGTTACATTAGTACAAGTATTAAGAATACGTTTAAGAAAAAATTACATTAATTCATGGAATGGTTTAATCACATTAATTCGTGGAATTAAAAAAGTCCTATTTTTATGTGGAAAAAAGTATTGGCACACTTCACTTTCAGATTAAATAACAACTAAATTTTAAATGCTAGTATATTGTGGGCGTACCGTTTCATTTTAGAACATCATTAAGTGGGTTTGGCATATAATATACCAACTTTTTGGTAGTTTTCTCCCCAATATTTGGCCATTCTTCCATTAAGGCTGCTTTTAGACTTTGCTTGCTGGTGACGAACCGCGTTCTTTACCGCCGCTCCAGTTCATCCCTCAGGTACTCGATCGGGTTGTGGTCTGGGGACTGTGCGGGATGTGGGAGAACATGAGTAGTATTATATTCAAGTCGCATACGTACGTTGTGGGCTGTTATTTCGGGCCGTTGTCGTGTGTGATGTACCCAAATTTAACTTTTCAGCGCTTTTTCTGGCGTCTTCTTTCAAAATATTGGCATAAATTTGTTTGTCCATTATGCCTTCAATAAAAACCAATTCGAACACACCGGCAGTCAGTGGCGGATCCACGGGGGGGGTTTTGGGGGTTCAAACCCCCCTTGTGGTTTATCATAGATCCCAAATTAATGCCTTTATAGATTCTGCGCCCAAATTTCCCAAACTGATCAAGGAAAGCAATGGTTGGATGGGTTTAGCTGTCCAAAGGCAAAACTCGACATTTATTTTCAGATTATATTTTATATGCACATATCCACAAGGTGGAACAGGTACAATTGAATCAGTTCATTAAAATAGTTGTCCTTGTAGGCAATAATAACATACAATTACAACTTATAGTTAAATAGAAAATACCCGAAATTTAGAGGAATTAAAATTCAACAACTATTTACATCGAAGGTTGAGTGTATAGCTATTTCACGAAAAACCATTTTCGATCATCAGCACTCTTTCCGGAAGTGGATGCTACCGGGGATTGAACCCGAGTACATTCCATCTTCAGCCTCAATGACCCAACGCATAAACATATTGAAAATGAAAAAGGCAAAAGTGGGGAAAATCCAACAGGTTGCACAGAGTCTCAATGGCCGAGTGTGTTTATGCATTGGGTCATAGCGGCTGAAGATGGAATGTACTCGGGTTCAATCCCCGGTAGCATCCACTTCCGAAAAGAGTGCTGATGTTCGAAAATGGTTTTTCGTGAAATAGCTATACACTCAACCTTCGCTGTAAATAGTTGTTGAATTTTTTTCCACTTACCCCAACAATTAAAAATTGAATTAAATAAAAATTTCGTGCTGAGCACTAAAAAACTCTTTCAAGTAAACATTAGAGGAATTAAATCTAATACAATAAGCGCGTACTATACAATCAAATCAACCACCGAAAACAAGAAATAAAACGAGTACGAAGTTAAAATACTACAAGCGATTCATTCATAAAATTGAAATGTTTCAACAAAGGATAAAAAAAAGTGGCAACAGAGCTTTTCATCAGATCAAGGTTTTTATAAAATTCTAAAATTTGCAGCCCGGCTCATTTTCAACCATCTTTGCAGTGGCGGTAGAGTATGAATAGAAACAATAACTAAATGTCAAGCAAAAGAAATGTCAAAATAAATTTATTTTTCGCCGCGAAAAAACAAACGAATTCGAGCTTGAAAAATGATGGGAAGGAGCTCGCGAAGTCATCATCTTTTTTTGACTAAACGATTTCCACCTCACTCGGTCCAAATACCGAATTTTCCCTTCCTATTCTGAAAAAAAACGTTGTAAATCTAAAGACTTTCGCTGTTAAATCAACTACTTTCCGCAGTTGAAATGTGCCCAACAACGCTCCGTTGTTGTTTCAAAGGTGCGAGCGTTGTTGAGTTAAGTCAATAACGGAGATTGTTGGAAAAAATTTTCACCTAAAAATTAATTTTTGTTTGCATTTTACTCTTCATCTTCTCTCCGCCCGGGTCCCAACTGCAAATATGTAGCCTCCGCTTGTTCTCCTATTCTTCTCTCCTTCTTATCATTCACTGGTTGCTATCCTTATTTCTTATTCTGATTTTTCTTCTTTATTTTATATTCTCCTGCGGATTCGAACAATGACATCAACCTGAAATTCTATTCAATCATCACATAGTGGAACATTCAACATTATATTGAATTGTAGTAACCTATTTATACTTCCATTTCCTAAAAAAGAATCCATGAATTATTTGAATCATTGTAAAAATAAAATTTAAAAAAAATATGTTCTCATTAGTTTTGTTTACAGCGGAAACTGTTGGGTCAAATACTTTTGCCTTTAAATCAACAACGGGGAGAAAATTGTTGCTAAAAATAAACTTTTTTTTGGATTTTTCTCTTCATCTTCTCTCACTAATTTTTTTTTTTTTTGTTGGTTTTCTCACAAAAAAATATTTTCTCACAAAAAATATTTTAAAAGCAAGAAAATTTTTGAAACAACAACGGCCGTTTTTGAATAAATTGTTGGGTCAAAAACTTTGCTGTAAAAACAAATACTTTTGCTGTTGAATCAAAGACGGAGATTCAACAGCGGAAAGTTGTTGGTTTAGCTACGGGTATTTTTTTCAGAGTATACAACATACGTTCTTTGGTTGCACGTTTGAAAATTTAGAACACGCAGTAGCGACCTCGCGCTTCAAATTATATCATATAATAACTGCTACCCTTCACTAGGTGTCGCGCAGTGGTCAAGTTTATAATAAAGTAGCTTCAGAGCCATCTGAAGGCCTAACACCCGCATATGCCGGCTTTTTTAATTTATGAATTTATTAAATACATGTACGTTATACATGTTATTTAGAACTTCAATTGAAATCTCCTGCACTTTATGTGATGACATAGATATTGTTAATTTGGAGGGTTTTGAGTTTGGTGTTTTTAAGGTGCGGGAAATGGTGCAACTAGTAGGTGGTATTAGTCCATATTTTCACCAGCGTCTGCCCTTAAAAACATCTTCCAAAAAAAAATTTTCAAAACCCCCCCCTTGCCGAAATCCTGGATCCGCGCCTGCCGGCAGTGGACATGCAGCCCCACACTATCATGCTTCCAACCGCCATGTTTAACAGTGGAAGCAAAGTTTTTTTTCTTCTTTCCATTCAAATGAGTAGAAAGGACTATGCAAAGGCTTACAAGAACAAGCCTTGCAGCAACTGGGAGCAAGTTATATTTTCGGAAGACAGCAACTTTAGTATTTTTCTATCATATGGAGGTGTAAGGGTATGACGAATAGCTAATACAGCATTAGATTCAAAAATACCTTTTTCACACTATAAAACATATTGGGGGAAACGTGATAATGTGGGGATGCATGTCCACTGCAGGTGTATTCGAATTGGTTTTTATTGAGGGTGTAATGGACAAGCAAATTTATACCAATATTTTGAAAGAAGACGCTAGAAAAAGCGCTGAAAAGTTAATCTTGGGTACATCACACACCTTCCAACACGACAACGACCCGAAATACCACCCCACGAAGTACGTATGCGGCTTGCATATAACACTACTCACGTTCTCCCACATCTCCCACAGTCCCCAGACCTCAACCCGATCGAGTAAATGTGGGATGAGCTGGAGCGGCGGTTAAGAAAGTGGTAAGCAAAGTCTAAAAGCAGCCTTAATGAAAGAATGGCCAAATATTGGGGAGAAAACTACCAAAAAGTTGGTATATTCTATGCCAAACCCACTTAATGATGTTCTAAAATGAAACGGTACGCCCACAATATACTAGCGTTTAAAATTTAGTTGTCATTTAATCTGAAAGTGAAGTGTGCCAATAGTTTTTTCCACATAAAAATAATACTTTTTTAATTCCACGAATTAATGTGGTTAAACCATTCCATGAATTAATGTAATTTTTTCTTTAGCGTATTCTTAATACTTGTACTAATGTAACAAAAATAGGAAATAATAAAAACTTTATTTCTTTGGAAGCGTTTTTTGAGGTCGAAACCAACTTTGTCTGCTGTGCCAATACTTTTTTCCGTGAGTGTAGGTAACTCATACGCCTTGGCACACATTGCTGTCACCTCATATAAGGGGTGCTCAAAATTCTAAAATCATTTTATTTCCACGAGAATCGCTTGATCTATATTATAAGATTAAATTTTAAGCATCGTAATCCATTAATGTCCGCGTTTTAACTCACTGATGACTCTTTGTTTTGAATAATTATTATAATATTCTTCTTCTTGTTAATTGTCGCGCAATCATCTAGACAATTTTGAACGAGTCCAATAAATCGCGCCATTCACTTCTGTTTCGTGATGACTGGCACCAAATGGAAATATCAAAGGAAGCAAAGTCGCTCTTTATCTGATCTACCCAACGTAGTGGAGGTCTCCCTTTGCGCCATTTCCGAACGTTTTTCTGTACTAAGAGAGATGAGGAGGGCGGTTTTGTAAGAAGAAATACAAATCCATACGGAAAAATTGTGTTATATATTCATATATATATGTACATACGTTACGTATTATTATGCGTTTCAATTTCAAAACTAGCTATGTGAAATATTTAACATTGAATTTGCAAAAATCTGTCATATCGCGGTTTATTTTTTGATATCGTTAAATTCCTTATGAGCTAAGCTTTCAGGTAAGAACAAAAATATTCAAATAAAACCGAGCTTGAGGCCATATTCGTTTTTTCTAATTTGTGAGTTAATAAGGAACATTTACAAGGCCACTTTTGAAAGTGGACTACACAACTCTTCGTAGTTTTTATGATAGCAATTCAATCACCTCCTTTTTTGTACACAAATTCGACAAACACACAAAATAGCGTAGACCTTGATTTTTTTCTTAAGTTTGTTCTTGAAACAAAATAAATCTTCCAACAAAAGTTACAACAAAAATTTATGGGTATGTATTTACGACGTGATTATAATCATAAGCCAAGTTAAATACTCTTGATCTGACGTTTATATGTATTTAGTTTGCAGGTGCTAATGAAAAGTACAAATAAATCATAAAGAAAATTATGCATTTAGAGTTCAGTCATCAGTGCCATTGATGCGTGTAAATAAGATGTGAATAAACTAACAAGCATACGTAATGATTTTATGATACACAGATCACATTGATAAAAAAATTGATATAGCAAAGTTTACTAAGTAAACATTGTAGCTGAACGTGTTAGAAGGATGTATTTTAATTGCTAAAAACAACTGGATGCTGGAAGAACTTAATCGCACAGGAAGCATCTTGTATCACAAGAGCGTGCAACTGCTGGCTAACACTCGCGCTCATGGCATTCTGTGTCTTTGCGAGCATGCAGCTGAGTCTGGCGCTCCCATCGACACTGTCGACTCCGGTATTGGCGAAGTATGATTTCTGAAGGACGTTGAATGAATTAGCATCACTCGAAAAAACCAAGAAGACGATATTTCTTTTTAAAAAGGTGCGTGAAGCTTGCAACAACAATTTTATACTGAAGAGATTTTACAAAAAAAAACCATTGCTTGATTTTCTTTTCTTTATAAAACACAAAAACATTTTATACTTCACACTTTTGAAAAAAATTTTATTTCTGCATATTTACCATCGTGATCCACATTCATTTCAATGGAGTTGCCAATAAATGGCAGCGCAGCAGGTCCTGGAATTTTCTCTATCAAATAAACCAAACGCGCACGTCTTTTATTGTACATCACCAAGAACAATGTAATGGCACACACCAAAAATATGGTAATTGGCGAATAGCCAGCCACGAACTTTGTAACTTTCGTTAGAAGTACACTCTCAGCCATGAGAGCGGTCATTAATTTGTCGGACATTTTGAAATAAAAGCTTTCTTTTTATAAAATTTAAAACTCAATATTTTTTCCACTTGAATTTTTATATTTTCTATTGCAATTTTCCTTCAAGCTTTTTAATTCTTGTTTTTTTTTTTGGTTTTTACACACTTCATTCACTTTACACTTTTGCATAGAAATTTTCAATTTTCAAATTTGGGCGCCAAACTCTATTACACCACGCTTACACTAAAATCCCCGCCACTGCAAGACGTTGCTGCGTCGCCAGCTGAAAATCAACTAACCAAATCTGTTTGAATGCTGAAAGATTTAAAAAGAAACATTCAAACTTTTGTCAGACACCTTGATTTAGCCACGACTGTGGCGTTCAGTACCTTTTAGCTGCTAGTAGATACATACATACCAGGGATGGGCAGTTTTGAATAAATTTTTATTCAAATAAAAAATAAATTTTTATTCTTCATTCTCATATCCTTGAATAAAGAATAAATTTTTATTCTTCATTCCGGCGCCCTTGAATAAAGAATAATTTTTTATTCTTCATTCTGATACCCTCGAATAAAGAATAAAAATTTATTCTTCATTCTCATACGCTTGAATAAAAAATAAATTTTTATTCTTCATTTTGGTGTCCTTGAATAAAGAATAATTTTTTATTCTTCATTTTGATGCCCTTGAATAAAGAATAAAAGTTTATTCTTCATTCTGCTACCCTTGAATAAAAAATAAATTTTTATTCTTCATTCTGATGCCCCTGAATAAAGAATAATTTGTTATTCTTCATCCAAAATTGGTTGAATAAAAAATAAAATTTTATTTTTCATTCAGATAATTTTGAATAAAGAATAAATTTTTATTCACGTTATTCAAATTATTCTTGCAGGTCACACAAGTAAATGATTTCGCGAATATTTTTCTGAATACGAACCAAGTATTTTCCCGGGCCCCAACCGAATATTTTTCCGAATACTTTCCCGAATCCGAACCCAAATACTCAACCGAATATTTTTCTGAAGCCGAACCGAATATTTTCCCAAATCCGAAACCGAATACTTTCCCGAGTCTGAACCGAATACCTTTCCGGTTCGAACCGAATACTTTTCCGAGTTCGAACCGAATACTTTCCCGGGTCCGAACCGAATACTTTTCCGAGTTCCAACGGAATACTTTTCCGGGTCCGAACCGAATACTTTTCCGAGTTCGAACCGAATACTTTTCCGGGTCCGAACCGAATATTTTCCAAAATCGAACCGAATACTTTTCCGAGTGCGAACCTAATCCATCTCCGAGTCTGAACCGATTACCAGCTGTAATTAACGAAGTTACGGTAAGAATTAAAATGCAAACGAATATGCATACAGTACATATATATATGTATTTACATACATACATACATATGTACATATGTATATATGTATAAGCAAAAGAAGTACATATGTAGTTTCTTGTATTCATTATGTTCTGGTCATCGGTTTTTAATGAAATTTGGCGCCGTTCTATTCAAATACAATTACATTTTCATTTTTACCATAACTTCGTTAATTACAGAGCCAGCGGGTTCCGGACTCGGTACAGTAATCGGCTCAGACTCGGAAAAGTATTCGGTTCGGTTAGGAAAAATATTTGGTTCGGATCCGGAAAAGTATTCGGTTCGAACTCGGAAAAGTAATCGGTTCGGACCCGGAAAAGTACTCGGTTCGAACTCGGAAAAGTATTCGGTTCGGACGCGGAAAAGTATTCGGTTCGTACTCGGAAAAGTATTCGGTTCGAACCCGGAAAAGTATCCGGTTCAGACTCGGGAAAGTATTCGGTTCAGACTCGGGAAAGTATTCGGTTACGGTAAAATATTCGGTTCGGATTCAGAAAAATATTCGGTTGAGTATTTGGAATGAATGAAGAATAAAAATTTATTCTTTATTCAAGGATATTAGAATGAAGAATAAAAATTTATTTTTATTTTTTCGTTATTGAATTATTCAAATTTTGAATAATGCCCATCCCTGATACATACATATGTACATCATCACCTGCGAACAGCGCGCAAAGCGGGCCAAATGCTGAGGCGTCTCTTCTAAGCCGGTCTCTAAGCTCACATGCGATGCCGAATTATAGCGGCGCACAGCTGTTATGATCAGCGGCTATGGAAATTATGTACGTACGTACATATTTAGGTGTGAATTTACACGTATAAGTATGTAACTTGCGTTAATGAAATGGAAGAGTTGATCGTAAATGATTTGAACCTCGATCACACTTTGAAGTTCACAACAATGTTGTGAGAATTTATTGTTGTTTTTATATGTGTGTGAAAAAAGGGCTAATTCTAATAACTATTTTATGGCAAGTGATGATTGCGAGTATAACACTTACGTACTAAGCAGATACGCCTATTTAATTTTAAATACCCTGTAAAAAACAATTGTGCGCTTAGTCTCGAGAGATTTGTCCCTCTCGTTCGGGTACAATTACTACTCAATTAAAGGTTAAAAATTTAGACTAATCGTTGACAATTGTACTCAAAGGGTTATAAACGAACTACGAAATATGTATGCCTTTGTTCAGGTATAAAAGGGTGCAACTTCTATTCGATATCCGATTGGCATCAAAGTGGAGTAGTCTACCTTCGTACTCGTTCGGGTATAAAAGCGTACAATTAGTCTCCCCATAGGACATGCTCAAACAAGAGGGAATACTCCATTTCATATAAAGAGACCCTTGCGAGTGATGCCGGACACATCTCTGATTAGGCGCATTTTTTGCAGGTTATGTAATTCGAACGAAAAATTTGGTTATAGTTTTTTAGTTCGTATTAGATATGTACATGTACATGCATAGGTATGTAAGTTGGCACTTTGTGTGGGTAATTGGTGTAGATATGTATGTACTGCGGTGAGGTTTGTTCGCCGCTCACCTACCACAGCGCTATCAATTAAGTCACGCTTGGAGATGCTGCGAATTTGCGCCGCTTTGGTTTCAACCAAATTACATTAAAAAGGTGGAAGATGAGTAGAAAACTAAGTTTATATGTACATACAAGATACCAGAGAAAATATGCAATAATATTGCAGCTGATGAAATATTTGAACATTGACGGTAGAATTGATGTATGGTAAATGGGCTTAAGTACAAAGTCATTCCACCATCCAAACGAATAAAACTTTAAATACACATATTTATGTACATATGTATGTCTGGTTAAAAAAGCATTTGATACTTTTAGTTCATAATAATAATAATAATAATAATAATAATAATAATAATAATAATAATAATAATAATAATAATAATAATAATAATAATAATAATAATAATAATAATAATAATAATAATAATAATAATAATAATAATAATAATAATAATAATAATAATAATAATAATAATAATAATAATAATAATAATAATAATAATAATAATAATAATAATAATAATAATAATAATAATAATAATAATAATAATAATAATAATAATAATAATAATAATAATAATAATAATAATAATAATAATAATAATAATAATAATAATAATAATAATAATAATAATAATAATAATAATAATAATAATAATAATAATAATAATAATAATAATAATAATAATAATAATAATAATAATAATAATAATAATAATAATAATAATAATAATAATAATAATAATAATAATAATAATAATAATAATAATAATAATAATAATAATAATAATAATAATAATAATAATAATAATAATAATAATAATAATAATAATAATAATAATAATAATAATAATAATAATAATAATAATAATAATAATAATAATAATAATAATAATAATAATAATAATAATAATAATAATAATAATAATAATAATAATAATAATAATAATAATAATAATAATAATAATAATAATAATAATAATAATAATAAAATAATAATAATAATAATAATAATAATAATAATAATAATAATAATAATAATAATAATAATAATAATAATAATAATAATAATAATAATAATAATAATAATAATAATAATAATAATAATAATAATAATAATAATAATAATAATAATAATAATAATAATAATAATAATAATAATAATAATAATAATAATAATAATAATAATAATAATAATAATAATAATAATAATAATAATAATAATAATAATAATAATAATAATAATAATAATAATAATAATAATAATAATAATAATAATAATAATAATAATAATAATAATAATAATAATAATAATAATAATAATAATAATAATAATAATAATAATAATAATAATAATAATAATAATAATAATAATAATAATAATAATAATAATAATAATAATAATAATAATAATAATAATAATAATAATAATAATAATAATAATAATAATAATAATAATAATAATAATAATAATAATAATAATAATAATAATAATAATAATAATAATAATAATAATAATAATAATAATAATAATAATAATAATAATAATAATAATAATAATAATAATAATAATAATAATAATAATAATAATAATAATAATACAGAGAACATGAGTTTCAACCCCACGGACCTATGAGTGGCTACAAACCTCTTAAAGTAGAAATAGTTTATAAGCAGTAAATTATGTACTTACCGTCATACTCACCTTTTATATTTTCGCTTTTCCTACACCCTTTACTTACCGCAGAATCCCTATACATACATACTTACCTATATACCTATCCACTCTCTTCAATCCGTTACCTCTATACTTCCAATATACTTACTCAGTTATGTACTTAGAGTCAATATTCCAAATTTCCTTAATATCAGTTGATCGATATATCGCAACATTCAACGTTCGCTTCCGCGCTCGCTCAAAATTAAGTATAAAGTGTACTAAATGTAAAGAAAAATAATAACGAATTCAAAGTGTATAAATAAAGGAAAATAAACCCGAACTATTAACTAAAATAATTTAAAGAAAATCCAAAGTTGTTTTTATTGAGACGGAATAATATTTTATTTTTTTTGTATATATTATTATTCCGTCTCAATAAAAACAACTTTGGATTTTCTTTAAATTATTTTAGTTAATAGTTCGGGTTTATTTTCCTTTATTTATACACTTTGAATTCGTTATTATTTTTCTTTACATTTAGTACACTTTATACTTAATTTTGAGCGAGCGCGGAAGCGAACGTTGAATGTTGCGATATATCGATCAACTGATATTAAGGAAATTTGGAATATTGACTCTAAGTACATAACTGAGTAAGTATATTGGAAGTATAGAGGTAACGGATTGAAGAGAGTGGATAGGTATATAGGTAAGTATGTATGTATAGGGATTCTGCGGTAAGTAAAGGGTGTAGGAAAAGCGAAAATATAAAAGGTGAGTATGACGGTAAGTACATAATTTACTGCTTATAAACTATTTCTACTTTAAGAGGTTTGTAGCCACTCATAGGTCCGTGGGGTTGAAACTCATGTTCTCAACATGCCGGCGGGCCTGCGGCGACATGGTCTGCACCAGATCTCCCAACTGTTCCAGAGTTTCTTGGGCTGTATCGTTGGAGGCTGGGATGAGAGAGGTATCGTTGGAGGGCAATGGGAGAACAAAGGAAGGAGAGCGAGATGTCGGTGGTCCTTCGGCTTCCAACTATTCCCGCGTTTCCTTGGCTTTCTTGATCAGTCTTGATGGGTCGTTGGAGGTTAGAGAAATTGAGAGTGAGAAAATGTGGGTAAGAGAGTGAGAATGAGAGTTCGTATGCGCGTTAATAGCGAGGATAGTTTCATCACGTTGCTCTGGCTGAACTGGTAATGGAGTTCGTTCAGCTTTATCTGTTGGCGAGAGTGAGATCATCTGAGTTGAGAGCGAGAGTAGGGATAAGTGGAGTACCGGGCCGGAAATGAGCTGATGTTGGAGCTTGCCGTACTCGTATAAAGTGTCTTCGGGGATCGCGATTTTGAGCGTGTAACCACAGAGTACACTGGACTAAATGGGATTTTGATCTTTTCCTTGCCGCATCCAGGAGCACTGTGAGATTTGTGAGGGGCGTGAATAGGAGTGAGTATATATTTGAGTCCGATTAGAGTTGAGGTTTGATCTTGATTTTGTGAAGGAATGAGTTTCCATATAGGGTCGTGTATGATCCGTTTGCCTGTGATAACGGCTAAAATTATTTTCAAGTTTCCTGCGAGTAATGAGATGATTTTGGGAGTTTCGCTTCATATCATCTCTTATGTTCGGGTGTATTGGAGGATGAGAGTTTCGATTCGTTTTATCTCGAGTCTTTGGGTCTCGTAGGGTAGACTTTTCATTATAGCCAATCTTGCCGGGGCCAAAGATATTTCGAGATTTGACCATTTCTTTGGTTAATTTTTGGCTAAGTGCGTCATCGTTTATTTGAGTTGGAGCCGATGGAGCCTCCTTTATGAGAAGATCGCCTTGAGAGTGTTCGACTATTTGGGTGGAGAATGTCGAAACTTGCTCCGCCATTGGGCCACTTAATATCCACCCAAATATGGAGTTTTGGGCTATTAAGCTTCCGCCGACATTGGTTTTGAGACCTGGTAGGAAAATTTTTGGGAGAATATCACTACCAATGACCATGTCTATTTTGGCGGTTGCGAAGCAGTTGGGATCTGCCAGTGGCAGTGACGCATATTCTTCAAGATCTATATACGAAACCTTGAATGATGGGAGGAATTGCGTCAATTGTGTTAATATTATCGCGTGAGTTGCGATTTTCGTTTGGCGATCTGGGGAACATATCGTGAGTGAGCATATTTTATTAGCATTTTTTATTTTGCTTCCGCCCATTCCAAGTATTTGGTAACGGGACTTTGAGGTGGGTAGACCAAGTAACTTCTGTACATGAGAGGTTACAAAAGTTTTTTGAGATCCTTGGTCTATGAGAGCGCGTAGTAGAGTTGTTTCACCACTGTGGAGTATGGGAACCATTGCCGTGGGTAGCAAAGTTTTTTCTCTACTACTTGAGAAGTGTGAGAGTATATTTTCGTCACTGCTCTGAGATGAGCTTGAGTTTTGAGCTGCGGCCTGTTTTGAGGTACATGGCCTTTCGTCGAGGGTCACGTGAGATGTGATCCGATTTGTAGAGTAGTTTGAGCGGTTTGGCACTTGAGAGTTCCCTGGGAAATGAAGTAGGGAATGGTGTCGCTTTTGGCAATAAACGCAGGTGAAATTGCTACGACACTCGTCATGTGTGTGAGAATACGCCAAACAGTTTTTGCAATAATTATTTTCATTAACGAACTTATTCCTTTCGGGGACGGAAAGTTCTTTGAATTTCACGCACATCATCATTGAGTGATTTGAGTTGCACAATTTACACGAGGCTGGCCTTTTAAGCTCAGTGTGAAATGAGTGCGATTTGTTCTTGGGAGCGAACGATTGGTGAGAGGATGATGTGCGAGGTGTGAAATTTGAGTGAGATGGAGTGAGTTTGCCAGGCCTATATGTGTTGAGCCGTTCGACAACCTCGTATCGAGTTGTGAGAAATTGGTCCATTTCAGACCAAGTGGGTAACTCTTTCCTAGAGTTAAGAGACTGTTCCCATAACGAGAGAGATTCGTTAGGGAGTTTTGAGGAGCAAATATATATGAGAATTGGGTCCCAACTTTCAGTTGAGACCCCGTTTGCTTTGAGAACGGCAAGACAATTGTTTATTGTCGTTTGAATTTGTTGGATTTTTTCTCCATTTTCTGTGTGAGCGGGCTGGATGTTAAGGAGAGTTTTAATTTGATTGTCAACGACAATCCTACGATTTTCGTAGCGAGATTTGAGAGCATCCCATGCGAGCTGGAAGTTGAGGTCTGTGAGTGCATAATTTTTAATAATGAGAGCTGCTTGCCCACGAGTTTTTTGTCTCAAGTGGTACAGCTTTTGAGCTTGAGAGAGCTTGGGGTGGTCTATGTACACTGCCGTGAACATGGCCTTGAAACTGGGCCAGTCTTCGTAACCGCCATAAAATATCTGCGTGTCACAAGCAGGTACCTTTAAATAGCTGTGGGAGTCGGGATGGGGTTGAGAATTTCTTGAGATAGATAAGTTATTCTCTAAGGGATTAGAGTTCGTCTGGAGTTTTCTGAGCAGCTCGCGGATTTTCACCTTTGTGCTTGTTCCGTTCTCCTCGGAGCTGTCGAATGTGGAGTTGCATTCTTCCCGTGTTTCATCGTCAGCGTTACTTAGTTGGATAGTTTCATTTGCTGCGTCGGCCAGTGCCATAATTTTGTTTAATTGCTCCATTTGCACTGCGAGTCCATCTTCGGTTTGTTCCGCTTCCGGTGTGCTCCACCACTTCTCACAGAATTTGTTGAGCCTCGAGATTTCATAGAAAAATTTCTTTTTGGAGTAAGAGAGCTTTTCTTCTTCACTCTGAGATGTGGATCTTGTTCTCGGTTTTTGTGGGGGTTGGAGAGTTTGGGATTTTTCTTGCTTGTCTTCGGGCATTTTGTTGAGTATTTAGCAAACTTGGGGCTGGAGTATATGTGTTTGTATCAGCGCGTCTGATTACAAGTATGTGAGAAAATGTACAATGATATTTATATTTGCTCTTTGAATTGGGGTAGTGCTACTATTTTTCACCTCAGTGTAGCTTGGGTATAATAGAATAGCTGAGTAAATATTTTATTATTTGATTATTTTTATTTATTTTTATGATTTTGGCTTGTTACTTATTGATGCACACGGGATGGTGCTATTTTTTTCCTCTGCACTGTACTGTATAGACGGAGAGTGTATGTATGTATTTAGTGCAGGTATTGAGCAAATAATATATATGTAAAATTGTTGGCAAATATTTTTGGGGATACAGCTAGTTTTGCATACACGTTTGTTTGTGTGTAAATATGTATGTCACCAACTAACTAGCTGCACTTGCCTATGAGAAAGCGAAAGAGTGGAGAATGGGATAATTCACGTGGAGTCTGTGGGTAAATATATACTTAGTATGTATGTATATATGGAGCTGGTATTTGGTATTCACCCAGTAGTATTTTTGGGTGGTGCAATTTATTGCTAAGTGATCCCTTGGGAATGAGTATCGGGATTAGTTAAATTTTATGAGCAAATTTTATTTATTTAGAGCGGCTTCGGCGGGGGCCTGTTTATTTTGGGGTGAGTAGTCTCTTTGTAATGGGTTTGGGGTGAGTTCGTATTTAAAGGAGTAATTTAAATGGAAAGTGTGAGATGAAAATACGAGATATAATTGTTGTTTGACAGCGGAGGGAATAGCTGTTAATAATTTTGCCGGGGTGTGAGATTCCGCTGGAGCGTAGCGGTTAAATTTCCTTTTCCAGGCCGAGAGAATGGCCGTAAATTTTTGGTAAATATGTATATGTATGTATATATATAGTAACGGAATATATATATTTATGGGTGGAGTATATAAAGAGGATGATAGAATTATATGAGAATGAGAATAGCGGAATTTCCTTAGTCGGAGTTTCTGAGCCCACTGAAGTTTTATGCATGTATTGTATTTTCTTGAGAAGAATTCTGCTTCTTATATGTACATTAGGGCTGTACTTACTTTGGCACTGCGTTTTTTGTACAAACCCTTTTGTGTGTGTGTTGTTTTTGGCTCTTTGTTTCCCTCTTCCTTCTATCTTTGTTTAATATGTATGTTGGTTTGTGATATGGACGCCGTGGTTGCTGTGGAGTTATTGAGTGTTGCTTCCTTTCGTAAAGTTTTATTTTTTATTTGTTTTCTTTTTTTTTTAAGTAAATGTATAATTGTTTGTGTTTTTCACGCGATTGTATATTTTTCTTTTTGGTTAATGAGTGCACCTCTATGTGCGATACTTTTTCGCAACTTAAAATTTTTCTTTTTAAAGCACCCTAGTGGTGTTATTTTTCACTAGCGCGAGTATATGTATGTATGTATGTTTTTAGTATGCGCTCTTATTATATTTTTTGTATGATTGTATGTAAATTTTGCGCCACTTTTCAATGTATGTAGGTATATATGTATGTATATTTTTATCAAATTTTTTGTATGTTTGTATATTTTTCGTGCACTTTATTATATTTTAACCTTTTAAATTGTATTTTGTTGTGTCCACTTTTTCACTGTTTTAAGTTGATGTTTTTGTAGTACATATTTTATTTTATCTTAACTTTTTATTTTACAGCCACGGCGCGATTTTCGAATTATGGGTATTTATTTAAACATATGTAGGTATGTTTATTGTATTTTGTTTCACTTTTTAAGTTTTTTTTTTTTTGTAAAGGTTTTGTAAAGGTTCTTTAATAGGGTTTCGGCACCATGTTCAGCTTTTGGCTATTTTTTTTGTATATATTATTATTCCGTCTCAATAAAAACAACTTTGGATTTTCTTTAAATTATTTTAGTTAATAGTTCGGGTTTATTTTCCTTTATTTATACACTTTGAATTCGTTATTATTTTTCTTTACATTTAGTACACTTTATACTTAATTTTGAGCGAGCGCGGAAGCGAACGTTGAATGTTGCGATATATCGATCAACTGATATTAAGGAAATTTGGAATATTGACTCTAAGTACATAACTGAGTAAGTATATTGGAAGTATAGAGGTAACGGATTGAAGAGAGTGGATAGGTATATAGGTAAGTATGTATGTATAGGGATTCTGCGGTAAGTAAAGGGTGTAGGAAAAGCGAAAATATAAAAGGTGAGTATGACGGTAAGTACATAATTTACTGCTTATAAACTATTTCTACTTTAAGAGGTTTGTAGCCACTCATAGGTCCGTGGGGTTGAAACTCATGTTCTCAACAAATAATAATAATAATAATAATAATAATAATAATAATAATAATAATAATAATAATAATAATAATAATAATA